>JARQOD010000001.1:401046423-401093216 GCA_033576555.1 Oophaga sylvatica
TTCCAGGTGAGCGCATTCCCTTAAAATTTTACTCTGGAGTGTTACCACAGGTAAACACTATTGTTTTTTTTTTTTCCTTTCCTCTTCTCCTTCCAGCACTTCTGCCTTAAAAGATCTGGAAGATGGAGGCCCGCATAAAGGAACTTTGCGGAGTGACTGATACAATCCTTTCAGATGTACAGACTTTAAAAACCCGTTTTGCAAGCCTACAGGACCTCACTAATCATAATTTGCAAGTGTTTGGACAGACTACCCAGGAATTGCGAGCCAGGATTGAGGCTCTAGAGGAACGAGCCCAGGCTCCTGCCATAACCCCAAGTTCTGGGATCCCCAAATTACCTCCTTTTCGTTTTGGCGGTGAACGTGAGAAATTCAGGGGATTTATTAATCAATGCAATTTATTTTTCTCTGCACATGCTTCACAATTTCCCACTGAACGATCCAAAGTGCTTACTATAATCATGTTGCTTACCAATAAGGCTTTGATGTGGGCAAACCCTCTGATTGAGACTGAGGATGATTGTTTGAATCACCTTGATGCTTTTATTTCAGCCATGGGGCAGGTGTTTGATGACCCCAATCGAGGTGCAACAGCTGAAGCAGCCATGTTAACTTTGCGCCAAGGTAAGCGTTCAGTAGCCGAATATGCCCTGGATTTCAGGAGATGGGCTCTTGATACCACTTGGGACACTTCCGCTAAAAAATCTATTTTTCAGAAAGGGTTGTCTCCACTGATTAAGGATGAACTTGCTCGTGCCGACCCTCCCACTGCGTTAGGTGACTTTATTAACTATTGTATCCGTATTGATGCTCGTCTGACTGAACGCAGACAAGAGAGATGGTTCGAAAATAATCGCACTAACCTTTTACTACCTCCCTCCTCAGCTAAGGAACCTTTGAGTAGGATCACAAGGGAACCAGAACCTGAACCCATGCAGGTGGACTCTTTACAAAGACGGGTTAGTGATGCACGCAAAGAACATCGTATAAAGGAAAATCTATGTTTCTACTGTGGTAAGTCAGGGCACTTCATTATAAACTGCCCCAGCCGTTCTCGTAAGACTACTGCAGCAGTCATTCACTGTGAGTGTTGCGAGAGGAGCTCTGTCATGTCTGAGCCTCAGGCTCCAGAGAGATCTGCTGCAAGAGATCTTGATTTCTCGGACTTAAACTCTGTTAGTTCTGGGGACGATGACGGTATAAACGCTGCAATTTTTCAAGTTTCCTCAGCGGTGTCCCAGCTGAGTTGTAAAATAAACAATTCTCATTGCTTCCTTTCCATCAAACTCTGGGTTGACTCAGTCTGGGTGTCTAGCTCTGCTATGATCGACTCAGGAGCAAGTGGAAATTTTATGGATATCTCCTTTGCTCTGAAACAGGGGATACGTTCAGTGAAGAAGGCTACTCCAGTACAGATGGAGACTGTGGATGGCTCTCTACTGACTTCTGGACCAGTGGATCAAGAAACAGAGCCTTTGAGGGTCCTTATGGGTAAAGATCATCAGGAGAAAATGTATTTTATGCTTATCTCTTCTCCCCACTTTCCCATTATTCTAGGGCTACCATGGCTGCAGGCGCAGAATCCTACGATTAACTGGGAGACCAAGGAATTACACTTTCCAGAGAAACAGATGAGTCAAGGAGTTTCAGCTTGCTCTGTTCCTAAAGGAACCATGTCAGTCCTGAACTACCAGCTGTATACCAGGACTATGTGGATTTTATGTGACAAGAAGAACGCTGATCAGCTTCCTCCTCACCGTCCATATGATTGTCCAATTGAATTATTGCCTGGAGCCGAGATACCTTTTGGTAAGATCTACCCCCTAGCGGGGCCCGAGCTAAAAGCTTTGAAGGATTATATAGACGAAAATTTAGCCAAGGGCTTCATACGCCCCTCTTCATCTCCCGCAGGTGCACCCATCTTCTTTGTGAAGAAGAAAGATGGATCTCTGAGACCCTGCATAGACTATAGGGAACTCAATAAGGTTACTATTAGAAACCGTTATCCATTGCCTTTAATCCCTGAATTGTTGGAGAGAGTGCGGCATGCCAAAATTTTCTCTAAACTGGATCTCCGTGGGGCCTATAACTTGGTCCGTATTAGACCTGGGGATGAATGGAAGACTGCTTTCAGGTCACGCTATGGACACTTTGAATATCTAGTTATGCCTTTTGGTCTGAGTACCGCCCCAGCCACTTTCCAACACTTCGTGAATGATATCTTCAGGGATCTCCTAGATACATTTGTGGTGATTTATCTGGATGATATTCTAATTTTTTCTAACTCCACAGAGGAACATCATGGACATGTGAGAATGGTCTTAGAACGCCTAAGACAAAACCATCTCTACATCAAACTTGAAAAATGTGAATTCCATAGAACCGAAATTCAATTTCTGGGGTATGTACTATCTACGCAAGGGATTAGTATGGATGGAAGCAAGACCCAAGCCATCAAGGAAGGAGGTGCAGCGTTTCATCGGGTTTGCCAACTTCTATAGACGTTTCATTAAGAATTTTTCTGAGGTAGTGTCACCTATCACCCAACTTACCCGGAAACAGTCTAGGTTCTCCTGGACCCCGCAAGCTCAGGAAGCATTTTCCTGTTTAAAGGATAAATTTACCACCGCACCTATCTTAGTACATCCCAACCCCGAGCTTGCCTTCATAATAGAGGTGGATGCTTCAGACTGTGCCGTTGGAGCTATACTCTCTCAGAGAACAGGTGACAAGAATGTCTTGCATCCCTGTGCCTTCTTTTCCCAGCAGTTGTCTTCGGCTGAGAGGAACTACGATGTGGGCAATAGAGAATTGTTGGCCATTATTGCCGCCTTCAAGGAATGGAGACACCTTCTTCAGGGAGCTGCACAGCCAATAGTCGTCCTGACAGACCATCGTAACCTTGAATTTATCAGGTCGGCTAAGTGCCTGACTCCTCGCCAGGCTCGCTGGAATCTTTTCCTAAACCAATTTAATTTTGTCATTTCTTATAGACCAGGATCGCGCAATGGAAAGGCTGATGCACTCTCTAGGATTCATTCAGCAGAGACACGTCCACTTACTCCTCCTAAGACTATTCTTCCAGACTCTAGATTCCTGGGAGTGATTCATAATCAAGACCTACTTAAGGACATCAAGGAAGCATACCATGCGGATTCTTTGTTGGCTCAACCCCCAAGGGACGTAAGTCTTGTCTTTAAGAATGGTGTGTGGATTCAGGGACAACGTCTGTATATACCTGAAACAGTCAGATTGAGAGTATTGCAACTCATCCACGATTCCAAGATAGCCGGGTATAGGGGAGTTCTAAGGACACAAGAATTTCTCTCGTTTCTTTTGGTGGCCCACTTACAGGAAAGATGTCTTAAACTATGTCACTTCATGTGAAGTCTGTGCAAGATGCAAAACACCTCGCTCCTCACCAACTGGTCTGTTGCAACCTCTTCCCACCCCGTCCCGCCCGTGGGGATCCATTTCTATGGACTTCATTGTGGAGTTACCAACCTCTCAAGGGAAGAACACCATTCTAGTGGTGGTTGACCGTCTAACAAAGGCAGCTCATTTTATCCCTTGTGTCGGCTTACCCACTGCAAAACAGACATCAGACTTGATGATTAAGAATGTGTTTCGCTTACATGGAGTACCGGATGAGGTCATTTCGGATCGAGGGGTGCAATTCACTTCAAGGTTTTGGCAAAATTTCTGTGCAGCATTGGACATTAAAGTAAACCTTTCTTCTGCTTTTCATCCCCAGACTAATGGACAGACAGAACGAACCAATCAGACCCTGGAGCAGTATCTCCGCTGTTTTATCTGCCACCTACAGGATGATTGGGTGGATCTACTTCCACTGGCTGAGTTCTCTTATAACAACTCTCAGAGCGCCTCCACTAAGCAGTCTCCTTTTTACTCCAATCTAGGTTATCATCCTTACATTCTTCCTCGATTTCCCATAGATACGCCCTTGCCGGCAGTGGCTGAAAGAATCACTTCTTTACAAAAGAATATGGATCTTCTAAAGGAAAATCTAGAATTGGCTCAGGAAAGGTACAAGAAAGCAGCAGATAAATTTCGTAAACCTGCACCAGCTTTCAAGGTAGGAGATTTGGTCTGGCTGTCAACCAGAAATCTTAAATTAAAGATTCCATCGTCTAAATTGGGACATAAGTACATTGGACCTTATAAGATCAATAAGATTATAAGTGCTGTTGCTTGTCGTCTTCAACTGCCCAGAACTATGAGAATCCACCCTGTCTTTCATGTATCCCTACTAAAGGCTGCAACACCCAATACGTTTCCTGGACGTTCTTCTCCTTGCCCTGACCCAGTGCTGGTCGATGGTCAGGAAGAATTTATGGTGGAAAGGATTCTAGATTCCAGGTTGTACAGAAATCAGTTGCAATATTTGATTAAATGGCAGGGCTACCCAGTGGAGGACAACTCATGGGAACCAGTCAATAATGTAAATGCTCCTCGCCTGCTCTGCCAGTTTCATCAGAGGTACCCTGACAAGCCTGGTCTGAGGTCATCCGGAGGTTGTCCCTAAGGGGGGAGTAATGTAAGGTTCTTTGTCTCTGTTGACATGTTCCTTGAAACTCAGTTTTCCGTCGGCCATTTTGCTTTCTGTCTTTCTGCAGCTCTTGCCCTCAGTTAATATGGAGTTTCCAGTTTTCATGTTCCCGCCCTGATTCTTCCCTCTTGCTTCTTAAGCAGCCTCAGCTGAACAATCAGTGCTCCTGAATCAAGCCTCAGTCAGTCTGTGACCTGACTCCTGGAAGCCTTGGACTTGTACTCCAGCTATTCCCTACTGAGGAACCTTGGAACACTTTTGGACTCTGGAAACCTGCTGTTTGGTGAATCCATGTTTGCAGAGGAATTACGGTACAGAGAAGAGATCCTGAACCTGCTTTGGAGATTTATTGTAGTGCTTGAAGTTACTCTGGCCTGCTGTGTCTCCTGTCGCTGTTCCTGCAAACTGTGTGAACTTTTCAGCATGCTTGTATGAAGTAATACAAGTCATTTCATTTCAACCTATGTCTCCTGTGTTTTCCTCGCACCCAAGCACAAGACGCTATAGGAACTGTACACTATACATGACACCAGGGCACATGGACGAGATAGTACGTCCGATGACAGAAAGGGCTTAATACTAGGATCAGGGAACTTAGATTTGTTGCACCACTCCAGCGCTGAAATAAAAAATAAAACGATGGAGCAGTGCTTTTAGACTAAGAAGTCATCAGCCAAGCAGGAGTAGGCTGTGCTGGGCAGGGAATAGAGCTGGAGTGACAGGGTATTCAGGTCTACCATAGCTCTTTAGCCTCATTTGCATATAAATTCAAACACTGATTTTTCAGTGACAGAATAACGGACTGGCCATCTAATAGTATTGCTGGACTTGTCTTTGAAAGAGTTTCATGCACATTTAATTAGTTTGGGAGTGAAATCCTGCTGACAGCTTCCCTTGAAGAAAAGAGGAGCAGCATCCGTCCAGGTGAAGAATAAGAAAAGCTTTATTCTGCCATAACAAAAGACAACGTTTCGGCCATATAGTGGCCTTTTTCAAGCATACTTGAAAAAGGCCACTATATGGCCGAAACGTTGTCTTTTGTTATGGCAGAATAAAGCTTTTCTTATTCTTCACCTGGACGGATGCTGCTCCTCTTTTTTACTTGTGGACTTTGTGGCCCATTTGGATCCATGGACCAGAGCGTGCATCCCTGACCCGTTTGAGTGCTGTCTACACATTGCTGTTTGGAGCTTCCCTTGAAGATGGACGCAAAAGATGCCATGCGGACCCTATTGATTATAATGAGTCTTATTTGATTTACGTATGGGTTTCTGTTATTTTTTTTTAGAACTGTATTTTTTATTAAATTTTAGAAAATTTTACACTCAGAAATAAGACAAAACAATCACAATTTGGCTTACAAGTTAGAGGATCAGAAAGAATAGAGTGCAATTAGAATGAACTATTGGAAGACATTTTCCCCAGTGGCATCAAAACATATTGTGCAATAGAACAGAAAGACAGGAAGTCCAACAGCAGTTCTAAATTATGCCAAGTTAAGATGACTCCATCCCCATACACCTATTACAATTCTTATAAACACAATGCTAAATAAGACGAGACATACACATAGGGAAGGGAAGAAGAAACCTGTTCAAAAACCAACATGCTCCTGATTTTTTGGGCCCTAAAATGGTCCCAGGGAGCCCAGACTGTATCAAATCTGTCCAAACTTGCATTCAATAAGGCTGTCATGTGCTCCATCCTGCGGATGTCGGCTATTCTATCCAAAACTTTCTGATAAGAGGGGGGAGTAGTCTGTCTCCAATGAAGAGCAATCAAACATCTAGCTGCCATCAACAGATGTAACAGTAGTCTGGTCGAATTCTTCCCATCCCTCTAGGGGAAACATTTAGTATGTACAGTGGGTACGGAAAGTATTCAGACCCCTGTAAAATTTTCATTCTGTGCTTCATTGCAGCCATTTGGTCAATTAAAAAAAGCTAATTTTTTCTCATTAATGCACACTCTGCACCCCATCTTGACTGAATAAAACAGAAATGTAGAAATTTTTGCAAATTTATTAAACAAGAAAAACTGAAATATCACATGGTCATAAGTATTCAGACACTTTGCTCAGACACTCATATTTAAGTCACATGCTGTCCATTTCCTTGTGATCCTCCTTGAGATGGTTCTACTCCTTCATTGGAGTCCAGCTGTGTTTAATTAAACTGATAGGACTTGATTTGTAAAGGCACACACCTGTCTATATAAGACCTCACAGCTCACAGTGCATGTCAGACCAAATGAGAATCATGAGGTCAAAGGAACTGGCCAAGGAGCTCAGAGACAGAACTGTGGCAAGGCACACATCTGGCCAAGGTTACAAAAGAATTTCTGTTGTACTCAAGGTTCCTAAGAGCACAGTGGCCTCCATAATCCTTAAATAGAAGAAGTTTGGGACCACCAGAAGTCTTCCTAGACCTGGCCGTCCAGCCCAACTGAGCAATCGTGGGAGAAGAGCATTGGTGAGAGAGGTAAAGGAGAACCCAAAGATCACAGTGGCTGAGCTCCACAGATGCAGTAGGGAGATGGGAGAAAGTTCCACAAAGTCAATGATCACTGCAGCCCTTCACCAGTCGGGCCTTTATGGCAGAGTGGCCTGACGGAAGCCTCTCCTTAGTGCAAGACACATGAAAGCCCGCATAGAGTTTGCTTTAAAAAACACATGAAGGACTCCCAGATTATGAGAAATAAGATTCTCTGGTCTGATGAGACGAAGATAGAACTTTTTGGTGATAATTCCAAGCGCTATGTGTGGAAAAAACCAGGCACTGCTCATCACTTGCCCAACACAATCCCAACAGTGAAACATGGTGGTGGCAGCATCATGTTATGGAGTGTTTTTCAGCTGCAGGGACAGGACGACTGGTTGCAATTGAAGGAAAACAGGAATGTGGCCAAGTATAGAGATATCCTGGATGAAAACCTCTTCCAGAGTGCTCTGGACCTCAGACTTGGCCGAAAGTTCACCTTCCAACAAGACAATCACTCTAAGCACACAGCTAAAATAACAAAGGAGTGGCTTCAGAACAACTCTGTGACCATTCTTGACTGGCCCAGCCAGAGCCCTGACCTAATCCCAATTGAGCATCTCTGGAGAGACCTGAAAATGGCTGTCCACCAACGTTCACCATCCAACCTGACGGAACTGTAGAGGATCTGCAAGGAAGAATGGCAGAGGATCCCCAAATCCAGGTGAGAAAAACTTGTTGCATTATTTCCAAGAAGACTCATGGCTGTACTAGCTCAAAAGGGTGCTTCTTCTCAATACTGAGCAAAGGGTCTGAAAACTTATGACCATGTGATATTTCAGTTTTTCTCTTTTAATAAATTAGCAAAAATTTCTACATTTCTGTTTTTTTTCAGTCAAGATGGGGTGTAGAGTGTACATTAATGAGAAAAAAAATGAACTTTTTTGCATTTACCAAATGGCTGCAATGAAACAAAGAGTGAAAAATATAAAGGGGTCTGAATACTTTCTGTACCCGTTGTATATAGCAGTGTGATACCATAACATCAAAATTTGATATTGGTTTTCCTTATAAAGGGTGCAGATAGAGGATCTGGCTGCCTTTTCCCATATATTCTGCCAGCATTGGGGAGACAGCGTCGGTGTCTGTTATTGTAAAGCAAAAAAAAGCATACAAGAAAAGCAAACGGAAAAAATCAGAAGAACCAGAAAAAAAAAAAATCAACCTTTAGACTCAAATCCTCCTTTGGATTAAAAATCATAACTATATTAAAGCTGCCCAAGAGTAAAGTAAGAATGTACCAATAAAGAAATGACAATGTACCTGCGGTATATGCCGTATACTCTGGCAACCACTGGGTGCCACTATAAAACCAACTATCACATTAGATTGTTCAGGTGAAATATAAATTTTGCTTTTTGGTGCAGATTTTAAAGCCAAAATTAGGAATACATTAGAAAAAAAAAAAAAGTATAAAATATTATTTCTGTCCCGTTTTTTAAAATCCTTTCCTTTTCACAAGTTAAAAAAGAACAAACACGGAAAATTCAATAAAACTGACCAAGTTTTAAGGCTATGTGCACACGCTGCGGACTGTAAGCATTTTTGCCGTGTATTTTCGGCAAGAAAACGCTTACACATCGCAACCCATTATATCCTATGGTATTCCTCATAGCTATGCTAATGCTGCGTATTTTTCCGCGGTAGAATACGCAGCATGCTCATTATTTTAGCGGAATCGCGGCGATTCCACACACATAGGAATGCATTGATCCGCTTACTTTCTGCATGTGGCTATGCCCACTATGCTCAAAGTGAGCGGTTCATGTGCAGATGGTACCCAGTGTCTGGAGGAGAGGAGACTCTCCTCCAGGCCCTGGGTACCATATCCATTTTAAAATAATAATTAAAATAAAAAATCGTGATATTCTCACCTTCCGGTGGCCCCGCAGCCTTCCTGCTCCTTACCGATGCTCCCGGCAACTCCTGTTCCCAGTGATGCGTTGCGCGAATAACCTCGTAGCGTGATGCTACGTCATCTGGGGTCATTGTCACTAGGCATCACTGGGAATGGGAGCTGCCGGGAGCATCGGTAAGGATCAGGAAAGCTGCGGGGGCCGCCGGAAGATGGGAATATCACAATTTTTTTTTTTTATTATTTCTAAGATTCTATCTTTTTACTATTGATGCGGCATAGGCAGCATCAATATTAAAAAGTTGGTCACACTTGTCAAACACTATGTTTGACTAGTGTGACCAACCTGTCAATCAGTTTTCCTACAGATCGCTTAGAAAACGCTAGCATTCTGCAAGCTATACGGAATGCATGCGTATTTCTCGCAGCAGGGAGTTGCGGAAATGCTGTGGAAATTTCCCCTGCATTTCCGAACGTGTGTGTGTAGCCCTGGTATGTAAGGCACACAATACCAGGAGGATGAGTGGAGAGGTAACGGTTAAGGCTCGACATCACTCATATACATTTCAGACACACCCAGCAGGGGTGTATAGGGGAGTGTCCTGTAGCACAGTACAGTCTGAAAGTTCTCCTGTGAGCGTGCAGAGAGTGAGGACGTGTGCCTTTTGGAGAGCCGAGATCTCCTGTCAACACAGGGAGACGGTACAGAAGTGGAGGCTAGTACGGATAACCGAATATTATCCTAGTCTAGTCAGTGCTGATATTAAGAGTGCAAGCAGGGCGAAGGGCGCAGTGGAAAAGAATTCTAGAAGTGCCTTAAGGATTGAATTATCCTGCATTGATCATCGGTCACTGGGGACCGAAGAGTCGCTACAGCTTCAGGCGTAGTGATAAGAAAAACCAGGGGTTCGCTGGACTTCAGGTCACAGGAACAAGCCTATTGTCGGTACGTAACAGGGGTCAGGTGGAATAGGGACTTTGAGTCAGTGCACGACAAAAGCAAGAACCTAGCTCCATCACTTGGAAGACTCCGACCACTATGCTGACCGGGCAGTACAGCTACAGAATTAGCTGGAGTTTTTGAGTGAACTTAGCTTTATGCAAGTTGGACTCGTTACATGGAAAGTTAAGGAGGCCTCTAACCTGCTCAGCCGTTACCTCGAAACGCATCCTCCATCCACCCCAACAGCTTCCCGGGACCTGCCTAAACAACTTGAAAGTAAAAGGTATGGAAAGAAGCTTTATTGTCTGAGACTGTGTCATTTATCCACATCTCCTTACTACAATCACCATAGACTCAGAGGGACAGTCCCCCTGTGGGGGACCCAACACCTAGCTGCTATAACATCCCCTCAGAGTTCTGTTCAGCAGCGCTGGTCTCAGTGATCAGACAACCACAGGTGGCGTCACGAACTGTTATATACTAATCCCCTGTAAATAATATTCCCCCCAACATACGCCGGACCGCCAGGGCCACAGACCGAGCCACCGCTATCCGTGACAACCCCATAGACTTCCATGGGCTCGGCTCTGGGTACCCCATTGCCCTGGTAACCCACAATTGTGGTGCATGGTCGCGACAAAAACTTGGCGTCACGAACAGGATCCGAAACTTGCAGCATTGCGAGCCCTGTGTGCCTGTGGAGTGTTTTGGTGAAAAAGACTGTTGCTGTTGTTTGGCGCCAAATACCGCCATATTTGCCGCCATATTCGCGCCCTAAGGCGCTGGAGAAGAAGGTGGGCGTACCTGAAAGAGCGCGCAAAGTCTTGGACACGCCCCCGGCTCTGACTCAGCGGCAGGTCCTGCGACAGGAAGTGGACGCTCTGACATCAGAGCGCCTGCGACGAAGGTCCTGTCCCCACCGCTGCGCCTGTGGAATAGCAGCTTCTGAAACCGGTAGGCTCCGTTTAACCAAGGGGGCACTAATATGTCACAACAACCGGCCGATAGTGCGGCCCCAGCCGGAGGCCCCGACCCCGCACCGCGTGGCATTGTAGCGCCAGATGGGGGCGCAGGCCCAGCACCCAGTCCGGTAGTCCCGCTCATGCCACTAACGCTCCCATATATGCCTGGGGCGAAATGGCTTCCCCAGTACAGCGGCGAGCCAGGCACTTTAGCAGGCTTCAAGCGGAAGTTATGCAGCATCCTAGAAATGTACTCCATGCCTGAGAGACAAAAAGCTGCTGTGCTGATAGGGCAGCTAACTGGCGCTGCTGAGAGAGAAGTGGAGACTTGGGATACCGTTGATCAGGAGTCGGTACCTGCGATCCTCTTTAAGCTACATGCCATGTTTGAAGACCGCACAGAAACGGATCTCCGGATGACCTTCTACCACTGTACACAGCAGCCAGGTGACAGCATCAGGGACTACGCTTGCCGACTACAAGGAGCCCTGAGAGCCCTTAAGCAGATTAATAATATAAATGCTATCGACGAAAATAAGATGCTGAAAGAACAATTTGTACAGGGATTGAGATCCCAAGAGGAACGCCGAACTGTAAACTGGTGGTCCTTAGATCATCCTGATGCTACCTTTGATGCCCTAAAAGACATGGCAATAAAAGGGCTGCGACCCCTGGGCAAACCTGAGGTGGCCACCCAACATCACCAGGGTGAAGTCACTCTGGAACCGGCAGTACCCCCCTTTTCCCCGCTAGTGGCAGAAGCCAAAACGCAGGTGACACCCCCTAGTGAATTGGACTGTCTGCGCTCAGAGGTGCGCCAGCTGACTAAAAATCTGGCTGCTGTGATGAGTGCCCTGCAGCTGCGGAAAGAGGAAGAAGGGAAGATCTTATTAGCTGACTGCCCAGAAGACGTCCAGTGGATGAACCGGAGAAGAAGGAAGACGTCGCCCCCCCGGAGGAGGACAACGCCACCCCCAGGAGCGACCTCTGATCAACACCCTCCTCGTCGGGAGATCACCTGTTACCGTTGCAACCGGAAAGGTCATAGTCTCCACAGTGTCCTTTAAACGGGCAGAACCTGGGTCCGAGGGCCAACACCCAGGAGGAGATCCGTCAGGCCCCCTAGACTGGAACCGCAGGTATGTGGGTGGGCGACCCTACCTGTCTATCATTCTAGATGGTATTGCAGTTCCGGCATTGTTAGACACTGGGTCTCCAGGTGACCCTAATACCTGATGCCCTATATACGAAGTTCTGGTCTATGGATAGTCTTCAACCCCCGAGCCCTGACTTTACCGTGTATGCTTCTAATGGTCTTCCTGTAGAAGTACTCGGGACAAAATGTGTGGATGTGAAAGTGGGCAGAGAGGAGTTGAAAGACCAGGGGCTTCTAGTAGTAAAGACTGTAAATGAAGAGAACGGTTTAAATATAATTTTGGGTACTAACATTATCAGTAACTGTCTGGGAGAAGTTGTGTTCTTACTCCAACAGCTCGCTGAAATTGCCAGACCAAGCAGAAGGGAGTGATCCAGAGAGAGATCCGGGCCCTGATGTGTCAGCAGCAAGCGAAGCTTACAGACGGCGAAATTGGTAATGTACGGGTCACTGACTCGAATCCCATTGTGATACCCCCAATGAGTGAAATGATAATCTGGTGCAGGGCAGCCATAGGTCTGAGAGGACAGAACTACCAAGCTGTAGTAGAACCCCACCATTCAGAACATAGACCTACACTCATGACTGCTAGGGGAGTAGTGGAAGTGGTGAATGGAAGAGTACCGGTACGGCTTCTCAACTGGGGAGATGATGAGGTAAACTTACCCCGTTATGCAACCATTGCTAAACTACATGCTGTCGACAATAATTCTATTCTCCCGGCTGAGTCCTTAGACTCCCGCCAAATAGCGGAGGACAATGACCCGGCAACCCAGGTGGCGGAATGGTGTCAGCAACTCCATGTTGGGACGGACACCACTCCCGCTCATCAGAAGCAAGGGGTATTACGGGTGGTACAAGAGTACGCTCAAGTGTTTAGCAAGCACCCACTTGATTTTGGGATAATTAAGGGAGTACAACATCATATCCCTACAGGCAGTCATCCTCCCATCAAGGAGCGGTACAGGCCTATACCCCCAGCCCATTATCAGAAGGCTAAAGAAATGTTGCGAGATATGAAAGAAGCCGGAGTAATCAGGGATAGTTGTAGTCCCTGGGCAGCACCTCTAGTCCTGGTTAGAAAAAAAGATGGTAGCTTGAGAATGTGTGTGGATTACAGGCAGGTGAACCGCATAACACATAAAGATGCATACCCGTTACCACGTATAGAGGAATCATTAGCTGCTCTGAAAACGGCTAACTACTTTTCTACCCTCGATCTGACTAGTGGGTACTGGCAAGTGGCTGTGGCTGAGGAGGATCGTGAGAAAACGGCTTTCACCACCCCAATGGGGCTCTGTGAGTTCGACAGAATGCCGTTTGGGCTCAGCAGTGCCCCAGGAACATTTCAGAGAGTGATGGAGAACTGCCTGGGACATCTCAATTTTGAAACCGTGCTGCTATACCTAGACGACGTCATCGTGTACTCCAAGACATATGAGGACCATCTGAAGCACCTGGCAGAAGTATTTGAGTCCCTGTCCAGGTACGGGATGAAGTTGAAACCCTCAAAATGCCATCTACTCAAACAGAAGGTACAATACTTGGGGCACATCGTCAGTTCGGAAGGAGTAGCGCCGGACCCAGAGAAAGTCACTGCTATCCAGAAGTGGCCGGAGCCGAAGAACCTCAAGGAAGTGCGACAGTTCCTGGGACTCACGGGTTACTACAGAAGGTTCGTGAAAGATTACACGAAGAAGGCAGCCCCTTTACAGGACCTCCTAGTAGGACAATCCCTAAAGAGCAGAAACCCTCCCTTTAATTGGGTAAGGAACAGGCTGAAGCATTCCAAAAGATGAAAGAGATCCTTACAGGTCGATGAGATCTTGACCTATCCTGATTACAGCCAACCGTTCCTGCTGTACACCGATGCAAGTAATGAAGGTTTGGAGCAGTTCTCAGTCAGAAGCAGAATGGCCAAGAAAAAGTCATCGCATATGCCAGCAGAAAACTCAGGCCAACTGAGAGGAATCCGGAAAATTATAGCAGCTTCAAGCTGGAGTTTCTGGCGCTGGTCTGGGCCATTACTGAAAGATTTAAGCACTATCTGGCCTCCAACCAGTTCACTGCGTTTACAGACAACAACCCCTTAACGCACCTGGAGACAGCCAAGCTGGGCGCCATGGAGCAGCGTTGGATGGCTCGGTTGTCCAATTACCAGTTTACCATCAAGTACCGGGCAGGCCGAAAGAATGCTAATGCTGACGCATTGTCCCGAATGCCGCATGAATCTGACACGGAAGAAGAATCGGACGACCTGGAAGAAATTGAGCTACCTGCGTTCCATCGAAATGGGATAGTCCACGAGCAGCGAGTCTACAGAAAGCAGTATGGTGCAACGTTAAATCCCTTACCCCATCACAGTTGGAAAGAGACTCAGGACAGCGATCCAGTGGTCAGCCGTATCAAGGAGTTGTTAAAACAGGAAGGTTCCTCCTTGGAAAAAGATGCACCCATGCCAGCAAAGCTCCTGTGGAACGAGAGAAGCCGGTTGTTCCTATACCGTGAGAAGTTGTGCAGGAGATACGTCAACCCCAGGACCCATGAGATGGTCTGGCAGATAGTGGTCCCCAAGGCAGACGTCCAAATGGTGTTGGAAGCATACCACGATCAAGCAGGACACTTTGGCTGGAGAAAGCTGGAGACCCTGTTGAGGTGCCGGTTCTACTGGGTAGGGATGCGCAGCTCCATCGAGAGGTGGTGTCGGAACTGTGGACCCTGTGGTCTCAGAAGAAAGGACTACGGTAGTCAGAAGGCACCCCTGCAGCCTATCCGGACGACTCGTCCCTTGGAGATTGTGGCCTTGGACCACGTCAAATTGTCGCCAAGTAGATCTGGATACTCATACGCCTTGACCATGGTGGACCATTACTCTAGATTTCTGGTGGTTGTTCCAGTTAAGGATCAGACAGCAGTGACGGCAGCAAGAACCTTTCAAGCAAGCTTCTGCAGACCGCATGGGTATCCGGAGCAAGTATTAACTGATCAAGGACCTGCTTTTGAGGCTGACCTATTCAAGGAATTCTGTCACATGTATGGGTGTAAGAAAATTAGAACAACACCATACCATCCTCAAACCAACGGCCTTTGCGAGAAAATGAACCACATTGTCCTTGATTTGTTGAAATCCATACCGTTGGAAGACAGAAATCGGTGGCCGGACTTACTACCTGATTTGGTTGACTTGTATAACCATATACCTGTAAGTTCCACTAACTGCACTCCAGCCTATCTTATGAGAGCAAGGCCCGGAAGACTACCAATGGATTTAGAACTTGGAGTGGTAGAACCGGAGGCAGATGACGCCGTTGAAAACTGGGACATCAATCGGCAAGAGCAATACAGACGAGTGCAAGTCTGTGTAGAAGAAAGTCTCAACAAGGCACGGGAAAAACAGGAAGATATTTACAACAGGAATGCTCCTGCCAAGCCTTTGATGCCTGGAGAAGTGGTATTGAAAAGAAAAAGGAAGATGCACAAATTGGACAACCAGTGGGAACAAGAACCCTATGTCGTACAAGACTCCAAATATGACAACAGAAAAGTTTGTATCATCAGTAAGGACGGAGGAAGAACAATATCCACTGTGTCCAGAGACCATTTGAAATTGTGCCAGAACCCTTAAAGCTTCGTGAAGAGAACCCTGTCGTCAATCGAGAAGAAAGAAAAGAAGAGGTCATACACACGGATCTGGGAGATTTCCCTGCGGATTGGCCTAGACTGGGAGATGCTGTAATCATTCCGGTGTTGCAGTTTTATCAGCCACAAGAGGAAGTTCTACCTCCAGTTGTGCCCATGGTGCCAGTTGAGCCAGTTCAGGAGTTACCTATTCCAGTAACACCCCAGCCTACAGAATCTCAAGAAGGACCATCAGAAGCAGCGCCCCATGCTATGGGATCCCCTGGTGAAGCTGACTCACACCGCCCAGCCATCAGTACGCTTGCCAGATCCATAGAAAGATTGAGACAGTTCTATAGTTTGCCGTTACGCAGAGCAGGTAGATCACAGACTAATATACCTGAAGCTACTCCACGTAGATCAGAGCGAACCACGAAAGGGAAGATACCTATTCGATATCAACAGTAATTCTAGCAAAATAATGTAATTTAACCCAGAAAAAGTTTACCTTATGTGAATATTGTAAAAAGTATTGTTATGGTATTGTGCATTACTAATTAGGAGGAATAATGGACTTCGAGGCTGTGGACTATGTCAGCCCCAGAACTGATAATGTATATAGTTGCACTTTATGCATTCTCGTGGTTCTATATCCAACTGTAACAATTACCTCTGAACATAAAACCCGTGTGGTGTGGCACTGAGCGAGGTCTGCAGCCAGATGTCCTGCAGCCCACCCAGGACCCACGTTGAAGGTTTGGTGCGGGTCCTTCACAAGAATATTGTTTGATATGACATATTTATTGAAAGTATGTTTTTGTATTTTTCTATGTCCATTGTACATAATGCAACGTTTAAGAATTTCTCACCTCCCTGCTGGGAAGAGTTTAATGTTTATTGTTAATGCAAAACAAAATGTCTTTCTTTTTCTATTTCACAGCCCGGGAGTGCTGTATTTTACCAAGGGGGAATGTGTAGCCCTGGTATGTAAGGCACACAATACCAGGAGGATGAGTGGAGAGGTAACGGTTAAGGCTCGACATCACTCATATACATTTCAGACACACCCAGCAGGGGTGTATAGGGGAGTGTCCTGTAGCACAGTGCAGTCTGAAAGTTCTCCTGTGAGCGTGCAGAGAGTGAGGACGTGTGCCTTTTGGAGAGCCGAGATCTCCTGTCAACACAGGGAGACGGTACAGAAGTGGAGGCTAGTACGGATAACCGAATATTATCCTAGTCTAGTCAGTGCTGATATTAAGAGTGCAAGCAGGGCGAAGGGCGCAGTGGAAAAGAATTCTAGAAGTGCCTTAAGGATTGAATTATCCTGCATTGATCACGGTCACTGGGGACCGAAGAGTCGCTACAGCTTCAGGCGTAGTGATAAGAAAAACCAGGGGTTCGCTGGACTTCAGGTCACAGGAACAAGCCTATTGTCGGTACGTAACAGGGGTCAGGTGGAATAGGGACTTTGAGTCAGTGCACGACAAAAGCAAGAACCTAGTCCATCACTTGGAAGACTCCGACCACTATGCTGACCGGGCAGTACAGCTACAGAATTAGCTGGAGTTTTTGAGTGAACTTAGCTTTATGCAAGTTGGACTCGTTACATGGAAAGTTAAGGAGGCCTCTAACCTGCTCAGCCGTTACCTCGAAACGCATCCTCCATCCACCCCAACAGCTTCCCGGGACCTGCCTAAACAACTTGAAAGTAAAAGGTATGGAAAGAAGCTTTATTGTCTGAGACTGTGTCATTTATCCACATCTCCTTACTACAATCACCATAGACTCAGAGGGACAGTCCCACCTGTGGGGGACCCAACACCTAGCTGCTATAACATCCCCTCAGAGTTCTGTTCAGCAGCGCTGGTCTCAGTGATCAGACAACCACAGGTGGCGTCACGAACTGTTATATACTAATCCCCTGTAAATAATATTCCCCCCAACATACGCCGGACCGCCAGGGCCACAGACCGAGCCACCGCTATCCGTGACAACCCCATAGACTTCCATGGGCTCGGCTCTGGGTACCCCATTGCCCTGGTAACCCACAATTGTGGTGCGTGGTCGCGACATGTGCACATAGCCTAAAAGTTCCAATTGCTTCTAAGTTTGTTACTGTAAAAGTGACACAAACGTGGACATGAAGAACTTCTGCGCATTTACAAGATTAGTGATTAAGTTCATTTATTGGTTCGAACTTCGTAGTTAGTCTCGGGAGAGCAGTACGCGTCTATCGGTGTCGCTTTCTATGTCTCACGCATAATAGATTGCCACCCACCCAATGTCAGACCTGCATTGGATTAAGAATGTTCTTTAAAAAGCCATTATTACTATTAACACTTCTGACTCCTATTGAGATGTGGGCGAACTTTCAATATGATTTCGTGCATGCTGATGATGTAATTTTAATGGCTTTTTTTTTTTTTTTATCATCTGGGGAAAATTATATCACTAGAAATAATCTGTTCTTTTAATGCTAAGAGTTCTCAAACCATACTTCATAGAATAAGCAAGAAAAAAAGAAGCTGGGAAGATAATATAAGGCAGGGGTGAGCACAAATAATTAGAATATCTGCAGGTGTCATACAGCCAGCTGTGTACTGAATGAAAAAAGACAACAGAAAAGTGACTTTAAAGGGGTTGTCCGGGACTTTGACATTGATGGCCTAACCCTAGGATTGGTCATCAACGTCTGATTGGTGGGGGTGCTGCTCCCGACACCTCTGCTGATCAGCTGTTTCCGGTCTTGGTCATGGCCAGAACTGTTTAGTTGTAGACCTGCACAGCTCCATTGATGGAGTTGTGGTTGCGGCTGGGTACTGCACATCGGCCCCCTAATCAAGTCTAGATTTGATTAGGGGGTCGATGTGCAGCACCAGGCCGTGGCCACTAAACAGTCAACAGTTCTGTGCTGTGCAGCTCCGGAAATGAGCAGTTCTGGCCGTGACTAACACCTGGAACAGCTGAACGGTGAGGGTGCCTGATGTCGCACCCCCATGGATTAGACATTGATGACCTATCCTAAGGAAAAGCCATCAGTGATAAAGTCCCTGACAACCCCTTTAAGTAAGTATGTACCCACGAAAAACAATACCAGACTCAAGTGAACAGAGGCATTTGCACCTGGTAAATAAATGAGACATTTATGGAAAGTGACATGTCCTCTTTAAAGGGGTTGTCCTGAACTTCAGACATTGATGACCTATTCTAAGGAAAGACCATCAATGTTAATCAGTGGAGGCACCCCCTCTGATCAGCTTTCTGGTGTCGGTGTAGGCCAGAACTGCACAGTTTCGTTGATGGAATACTGGCCACGGCCGGGTACTGTGCATCCATTGATTTGAATAGGGGGCAGTTGTGCAGTACCCAGCGGTGGCCACTATTCGTAACTGAGCAGTTCTGGCCGCCACCGACAATGTGCACAGTTGATCGGCGGGGTTGCCGGGTGTCGCACTCCCACCAATCAGACATTGATGACCTATTTTAAGGAAAGGCTGTCAGTTAAAGTCCCAGACAACCCCTTTAAGTCAATCTATACACACAGTACCAGAAATGAGGATTACTGGTGAATTAACCATTGTACTATACACCCAAGCACCTGTTATGTGGTAACCCTGGGCACTTGTCTTCCTCTAGCCTAATAATCTCTTTTAGGTGGCATCCGCAGAAATGAGACGTACAGGCAATAAATTCCTGCAATCTCCGCTCCCAGGCACATTGTAAATACATTTACTTTTTTTTTAATGAGGAGCAGAAGCCGGTGTGAACGCACAGCAGATGCTCATTATGGCTCATTTCTGATCATTTCATCTTTAGATCTTTCAGCTACATCTACCTAAAAATAAAAAAGGATGCTTGTACAGCATGTCCTAGCCGTACCCTCCGCAGGAAGAGGCGCAGGTGGGTGCATTACTTACAGCTCATCCAGACAGTCCGGCGGCTGCTTCAATCTATTTCCAGCAAGGAGGTAGCTGTAGATTTCAGAATTCTCAATGCCGGCGTAAGGGGTTTGTCCCAGGGTGACTATCTCCCAAAGGGAGACACCAAATGCCCACTAGAAAATAATTAGCATAGGAAATGGTTACAAGGAGAAATAGAATTTTGACAAGTTGACAAAAGAAATGAAAACCTCCAGAAACAGCGCCCCGCCTGTCCATGGGCTGTCTCTGGTATTGCATCTCAGCACCACTGAAGTCAATGGGAAGTTAAAAAACCTGTGGACAGATGGAGCTTTGTTTGTGGGAGTGGTGACACAGACATTTTTTTTAATGCCATTGATTCCCATGGAGCAAATGTGCAATGGAAAAAAAAGTGCACAATACAATCAATGATTAAAATTTATTGCAGGAGTGAGATCTGACCAGTCTCTGCAGAGATTCTGAGGATTTAGAACATTTCCAGGAAGCTCTAAAATCTATGGTCATTTTTTTTTACTCAAAAGCATGCTTGAAAGTTTGACAACTCCATTCACTTTCACTGTGGTTTGCTGGAGATTTTACTTATGGAATCTGTTTGGAAAATGCAAAGCAAAACTGCCCAGGCTGATCACAGCCCTGAAAAGGGGATATATTACGAAAAGCATTAATGGTGGATATCTCTGCAATATTCCATTTATATACAGTTATGGCCAAAAGTTTTGAGAATGACACAAATATTATATTTTCACATGATCTGTTGCAATCTGGTTTTTATGTGTGTTTGACAGATGTTTTTATCACAGACAGAAATATAATTGCAAACATGTGAGTAACAAAAGCTTATATTGACAGTTAGAATGAGTTAATGCAGCAAGTCAATATTTGCAGTGCTGATCCTTCTTCTTCAGGACCTCTGCAATTCTCCCTGGCATGCTCTCAATCAACTTCTGGACCAAATCCTGACTGATAGCAGTCCATTTTTGCACAATCAATGCTTTCATTTTGTCAGAATTTTTAGGTTTTTGTTTGTCCACCCGTCTCTTGATGATTGACCACAAGTTCTCAATGGGATTAAGATCTGGGGAGTTTCCAGGCCATGGACCCAAAATCTCTATGTTTTGTTCCCTGAGCCATTTAGTTATCACCTTTGCTTTATGGCAAGGTGCTCCATCATGCTGGAAAAGGCATTGTTGATCTCCAAACTGCTCTTGGAGGGTTGGGAGAAGTTGCTCTTGGAGGACATTCTGGTACCATTCTTTATTCATGGCTGTGTTTTTAGGCAAGACTGTGAGAGAGCCGATTCCCTTGGCTGAGAAGCAACCCCACACATGAATGGTTTCAGGATGCTTAACAGTTGGCATGAGACAAGACTGGTGGTAGCGCTCACCTTGTCTTCTCCGAATGAGGCGTTTTCCTGATGTCCCAAAGAATCGAAAAGGGGATTCATCAGAGAAAATAACTTTACCCCAGTCCTCAGCAGTCCACTGCCTGTACCTTTTGCAGAATATCAGTCTGTCCATGATGTTTTTTCTGGAGAGAAGTGGCTTCTTTGCTGCCCTCCTTGAGACCAGGCCTTGCTCCAAGAGTCTCCACCTCACAGTGCGTGCAAATGCACTCACACCTGCCTGCTGCCATTCCTGAGCAAGCTCTGCACTGCTGGTAGCCCGATCCCGCAGCTGAAACACTTTTAAGAGATGGTCCTGGCGCTTGCTGGTCTTTCTTGGGCGCCCTGGAGCCTTTTTGGCAACAATGGAACCTCTCTCCTTGAAGTTCTTGATGATGCGATAGATTGTTGACTGATGTGCAATCTTTCTAGCTGCTATACTCTTCCCTGTTAGGCCATTTTTGTGCATTGCAATGATGACTGCACGTGTTTCTTTAGAGATAACCATGGTTAACAGAAGAGAAACAATGATGCCAAGCACCAGCCTCCTTTTAAAGTGTCTAGTGGTGTCATTCTTACTTAATCATGACAGATTGATCTCCAGCCATGTCCTCATCAACACCCACAGCTGTGTTAATGGAGCAATCACTGAAAAGAGGTTAGCTGGTCCTTTTAAGGCAGGGCTGCAATGATGTTGAAATGTGTTTTGGGGGATAAAGTTCATTTTCTAGCCAAATATTGACTTTGCAAGTAATTGCTGTTAAGCTGATCACTCTTTATAACATTCTGGAGTATATGCAAATTGCCATTAGAAAAAGTGAAGCAGTAGACTTTGTAAAAATTAATATTTGTGTCATTCTCAAAACTTTTGTCCATGACTGTATAATTGGAGGAGTCCAACAACATGAAAACCCACTGACACCAGAACGAAGTGGCTAAGAAAGTAACTTTAGTCCAAGTTACTTTGCTGGGGCCAAGTTGGTGCTTTATTATCCAGAAGCTATTAATTTTGTTCTATTGTAGAGGACATACTACACCAATGGGGCATTAAAATGAATCGGTCATTGGGTTTTTGCTATGTAATCCGACAGCAGCACGATGTAGGGGCAGAGAACCTGATTTCAGCGATGTGTCACTTACTGGGCTGCTTGGTGCAGTTTTCATAGAATTCCTATTTTCTCTGCTGTACATGTAGTAGTGCTCAAATGCTGAGCTGTGTATAACCCCGCCCACACCCCTGATTGGCCATTTCCTCTGTACATTGTCAGCAAGCTTCCAATCAGTGGTGGGGGAGGGGTTACACAGATTACCTGGACTGCCTGGCACATGATACCTAGTCCTCTAGTCATAATCTCCTGCTGGTAAAACACTATGATGAAACTACAGCACACAGCCCAGTAAGTGACACATTGCTGGGATTAGGGTCGCTGTCCCTACATTAAGCTGCTCTCAGATTACATGGCAAAACCTGCTGACAGATTCCCTTTAATAGAGAGAGGTGACCCGGAGCCTCATTAATCACACGCTTAATCTTGGTTGTGTAGATGCACACAACCATTATAGGTGAGTGCATTGGCATTTTTTTAATTTAAAAGATTAGCCCTGTGAGTCTACACATGCGCCCTTTTTCTTTTCTTTTTTTCACATGATTTCCTTTAATGGCGTTTTATAGTGACAATTCTAGTGCAAAAACATGAAATAGGAACATTAACATGGTGCATACAGAAGCATATTAATACAATGTTCTTTCTATCTCCAAAAATACATGGCATGAACAATGTAATTGTACTACATTTCCAACATGAAGCACCCACCACGTCACTGTATGCGGTATAGACATTGTCTGCCAGACTTTCCAACGCCAGCCATTTTACAGGAAGCTTGGATGCACATCCCTGACGGTAATAGTCGCCGCTGTAGATCTTCTTGGAGAGACCAAAGTCAGCAACACACACAGTCATGTCTTCATTTAACCTAAAACAAGGGATACCAAAAGTCAGCTCAAGGTCCAGATGTGGAAGAATAAGGACTGTAAAGGACTATATAAATGCTGCAATTGAGGAACATAGAATTAATACTAAACAATGAATATTTAAGTGTGGTTGAAAATGGGAATGTTTTAGTAATAACTGCTGTATCTGTTCTCAATTTCTTGAGATTACTCTCATTGCAGCCACCTCTTGTGACTCCCATAAGGTTTGGTTCAGATCAGGTATGGACACATTCAAAAACTCCATCAGGGGTGTCAGCCTGAAGCCTTGAAGACGCAATTTAGACATGTCCACGACTGAGACACGGTCTCTTCAACTATAAAACCCGCACCTATGAACTCCATTCGAGCCAACTACACACCGCAGTCGGTCACTGCTCTCATCCAGAAGAGAACATCTATTTCTTAAGAGCATTTTTTCTATTATTGTTGTTAACAAATGTATACGGTAAGAAAATTAACTATTTATTTTTACTCTTAGTTCAGTGGACGGTGCTCTTTTATTATGTTATTTTAAACTGGATTGGTTCAATATACTTTTAAAAGTTGTTTTTTTCTTGATACATATTTCTCGGAAGTCAATCTTCTGTTCTGTGGATGATCAAACAGCAGAACAGTATAAAAATGTGGTGAAGAAATATATAAATATATGTATATATGCGCACACATATATCAGCAGCCTCTGTTTGCTTTATTCTACCCAACTAGGCATAGAACAGAAACACCACGGAAGACTAAGGAATTTACAGAAGTCCATATGCAGCCCGATGAAGAACGTTACGTCGTGATAAAATGGCCAACTAATAATCTGATGCAGAAGTGCTTACATAATTAAGGAGCCAAGAAGAAATCAAAGTTCATAACAAAAGACTGGGATCTAAGGGGTTACGTCGTCTTGTGGAGAGTGACATGCCTGGCATTCCATGTGTAAGGAGACTTATAATCCATGCATGCACAAATGAGGGGCAAAATCCAACACAGTGTCTGCAAATTGAGATTCTGGTTTGGCTTTTATTCTAAGTCATGTGGCAAGGCTCGCTAAAAGGTCAATATCGACTTTTAGGATCTCTGCTTCCAATAGGTGGCCCTAGATTTCAAGTCCTCTTTATGAAGAGGCAATTTGTGTAACAAAAGATATCACTTTACCTCCTGGAATACCTGACACTTACAATGGACTCATATTTTTTCTCCTTTTTCCTCAGTCCTATGAAAACATGTTCCAAACCACACAGCTATATGCAAGCATTCTTTTAAAGGAAATCTATCAGCAGGTTTTTGCTATGTAGTATAATAAAGAAAAATTTTGGTTATCATCCGCGCTGCTATCCAAATAACGGTCCAGTAATGTAGATGGTGAAGAAATGGTGTTTTATTCTCTCAACGCGTTTCGAAGTCTACAGGACTTCTTCCTCAGGAGATGTTATAATTGAACACACAGCTTAGTAAGTGACACATTGCTGGAATCAGGGTCTCAGCCTCTACATGCTGCTCTCAAATTACATAGCAAAAATCTGCTGACCGATTGCCTTTAAGAAAGCATTGCTTCAACAGAAGAATATTAGAAGTAGGGAGACCTCTCATACTCCCGAAGGAATTTGCAAATTTCTCAGACAAGGAGCTGTGAAGCTGTAGTCATGGCTTCAAACCTGCAACCTACCAAGGGTTCGGAGCGCTGGAGATCGTCAGGCGGCACTCGGTGTGCAAATACTGTATATAGCTAAATTGGCGGCACAAAGAAAATCCCAAAACTAAAACTCCAGAACTTTTCTACAACCGAGGATCCACCTTCCTATCATTCCCGACAGCCATTCTTACTAAGAGGACATGAAAGCTTTCTTTTCTTCCACAGACACCGAGTTTGCTGGTTGCCAAGTAACAGTATAATAACTAGTGTAAAAGTATATTAAAAAGAAGCAAAAGGGAATAAAAAATAGAAATCTTTTTATGGCATAGCTGCAATTTAGCATGGGAAAAATAGATGTTTTGGGACAACAGAGTAAAAATAGCCGGAGCGAACAGATGAAAATGGTCACGAACGGTAAGAGCGCAGTTAATTCACTTGTTGTAACGATCAGCAGAATCTATAGAAGATGTGTGTGATCAGCATCACCTGAACACGTCGGCACTTCACAATATTTTGGAAGAAAGACACAAATCTTTCATCAAATCTAAATCTTATAAAAAGGTCTTTGGTTAGAGGGGATGTCCAGGACTATCTTAGTTATCTCCTATGAGCCAAAAAACTAACAGGCTAGTTAGCAACCACATGTCTGTTCTATATGGCACCGGGTTAGAGCGGTCACTGACCGCTCCTGCCGGTAATTCAGCTGCTCCACGTCAACAGAGCAGCTCTTCTTCCAGGCTGTTGACGGGCGTGACTGCCGCCAACGTTATGCTGATGTGTTGAGAGTGACATATTGCTCCCCCTTGAAGACATCACCGCTGTGTATTATGTTATGTGTAACCTGAATAATGTCCTGTGTCTTGTTTTCATCTTATGTCATGAAGTGTAAGATGTTTACCTATGTAGTGTGATAATGTCAGTTATTATAATGCATAGTCATGTGACGCTTGGAAGACATAGGTTAGGACTTAGGACATACAGTAAGTTAGTGTTTGCATAGAATGTAGGTGAAGGGGTTGCCCCTGTAACAGACTCAGGGAGAGGGGCTTAGTGCTAGGACCAGTGAGCCGTTTCCTGAAGTTAGTCAGAGCAGAGTTAGAGTCTGTAGAGATGAGTGTGCAAGGCTGCCATGTGGGTGAACTATAGCAAAGGAGACGACGGGACGATGAGGCAGCATGACTAGGAACTGACAGAAGAGGCAGAGTGACCTGCTACCTTAAACGGGACCTGGGATAGGACGACATGTCACGAGAAACCCTGAGCTTGAGAAACACCGAAGAAGGTACGGACCTAAAGAGGACTGCGAGGGTCCCGAGCGCTAGATCCAGGGCGTCCATAGTGATAGGACGCAGAGCCGCCGAGCGGGTATAGAGGAACTCGCTGAACTTTACTGTGGCGACAAGCTAGCTGTGACGAATTAGGGCGATACAGTAGACTACAGTGGAAGGATGATGTCAGTGAGAAGGCTTCTTGCTGTGAATGAAAAGTGCTTAAGACTGTGTACTCAATTATCCCCTGTATATAACCCTCATCAAGTTCAGTAAAGTTCCCATGTTTGAACAGAAGTCTCCTTTGCTAATATGTGGAACTCATGGTCCTGGCCAGCCAATACCATTGGCTACCGGCGGCCTGCACGGGCACAAGGCCCATCCAACACTAACACCCAGCCAGAACCCACAATTGTCTGTAGGATGTCAAAGCGAGTGGGAACAGAAACTCGCCCACGACTACCTCGCTTGGGCATCTTACACTGACAGCCAGCTCCTCGCAGTTATGCTGCGGGGAGCCGGTTGTCAATCAGTATGACATCGGCAGTCGCGCCCCATCAACAGAGCGAAGCAGAAAAGAAGCCGCTGCTCTGTCGAGGTGATGTCAGCAGAAGCCACAGAATTGCCAGCACAGGGTGACTGATCTGTGCCGCCAGAGATCTGTGCCGGGCAGAACCGGTAGGTAGGTAGCAACTACCTGTTAGTTCTTATGCGCACAGTAAAAAAAAAAAAAATGAATAAAGCCCTGGATAACCCCTTTAAGGATACGCTGATTTTTTTTTTATTTAAGTGCTTTTGAGTACGATAAGAAGGCCATAAATGGACTTATGGATGGAGAAGACAGCAAACCATGGTGAAAAAGGGAAGGCTGTGCTGAGAAAAGGTCATCAAACTTGGGCTTAATCGTTTTAGAAAAAAAGAGCTTAAGGGTATGCCACACTAAACAATATCGCTAACGGGATCGCTAAAAAACGTCACTATTTAGCGATCCCGTTAGCGATATTGTTCAGTGCGGCAGCTTCCAGCGACGAGCTTCCTGCTGTGATCTCGCTCGTCGCTGGAATCGTTCCGGACCCTATTTTCTCGTCGGCGCTCCCGCTGGGTAAGTATCTTATCGCTGTGTGGCACCTTTTCTTAGCGATTTAGCGGTACTTTTATACCGCTAAAGTCGTTAAGAAGATCGCTAACGGCGATAGCGTCGTTAACTATATCGCTAAATGTGGCCGCATTTAGCGATATAGAAACAATCCCGCTAGCGATCGCATTAGTATGCGTCGTTATTGTGATTGCTAGCGGGATTGTTTAGTGTGGCAGTACCTTTAGGAATGATCGGATTACAATGTGCAAATAAACTGATCAGCCATAACATTAAAACCTGTGGTGCTGCCTGACCCATCATGGCATGAATATTTCTCTCCCCTTGATAGGCGTCATTGACACCATAAAATCAATGTTATCCACCAAACCAGTCAGTGGTTTTAATGCTACGGCTGAAAGGTGTATGTGGATTGGCAGTACCAAGATCTTTCTAAGGCTGGCGTCACACTGGCGAGTGTGATGCGAGTAAGTCGCACGACTTTCTCGCATCAACACCCGGCACGACCGCCCGCTCTTGGACCCGAGTGTGCGGCTGCATAGAAATACATGCAGCCGCACACTCGGGTCCGAGAGCGGGCGGCCGTGCTGGGTGTTAATGCGAGAAAGTCGTGCGACTTACTCGCATCACACTCGCCAGTGTGACGCCGGCCTAATGATCACTTACATCAAGGTCAGTAACTATGACAAGGGGGAATCCTGTTCATCGAGACCAAACGAAGAGCGCAATTTACGCACAGTGTGGACTTTCCGGTGCTTGACAAGTCTAGTTGGAATTTGTCCGGAAGTATACAAATTGCATACTTGCAATCACACGTCTATCTTCTCCTGGCCCCAGAGAATCCCGAGAGCGTGCACTGTGCGATATGAAGATTCACAAGTCTGTGGTCACTTAGATTAACTGCAGACTTGTACTCCAATCCAGGACAACCCATTTATCCATGTAACTATGGTCCAAAATAGTGATTTCAAATGCATATGTCTCCAGCTGTTGCATAACTACAACTCCTAGCATCTCCTGACAACCAAAAGATGAAGATAACTGCACCATTAGTTAAAATCAGAGGAGTGACTGACTCTCCAGACATTCCTTTTTATCCTAGACCATGTAATGATCACCTGACCAATATGCGCAGTGCACATATCTCCCCTCATACACTGTGCCAGTGACCCTGTGACAGTGGGCACGGGGTAGAAATGTGTGGTTACTTAATAACTCTGGGCAAACGATCACCCTATGAGGGCCACTGCACAGAAATATTCATCTAGGCAAGATATTATACCAATGAAATCATATTATATCTACCAGTTACTAGGGAGAGGTTGAGTATTACAAGTGTTCCTGCTGCACCAGCTGTCCTTCTTTCCTCTCTCAGAAACTTGTCATATTATAACTATAGCTGGTGATATAGTCAGTTTAGACTTTTAGCATTAAATGTGCCAAGGATCAATTAAATTTTATGACAGCTGCATATCTAATTCAGAAGCAGATTTCCTACAAATGCACTGTATGAAAATTGTACTCTTCCCACTTCTCTGGCTGTACACTAAGTGCGGCACTAAATGTGGCTGTACACTAAGGGCAGCACTAAATGTGGCTGTACACAAAGGGCGGCACTAAATGTGGCTGTACACTAAGAGCAGCACTAAATGTGGCTGTACACTAAGCGTGGCACTGAATGTAGCTGTACACTAAGGGCGTCACTAAAAGTGGCTGTACACTAAGGGCGTCACGGAATGTGGCTGTTAACAAAGAGCATCACTGAATGTGACTGTACACTAAGTTAAGCACTAAATGTGGCTGTACGCTAAGGGCGACACAATGTGGCTGTACACCAAGTGCGGCACTGAATGTGGCTGTAAACCATGCGTGGCACTGAATGTGGCTGTATACTAAGGGTGGCACTAAATGTGGCTGTACACCAAGCGCGGCACTGAATGTGGCTGTAAACCAAATGTGGCACTGAATGTGGCTGTACACTAAGCTCAGCACTGAATGTGCTGTATACCAAGGGCGGCACTGAATGTGGCTGTACACTAACCTCAGCACTGAATGTGGCTGTACACTAAGGGTGGTACTGATTGTGGCTGTATACTAAGGGCGGCACTAAATGTGGCTGTACACTAAGCATGGCACTGAATGTGGCTGTACACTAAGGGCGGCACTGAATGTAGCTGTACACTAAGGGCAGCACTGACTGTGGCTCTATACTAAATGCAGCACTGAATGTGGCTGTACTGTAAGCTCAGCACTGAATGTGGCTGTACACTAAGGGCGGCACTGAATGTGGCTGTACACTAAGGGCGGCACTGAATGTGCTGTACACTAAGGGCAGCACTGACTGTGGCTCTATACTAAATGCAGCACTGAATGTGGCTGTACAGTAAGCTCAGCACTGAATGTGGCTGTACACTAAGGGTGGCACTGAATGTAGCTGTACTACTAAGCTCAGCACTGAATGTGGTTGTACACTAAGTTCAGCACTAAATGTGGCTGTACACTAAGGCGGCACTGAATGTGGCTGTACACTAAGGGCGGCACTGAATGTAGCTGTACACTAAGCTCAGCACTGAATGTGGTTGTACACTAAGTTCAGCACTAAATGTGGCTGTACACTAAGGGCGGCACTAAATGTGGCTGTACACTAAGGCGGCACTGAATGTGGCTGTACACTAAGGGCGGCACTGAATGTAGCTGTACACTAAGGGCAGCACTGACTGTGGCTCTATACTAAATGCAGAGCACTGAATGTGGCTGTACTGTAAGCTCAGCACTAAATTGGCTGTACACTAAGGGCGGCACTGAATGTAGCTGTACACTAAGCTCAGCACTGAATGTGGTTGTACACTAAGTTCAGCACTAAATGTGGCTGTACACTAAGGCGACACTGAATGTGGCTCTATACTAAGTGCAGCACTGAATGTGGCTGTACACTAAGGGCAGCACTGAATGTGGCTGTACAGTAAGTGCGGCACTGAATGTGGCTGTATGTGTAGCCCTGGTGTTAGGCACACGCAGTACCCTGGAGAGTGTGTGGCGAGACAGCAGTTTAATGCTAAATACCCATTCACTCAACATACACTAGACACACCCTTAGGGTAGTGTAGTTTACTATTGAGGGAGTGGTCAGTCAGTCAGTGCCTGGACTTCAGAGAGGAAGGTCTAGCCTGGACTGAGGAGAAGGAGATTAGTGCAGAAAGACTTCAGTCACCTGTCTCAAGGACAGTGAAAGGTTCAGAGACGGGCTCCTGCCTAGTGATAACTGAGAATCTGTAACTAACTTTGAAGAAAGTGAATGAAGGAAGTAACTACCCGACTTTATGCAAGTGTGAGTGCTTATGCTACCAGCGAGGACAAGGCGAAAGGCACAGTGGAAAGTTTATTGAAAAGGTGCGTTTGGATTGAAGAAGTCCTGCACATTGCAACCGGTCACTGGGGACCGAAGGATCACTATTAGCTTCAAGCATAGTGGTAAGAAAACCAGATATTTACCGGACCCTAGGTCGCGGCAAACAGCCCCATATAGTCAGTACGTAACTGGAGTCAGGTGGAATAGGGACTTTGAGTCAAGCGCAGACAAAAGCAAGAACCTAGTTTCATCAATTGGAAGGCTCCTACCACAAAACTGACTGGGCAGTACAGCTATGGATTAGCTGGAGTTATTGAGGGAACTACGCTTCAGGCTGGTTGTACTCATTGTATTGAAAGTAAAGGAGGCCCCTAACTTGTCCAGCTGCTGTCTCAAGATACACTCTCCTTGGATCAGCCTCCCTGGGACCTGCCTGAACATCTTACAAGTAAAGGTATGGAAAGACGCTGACCGTGTGAGACTGTGTTTATTTATCTGCACCCGACTACACTAACTTCATAGACTTTGAGGGACCAGTCCCACCTGTAGGGGACCCGACATCTAGCTGCATCACCATCCCCTCAGAGATCTACAGCAGCGCTGGTACAAATTACCAGAATACTACAGGTGGCGTCACGAACTGTATATAAATCTATCCCCTGTAAATATATCCCCAACATACGCCAGACCGCCCGGGCCACAGACCGAGCCACAGCTACCTGTGACAAACCCCATAGACTTCCATGGGCTCGGCTCTGAGTACCCCATTGCCCTGGTAATCCACAATTGTGGTGGCGGGTCGACACAACTTGGCGTCACGAACAGGATGCGAAACTCGCAGAATTGCGAGCCCTGTGTGCCTAAGGAATTGTTTTTGTGAAAAAGGACTGTTTGCACTTTTGGCGCCAAAATCGCCATTTTTGTCGCCATATTCGCGCCCTCAGGCGCTGGAGAAGAAGGTGGGCGTACCTTCGTGGGCGTCTACCCCCCTGTGGCGCGAAGAAAATGCCTGCCCTCTCAAAGTGCTATTACAACATGCGATCCTGCCCTACAGCAAAGGAGGTCCGCCTCCTCTTCACCTTCCCTGCGAGGAGGAGGAGACGCAAACCCCACCTCCACGGAAGAGACCGGATGTCTCTGGAGGAAGAAGAAGGAATCTTCTGGAACATCATGGAAGCAGGACGTGTGCAGCCGAGCAGGGAAGCGGAGGAAGGCAGGCCCCGTGCCCCAGCCAAGCTGCCACCAGCACCGGAGTTATCCGTGGTCCTGCACCTGCAGCAGGCGTTGCTAGAGATTCAAGAAGAAAATGCACGCCTGAAGAAGATGGTCCAGTACCAACCTGGCTTTGAAGAGATCGAGAGACGCCGGCGTACCCTGGAGCAGCGGAGGCTGTGGGACACGGTGATCTCTCCCCTCAACGACCCCCCACGATTCCAGTTACCGAAGATTCTGCTGCCCAAGGCGAAGGAGCAACCGGAGGCTGCCCCCGAAAGTACCAATCCTGATCCCACCGGTGAAGCGGTGGAGGCGAAGGAGGTTGAGGAGGTATCGCCAGTTCCGGAACGCCCGCCCGGCCAGGAGGCCGCAGCAGATGATCGGTCCCCGGCAGGGACACCGGAGGGGTCCTGTCCGTCACTACCAGACGTGGACTGGGACGAGATGGCGCGCCTGGATGACGTCGCCTATACCGCCCAGTGGGAACATGAGTGGCAGCGTCGTGAGGAGAAGCAGAAACGCCAGCAGGAGGAAGAGCGGGAAGCTCAGCGGAACCGTCAGCGACAACATGCAGAGCTGATCGCGGACAAAGAGAGTGTCCGGAGAGAGAAAGGTACCCTGAGGGAACCGCGGCGGCAGGGGTGTGTGACTGAGTTCCAGCTCCGGAAGGGCTGGGGCTTCATCCGTGAACCGGGCCTCTACCCAGGGGTCTTTGTCAGCAGGCGTGACGTAGAATCCCACCTACCGCAAGGCCATCCCGGGAGGGACTTAGTAAATGGAGACATTGTCACGTACACACGGCACTGGGGAATGAAGGGATGGTATGCCCTTAACGTCACCATCGTCCGTGACCCCGTCCCCGACGCAGGTAACGTCACCACTACCGCAGCGTCCCCGTCTCCAGCTCAAGCAGTATCCGGCCGTGCCCCAGCATCGCCCCCTGCAGGTTCATCGCAAATTAAAGCAATTTCTACATCGCAACTAGCGACCCAGTCTCAATCGCAATCCATGACACGGTCCATATCGTTAACTGTGATTGAAACGCAATCGGTGTCACGTGAGGAGAATGTACCCGTTGCGCCCCTAGTGGTTCGCACGAGAACTGTGGCGACCCAGACCCTAATCGCAGCGCATGATTTGTTAGTCCTGGGATCTAGGGCCCATTGCATTGTTCCAGCCCCCGGGGTGGAAAGTGTATTAGAAGTAAATGAATAAATAGTAAAGAAGAATCGGTGAGATCCCTATAGGGTCTACCACAAGTAATATTGTAGAAAGTTTGGGAATGTTTTACAAAATTTTGCATAAGTTGAAGAGTATAATGCATATATATTTCTAACCGTAGAATGCCCGGCTGGGTAACCAGAAAAAGTTTGCACTTTAGTATAATAATGTGATATTATATCCATGTCTTTGGTTTTACAATGGACTTTGAGGTTGAGGACTGTGCTAACCCAGAACTTATTTGTATATAGTTGCGCTTCGGTGCCTTATCTTGGTTTCACATAAACCAGCACAACTACCTCTGAATACAAAAACCCGTGTGGTGTGGCACTGAGTGAGGTCTGCATTTGGATGTCCTGCAGCCCACCCAGGACCTACGTTGAAGGTTTGGTGCGGGTCCTTCACAAGAATACTGTATATTTATTGAATGCTATTTAATACTTTTGTATTTCTATATATAATGTTATTGTTTGCAACGTTCAAGATATCCTCACCTCCCGGATGGGACGAATTAATGTTATTGTTAATGTTTTCATGCATAAACAAAAATGTCTCTTTTGTATTTTACAGCCCGGGAGTGCTGTCTTTTACCATGGGGAATGTGTAGCCCTGGTGTTAGGCACACGCAGTACCCTGGAGAGTGTGTGGCGAGACAGCAGTTTAATGCTAAATACCCATTCACTCAACATACACTAGACACACCCTTAGGGTAGTGTAGTTTACTATTGAGGGAGTGGTCAGTCAGTCAGTGCCTGGACTTCAGAGAGGAAGGTCTAGCCTGGACTGAGGAGAAGGAGATTAGTGCAGAAAGACTTCAGTCACCTGTCTCAAGGACAGTGAAAGGTTCAGAGACGTGCTCCTGCCTAGTGATAACTGAGAATCTGTAACTAACTTTGAAGAAAGTGAATGAAGGAAGTAACTACCCGACTTTATGCAAGTGTGAGTGCTTATGCTACCAGCGAGGACAAGGCGAAAGGCACAGTGGAAAGTTTATTGAAAAGGTGCGTTTGGATTGAAGAAGTCCTGCACATTGCAACCGGTCACTGGGGACCGAAGGATCACTATTAGCTTCAAGCATAGTGGTAAGAAAACCAGATATTTACCGGACCCTAGGTCGCGGCAAACAGCCCCATATTGTCAGTACGTAACTGGAGTCAGGTGGAATAGGGACTTTGAGTCAAGCGCAGACAAAAGCAAGAACCTAGTTTCATCAATTGGAAGGCTCCTACCACAAAACTGACTGGGCAGTACAGCTATGGATTAGCTGGAGTTATTGAGGGAACTACGCTTCAGGCTGGTTGTACTCATTGTATTGAAAGTAAAGGAGGCCCCTAACTTGTCCAGCTGCTGTCTCAAGATACACTCTCCTTGGATCAGCCTCCCTGGGACCTGCCTGAACATCTTACAAGTAAAGGTATGGAAAGACGCTGACCGTGTGAGACTGTGTTATTTATCTGCACCCGACTACACTAACTTCATAGACTTTGAGGGACCAGTCCCACCTGTAGGGGACCCGACATCTAGCTGCATCACCATCCCCTCAGAGATCTACAGCAGCGCTGGTACAAATTACCAGAATACTACAGGTGGCGTCACGAACTGTATATAAATCTATCCCCTGTAAATATATCCCCAACATACGCCAGACCGCCCGGGCCACAGACCGAGCCACAGCTACCTGTGACAAACCCCATAGACTTCCATGGGCTCGGCTCTGAGTACCCCATTGCCCTGGTAATCCACAATTGTGGTGGCGGGTCGACACATGTACACTAAGGGTAGCACTGAATGTGGCTGTACACTAAGAGCGACACTGATTGTGGCTGTACACTAAGCTCAACACTGAATGTGGCTGTACAGTAAGCGCGGCATTGAATGTGGCTGTACACTAAGGGCGGCACTGAATGTGGCTCTATACTAAGTGCAACACTGAATGTGGCTGTACAGTAAGTGCGGCACTGAATGTGGCTGTACACTAAGGGCGGCACTGAATGTAGCTGTACACTAAGGGCAGCACTGACTGTGGCTCTATACTAAATGCAGCACTGAATGTGGCTGTACTGTAAGCTCAGCACTGAATGTGGCTGTACACTAAGGGCGGCACTGAATGTAGCTGTACACTAAGCTCAGCACTGAATGTGGTTGTACACTAAGTTCAGCACTAAATGTGGCTGTACACTAAGGGCGACACTGAATGTGGCTCTATACTAAGTGCAGCACTGAATGTGGCTGTACACTAAGGGCAGCACTGAATGTGGCTGTACAGTAAGTGCGGCACTGAATGTGGCTGTACACTAAGGGTAGCACTGAATGTGGCTGTACACTAAGGGTAGCACTGAATGTGGCTGTACACTAAGAGCGACACTGATTGTGGCTGTACACTAAGCTCAACACTGAATGTGGCTGTACAGTAAGCGCGGCATTGAATGTGGCTGTACACTAAGGGCGGCACTGAATGTGGCTCTATACTAAGTGCAACACTGAATGTGGCTGTACAGTAAGTGCGGCACTGAATGTGGCTGTACACTAAGGGTGGCACTGAATGTAGCTGTACACTAAGCTCAGCACTGAATGTGGTTGTACACTAAGTTCAGCACTAAATGTGGCTGTACACTAAGGGCGGCACTGAATGTGGCTGTACACTAAGGGCGGCACTGAATGTAGCTGTACACTAAGCTCAGCACTGAATGTGGTTGTACACTAAGTTCAGCACTAAATGTGGCTGTACACTAAGGGCGGCACTAAATGTGGCTGTACACTAAGGGCGGCACTGAATGTGGCTGTACACTAAGGGCGGCACTGAATGTAGCTGTACACTAAGGGCAGCACTGACTGTGGCTCTATACTAAATGCAGCACTGAATGTGGCTGTACTGTAAGCTCAGCACTGAATGTGGCTGTACACTAAGGGCGGCACTGAATGTAGCTGTACACTAAGCTCAGCACTGAATGTGGTTGTACACTAAGTTCAGCACTAAATGTGGCTGTACACTAAGGGCGACACTGAATGTGGCTCTATACTAAGTGCAGCACTGAATGTGGCTGTACACTAAGGGCAGCACTGAATGTGGCTGTACAGTAAGTGCGGCACTGAATGTGGCTGTACACTAAGGGTAGCACTGAATGTGGCTGTACACTAAGAGCGACACTGATTGTGGCTGTACACTAAGCTCAACACTGAATGTGGCTGTACAGTAAGCGCGGCACTGAATGTGGCTGTACACTAAGGGCGGCACTGAATGTGGCTCTATACTAAGTGCAGCACTGAATGTGGCTGTACAGTAAGTGCGGCACTGAATGTGGCTGTACACTAAGGGTGGCACTGAATGTGGCTGTACACTAAGAGCGACACTGATTGTGGCTGTACACTAAGCTCAACACTGAATGTGGCTGTACAGTAAGCGCGGCACTGAATGTGGCTGTACACTAAAGCCCCCGTCACACACACAGCGATCTTGCTAGCGAAATCGCTGCTCAGTCACTAGTTTTGTGACACAACAGCGATCTCCCCAGCGATATCGCTGTGTGTTACATTCAGCGACGATCAGCCCCCCTGCTGGGTATCGCTGAATGTCCTGGACATTTTTTTGATCGTTGGTCTCCCGCTGGTCAGCACACATCGCTGCGTGTGGCAGGCAGAAGACCAGCGATTACCTGGTAACTAAGGCACACATCGGCGGCGATGTGTACGTTGCATACCAGCGCGCTGCTGCAGGGACGCTGGTAACCAAGGTACACATCGGGTTACCAGGCGCCGCGCAGCACCTGGAAACCCGATGTGTACCTTGGTTACTAGCTCCCTGCATCAGGGCGCTGGTATGCAACGTACACTGCGGGTAACTAAGCGACGTTACCGGCAGTGTCGCTGTCCAGATCGCTGCCTGAGCTGCCTGTTTGGCAGCTCATCAGCGATCATGTAGTGACACACCAGCGATACTGACAAGTGCATATCGTTGTCGGGATTGCTGGTGTGTCGCTATGTGTGACGGGGCCCTAAGGGTGGCACTGAATGTGGCTGTACTGTAAGCACGGCACTGATTGTGGCTGTACACTAAGCGCGGCACTGAATGTGGCTGTACACTAAGGGTGGCACTGAATATGGCTGGATATTAAGTACTACCCAGAATACGGTTATGCACTATTAATATATATATAATATAAAATTAAAAATAATAAATAGGATCTTCTTATGTTGGGGATTTTGGTAATTCATATTTGTCATTTATTCTTTTGAAGTATTTTAAAACAGAACAGATCAAAAAAACAATTGCATGTGCTAATAAGGTAACTATGAATAATTGAAGCAAACAGTAAATCTCTCTCTATCCATTCTCACAAAATACACCATGCAGCGCCAGTAATTATTCAGCACCTCCTGAATATATTAGTCTCTGCATTGTCCACTATCTGAATATTTATGGAAATATTTCCCGGCATGATGACCACCACAGGTGACACATTCAGAGTTTGGGGAGCAGGATGGTTAACACTTGCTTTAACGTGGAAGGATTTAAAATAAAATTTATATATACACATATATATATATATATCTATATCTATATCTATATATATATATATATATAGTATAGATATAGATATATATATATATATACAGTATATCAGTCATTTATTACTCAGAATCCACAAATTCAGTTAGAGAGATTCTGCTTTCTGAATCTGGTGGCTGGGTGCATTTGCGTTGGTTTATTATGTAAATCCTATTGTCTTCTCATAGCATGGCACATCATTTTACAATATTGTACGAGTGCCCCAGATTCTAGGACGCTCGGCAGTAAGACAACTAAATGAACACATTCACACTTGGAGAGGAGTCATTAGAAATGCTGGCCATGCATATTACGATATCACAGCCAGTATTTAGTTTTTCCTCCTTGTTCGTCACTTAATTCTAGGAAAATCAAACTATTATTCCAGATGCTCAGTGCTTACGTCAAGCAGTCTGTCCCAATAATTCTCACTTTTATTAGCCATCATCTATTGAAAGAGTAACATTTGCCATTGTAATTATTCATTACAAAGTTCTCCAGGCTCCATAGCAATATCGTTGCTAGGCAGCACTTTGGACAAATTTTGGCCAATGGCTCAAAATGTGGGTGACTACCGAATCTACTTTATTCTGGGTAGAGTAGCCTTTTCTTCCACCTTACTCCAATCTCGTTGGCTCAAATTTTGAGGACACCAGCAGTCGACCTAAAAAAAAAAATTCATTGTCATCGGTAACACTTGTCTCATGTAAATAGAATGTGATCCATATACTTGCATTGCCGACCCAAAATTGGACATATCTCTGCAATTTTTCAAGAACCGCTTGGTCCGCAAAAAAAATCACAGATACAGTATGCGACTGGCCCATTATCTCATGTACAAGTGAAATCTGTGAAAACCACTGTGAAGGATGGCATCAGAGAGATCAAGCAAAAACGTTTTGAAATGCCCACTTGATGGAATGGTCTTCGGGCGTCATGTTACGTTTGCAGAGTCCCTGATGTGCCTAAACAGTAGAAACTCCCCACAAGTGACCCCATTTTGGAAACTAGATCCCCCAAGGAACTCCTATAGATGTGTGATAAGCACTTTGAATCTCCAAGTCCTTCACAGAAGTTTATAACGCTGTCAGGATCCCGTCTGGGTTGGAGCCGATGTTACTGCAAACACTAGGGAAAGCAGAGGCAGGTAGCGTAGTCAGAAGGCAGGCCGAGGTCGGTACACAGGAAAGGCAGCGTTTGTAGCAGGGAAGCAGGCAAATAACGTAGTCAGGTGGCAGCCGGAGGTCGGTACACAGGAAAGGCAGTTCGGTAGCAGAGGAGCAGGCAGATAACGTAGTCAGGTGGCAGCAGGAGGTCGGTACACAGGAGAGCAGTGTTTGTAACAGCAGGAACAGCAGGAGAAAGAGCTTGACTAAAGGCTGGAAGCACAATAATCTCGCAATGACACACCCACAGGGCCAGGTTTATATAGGGTGTGTAATTGGCAATCAGAGGCCCAATCAAGAGAGCACTAGGTGTAGCCAATCAGGAAGAACAGTCAATGGTATCTGGGTTCAGCAAGGAACTTTGCAGCCAGCAGAATAGCTCAGATGGTAGAGCTGCCGGCCAGTGGACAAGAGGCACTGGGTTCGACTCCTGACAGTACTCCCCTCCTTCCAGGATGGCCTCTGGACATCTCAGGAGCTGGCTTATCCGGGTACCTTTGATGAAAGGCTCTTGTTAGTCTAGGAGCATGGACGTTGTCCCTTGGTTCCCATGAATTTTCCTCTGGTCCGTAACCCTTCCACTGCACCAGATACTGCAGTTTACCTCTGAATTTTCGGGAGTCCAGAATCTTATCCACAATGTATTCTTCTTCACCACGGATCCTTTCTGGTGGAGGAGGTGGCTGAATTCTTCCTGGAAACGGGTTTTCACAGAAGGGTTTGAGCAAGGATATGTGAAACACTGGATGAATCTTTAGATTGTTGGGAAGTTTTAAACGAAAAGCAACCTGGTTAATTTTTGCAGAAATTTGAAAAGGTCCAATGAATTTCTGACCCAATTTGGAGGATGGCACATGTGTCTTAAGGTTTTTAGTGGACAGCCAAACTTTGTCTCCAACCTGAAGAGCAGGGGGCACTCTCCGATGTTTATCTGCTGCTTCCTTATATTCTTCCTGGGTCTTGAGCAATATCTCTGATAATTCCTTCTGGGATTCCTGTAATTTTGTAAGCCTGTCATTAACAGCAGGAATGGGAGTGTTCACTGGCAGATTAGGGATAAATACTGGATGTACTCCATAATTAGCAAAAATGGGGTTTGAGATGTAGCGCTATGTATGGAGTTGTTGTAGGCAAACTCTGCTGTTGGTAAATAGTCCACCCAGTCATCCTGAAGATAGGAAATGAAGCAACGGAGGTATTGCTCCAAAGTCTGGTTCGTTCTCTCCGTCTGGCCATTGGACTGAGGATGGAAAGCGGTAGAAAGATTCACCGTGACTCCCAAGGCTGTACAGAAACTCTTCCAAAATTTTGACGTAAACTGAACGCCTCTGTCAGACACCACGCTGTCAGGAATTCCATGTAACCTGAATACTTCTTTGATCATCAGTTCTGCAGTTTTTTCAGCAGTAGGAATTCCTTCAGTTGGAATAAAGTGGGCCATTTTTGTGAGTCGGTCCACTATGACAAGGATGACGGTCATCTGTTTGGAAGGGGGTAGTTCCACAATAAAATCCATGGAAATAGATCCCCAAGGCCTGGATGGAACTGGAGAGTGGTTGCAAGAGTCCTAGAGGAGACGATCGTGGGGTCTTGTTTCGTGCGCATGTTAAACAGGTTGAAACATATTTCCTCACGTCCTTCCTACAATTAGGCCACCAAAAGAAACGAAGTAGTAAGTCTTGTGTTTTTGCAACTCCAGGATGTCCTGCCAGTTTAGAATCATGGACACTTTTGAGGACTTCAAGGCGAGAAGATTCAGGTACATATATTTGGTGTTTCTGCATCCAAAACCCCTCTTTGAATGAAAGATCGACGTCTTCCGAAGGATGGTTAAGGAAAGAGTCCTCTTGATATCCATCTTTAATTCTATTACCTAGTCCTCTAGAGTGCAATATTCCCAAAAAATTTTTAGGGCCTAGAATTGTATCATCATTACTAGACCTCTCCTGAGGTTCCGAACACATCCTGGACAGGGCGTCAGCCTTGCCATTCCTTGAACCAGGCCGGTAAGAGATTATAAAATTGAATCTTGAGAAAATAAGGCCCATCGTGCTTGTCTTGCAGACAATCTTTTTGCTGTACGGAGGAATTCAAGATTCTTGTGGTCCGTGAGGACAGTCACAGGGTGATTGGCACCTTCCAGAAGATGTCTCCACTCGGAGAAGGCAACTTTAATGGCTAACAGTTCTTTATTACCAATGTCGTAGTTCTTTTCTGCAGATGACATGGTGTGGGAAAGAAACGCACATGGGTGAAGTTGCATCTTGTCCCCAACTCGCTGAGACAGAATAGCTCCCACTGCAGAGTCCGAGGCGTCCACTTCGACAGTAAATGGCAATTCAGGATTTGGGTGTACTAACAATGGAGCAGACGTAAAAAGAGTTTTCAACTTGTCAAAAGCCTCCTGTGCCTCTGGAGACCAGAAAAATGCTTTTGTCTTTTTTGTTAGTGTAGTAATTGGTAGTATGATCCGTGAAAAGTTCTTTATAAATTTTCGGTAAAAATTTGCAAATCCTATGAAACGCTGGACGTCTTTTAAATTTCTTGGAACAGGCCAGTCCACTACAGCATTGATTTTGCCGGGATCCATGCTCAGACCTTCTGGGGAGATGATATATCCCAGAAATTGGATACTGGTTTGTTCAAACTCACATTTTTCAAGTTTAATGTAGAGATGGTTCTCCTGTAGTCGTTCCAAGACTAACTGGACGTGCCTGCGATGCTCTTCCAAGGTGTCTGAAAATATAAGAATGTCATCGAGATAAGCCACAACGAATTGGTCCAAGAAATCTCGAAATACATCATTAATAAAATGTTGAAAGGTGGCTGGGGCATTGCTAAGGCCAAAGGTCATAACAAGAGATTCAAAATGTCCATATCTCGTTCTGAAGGCGGTCTTCCACTCATCTCCTGGGCGAATCCGTATGAGGTTGTAAGCCCCTCTAAGATCCAGCTTCGTAAAGATTTTCGCAGAACGGAGTCTCTCAAATAGTTCAGGAATCAAGGGTAGCGGGTAGCGATTCTTGACAGTGATATTATTCATCTCTCTGTAGTCAATACATGGCCGCAGAGTGGAGTCTTTCTTTTCAACAAAGAACAGGGGTGCCCCAGCTGGAGATGTGGAAGGTCGAATAAAGCCTTTCTCTAAATTTTCATCCAGGAACTTTCTTAATACCTTCAATTCAGGTTCGGAAAGATTGTAAATCCATCCAAATGGAATGGTTGCTCCTGGCAGCAATTCAATGGGACAGTCATAAGGACGGTGAGGAGGTAATTGATCTGCTTTCTTCTTACTGCAGACATCAGAGAACTGCTGATATTGAGGTGGTAGTTTCTCTTCCTTCTCATGCGAAATCTCAGAGATTTGGACTTGTTGGAGAACAGGGGGTTCCTTATGACAATTATTCTTACAGTAGTCAGATGGAAAGGTGATGATCCTTGATGCCCAGTTGATAGAAGGGTTATGGACTGAAAACCAGGGGATCCCTAGAATAACCGGAAATTTCGGAGATGAAATAAGGTGGAAACTGACAGCTTCATGATGATCCGGGTCGATACAAATCTCCAGTTCGATTGTCTCATGCGTGACAGGTCCAGAAGACAAAGGTGATCCATCCACAGTTTCCATTTCAATTGGTGTGGATTTGGTCCTACTGGAAATATCATTATCACATGTAAATTTTAAGTCCATAAAATTTCCTCCTGCTCCCGAATCCAACAGGGCAGAGCATTGTATTTTTTGGGTGCCCATTACAACCTGAATGGGGATTACAAAATGAGATGATGTGGTATGTATTTTGTCTATTTCTGGCGTTACTGATGAGATAGTCTGCAAGATGGAATCCGACTGCTGAGAAAGGTCCGTATTGCTGGCAGACCTGTTGTTGGTAAAGGCTATAGTCCTTTTGTTAGGACAGTTGATGGCATAGTGTCCAGGGTCCCCACAATAGAGGCAGAGATGTTCTGCACGTCGCCTCTCCTTCTCCTGTGCAGAGAGTGGTCTTCGGATGACGTCGATCTGCATCGGTTCAGACACAACTTGCGTCTTTTCTTGGTGGTCTGATGCTGAAAATGAGAAGCCAGGGCTATTCCCAAGTGCTCGCAGTCTCTCCTTTCTCCTTTCAGTAAGTCTCTGGTCAATCCGGATACATAGTTGAATAAAGTCCTCCAACTGGTCAGGGGTCTCAACCCTGGCAAGCTCGTCTTTCACTGGTTCTGATAACCCTCGTCGAAATTGACTTCTCTGGGCCGCTGGATTCCAGGTGGTGTCGGCCACCCAGCGACGGAACTCCGATGTATATTCCGCAACAGAGCGACGTCCTTGGCGCAAATTATGTAATTTGGTTTCTGCTGTGGCACAGCGGTTTGGGTCATCAAAAACTTGATTCATAGCTGCGATGAAAGCTTCCAGGTCATTAAGGAGGGCATAGTCCTTTTCTACATAAGGTGAAGCCCAAGCAAGAGCTTCATCCGTCAGGAGATTTATCATGAAAAAACTTTCTTCCTCTCACTGGTAAAGGGAGCAGGTTGCATCTGGAAGTATATGCGGCATTGATTGAGGAATCCTCGGTACTGCTTGCGATCCCCACTGAACTTTGCAGGCAGCGGCAGCCGCGCATTTGATTCGGACCTGAATTGCGCACGTCCAGTAGTTGTTTTTGTAGCTCAATTACTTCCTGTTGTATCGCCGTGAAATCAGTTTGTAACTTGGCATATTTTCCTTGAGAGTCAGTACAAAAACTTTGAAGCTCCGTAACTTGCCGCCTCAGGGTGTTCACAGCGGACTCCATTTTGGCGCGAGATTATTCTGTCAGGATCCCGTCTGGGTTGGAGCCGATGTTACTGCAAACACTAGGGAAAGCAGAGGCAGGTAGCGTAGTCAGAAGGCAGGCCGAGGTCGGTACACAGGAAAGGCAGTGTTTGTAGCAGGGAAGCAGGCAAATAACGTAGTCAGGTGGCAGCCGGAGGTCGGTACACAGGAAAGGCAGTTCGGTAGCAGAGGAGCAGGCAGATAACGTAGTCAGGTGGCAGCAGGAGGTCGGTACACAGGAGAGCAGTGTTTGTAACAGCAGGAACAGCAGGAGAAAGAGCTTGACTAAAGGCTGGAAGCACAATAATCTCGCAATGACACACCCACAGGGCCAGGTTTATATAGGGTGTGTAATTGGCAATCAGAGGCCCAATCAAGAGAGCACTAGGTGTAGCCAATCAGGAAGAACAGTCAATGGTATCTGGGTTCAGCAAGGAACTTTGCAGCCAGCAGAATAGCTCAGATGGTAGAGCTGCCGGCCAGTGGACAAGAGGCACTGGGTTCGACTCCTGACAAACGCAGAGCCGTGAAAATATAAAATCATTTTTTTTCCACAAAAATAATTTTTAGTCCCCAATTTTTTTTCCCAATGTTAACAGGAGAAATTAGAACCCCCAAAGTTGTTGTGCAATTTTTCCTGAGTACGCTGATACCTCATATGTGGGGATAAACCACTGTTTGGGCATACGTCGGGGCTTGGAATAAAGGGAGCACTGTTTGACTTTTTGAACGCAAAATTTGCAGGAATCAATGGTGGCGCCATGTCGCGTATGGAGACCCCTGATGTGCCTAAATAGTGGAAACCCCTCAATTCTAACTCCAACACTAACCCCAACACACCCCTAACCCCAACCCCAACCCCTACACACACCTAACCCTAATACAAACCCTAATCATAACCCTAACCCCAACACACCCCTAACCCTAATCCCAACTCTAACCATAAACCTAACTACAAGCCTAACCCTAATTCCAACCCTAACCCTAATTCCAACCCTAACTCAAATTCCAACCCTAACCGTAATTCTAACCTTAACCCTAATGCTAACCCTAACCCTAGTTCTAACCCTAAGGCTGGGTTCATATTGCGTTTTACCAGCCCGTTCAACACGTAGCGTTGACCGGCTGGTAACGGTATAGCATAACGCGATCGCGTTATGCTATACCCCTAGGCAGATTAATCAGCAGATAATCAGCCGCGGATCCGCAGCAAAATCAGTCGCGGATCAGCAACAAATCCCGCGGATCAGCAACGAAATCCGCCGCGGATCAGCACGAAATCCGCCGCGGATCAGCAGCGAAATCCGCCGCGGATCAGCAGCGAAATCAGCCGCGGATCAGCAGCGAAATCCGCCGCGGATCAGCAGCGAAATCCCGCTCGCAGGAATCAGCAGCGGAAATCATCGTCCGCGGATGCAGCAGCGAAATCCGCCGCAGATCAGCAGCGAATCTGCCGCGATCAGCAGCGAAATCCGCCGCGAATCAGCGCGAATCCGCCCGGATCAGCAGCGAAATCCGCCGTGGATCAGCAGCGAAATCAGCCGCGGATCAGCAGCGAAATCCGCCGCGGATCAGCAGCGAAATCCGCCGCGGATCCGCAGCGGAATCAGTCGGGGATCCGCAGCGAAATCAGTCGCGGATCCGCAGCGAAATCCGCCGCGGATCAGCAGCGAAATCCGCCGCGGATCAGCAGCGAATCCGCAGGGAATCAGCAGCGAAATCCGCCGCGGATCAGCAGCGAAATCCGCCGCGGATCAGCAGCGAAATCAGCCGCGGATCAGCAGCGAAATCAGCCGCGGATCAGCAGCGAAATCAGCCGCGGATCCACAGCGAATCAGCAGCAAAATCAGTCGCAGATCAGCAGCAAAATCCGCCGCGGATCAGCAGCGAAATCAGCCGCGGATCAGCAGCGAAATCAGGCGCGGATCAGCAGCGAAATCCGCCGCGAATCAGCAGCGAAATCCGCCGCGGATCCGCAGCGAATCAGCAGTAAAATCAGTCGCGGATCAGCAGCGAAATCCGCCGCGGATCCGCAGCGAAATCAGTCGCGGATCCGCAGCTAAATCAGTCGCGGATCCGCAGCGAAATCAGTAGCGGATCCGCAGCGAAATCAGTAGCGGATCCGCAGCGAAAATCCGCCGCGGATCAGCAGCGAAATCCGCCACGGATCAGCAGCGAAATCCGCCGCGGATCAGCAGCGAATCAGCAGCAAAATCAGTTGCGGCTCAGCAGCGAAATCCGCCGCGGATCAGCAGCGAAATCCGCCGCGGATCCGCAGCGAAATCCGCCGCGGATCAGCAGCGAAATCAGCAGTGGATCCGCAGCGAAATCAGCCGCGGATCCGCAGCGAAATCAGCCGCGGATCCGCAGCGAATCCGCCGCCGGATCAGCAGCGAAATCCGCCGCGGATCCGCAGCGGATCAGCAGCGAATCCGCCGCGGATCAGCAGCAAAATCCGCCACGGATCGCAGCGAAATCCGCCGCGGATCAGCAGCGAAATCAGCCGCGGATCCGCCGCGAAATCCGCCGCGATATCCGCCGCGGATCCGCAGCAAAATCAGCTGCGGATCAGCAGCAAAATCCGCTAGGAAAAAAAAAAAATACTTTTTTTTATTATTTGTCCCTACCTATGACGGGGGGGGGGGGTTCATTTACTTTTTTTTTATTTTGATCACTGTGACAGTTTATCACAGTGATCAAAATAATTTTTTTTACAATGGAGGGCGCACTGCGCATGCGCCGGCCGGCGGGCGCACTGCGCATGCGCCCGCCATTTTCCAAGATGGCGGGGCCCATGAAGAATCCCGGGCAGCCGCCGGACGGATCCAGGGACATCGGTGGACCGGGAGAGGTGAGTAGGGGACGTCGGAAGGTGAGGGGGGGGATCGGAAGGTGAGGGGGGGTGATCGCAGGAGCAGGGGAGCATACAGCGACGGCGGTGACCGATCGCTGCCATCTTTCGATGGCGGCGGCCGATCACCGCCGTGACATGGTGTGGGGGGGTCTGATCGCGGTCTCCAGCCATGGCAGATGCTATTGCAGCATCGGCCATGGCTGGATTGTAATATTTCACCAGTTTCATTGGTGAAATATTACAAATCGCTCTGATTGGCAGTTTCACTTTAACAGCCAATCAGAGCGATCGTGGCCACGTGGGGGTTAAGCCAACCCCCTGTGGTGATGCAGTAAGGGTCCTGTTACTGCGGGTCGGGTGACCTTTCAGTGACCCCGGACCCCCGACCCGCAGTGACATGATTTATAGCATGACGCCGACGGTGGCGTCATGGGTCGGGATGGCACAGGTTTTCATGACGCCAACGTCGGCGTCATGGGTCGGGAAGGGGTTAAAGGCTCTTCAGAGATTCTTGGGTTTTGCCAATTTTTATCGTAAATTTATTGGTAATTTCTCTGTTATTGTTAAACCATTGACTGATTTGACCAAGAAGGGTTCTGATGTGGTGAATTGGCCTCCTGAGGCAGTCTCTGCGTTTCAGGAACTTAAGCAGAGATTCACTTCTGCTCCTGTTCTACGGCAGCCTGATGTTTCTCTGCCATTTCAGGTGGAG
>JARQOD010000001.1:401093316-401218771 GCA_033576555.1 Oophaga sylvatica
TGAATGTGGCTGTACAGTAAGTGCGGCACTGAATGTGGCTGTACACTAAGGGCGGCACTGAATGTAGCTGTACACTAAGGGCAGCACTGACTGTGGCTCTATACTAAATGCAGCACTGAATGTGGCTGTACTGTAAGCTCAGCACTGAATGTGGCTGTACACTAAGGGCGGCACTGAATGTAGCTGTACACTAAGCTCAGCACTGAATGTGGTTGTACACTAAGTTCAGCACTAAATGTGGCTGTACACTAAGGGCGACACTGAATGTGGCTCTATACTAAGTGCAGCACTGAATGTGGCTGTACACTAAGGGCAGCACTGAATGTGGCTGTACAGTAAGTGCGGCACTGAATGTGGCTGTACACTAAGGGTAGCACTGAATGTGGCTGTACACTAAGGGTAGCACTGAATGTGGCTGTACACTAAGAGCGACACTGATTGTGGCTGTACACTAAGCTCAACACTGAATGTGGCTGTACAGTAAGCGCGGCATTGAATGTGGCTGTACACTAAGGGCGGCACTGAATGTGGCTCTATACTAAGTGCAACACTGAATGTGGCTGTACAGTAAGTGCGGCACTGAATGTGGCTGTACACTAAGGGTGGCACTGAATGTAGCTGTACACTAAGCTCAGCACTGAATGTGGTTGTACACTAAGTTCAGCACTAAATGTGGCTGTACACTAAGGGCGGCACTGAATGTGGCTGTACACTAAGGGCGGCACTGAATGTAGCTGTACACTAAGCTCAGCACTGAATGTGGTTGTACACTAAGTTCAGCACTAAATGTGGCTGTACACTAAGGGCGGCACTAAATGTGGCTGTACACTAAGGGCGGCACTGAATGTGGCTGTACACTAAGGGCGGCACTGAATGTAGCTGTACACTAAGGGCAGCACTGACTGTGGCTCTATACTAAATGCAGCACTGAATGTGGCTGTACTGTAAGCTCAGCACTGAATGTGGCTGTACACTAAGGGCGGCACTGAATGTAGCTGTACACTAAGCTCAGCACTGAATGTGGTTGTACACTAAGTTCAGCACTAAATGTGGCTGTACACTAAGGGCGACACTGAATGTGGCTCTATACTAAGTGCAGCACTGAATGTGGCTGTACACTAAGGGCAGCACTGAATGTGGCTGTACAGTAAGTGCGGCACTGAATGTGGCTGTACACTAAGGGTAGCACTGAATGTGGCTGTACACTAAGAGCGACACTGATTGTGGCTGTACACTAAGCTCAACACTGAATGTGGCTGTACAGTAAGCGCGGCACTGAATGTGGCTGTACACTAAGGGCGGCACTGAATGTGGCTCTATACTAAGTGCAGCACTGAATGTGGCTGTACAGTAAGTGCGGCACTGAATGTGGCTGTACACTAAGGGTGGCACTGAATGTGGCTGTACACTAAGAGCGACACTGATTGTGGCTGTACACTAAGCTCAACACTGAATGTGGCTGTACAGTAAGCGCGGCACTGAATGTGGCTGTACACTAAAGCCCCCGTCACACACACAGCGATCTTGCTAGCGAAATCGCTGCTCAGTCACTAGTTTTGTGACACAACAGCGATCTCCCCAGCGATATCGCTGGTGTTACATTCAGCGACGATCAGCCCCCCTGCTGGGTATCGCTGAATGTCCTGGACATTTTTTTGATCGTTGGTCTCCCGCTGGTCAGCACACATCGCTGCGTGTGGCAGGCAGAAGACCAGCGATTACCTGGTAACTAAGGCACACATCGGCGGCGATGTGTACGTTGCATACCAGCGCGCTGCTGCAGGGACGCTGGTAACCAAGGTACACATCGGGTTACCAGGCGCCGCGCAGCACCTGGAAACCCGATGTGTACCTTGGTTACTAGCTCCTGCATCAGGGCGCTGGTATGCAACGTACACTGCGGGTAACTAAGCGACGTTACCGGCAGTGTCGCTGTCCAGATCGCTGCCTGAGCTGCCTGTTTGGCAGCTCATCAGCGATCATGTAGTGACACACCAGCGATACTGACAAGTGCATATCGTTGTCGGGATTGCTGGTGTGTCGCTATGTGTGACGGGGCCCTAAGGGTGGCACTGAATGTGGCTGTACTGTAAGCACGGCACTGATTGTGGCTGTACACTAAGCGCGGCACTGAATGTGGCTGTACACTAAGGGTGGCACTGAATATGGCTGGATATTAAGTACTACCCAGAATACGGTTATGCACTATTAATATATATATAATATAAAATTAAAAATAATAAATAGGATCTTCTTATGTTGGGGATTTTGGTAATTCATATTTGTCATTTATTCTTTTGAAGTATTTTAAAACAGAACAGATCAAAAAAACAATTGCATGTGCTAATAAGGTAACTATGAATAATTGAAGCAAACAGTAAATCTCTCTCTATCCATTCTCACAAAATACACCATGCAGCGCCAGTAATTATTCAGCACCTCCTGAATATATTAGTCTCTGCATTGTCCACTATCTGAATATTTATGGAAATATTTCCCGGCATGATGACCACCACAGGTGACACATTCAGAGTTTGGGGAGCAGGATGGTTAACACTTGCTTTAACGTGGAAGGATTTAAAATAAAATTTATATATACACATATATATATATATATCTATATCTATATCTATATATATATATATATATAGATATAGATATAGATATATATATATATATACAGTATATCAGTCATTTATTACTCAGAATCCACAAATTCAGTTAGAGAGATTCTGCTTTCTGAATCTGGTGGCTGGGTGCATTTGCGTTGGTTTATTATGTAAATCCTATTGTCTTCTCATAGCATGGCACATCATTTTACAATATTGTACGAGTGCCCCAGATTCTAGGACGCTCGGCAGTAAGACAACTAAATGAACACATTCACACTTGGAGAGGAGTCATTAGAAATGCTGGCCATGCATATTACGATATCACAGCCAGTATTTAGTTTTTCCTCCTTGTTCGTCACTTAATTCTAGGAAAATCAAACTATTATTCCAGATGCTCAGTGCTTACGTCAAGCAGTCTGTCCCAATAATTCTCACTTTTATTAGCCATCATCTATTGAAAGAGTAACATTTGCCATTGTAATTATTCATTACAAAGTTCTCCAGGCTCCATAGCAATATCGTTGCTAGGCAGCACTTTGGACAAATTTTGGCCAATGGCTCAAAATGTGGGTGACTACCGAATCTACTTTATTCTGGGTAGAGTAGCCTTTTCTTCCACCTTACTCCAATCTCGTTGGCTCAAATTTTGAGGACACCAGCAGTCGACCTAAAAAAAAAAATTCATTGTCATCGGTAACACTTGTCTCATGTAAATAGAATGTGATCCATATACTTGCATTGCCGACCCAAAATTGGACATATCTCTGCAATTTTTCAAGAACCGCTTGGTCCGCAAAAAAAATCACAGATACAGTATGCGACTGGCCCATTATCTCATGTACAAGTGAAATCTGTGAAAACCACTGTGAAGGATGGCATCAGAGAGATCAAGCAAAAACGTTTTGAAATGCCCACTTGATGGAATGGTCTTCGGGCGTCATGTTACGTTTGCAGAGTCCCTGATGTGCCTAAACAGTAGAAACTCCCCACAAGTGACCCCATTTTGGAAACTAGATCCCCCAAGGAACTCCTATAGATGTGTGATAAGCACTTTGAATCTCCAAGTCCTTCACAGAAGTTTATAACGCTGTCAGGATCCCGTCTGGGTTGGAGCCGATGTTACTGCAAACACTAGGGAAAGCAGAGGCAGGTAGCGTAGTCAGAAGGCAGGCCGAGGTCGGTACACAGGAAAGGCAGGTTTGTAGCAGGGAAGCAGGCAAATAACGTAGTCAGGTGGCAGCCGGAGGTCGGTACACAGGAAAGGCAGTTCGGTAGCAGAGGAGCAGGCAGATAACGTAGTCAGGTGGCAGCAGGAGGTCGGTACACAGGAGAGCAGTGTTTGTAACAGCAGGAACAGCAGGAGAAAGAGCTTGACTAAAGGCTGGAAGCACAATAATCTCGCAATGACACACCCACAGGGCCAGGTTTATATAGGGTGTGTAATTGGCAATCAGAGGCCCAATCAAGAGAGCACTAGGTGTAGCCAATCAGGAAGAACAGTCAATGGTATCTGGGTTCAGCAAGGAACTTTGCAGCCAGCAGAATAGCTCAGATGGTAGAGCTGCCGGCCAGTGGACAAGAGGCACTGGGTTCGACTCCTGACAGTACTCCCCTCCTTCCAGGATGGCCTCTGGACATCTCAGGAGCTGGCTTATCCGGGTACCTTTGATGAAAGGCTCTTGTTAGTCTAGGAGCATGGACGTTGTCCCTTGGTTCCCATGAATTTTCCTCTGGTCCGTAACCCTTCCACTGCACCAGATACTGCAGTTTACCTCTGAATTTTCGGGAGTCCAGAATCTTATCCACAATGTATTCTTCTTCACCACGGATCCTTTCTGGTGGAGGAGGTGGCTGAATTCTTCCTGGAAACGGGTTTTCACAGAAGGGTTTGAGCAAGGATATGTGAAACACTGGATGAATCTTTAGATTGTTGGGAAGTTTTAAACGAAAAGCAACCTGGTTAATTTTTGCAGAAATTTGAAAAGGTCCAATGAATTTCTGACCCAATTTGGAGGATGGCACATGTGTCTTAAGGTTTTTAGTGGACAGCCAAACTTTGTCTCCAACCTGAAGAGCAGGGGGCACTCTCCGATGTTTATCTGCTGCTTCCTTATATTCTTCCTGGGTCTTGAGCAATATCTCTGATAATTCCTTCTGGGATTCCTGTAATTTTGTAAGCCTGTCATTAACAGCAGGAATGGGAGTGTTCACTTTGCAGATTAGGGATAAATACTGGATGTACTCCATAATTAGCAAAAAATGGGGTTTGAGATGTAGCGCTATGTATGGAGTTGTTGTAGGCAAACTCTGCTGTTGGTAAATAGTCCACCCAGTCATCCTGAAGATAGGAAATGAAGCAACGGAGGTATTGCTCCAAAGTCTGGTTCGTTCTCTCCGTCTGGCCATTGGACTGAGGATGGAAAGCGGTAGAAAGATTCACCGTGACTCCCAAGGCTGTACAGAAACTCTTCCAAAATTTTGACGTAAACTGAACGCCTCTGTCAGACACCACGCTGTCAGGAATTCCATGTAACCTGAATACTTCTTTGATCATCAGTTCTGCAGTTTTTTCAGCAGTAGGAATTCCTTCAGTTGGAATAAAGTGGGCCATTTTTGTGAGTCGGTCCACTATGACAAGGATGACGGTCATCTGTTTGGAAGGGGGTAGTTCCACAATAAAATCCATGGAAATAGATCCCCAAGGCCTGGATGGAACTGGGAGTGGTTGCAAGAGTCCTAGAGGAGACGATCGTGGGGTCTTGTTTCGTGCGCATGTTAAACAGGTTGAAACATATTTCCTCACGTCCTTCCTACAATTAGGCCACCAAAAGAAACGAAGTAGTAAGTCTTGTGTTTTTGCAACTCCAGGATGTCCTGCCAGTTTAGAATCATGGACACTTTTGAGGACTTCAAGGCGAGAAGATTCAGGTACATATATTTGGTGTTTCTGCATCCAAAACCCCTCTTTGAATGAAAGATCGACGTCTTCCGAAGGATGGTTAAGGAAAGAGTCCTCTTGATATCCATCTTTAATTCTATTACCTAGTCCTCTAGAGTGCAATATTCCCAAAAAATTTTTAGGGCCTAGAATTGTATCATCATTACTAGACCTCTCCTGAGGTTCCGAACACATCCTGGACAGGGCGTCAGCCTTGCCATTCCTTGAACCAGGCCGGTAAGAGATTATAAAATTGAATCTTGAGAAAAATAAGGCCCATCGTGCTTGTCTTGCAGACAATCTTTTTGCTGTACGGAGGAATTCAAGATTCTTGTGGTCCGTGAGGACAGTCACAGGGTGATTGGCACCTTCCAGAAGATGTCTCCACTCGGAGAAGGCAACTTTAATGGCTAACAGTTCTTTATTACCAATGTCGTAGTTCTTTTCTGCAGATGACATGGTGTGGGAAAGAAACGCACATGGGTGAAGTTGCATCTTGTCCCCAACTCGCTGAGACAGAATAGCTCCCACTGCAGAGTCCGAGGCGTCCACTTCGACAGTAAATGGCAATTCAGGATTTGGGTGTACTAACAATGGAGCAGACGTAAAAAGAGTTTTCAACTTGTCAAAAGCCTCCTGTGCCTCTGGAGACCAGAAAAATGCTTTTGTCTTTTTTGTTAGTGTAGTAATTGGTAGTATGATCCGTGAAAAGTTCTTTATAAATTTTCGGTAAAAATTTGCAAATCCTATGAAACGCTGGACGTCTTTTAAATTTCTTGGAACAGGCCAGTCCACTACAGCATTGATTTTGCCGGGATCCATGCTCAGACCTTCTGGGGAGATGATATATCCCAGAAATTGGATACTGTTTGTTCAAACTCACATTTTTCAAGTTTAATGTAGAGATGGTTCTCCTGTAGTCGTTCCAAGACTAACTGGACGTGCCTGCGATGCTCTTCCAAGGTGTCTGAAAATATAAGAATGTCATCGAGATAAGCCACAACGAATTGGTCCAAGAAATCTCGAAATACATCATTAATAAAATGTTGAAAGGTGGCTGGGGCATTGCTAAGGCCAAAGGTCATAACAAGAGATTCAAAATGTCCATATCTCGTTCTGAAGGCGGTCTTCCACTCATCTCCTGGGCGAATCCGTATGAGGTTGTAAGCCCCTCTAAGATCCAGCTTCGTAAAGATTTTCGCAGAACGGAGTCTCTCAAATAGTTCAGGAATCAAGGGTAGCGGGTAGCGATTCTTGACAGTGATATTATTCATCTCTCTGTAGTCAATACATGGCCGCAGAGTGGAGTCTTTCTTTCAACAAAGAACAGGGGTGCCCCAGCTGGAGATGTGGAAGGTCGAATAAAGCCTTTCTCTAAATTTTCATCCAGGAACTTTCTTAATACCTTCAATTCAGGTTCGGAAAGATTGTAAATCCATCCAAATGGAATGGTTGCTCCTGGCAGCAATTCAATGGGACAGTCATAAGGACGGTGAGGAGGTAATTGATCTGCTTTCTTCTTACTGCAGACATCAGAGAACTGCTGATATTGAGGTGGTAGTTTCTCTTCCTTCTCATGCGAAATCTCAGAGATTTGGACTTGTTGGAGAACAGGGGGTTCCTTATGACAATTATTCTTACAGTAGTCAGATGGAAAGGTGATGATCCTTGATGCCCAGTTGATAGAAGGGTTATGGACTGAAAACCAGGGGATCCCTAGAATAACCGGAAATTTCGGAGATGAAATAAGGTGGAAACTGACAGCTTCATGATGATCCGGGTCGATACAAATCTCCAGTTCGATTGTCTCATGCGTGACAGGTCCAGAAGACAAAGGTGATCCATCCACAGTTTCCATTTCAATTGGTGTGGATTTGGTCCTACTGGAAATATCATTATCACATGTAAATTTTAAGTCCATAAAATTTCCTCCTGCTCCCGAATCCAACAGGGCAGAGCATTGTATTTTTTGGGTGCCCATTACAACCTGAATGGGGATTACAAAATGAGATGATGTGGTATGTATTTTGTCTATTTCTGGCGTTACTGATGAGATAGTCTGCAAGATGGAATCCGACTGCTGAGAAAGGTCCGTATTGCTGGCAGACCTGTTGTTGGTAAAGGCTATAGTCCTTTTGTTAGGACAGTTGATGGCATAGTGTCCAGGGTCCCCACAATAGAGGCAGAGATGTTCTGCACGTCGCCTCTCCTTCTCCTGTGCAGAGAGTGGTCTTCGGATGACGTCGATCTGCATCGGTTCAGACACAACTTGCGTCTTTTCTTGGTGGTCTGATGCTGAAAATGAGAAGCCAGGGCTATTCCCAAGTGCTCGCAGTCTCTCCTTTCTCCTTTCAGTAAGTCTCTGGTCAATCCGGATACATAGTTGAATAAAGTCCTCCAACTGGTCAGGGGTCTCAACCCTGGCAAGCTCGTCTTTCACTGGTTCTGATAACCCTCGTCGAAATTGACTTCTCTGGGCCGCTGGATTCCAGGTGGTGTCGGCCACCCAGCGACGGAACTCCGATGTATATTCCGCAACAGAGCGACGTCCTTGGCGCAAATTATGTAATTTGGTTTCTGCTGTGGCACAGCGGTTTGGGTCATCAAAAACTTGATTCATAGCTGCGATGAAAGCTTCCAGGTCATTAAGGAGGGCATAGTCCTTTTCTACATAAGGTGAAGCCCAAGCAAGAGCTTCATCCGTCAGGAGATTTATCATGAAAAAAACTTTCTTCCTCTCACTGGTAAAGGGAGCAGGTTGCATCTGGAAGTATATGCGGCATTGATTGAGGAATCCTCGGTACTGCTTGCGATCCCCACTGAACTTTGCAGGCAGCGGCAGCCGCGCATTTGATTCGGACCCTGAATTGCGCACGTCCAGTAGTTGTTTTTGTAGCTCAATTACTTCCTGTTGTATCGCCGTGAAATCAGTTTGTAACTTGGCATATTTTCCTTGAGAGTCAGTACAAAAACTTTGAAGCTCCGTAACTTGCCGCCTCAGGGTGTTCACAGCGGACTCCATTTTGGCGCGAGATTATTCTGTCAGGATCCCGTCTGGGTTGGAGCCGATGTTACTGCAAACACTAGGGAAAGCAGAGGCAGGTAGCGTAGTCAGAAGGCAGGCCGAGGTCGGTACACAGGAAAGGCAGTGTTTGTAGCAGGGAAGCAGGCAAATAACGTAGTCAGGTGGCAGCCGGAGGTCGGTACACAGGAAAGGCAGTTCGGTAGCAGAGGAGCAGGCAGATAACGTAGTCAGGTGGCAGCAGGAGGTCGGTACACAGGAGAGCAGTGTTTGTAACAGCAGGAACAGCAGGAGAAAGAGCTTGACTAAAGGCTGGAAGCACAATAATCTCGCAATGACACACCCACAGGGCCAGGTTTATATAGGGTGTGTAATTGGCAATCAGAGGCCCAATCAAGAGAGCACTAGGTGTAGCCAATCAGGAAGAACAGTCAATGGTATCTGGGTTCAGCAAGGAACTTTGCAGCCAGCAGAATAGCTCAGATGGTAGAGCTGCCGGCCAGTGGACAAGAGGCACTGGGTTCGACTCCTGACAAACGCAGAGCCGTGAAAATATAAAATCATTTTTTTTCCACAAAAATAATTTTTAGTCCCCAATTTTTTTTCCCAATGTTAACAGGAGAAATTAGAACCCCCAAAGTTGTTGTGCAATTTTTCCTGAGTACGCTGATACCTCATATGTGGGGATAAACCACTGTTTGGGCATACGTCGGGGCTTGGAATAAAGGGAGCACTGTTTGACTTTTTGAACGCAAAATTTGCAGGAATCAATGGTGGCGCCATGTCGCGTATGGAGACCCCCTGATGTGCCTAAATAGTGGAAACCCCTCAATTCTAACTCCAACACTAACCCCAACACACCCCTAACCCCAACCCCAACCCCTACACACACCTAACCCTAATACAAACCCTAATCATAACCCTAACCCCAACACACCCCTAACCCTAATCCCAACTCTAACCATAAACCTAACTACAAGCCTAACCCTAATTCCAACCCTAACCCTAATTCCAACCCTAACTCAAATTCCAACCCTAACCGTAATTCTAACCTTAACCCTAATGCTAACCCTAACCCTAGTTCTAACCCTAAGGCTGGGTTCATATTGCGTTTTACCAGCCCGTTCAACACGTAGCGTTGACCGGCTGGTAACGGTATAGCATAACGCGATCGCGTTATGCTATACCCGCTAGCGCAGATTAATCAGCAGATAATCAGCCGCGGATCCGCAGCAAAATCAGTCGCGGATCAGCAACGAAATCCGCCGCGGATCAGCAACGAAATCCGCCGCGGATCAGCAGCGAAATCCGCCGCGGATCAGCAGCGAAATCCGCCGCGGATCAGCAGCGAAATCAGCCGCGGATCAGCAGCGAAATCCGCCGCGGATCAGCAGCGAAATCCGCCGCAGATCAGCAGCGAAATCTGCCGCGGATCAGCAGCGAAATCCGCCGCGAATCAGCAGCGAAATCCGCCACGGATCAGCAGCGAAATCCGCCGTGGATCAGCAGCGAAATCAGCCGCGGATCAGCAGCGAAATCCGCCGCGGATCAGCAGCGAAATCCGCCGCGGATCCGCAGCGGAATCAGTCGGGATCCGCAGCGAAATCAGTCGCGGATCCGCAGCGAAATCCGCCGCGGATCAGCAGCGAAATCCGCCGCGGATCAGCAGCGAATCCGCAGGGAATCAGCAGCGAAATCCGCCGCGGATCAGCAGCGAAATCCGCCGCGGATCAGCAGCGAAATCAGCCGCGGATCAGCAGCGAAATCAGCCGCGGATCAGCAGCGAATCAGCGCGGATCCACAGCGAATCAGCAGCAAAATCAGTCGCAGATCAGCAGCAAAATCCGCCGCGGATCAGCAGCGAAATCAGCCGCGGATCAGCAGCGAAATCAGGCGCGGATCAGCAGCGAAATCCGCCGCGAATCAGCAGCGAAATCCGCGCGGATCCGCAGCGATCAGCAGTAAAATCAGTCGCGGATCAGCAGCGAAATCCGCCGCGGATCCGCAGCGAAATCAGTCGCGGATCCGCAGCTAAATCAGTCGCGGATCCGCAGCGAAATCAGTAGCGGATCCGCAGCGAAATCAGTAGCGGATCCGCAGCGAAATCCGCCGCGGATCAGCAGCGAAATCCGCCACGGATCGCAGCGAAATCCGCCGCGGATCAGCAGCGAATCAGCAGCAAATCAGTTGCGGCTCAGCAGCGAAATCCGCCGCGGATCAGCAGCGAAATCCGCCGCGGATCCGCAGCGAAATCCGCCGCGGATCAGCAGCGAAATCAGCAGTGGATCCGCAGCGAAATCAGCCGCGGATCCGCAGCGAAATCAGCCGCGGATCCGCAGCGAATCCGCCGCGGATCAGCAGCGAAATCCGCCGCGGATCCAGCGAATCGCGGATCAGCAGCGAAATCCGCCGCGGATCAGCAGCGAAATCCGCCGCGGATCAGCAGCGAAATCCGCCGCGAAACGCCGCGGATCAGCAGCGAAATCCGCCGCGGATCCGCCGCGAATCCGCCGCGGATCCGCCGCGGATCCGCAGCAAAATCAGCTGCGGATCAGCAGCAAAATCCGCTAGGAAAAAAAAAAATACTTGTTTATTATTATTTGTCCCTACCTATGACGGGGGGGGGGGGTTCATTTACTTTTTTTTTATTTTGATCACTGTGACAGTTTATCACAGTGATCAAAATAATTTTTTTTACAATGGAGGGCGCACTGCGCATGCGCCGGCCGGCGGGCGCACTGCGCATGCGCCCGCCATTTTCCAAGATGGCGGGGCCCATGAAGAATCCCGGGCAGCCGCCGGGACGGATCCAGGGACATCGGTGGACCGGGAGAGGTGAGTAGGGGACGTCGGAAGGTGAGGGGGGGGGATCGGAAGGTGAGGGGGGGGTGATCGCAGGAGCAGGGGAGCATACAGCGACGGCGGTGACCGATCGCTGCCATCTTTCGATGGCGGCGGCCGATCACCGCCGTGACATGGTGTGGGGGGGGTCTGATCGCGGTCTCCAGCCATGGCAGATGCTATTGCAGCATCGGCCATGGCTGGATTGTAATATTTCACCAGTTTCATTGGTGAAATATTACAAATCGCTCTGATTGGCAGTTTCACTTTTAACAGCCAATCAGAGCGATCGTGGCCACGTGGGGGTTAAGCCAACCCCCCTGTGGTGATGCAGTAAGGGTCCTGTTACTGCGGGTCGGGTGACCTTTCAGTGACCCCGGACCCCCGACCCGCAGTGACATGATTTATAGCATGACGCCGACGGTGGCGTCATGGGTCGGGATGGCACAGGTTTTCATGACGCCAACGTCGGCGTCATGGGTCGGGAAGGGGTTAAAGGCTCTTCAGAGATTCTTGGGTTTTGCCAATTTTTATCGTAAATTTATTGGTAATTTCTCTGTTATTGTTAAACCATTGACTGATTTGACCAAGAAGGGTTCTGATGTGGTGAATTGGCCTCCTGAGGCAGTCTCTGCGTTTCAGGAACTTAAGCAGAGATTCACTTCTGCTCCTGTTCTACGGCAGCCTGATGTTTCTCTGCCATTTCAGGTGGAGGTTGATGCCTCTGAAATTGGGGCATGTGCCGTTTTGTCCCAAAGAGATCCAGAGACCTCTAAAAGTAACCCTTGTGCCTTTTTCTCTCGAAAATTTTCTCCAACTGAACGTAATTATGACGTGGGTAATCGGGAGTTATTGACCATGAAGTGGGCTTTTGAAGAGTGGAGACATTGGCTGGAGGGAGCCAAACATCAGGTGGTGGTCCTCACGGACCATAAGAATCTGGTTTATCTGGAATCAGCCAAGCGACTTAATCCTAGACAGGCCAGGTGGGCCTTGTTTTTCACACGTTTTAATTTTGTGGTTTCCTTTCTTCCTGGCACTAAGAATGTTAAAGCGGATGCCCTCTCGAGGAGTTTCCTTGCGGACTCTCCTGAGTTATCTGATCCTGCTGTTATTTTGAAAGAGGGTGTAGTTCTTTCCGCCATCTCGCCCAATTTGAGACTGGCTCTGGAAGGGTGTCAGGAGGATAAACCCGAGCGCTGCCCTATTGGGAAATTGTTTGTCCCAGACCGGTGGAAAAAGAATGTGATGTCTGAGATTCATTGTTCCGCGTTGGCCGGTCATCCCGGAATTTTTGGTACCAGAGACTTGGTTAGTCGGTCCTTTTGGTGGCCTACTTTGTCTCGTGACGTCAGGGAATTTGTGCAGTCCTGCGGGACTTGCTCTCGCTCCAAGCCTTGCTCTCGCTCTAGTGGTTTGTTGATGCCATTGCCTGTGCCCAAGAGACCATGGAACCATATCTCTATGGATTTCATTTCCGACCTCCCTGTTTCTCAGAGAATGACCGTTATCTGGGTGATTTGTGATAGGTTTTCCAAAATGATACATCTTGTGCCATTACCTAAGTTGCCTTCCTCCTCCGAATTGGTGCCTTTGTTCCTTAAGCACGTGGTTCGGTTACACGGCATTCCTGAGAACATTGTGTCTGACAGAGGAGTCCAGTTTGTTTCCAGATTTTGGAGGACTTTTTGTTCTAAACTTGGTGTTCAATTGTCTTTCTCCTCGGCTTTTCATCCTCAGACCAATGGACAAACTGAGAGAACAAACCAGACATTTGAGACTTATCTGAGATGCTTTGTGTCTGCTGATCAGGATGACTGGGTCTCTTTTTTGCCTTTGGCTGAGTTTGCTCTTAATAATAGGGCTAGCTCTGCCACTTTGATGTCTCCATTTTTCTGCAATTTTGGGTTTCACCCTCGATTTTCTTCTGGACAGACGGAGGCTTCTGTGTTGTGAATGTGCTAGAAGTGAGTTCTGAGCAGAAGCTCCCTCTGGTGGTTACAGACAGTGCTGGACTGTTCAGTGAGGATTGTGAAGATAGGCGATCAGGTGTTGCTGACTGGTCTTATATAGGGGAGGTTCCCTCCCATCAGGGTTGCCGGTGATCAATTGTTCTGGTCTCATCTTTGATTCCTGTTCACTTTGAAGCTTGCTGTTTCGTGCCTGCATCTTCTGCTAACAGATAAGACATTTTCTTCTTTTAGGTTTTTGGTGCTTGCTTTTTGCATTTTGTCCTGCACTTCTGTGGGGGTCTGCCGGGTCCCCTCCGGGGGCTTGTGCTCCTCTCAGTTTAGTTCAGCCACTGTTGTTTGTTCATTTGCCTTTTCCAGTTTTTTCAGTGGCTGCTGTTTAGTTTTGTTACACCAGAGAACTAATTTAGGTGGTAGAGGTCGTGTGATCTCAGGTGTTTTTGTAATTAGTATTGTTGGTACTTTTTAGGGTTTTTTGGGATTGCAGTAAGTGTCCTTCCTATCTTTTTCTTTCTAGCAAGTTTGGGCCCCAACGTTTGCTCATACTATTTTCTGTCTGTGTCTGTATCTCCTCTTGTCTAACCGCCATTACATGTTTGGGGGCTTTCTATGTTCTTTGGGGATCTGCTCCGGGGCAGATAGTTTTCCTCTTTCTGTCTTTAGGTGTAGTTAGCTTCTCAGGCTGTGACGAGGCGTCTAGGACCAACGTAGGTACGCTCCACGGCTGCCTTTAGTTGTGGTGGTTAGTCAGGGTACTGCAATCCAATAGATTCCAACCTCTCTGGTGTATTTCCTTTTTTGCCTGCTCTCCTCAGCTACCAAATCATAACAGTATCACCGGCCAAAAAACTGATATTTATATGGTACTCACAGAAGGGAAAAATAGTGTTAAAGAAAGAAGATTGTCAGAGTTGTCAGAGATTTTTTTTTTTTCCCTCTGTATCTCTGGGTGCTGAGGAGGATTTTTTTTTCTCTCAATGGAGTTTGCACAGTTGTCTGGCCGTGTGGATCAGCTTGCCACTGAAGTTCGGAGTATTGCTACCTATCTTGCAGGGTTGCCTGTTGTGGAACCTAGGATTCCCATGCCAGATTTGTTTTTAGGGGATCGAGATAAATTTCTGAATTTCAAAAATAACTGTAAGTTGTTTTTTTGCCTTAAAATCTAAGTCCTCAGGGAAACCAGCACAGCAGGTTCAAATTGTCATCTCTCTCCTGCGCGGCGATCCTCAGGATTGGGCTTTTTCCCTGACACCTGGGGATCCTGTTTTGAGTAATGTTGATGCATTTTTTCAGGCTCTGGGGTTATTGTACGATGAGCCTAATGTCACTGATCAAGCTGAAAAAGCCGTGTTGGCATTAAATCAGGGGCTTGAGGACGCTGAGTTATACTGTCAGAGATTCCGAAGGTGGGCAGTCCTGACCAAATGGAATGACGATGCTTTGGCAGCCCTTTTTCGGAAGGGTCTGTCAGAGAATGTAAAGGATGTTATGGTGGGATTCCCTGTCCCCTCTGGTCTCAATGATTCTATGTCATTAGCTATTCAAATTGACAGACGTTTGCGTGAGCGTAGAGGTATGCGTGGAATAGTGTTGCCTTGTGAACCAGCTTCTGAACCCATGCAGTGTGATAGAGTGGTTTCTGGGGCACAGCATCATGAGTTTCTAAAACGCAATGGGTTATGTTTCTACTGTGGTGATGCCTCTCATGCTATTTCAGTCTGCCCTAAGTGGGGAAGACGTTTTGCACGCTCAGTTGTCTTGGGTATTGTTCAGACTAAATTTTTGTTGACTGTTACCCTGATTTGCTCCCTGTCCACATTTTCTGCTCAGGCTTTTGTTGATTCGGGAGCAGCTATTAACCTGATGGATTTTGATTTTGCTAAACGTTGTGGGTTTCCCTTGATACCCTACGGAAGTCTATTCCCCTACTGGGGATCGATTCTACCCCTTTGGCTGAGAATAAACCTCAGTTCTCTACTCAGGTGATAATGAGGGTTGAACCTGATCATCAGGAGAGTTGCAAATTTTTGGTGCTGTATAATCTGCATGACATTATCGTACTGGGTTTTCCTTGGTTACAGTCTCATAATCCTGTTTTGGATTGGAAATCTGTGTCTGTAACCAGTTGGGGCTGCCAATGTGTTAATGCCAACACTCCTGTTTTTTCTGCCTCCCCCCAGGCTCAGGATGTTCCTGAATTTTTGACTGATTTTTCTGATGTGTTTAGCGAAAGTAAATCTGCATCCTTGCCCCCCCATAGGAGCTATGACTGCGCTATTGAATTAGTGCCTGGTAGTAAATTCCCTAAAGGTCGCCTTTTTAACTTGTCTGTACCTGAACATGACGCTATGCGGTCTTATATCAAGGAGTCATTGGAGAAGGGTCATATCAGACCATCCTCTTCACCCTTGGGTGCCGGTTTTTTCTTTGTGGCCAAAAAGGATGGTTTATTAAGGCCGTGTATTGATTATCGTCTCTTGAACAATATCACTGTGAAATATCAATATCCGTTACCCTTGATTTCTGACCTGTTTTCCAGGGTGAAAAGTGCTACTTGGTTTACCAAGCTTGACCTCAGGGGGGCATATAACCTTATTCGCATTAAGCACGGGGATGAATGGAAGACGGCATTTAATACCCCAGAGGGGCATTTTGAGTACCTAGTGATGCCCTTTGGGCTCACTAATGCTCCTTCTGTCTTCCAGTCCTTCATGAATGACATTTTCAGGGATTTTGTGGATAAATTTCTGATTGTTTATTTGGATGATATCTTGATTTTTTCCAATGACTGGGACTCTCATGTGAAACATGTTCGGACTGTGTTCCAGATTTTGAGAGAGAATGCTCTGTATGTGAAGGGATCAAAGTGTCTTTTTGGCGTACAGAGGATCTCATTTCTGGGATTCATTTTGTCCCCATCTGTTATTGAAATGGACCCGGTCAAGGTTCAGGCCATCTGTGATTGGGTCCAACCTACTTCATTAAAGGCTCTTCAGAGATTCAATGGATTTCATTTCCGACCTCCCTGTTTCTCAGAGAGTGACCGTTATCTGGGTGATTTGTGATGGGTTTTCCAAGATGATACATCTTGTGCCATTACCTAAGTTGCCTTCCTCCTCTGAATTGGTGCCTTTGTTCCTTCAGCACGTGGTTCGGTTACACGGCATTCTTGAGAACATTGTGTCTGACAGAGAAGCCCAGTTTGTTTCCAGATTTTGGAGGACTTTTTGTTCTAAACTTGGTGTTCAATTGTCTTTCTCCTCGGCTTTTCATCCTCAGACCAATGGACAAACTGAGAGAACAAACCAGACATTGGAGACTTATCTGAGATGCTTTGTGTCTGCTGATCAGGATGACTGGGTCTCTTTTTTGCCTTTGGCTGAGTTTGCTCTTAATAATAGGGCTAGCTCTGCCACTTTGATGTCTCCATTTTTCTGCAATTTTGGGTTTCACCCTCGATTTTCTTCAGGACAGACGGAGGCTTCTGTCTGTCCAGGTGTTGACTCTGTTGTGGAGCGTATGCAGCAGATTTGGGACCAGGTAGTGGAGAGGTTTGCCAACCGGCATAGGACTGATGGTCCTCGGTTTAAAGTGGGGACTTGGTCTGGTTGTCCTCAAGAAATATCCCTATGAGAGTTGCATCTCCTAAGTTTAAGCCTAGGTTCATTGGACCTTATAAGATCATGGAGATTCTTAATCCTGTTTCCTTTCGTTTACTTCTTCCAGGGACATTTAAGATCCATAACGTGTTCCACAAGTCCTTATTGAAGAGGTTTGTCGAGCCAGTGGCTCCTATGGCTGTGCCTCCTGACCCTGTTTTGGTTGAGGGCAATCTGGAGTATGTGGTTGAGAAAATATTGGATTCTCGTTTTTCTAGACGGAAACTCCAGTATTTGGTTAAGTGGAGAGGTTATGGTCAGGAGGACAATTCTTGGGTGTTTGCTTCGGACATCCATGCTAGGAGACTCATCCATGCGTATCACAGAGCTCATCCTGACCGACCTGGTTGCTCAAATGAGGGTTCGGTGACCCCTCCTCAAGGGGGGGGGTACTGTTGTGAATGTGCTAGAAGTGAGTTCTGAGCAGAAGCTCCCTCTGGTGGTTACAGACAGTGCTGGACTGTTCAGTGAGGATTGTGAAGATTGGCGATCAGGTGTTGCTGACTGGTCTTATATAGGGGAGGTTCCCTCCCATCAGGGTTGCCGGTGATCAATTGTTCTGGTCTCATCTTTGATTCCTGTTCACTTTGAAGCTTGCTGTTTCGTGCCTGTATCTTCTGCTAACAGATAAGACATTTTCTTCTTTTAGTTTTTTGGTGCTTGCTTTTTGCATTTTGTCCTGCACTTCTGTGGGGGTCTGCCGGGTCCCCTCCGGGGGCTTGTGGTCCTCTCAGTTTAGTTCAGCCACTGTTGTTTGTTCATTTGCCTTTTCCAGTTTTTTCAGTGGCTGCTGTTTAGTTTTGTTACACCAGAGAACTAATTTAGGTGGTAGAGGTCGTGTGATCTCAGGTGTTTTTGTAATTAGTAGAGTTGGTACTTTTCAGGTTTTTTTTGGGATTGCAGTAAGTGTCTTTCCTATCCTTTTCTATTTAGGAAGTTTGGGCCCCAACGTTTGCTCATACTATTTTCTGTCTGTGTCAGTATTCCCTCTTGTCTAACCACCATTACATGTTTGGGGGCTTTCTAGGTTCTTTGGGGATCTGCTCCGGGGCAGATAGTTTTCCTCTTTCTATCTTTAGGTGTAGTTAGCTTCTCAGGCTGTGACGAGGCGTCTAGGACCAACGTAGGTACGCTCCACGGCTGCCTTTAGTTGTGGTGGTTAGTCAGGGTACTGCAATCCAGTAGATTCCAACCTCTCTGGTGCATTGCCTTTTTTGCCTGCTCTCCTCAGCTACCAAATCATAACAGTATGGGGGCTGTTGGAGATCCCATCATACTATATGGGGGACTGTGAGCTGGACCAACTTACTATATAGGGGGCTGTGATGTGGGCCATCATACTATATAGGGGGATGTTGGCGGGATCGTCATACAGTATTGGGGCTATGTGGATCTTAATAGTATATGGGTAATTATCATACTGTCTTGGGTGGCTGTGGGGGGACCATCTTACTGTGTAGGGTGGTTGTGGTGGACATCATACTGTGTGGGGTGGCTGTGGTGGACATTATACTGTGTGGAGGTCTATGGGGTACATTATACTATGTTGGGGGCTGTGGTGACCATCATACTGTATGGGATGGTTATAGAGGACATCATATGGTATGGGGCTGTGGGGTCATCATACTATATGGGAGGGCTTTGGTGGACATCACACTTTGTATAGGTGCCTGTGATAGACATCATACTGTCTTCTGGGTCTGTGGTGCCCCTCATACTGTATATTTGGGGCTGTGGTGGATACCATACTGTATGGGAGGATGTGGTGACAATCTCACTGTGTGGTATGCTGTGGGGCATCATACTTTGTGCAAGGTTTATGGGGCAATCATATTGTGTGGGGTCATCATACTTTGTGGGGGCATAATACTCTACTTGGTCATGAAAGGGATATCATAGTGAGCGAGAACACTTAGGGGCTTCAGAAGGGGCAATATAACTGTAAGTGTTGCAATTTTCTTCTATGTTTCTTAAAATATTGGGAGATATGCTTTTGGCTGTGAGGTGATAGGACTTTTTCTATGGGGCTCCTGTTATTTCTATGTATGCCCCTGCTATTTCTATGTATGCCCCTGCTCTGGAGCATTATTACAATATAGAGGCACGGAGGGTCATAATTATAAGGAGGCACAATGGGGGGATTACAATCATTATATGGAAGCAAGGAGTGATTATTATTCATATAAGAAAGCACAGGAGATATTTTTATTATTATAATGAGTCAAAGGGGGCATTATTAAAGGAGGCTCATGAGAATTATTATAAGGTATCACAAGTTGTGGTTTGTGTAGAGGTGGTAGAATGTGAGGAGGGTCCTGGAAAATCAGTAAAGTGAAGATTTCTGTGTGTTACATTTTGCAGGGACGAGATATGGATGAAAGAAGAGGTCATGGTGATTTGGACTGAATGTTAAGGAAAAGGGAAAATGTATGACAACGATCAGCGAAACATCACCGGTGAGAACTAGCTCAACATACACATATACAGTGGTTAAACTACTTTAACCAAAAAAACACAGCAATAAGACCAATATTACCACCATACATGACGTTGGTATTGTCAAGTCGCTTACCTGCGGGGAGTCTAATATAACCTATCACATATACCACCCAACCAGTAAAATAACCCACCCCAATACGCCGCTCACAAATACACAAAGCCCAAATTATTTGGAATTGTAATGGCCACAGCAGCCTTTTATTAAATACACAAACATTAACAAAAATACCAAATGATAACATAGCTTTACAATACTTGAACATTGAGGAGGAGTCCTTGAAGCAACAAGATCTTGGTGAATTAACCCAAAATTGCTGTGAACAACACCCATCATCTTGCTCCCAGCCGTTACCCCACTGGCTCAGGAGCACCAACACACCATGATATGTTGTTCACCCAGCTCCTCTGGGATCCGCCCACTCCTGCCGGAACTCCCCGTCCACATCTCACCAGATCACCATTAACGTAACTCCAGACGGAGGAGACCCTACCAGAGTCTCCAAAACCAATTTTCAACCGACTTCAAGGACTCCCCCCCACCCCGAACCGCCATGACCCGAAAAACCTATGAAATTAACTATCACAAAATACAGGGAGGGAGGGCGGGACTGTTTTTCTAAAGGCTGGAAACTGACCTGAGGTCTCTAAACACCTCCCTATATAGACCCCTTAATCTAAATACTCCTCCCCCCAACTAACCCTTCCAACCCCCCCGTCATGTTGGCCTCCGCCCACGCCTCCTGGAGGAGGGGGGGGGAGGCTTTGCTCCGGCCATTTCTTGACGTTGGTATTGTCAAGTCGCTTACCTGCGGGGAGTCTAATATAACCTATCACATATACCACCCAACCAGTAAAATAACCCACCCCAATACGCCGCTCACAAATACACAAAGCCCAAATTATTTGGAATTGTAATGGCCACAGCAGCCTTTTATTAAATACACAAACATTAACAAAAATACCAAATGATAACATAGCTTTACAATACTTGAACATTGAGGAGGAGTCCTTGAAGCCACAAGATCTTGGTGAATTAACCCAAAATTGCTGTGAACAACACCCATCATCTTGCTCCCAGCCGTTACCCCACTAGCTCAGGAGCACCAACACACCATGATATGTTGTTCACCCAGCTCCTCGGGGATCCGCCCACTCCTGCCGGAACTCCGTCCACATCTCACCAGATCACCATCAACGTAACCCCAGACGGAGGAGACCTTACCAGAGTCTCCAAAACCAATTTCCAACCGACTTCAAGGACTCCCCCCCCCACCCCGAACCACCACAACGAGGGCCCATTGAACACCTCAATGGCCCGAGACCCCCTCAAACCGCAATGCCATGGCCTTTTCTATACCCTCCTGAAGGCCGAGCGCCCAAATATCAGAACCCACCCCATTTAGGTGGACCCCGTCCGCCAACCAAAAATCGCCCTCGCCCTTCTCCAGATTAAAATGCCGCACTGACACTCCCCCATTCCTAATAATAAAGGAAGAAACTGCTCTATTCACTTTTATCCTGGCCTTGTTGACTTTTACCAAGGACCTCATCGTAAGCCATCGCTTGCGTGGAACAATTTCAGACCATACAATAGTAACTCCTGCATATAATAACCACAAACGCAAACAATCCTGCTTAATGTCCTTTACTAATTCCCGGGAAGGTCGAACAGCCAAATCATTGCCCCCAACATGGAGAACTAAAATGTCAGGAGCACGGTCCATCAAAACACAACCATGTATTTCCTGGAGAACCCTTCTCCATTCCATTCCTCTAAAACCAATCCACCGCACCACAGCCATGCTCCTGGGAAAACCCAGTTGTCGACCTTCGTTCCTGACGTCAGCTCGCAACGCTCCCCAGTAAACGAAGGAATGGCCAAAAATCCACACAAGCAAAGGCCCGATACCTGAAAAGAGAAAAAAACAAGGCTAAAATACAAAACACCGGAGTCCCCGAAGACATAACACTACTCCCCCAGTCACCTCCCTCCAGCCACTTGACGAAACTAAAGCCTGATGTAACTCCGATACCGACCTGACTTCCAACCGCCAATACGTTGAATGGACTCTGGACTCAATCCCCTTGCCGCTGCCTCCGTCGCTGCCCCGATTCGGAAAGAATGAGGAGCAAAACGAGAATCATCCAGGCCCAATATCCGAATAGACTTCTTAAAAATGGCACTAAACTGATACCGAGACAAACTACCCCCATCCTCATGACACAACAACTAACCTTCCAGGCTAGGCCGAAACTCCCGAAAACGCTGAAAACATTGAACCGGGCACATTAAAGAGCCCTGCACACAACACAAAACCAACCGTCGACCCTTACCAACCTGATCTGTCTTAGACCTCCGCAGCCAAAACTCAACACCCTGCGACGTCAACACGACATCCCCCGCCAATAACCCACCTACAACATGTTTGCTCAGTGAAACCAGCTCACCCACCCGCAAGGCACCAAAAAATGCTTATGAAAAAGCTAAGCGAAACAACGCCACTTCAAAATTCGAGGAACACGTTGACTCTAACGCGAGGCCCAACTGTTCTAACAAACTAAATGAAATCGGTCACCTGGTATCACCCCGACTTTTTACACGAAGAAAACCTTTTGCTGCCTGCCTAACCAAAAATGTTTTTGTAAAATCCTGAATTCCGCTTAAACGAAAACCAAAAGATAAAGAGGCCAAAACCCTCGATACCTTCGCGCAAGACCATCCCTCCATCGCACCCTGTCCCAACCATGACAACAAAATTCGTTCCCAATCGTGTCCTATGCCAATGCTTGCACCGGCTGCGAACACCCCCTCCCACATCCGCCAAACCGCCTGATATGCCTCCCAAGTTTTGGGGGCTAACGAAGACCTGATCAACGACCCTGCGGCTCGAAAGCCACCTTCCATAGCTCCTCCGGACACGTTAGACCCACTACCTCTGCTTCTGGCGCCAATGACCGGAAACGATCCCACTGTGAACGAGAAAGAGAATCAGCAATTTCGTTCTTCACACCAGGAACATGAGTCGCTGTAACATGAGCATTCAAGGACAAACATACCAACACCAATTCCTGCAACACCCGAACCACAGGGGGGGGACGATGCGGTGAGACCATTAATCGCGCATACCACTCCCATATTATCGCAATTAAAGCACACCCGTTGATTACAAAAATCACGCCCCCACAAATGTACAGCCACGAGGATCGGGAAGATCTCCAACAATGTTATGTTGCGTACCAAGCCCACCTCCACCCATTCTCTGGGCCAATGAGATGCGCACCATTGTCCCTTGAAATATGCCCCAAAACCAATCCCGCCAGCCGCATCAGTAAACAAGTCCAAAGCATCATTGTCAACAACCTCAGCCATTACCAAGGAGCGGCCATTGTACCCCTCCGAAAAAGATTCCCAAACTCACAGGTCCGCTTTAAGCAAACACAGACACATACTTGGACCCTCCGTCTTGTCAGGCGCCAACGGACTCCAAACCGCTCAGCCACCCACTGAACTGCTTTTAAAATCCTAGAACACTGCCATGAATCCGCTGGCCCAACACACAAGAAGTCGTCCAAATAATGAATAACCGAATCAAAACCCGAAACGTCACGTACCACCCATTCAAGGAAAGAACTGAAAGCTTCAAAATACGCACAAGATAAGGAACACCCCATGGGTAAACACCTGTCAACAAAAAACACACCATCCCAATAGCAACCCAGAAGCTTTATGCTATCAGGGTGCACCGGCAACAAGCGAAACGCAGACTCAATGTCTGTCTTGGCCAAAAGGGCCCCTCGACCGCACTTTCTCACCCACCGCGCCGCCTCATCAAACGAGGAGTAAACCACAGAACAAATCTCAGGATCAATGCCATCATTCACTGACCTGCCCCGCGGGTATGACAAGTGTTGGATAAGTCGAAACTTATTCGGCTCCTTTTTTGGAACGACTCCTAAAGGGGAGACAACCAAATCTGAAAAGGGGGGGACATAAACGGGCCAGCCATTCTACCCAACGAAACTTCCTTTGCCAGCTTATCCGAAACAACTGTGGGATGTAACAACGCCGACTGCAGGTTTCTCAGAACTCGCGGAATATCAAATGGTGGATGGGGAATGACAAAACCGTCCTTAAAACCCGAGTACAACAATGCCGCTTTTTCCCGGTCCCCATATCTATTTAGATAAGGGACCATCCTTTCCAGTTTCACCGGAGTCTCCCCCTTGCGAATTACCGCTTCCAAATTTTCCTTTTCCCTTCCTAAAACACTTGGATGCTCCGTGAGAGGCGCCATTGCAGGTGGAGCAGAGATGTTTGAATTTACAACTCGCCCCGAACTTGCACTGGCCATCATTAAATTGCCAGCATACCCCCGACTTATGCCCTCCTGCCTGTCCTTGCCCGTTGCCACCGGCTGTGCCGGAGGTGTTATTACTCTGGCTGGTGCTCCCAGCCCCCCCATGAAAGGAATGGCTAAACTTGTTTTGCGCTATGACCCGCATCCACAGACCAATATATTTTTGATCCCAACGAATAGCAGGACGAACTGCCTTCCTCTGCCGGAATTGTTCATCATACCTAAGCAAAGCTTGCCCGCCAATACACCCTGTAAGCTTCACCTATGGCGTCCAAATAGCAAAATAGGGCCGAACAATTATCCGGAGCCTTTTCCCCAATGACACATGCCAAAATGGTGAAAGCCTGTTGCCAATTAACAAACGTTTGGGGAATCAGGCGCCACCTGCGTTTTTCCTCCTCCTCTTTTTTACTGTCCTCTTTTTTACTCTTGTCCAAGTTAAATTTCCCAAGAGGCAACAACGAGAAAATCTCCACATATTCGTCCTTCCAAATGCGCTCTCTAACTTCCTTCTTCAAATGCGCCCCCAATGAGCCTTCAAAACATACGTATACCTCCACGTGCGCCCTATCATCTAAATGCACGCAACACACCTTCTCCTTTTTCAGTTTGCACTGATACCGACACCGGCTCGGCCACAGGTCCCGCCAACTCTGACCCACTCGGCCCAGTATGCCCACCAACCTGCGACCCAACCCATGCAGCCAACGGAGATGAACCACCCAAACCCCGTTCCAAACGTAACAACAAGTCCCGCACGCCCACCAACATGTCCCCAATGCCCCCAGTCACTTCCCCACTCAACGCAGAACCCCCACTGCCCTGATAATCGCCCACCTGACCCCCCCAGCACTGTGTAGAAGACAAAATTGGGTGACAAACGCCAGACAAAGAAGTGTACTCACCAGGCTGCGAGGGTGCTGTGAGCCCTCCAGCCGCAAAACCTGGATCCTCGGATGCCTCCACTCCGTCCTGGCGCTGTTGCTGATGACTAGGACTCCCCTCTAAAACGACTGGCGTAGAAGGCCCAAACTCCAGAGAGGATCCCGCCCACTGAGTCCCAAATGCCTCTGCTACCAGGGTCGCCACATCCCTAGCCCCCGTCGCACCAAGGGCCTGCACAGCGATGGCCCACCGTGATCCCTCAATAATACCAGGATGACTTCTCCCGCCACACTGTAGCGGGGTCAATGGTCCCGGCCCTGCTGAGCTGCAGGCCGCTGTCGCGCCAATTAATGGGCTAGTCATCGTGCTACCGGCGGTGAGAGCAGGCCACCCACTCAGGCGACCCCCCGAAAAACCTGGTGCTTCACTGCCTGTGAGGAAAGACTGTACCGGCCCTGCCGCCGAGCAGGCCGCTGCCCTGTCATTAATTAATCGTGACCTGCGTGGTGAGCCAGGCCGCACCGTAGGCCTCCCGCTACCGGAGCCTGCCGACATACCTGCTACCCCACTATCAGTGGGGATGAAGTCACCGGCCCTGCCTGAACGCAGGCCGCTGCGCCACCAACGATCGCCTCTGTACCGCAGGGAGAGGCAGGCCGCACAGCAACGATACCGCTGCCGCGGCCCCCCGCAGATCGCGTACGTCTCTGCTGTCTAGCGCGTGCTGGCTCCGCCCCCCCGCTAGCGCGAGGTGGAGGCCTAGGCACCGCCGCAGGGCCCCGCCGAGCCACCGGATTCCTCCCAGGTCGGGGCCTGCTAGCCCGGAAACACTGTGGCGCCCGGCCTAGAGGGTCCCTAGAGGGGCTCCTACGCCGACGCGAGGCCCTGGGAGCTACATCTGGGGACAGCCGCTCAGGGGGCCTCACCCTTCTCGACCGCCGCTCCCTAACCGGAGATGGGGCTGACTGCCTGGAGGTACCAGGAGCAATACCTGCGACCTGGGCCTCTAACCACCCTGGAGGCTGCGATAAAGCCGTCTCCCTCAGCAGCTCCAGAGCTCTCTCCACGTCGGACATGGTAACTGTTTTTCTAAAGGCTGGAAACTGACCTGAGGCCTCTAAACACCTCCCTATATAGACCCCTTAATCTAAATACTCCTCCCCCCAACTAACCCTTCCAACTCCCCCGTCATGTTGGCCTCTGCCCACGATTCCTGGAGGAGGGGGGGAGGCTTTGCTCCGGCCTTTTCTGTAACCATATAATGGTATTAACAGTTCTATACTAGTGCTCAGCAGACCATACAGTGGGTACGGAAAGTATTCAGACCCCTTTAAATTTTTCACTCTGTTTCATTGCAGCCATTTGGTAAATTCAAAAAAGTTCATTTTTTTCTCATTAATGTACACTCTGCACCCAGTCTTGACAGAAAAACAGAAATGTAGAAATTTTTGCAAATTTATTGAAAAAGAAAAACTGAAATATCACATGGTCATAAGTATTCAGACCCTTTGCTCAGTATTGAGTAGAAGCACCCTTTTGAGCTAGTACAGCCATGAGTCATCTTGGGAATGATGCAAAAAGTTTTTCACACCTGGATTTGGGAAAACTCTGCTATTCTTCCTTGTAGATCCTCTCCAGTTCTGTCATGTTGGATGAAGAACGTTGGTGGACAGCCATTTTCAGGTCTCTCCAGAGATGCTCAATTGGGTTTAGGTCAGTGCTCTGGCTGGGCCAGTCAAGAATGGTCACAGAGTTGTTCTGAAGCCACTCCATTGTTATTTTAGCTGTGAGCTTAGGATCATTGTCTTGTTGGAAGGTGAACCTTCGGCCAAGTCTGAGGTCCAGAGCACTCTGGAAGAGGTTTTCATCCAGGATAGCTCTGTACTTGGCCGCATTCATGTTTCCTTGAATTGCAACCAGTCGTCCTGTCCCTGCAGCTGAAAAACACACCCATAGCATGATGCTGCCACCATCATGTTTCACTGTTGGGTAGTGTTGAGTAGTGTTGAGCGATACTGCTCGATATCTAAAAATATCGGATCGGAATGGTATCGCCGATATCACTAAATATCGTCGATATCCGATTCCGATACCGGAAGTCCCATGTAAGTCTATGGGAACCAAATATCGACATTAAAAAAACCCATTCTTGCCTTGTTGGTTAATTGTACATGAAGGAAAACAACAAAGACTAATGTAGAATGTATTGGGGGAGGTTGAGGAGACAATAAAGGATACATGTTTAACCCAATGCATTGGAATAGCATTAATATATTTTTTTTTGGAAATACGTTTGGATTGACTAACAAATTGACAATGTTGTTAACCTTTTTTCTATTTTGGCAAATATGTATGTTTCACAACTTCCATGCTCTTCACCTTTTTAACTTTTGCCAGTGTGTCATGTGTGCATTGCCACGAAGATCGTCGCGGTTGCACATTTTGACTTCTCACAGCTGAGTTGCTGTTTCTTTGTGTTTGGCAGCTAGGGAGTTAATTCTGTCTGTGCTCGGTGCTGGGACTGGGTGCAGTTTCTCCCGGCTGCAATTGATTATTTGTTGATTGGTTTCCTTTAAATTCCTGGTTGTCTGCTTTGGGAGTTGCCAGTGAAATCCTTCATGCAGTCCACAGATAGGAATGAATCTGTATTGACTTAAGTTGAGAGCTCCTTAGTTGTTTTAAGCTCAACTTGCTTAGAGTTTATTTCCCAGACCATTTATGTTCCTTCGGTGTTTGAGAGTGTATGCAAGTGAGTGCTATCCTGTCTGTCTTATATGTCTTATCTGTGTATTTAGCTGAGATCAGCCCATATCCCTTTGGTGGTAATCAGGATCCTTCTTAGGACTGATTACAGGGTTCAGGGTCTGATAGGAGACAGGGTTAGGCTGGAGACTTGGACCTCTGAACCATTATCAGTACCTCCAAGGTAAGGGATTAGTTAGGACCCCAGTGTAGGGTCAGGTTAGACCCCGGTCCTCCTCTTTCCTGTTACAGCTCATCAAGTCCTCAAGATTAACCCTGAGTTCAACTATATCGTTTCTGCACATCTAGTCCTCAAGATTTACCCTAAGTTCTGCAGATATCGTGTCAGGTAAATCTATTTTATACTTACATTCTGATGTTGCTAAACTATATGTTGTATAGAGTGTGGTTCCTGTATAAATAGTTTACTGACATTGTATTCATATCATTAGACAGCGTGACATTTTCACTGGCCATAAAAATTATCTCTAGTTACCATGGATCCAGTAGCCCAGCTGGCTCTGCAGTTGCAGGGATTATCCATGGAGCTGACGGACATTAAGTCCAAAGTTTTGTCTCCCCTGGAGCAAACCAGAGTTGAACCTAAAGTAGCTCTCCCAGATAGGTTCACTGGTGGGCGAGTCAAATTTTTTACCTTCCGGGAGGCATGTAAATTGTATTTTCGGCTTCGGCCGCGATCATCAGGGAGTGATGAGCAGAGAGTGGGAATTGTTATCTCACTTCTTCAAGGGGACCCTCAATCCTGGGCATTTTCCCTTCCTCCGGGATCCCCGGCTCTACAGTCTGTAGATCAATTTTTTACTGCTTTGGGATTGGTATATGATGACCCAGATCGGGTCTCTCTTGCTGAGACCAAATTACGTAAGATACAGCAGGGAGATCGTCCGGCGGAGGAATTTGCTTCTGAGTTTCGTAGATGGGCCACGGATACTCAGTGGAATGACCCAGCTCTTAGGAGCCAGTTTTGTCATGGGCTTTCTGACAAATTAAAAGACGTTTTGGCTCAGTATGAGTCTCCTCCTTCTCTGGAGGCTGCTATGGCCCTAGCTATCCGTACTGATAGACGGCTTCGGGAGAGGGGTGAGGTAACTCCACTCCCTGTTGTTACTCCACCTACTACTAAAGTCCCTTATGTTGAGGTTCCCCTTGTCGGTTCGGATGAACCTATGCAGTTGGGAGGGACATCTTTTCGTAGTAGGGGATTGGCGGCACGCTGCAGGACTAGAAGGTGTTTTTTTTGCGGGAAAGAGGGACATTTTGTTGGAGAATGTCCATCCCGTGTCTTGTTAAGTAAAAAGTCGCCGGAAAACTGCTAATCCCAGGTTGTGTGGTGGACGACAACCTGGGAGTATGTATTTCATCCGCCGGTTCTTCTCAGTTCCTTGTACCAGTGGAGGTGGTGGTTGGTACTAGAGTGAAGAGATTGTCTGTTCTTCTGGATAGTGGTTCCGGGGCTAATCTGGTTGATGCTCAGTTTGCTCAGGCTCAAGGTATGCATCTGAGTGTATTGGTCAAACCGATCCCTATTTTCTCCATTGACGCCAGGCCTCTCGGCCAAGGTAGCTTTGTTCATGAGGTTCATAACATTGACCTTCGGGTAGGGGCAATACATAGGGAACAATTATCTTATGTGTTGGAGGGTCTACCTACTCCCATTGTGTTGGGACTTCCTTGGCTGGTTAAACATAACCCTGTGATTAATTGGCAGTCCAGAGAGATAAGCCAATGGGGTGAGTTTTGCAAAAGCAACTGCATGAACACAGTCATCAGTGCAGTCGTGCCTAGTACATTGCCTCCTTTTTTGGAGGATTTTGGGGATGTTTTCTCTGAGGAGGGGTGTCGGGAGTTGCCTCCTCATCGCGTGTATGACTGCTCTATTAATCTACTTCCTGATGCTAAGTTGCCTAAAGCTAGGTTGTATAATCTTTCTGGTCCTGAAAGGCAGGCTATGAAAGATTATATTTCTGAAAGTCTGGCCAAAGGGCATATTAGACCTTCATCTTCCCCTGTGGCCGCGGGGTTCTTCTTTGTGAAGAAAAAAGATGGAGGCCTACGCCCTTGCTTGGATTTCCGCGAACTTAATCGGATTACTGTTCGAGATCCGTATCCACTCCCTCTTATTCCTGATCTCTTCAATCAAATTGTTGGCGCCAAATGGTTCTCTAAATTGGATCTCAGGGGGGCGTATAATCTGATTAGGATAAAAGAGGGGGATGAGTGGAAAACGGCGTTTAACACGCCGGAGGGACATTATGAAAACCTGGTCATGCCTTTTGGTCTGACTACTGCACCAGCAGTATTCCAACATTTTGTTAATGACATTTTTCGTCACCTTGTGGGGCTGTTTGTGATCGTATATTTGGATGACATTTTAATTTACTCGCCAGATCTTGTGTCTCACCAGGAGCATGTGAGACAGGTGTTGCAGATCTTGCGAGACAATAAACTATACGCCAAACTGGAGAAGTGTGTTTTTGCCGTACAGGAACTTCAGTTTTTGGGTTTTTTGGTGTCAGCCTCCGGTTTCCGTATGGACCCTGAAAAGGTGAGAGCAGTACTTGAATGGAATCAGCCAGGGGATCTTAAGGCTCTGCAGCGTTTTTTGGGGTTTGCTAATTACTACCGGAAATTTATTTGTAATTTCTCGTCTGTCGTCAAACCTCTCACTGACATGACGAGAAAAGGGACGGATTTTTCTAGGTGGTCGGACAAGGCTTGCCAAGCCTTTTCCTCTTTGAAGAGATGTTTTGCTTCGGCACCCGTTCTCATCCAACCAGATGTATCTCAGCCGTTCATTGTTGAGGTGGACGCGTCTGACGTAGGGGTGGGTGCTGTATTGTCCCAGGGTCCGTCCCCTGGTAAATGGCATCCGTGTGCTTTCTTTTCTAAGAAATTGTCGTCCGCCGAAAGGAATTATGATATCGGCAATAGGGAACTTTTGGCCATTAAATTGGTCTTTGAAGAATGGCGTCACTTTTTGGAGGGGGCAGTCCACCCGGTCACCGTTATTACTGATCACAAGAACCTGCTGTATTTAGAATCCGCTAAGCGTCTGAATTCCAGACAAGCTCGATGGTCGTTGTTTTTTACCAGGTTTAATTTTGTCGTCACTTATCGCCCGGGGTCTAAGAATGTAAAGGCTGATGCCTTGTCTCGCAGTTTCTCAGGGGCGGGAAAACGGATGACCCGATTCCTATCCTTCAGGAGGGGGTGGTAGTGTCGGCTGTATGTTCTGAGCTTGAGGAGGAGGTGTTAGAGGCTCAGGGGGACGCCCCTGCAGGACCTCCAGGGAGACTGTTTGTCCCGAATCAGTTGAGACAAAAGGTTATTGAGGCACATCATAATTCTGCTTTAGCAGGACATCCAGGGAGTAAGGCTACTTTAGATCTCCTTTCTCGCCGATTTTGGTGGCCTAACGCTAATAAAGATGTTATAACTTTTGTTGCGTCCTGTGGGGTTTGTGCTCGCTCTAAAACCCCTCATACCCGTCCGTCTGGGACCCTTTTACCCTTGAAACTTCCGGAGCGTCCATGGACTCATTTATCTATGGACTTCATTACGGACCTTCCTCCGTCGTCAGGGAATACTGTCATACTGGTGGTTGTTGACAGGTTCAGTAAGATGGCACATTTCATTGCTCTTCCTGCACTCCCTAATGCTAAAACTCTGGCGCAGGTGTTCATTAGGGAGATCGTGAGACTTCATGGGTTGCCTTCTGATGTGGTGTCAGATAGGGGGTCTCAGTTTGTGTCCAAATTTTGGAGGGCATTTTGTTTACGTCGGGGATGCAATTGTCGTTTTCCTCGGCTTTTCATCCGCAGACCAATGGTCAGACAGAGCGTCTGAATCAGAGTTTAGAGACATATCTCCGGTGTTTTGTCTCGGAGAACCAGGAGGACTGGTCTTCTTTCTTGCCTCTGGCAGAGTTTGCTCTTAACAACAGGCGGAGCGAGTCCACTGGTAAGTCCCCGTTTTTTGGGGCATATGGTTTTCATCCCCAGTTTTGTACTTTCAATGGGGGGGGGTCCTTCTGGGGTTCCTGAGGAGGAGCGTTTCTCGTCGTCACTTGCTTCTGTGTGGAGAGGTGTATTGAATAATCTGAGTGCGATGGGGAACCGTTACAAACGTATGGCTGATAGGAGGAGAGTTTCTGGTCCAGATCTGAATGTGAACGATCTGGTATGGTTGTCTACCAGGAATATAAAACTTAAAGTGCCCTCCTGGAAACTGGGTCCCAGATTCATCGGGCCGTACAGGATCAGTTCCATAATTAATCCTGTGGCATTTCGTCTGGAACTCCCTCCTACGTTTAAAATTCATAATGTGTTCCACAAGTCATTACTTAAAAGGTATGTGGCACCAGTCATATCGTCACCTCTACCTCCTCCTCCAGTGTTGGTCAATGGCAACTTGGAATTTCAAGTATCAAAAATCATTGACTCACGTCTGAATCGCCGGTCCCTTCAGTACTTGGTGCATTGGAAGGGGTATGGTCCGGAGGAGAGGACGTGGGTCCCTACGTCTGATGTTAACGCAGATCGTTTGGTTCGGACCTTCCACAGAACTCACCCGGGCAGGCCTGGCCCTGAGGGTCCGGAGGCCCCTCGTAGAAGGGGGGGTACTGTCATGTGTGCATTGCCACGAAGATCGTCGCGGTTGCACATTTTGACTTCTCACAGCTGAGTTGCTGTTTCTTTGTGTTTGGCAGCTAGGGAGTTAATTCTGTCTGTGCTCGGTGCTGGGACTGGGTGCAGTTTCTCCCGGCTGCAATTGATTATTTGTTGATTGGTTTCCTTTAAATTCCTGGTTGTCTGCTTTGGGAGTTGCCAGTGAAATCCTTCATGCAGTCCACAGATAGGAATGAATCTGTATTGACTTAAGTTGAGAGCTCCTTAGTTGTTTTAAGCTCAACTTGCTTAGAGTTTATTTCCCAGACCATTTATGTTCCTTCGGTGTTTGAGAGTGTATGCAAGTGAGTGCTATCCTGTCTGTCTTATATGTCTTATCTGTGTATTTAGCTGAGATCAGCCCATATCCCTTTGGTGGTAATCAGGATCCTTCTTAGGACTGATTACAGGGTTCAGGGTCTGATAGGAGACAGGGTTAGGCTGGAGACTTGGACCTCTGAACCATTATCAGTACCTCCAAGGTAAGGGATTAGTTAGGACCCCTGTGTAGGGTCAGGTTAGACCCCGGTCCTCCTCTTTCCTGTTACAGCTCATCAAGTCCTCAAGATTAACCCTGAGTTAAACAGAAATCGTTTCTGCACATCTAGTCCTCAAGATTTACCCTAAGTTCTGCAGATATCGTGTCAGGTAAATCTATTTTATACTTACATTCTGATGTTGCTAAACTATATGTTGTATAGAGTGTGGTTCCTGTATAAATAGTTTACTGACATTGTATTCATATTATTAGACAGCGTGACACAGTGCCACACTTTCTCCTTCATAATCTTCATCAGCATCATCATCTTTCTCATCAAATTATTCTTCATCTTCACCTTCTTAATCTTCTTCTTAAACTTCTTGCTATTCATGTTTTTGTTTACATTACTCATATTGTTATTATTAAACTAATTAATCTTCTTCATATTCAAATTCTTCATCTTCTTCCTCTTCATCTTCTTCATCATATTCTTATTTGTGACAGAGATTCCTGTACTTGTAATCTGTAAAAGTATGAATTGTTCATCCTTCCGTTCTTGCTGTCACAAAAGATTTAAATTACAACAGTATTTGTCCGTGTTCAGTTTAGCCTGCAGCAGCAGGCATTTTCCAGGGGCACCACGAGGAGGAACGGACTCACCCCCATACACTGCTTAGTCTTCTTCTGCTTAGAATTTAGAGCATATATTTTGCTCTTCATTTTGGTCTTATACTTCATGTTCTTCTGCTTTTTGATCTTCTGCTTATTGTTCTTCTGTCTCTTGTTCTGTATCTTGTAGTTTGTCTTAACCTTCTTTGTCCTGTTGGTGATCTTCTTCTGGGTAATCTTTTATTTTTTCTTTGTGATGGTGTTCAGGCTGGTTGGCTTCATGCTCGTCGTCCTTGTTGTCGTCATCTTCTACTGGGTGGTCTTTAAGGTCGTCTAATTTCCGAGAACCAGCTGACGTTACTGGAACCCTGACGGGTATCAGATGGAGCAAGAGACAATGGAAGTAACGAGGACCAGCTGACTGTGCTGGAACCCGGAGGGGCAGCAGAAGGAAAAGAGGCAATGTCACAACCGAGTACCAGCTGACGTTACTGTGACACGGTTACTAAGCAGGAGGTACCTGTGCTCCAAAGCACTACCAAGGACCAGCAGACTTTGGTGGAACTCGGATACGGAGATGGAGGCACCTAGGCCAAAGGCACTGGGGAGAACCAGTTGACGGTACTGGACCCCGGACGGGTAGCAGAACGCACCCATGAAAATGTAAGTTGACAGGACGCAAGCCGTCCGCAGTTACCGAATCACACAGTCCTACAGTGGGTGCTTGTCCTATTGTCACAATGGAAACAGCCTTTATTTACATATCCCACAGCACACATAGGAATCACCTAAACTGCAGGCACCATAGAGTCGGCTAACCCGAATGCAACACGACAGCACAACTTATTGGAGGATAATTGACGTTCACACTGCCAGGAAACAGCTGTCGTGCTGTAACCAGGCTGGCCAGAAGTCAGTACCCCTGCCAATTACTTACGAGCAACAAATGGCGGTGTTGTAGCCCAGGGAGTAGAGTTCAGGTGGTAGAAAGATGAACATAACAGGAGACATGGAAAACGTTGCCAAACAGTTATTTAATCTGAAAACGGACAGGCAAATTCAGGTGAGATCCATGCCTTGTTCATTTTCAGAAAAGTAAGCCGGTCTACATTCTCTGAGGATAGTCGCATGCGACGGTCTGTTACTACACCACCTGCAGCACTAAAGACGCGCTCAGATAATACACTGGCAGCAGGGCAAGCCAGCACCTCCAATGCATACTGGCTAAGCTCTGGCCATGTATCCAACTTAGAGACCCAAAATTTGAAAGGGGAAGAGGCATCTGGGAGTACACTTAGAGGGAAAGCCAAGTAGTCTGTCACCATCTTACGGAAACGTTTCTTCCTGGTGACTGGAGCCGTCTCGGATAGTGTAGACCTTGCTGGCGCTGTCACAAAACTTCGCCACATTTGTAACATACAGCTCTTGCCCTGTGCAGAGGCGCTGCTTGTGCTCCCTCTTGTTGTAGAGGTGTCTACACTGCCTCGACGCACAGAGCTGCTTTGTAAAGCAGTAGCAGCAGCAGCAGCTCTCTCGGCTGGAATGTACAACAGTATGGATTGCACCAGTGTGTCTTGGTACTCCTGCATTTTACGGTCCCGGTTCACCGGTGTGATGAGGGTTTGTAAGTTGTCCCGGTAGCGAGGGTCTAGGAGGGTGTACACCCAATAATCTGACATGGTGAGAATGTGGGCGATGCGGCGGTCGTTTCTCAGGCACTGAAGCATGAAATCAACCATGTGCTGCAGACTCCCAACTGGCCAACAAAGGCTGTCCTCTGGAAGAGGCGTCATCTCTGTCTCCTCTGCATCACCCCCCCCTCGCTCTACATACTGACTAGAGCGTTGTGTACCTCCCTCTGTAGGGATTTCTTCCTCCTCCATTGACTCCTCCTCCTCCTCATCCTCCTCACAAAGTGAGCCCTGCCCAGCCCTCTGTGAGGAACCACGTTGCGATGACTGTCCTGAAGGTAATTGAATTTGTGACTCCTCATCCTCCACCTCTTACAAAACCTCTTCCTTTAGTGCTTTCAGTGATTTCTGAAGCAGGCAGATAAGGGGGACAGTCATGCTGACTAGTGCATCATCTGCACTCGCCATCCGCGTTGAGACATCAAACGCACGCAAAACGTCGCAGATGTCCTTCATCGAGGCCCACTCAGTAGTGGTGAAGTGTGAACGGCGCAAATTGCGAGTTGATTGCGCCTGTTGCAGCTGATACTCCATTACTGCTGGCTGCTGCTCACACAACTGCTCCAACATATGTAACGTGGAATTCCACCTGGTGGGTACGTCACATATGATGCGATGTTCAGGAAGGCAAAATCTGACTTGCAGAGCTGCAATGCGCGATCTGGCCATGCTGGAACTCGCAAGTGAGCGCACTCTAGGCGGACCTTGTGCAGCAGTGCATCAAGATCCGGATAGTCCCTCAAAAAAATCTGCACGACCAAGTTGAGCACATGTGCCAGACATGGTATGTGAGTGAGGTTGCCAAGGCCCAGAGCTGCCACCAGATTTCGGCCATTGTCACACACTACCAAGCCTGGCTGGAGATTAGCTGAAAAAAAACCACACGTCGCTCTCCTGCTTGATGGCATCACAGAGCTCCTGCGCTGTGTGGCTTCGATTCCCCATGGAAATTAATTTCAGGACGGCCTGTTGACGTTTGGCCACGGCTGTGCTCATATCGGTTGCAACAGGTAAGCGTTCACGGGTCCATGTGGAGGTATACCGTGACGGCTCGTGCAGCGATGATTCTGAGGAACTGGAGTAGGAGGATGAATCAATGTGTACAGACTGGATTCCTGCAATCCTTGGAGTTGGCAGAACACGTACAGTGCCACTGGCAAGATCTGTACCCGCTCCACAACATTGACCCAATGGGCAGTGAGGGAAAGGTATCGTCCCTGGCCATGGGTACTGGTCCACGCATCGGTGGTCAGGTGGACCCTGCTACTGACGGCGTTTAGAAGCGCATGTTTAATGTTTCCCTCGACATGTTTTTGCAGAGCAGGGACGGCTTGCCTGCTGAAATAAAATCGGCTTGGCACATTATATTGTGGGACTGCCAATGCCATAAAGTTCCTGAAACTGTCAGTCTCCACCAGCCTGAATGACAGCATTTCGAGGGACAGGAGTTTTGCAATGCCAGCATTCAGAGCCTGTGCTCGTGGATGGTTTGCCGAGTATGGCCGTCTTTTATCCCATGCCTGTGGTACCGATGGCTGTTTTGTGGTCTGGGAGTGTGACGATAACTGTGAACTTGCTGCTGTGGGTGGAATAACAGTTTGTCTATGGACAACAGTGACCGAGGTTCTTCCATGGAGATCCTGTGAGGAAGCCGAACCTAAAGACCAGTGTGTGTGCTGAGGTTGTACAGTCAGTGTGTCTTTGTAACTCAGCTACGTGCTTTGTCCGTACATGTTTCCACATATTTGTGGTATTCAGGTTACTGATATTTTTACCTCTTTTAACTTTTTGCTTACACAGCTTGCATTGAACATAGCAAATATCATCTACAAGTCTGTCAAAAAAGGACCACGCAGTGCAAGTCATGGGAGCGCCAATTTTGACATTTCTAAGAGAACTGCTCCCAACAGGTGCCAAACTGGAGGCTACAGGCAAGCGAGTCTGCAGCCTACCTCTCCCTCCTCTTTGTACCGTTGGGACAATCTCTTCCTCAGAGCTGCTCCCACCACCTTCCTGTTGCTCACGCCATGTTGGGTCTCAGACTTCATCATCTCCACTACCCTCTTCCAACACCTGCTGCTGTTGGATGGTCTGGGCAGCACCATGCTCCACAAAACCTGGCACCTGAGTCTCATCATCATCATAAGATGCGTTCTGCGGTGTGCTGTCCATCGGCACTGGCTCACCCGCCTCTTCAGATTGAGAGAGACACAGCTGTTGCGCATCACTGCATACTCCCTCTTCTTCAAATTGCAGAATGCTGCTTGCCTGTGCCCGTGTTTGCGAGCCAACAGATTCTGAGAACAGAAGCAGAGACTCAGCTGGCTCCTGTACAGAACTCTCTGACTGCCTGGGCAATTTGACAGGCGGTGAACAGACAGATGGTTGCTCAACAGTGTTGTGTTCCTGAGAGGAGGTGGAAGGAATTGAAGTCGATGCATTGGCTGCCATCCAACCAACAACGGCTTCAATTTGTTCTTCCCGCAGCAGGGGGGCACACCGAGCTCCTACCAAACTGCGTATAAAGGAACGCTCATGGGTAAAACTGGTGGATGCTGTGTCACTGAGGGCGGCAGCAGCCACAGAATCCCCACGTCCTCTCCCTGCTGAAACTCCACGGCCACGACCACGTGCCTTACTCCCTGCCTTCTTCATCTTGGTAGATTGATAAAGAAAGTCAGAAAAGTTATAAGGCCTAAGTGTGGTTATTACGCAGAGACTAAAGTGAACACTGAAACACAACTGTTCACAATCTGTGAAAGGCTACTCCTTTGTCTACTTCTATAGTGTTTGCAACCAATGTATTGGATACGGATGGAAGCGCGTCACACTAATAGATTATATTTATTTTAAATGGAATGGAGCAGAACCAATTGGAGAGAAATAAAAGGATGAGGCACTGAGACACGCTCAGCAGAGTACAAGCAGCAGTGCTTGAACAAGTAACTGGAGCGTGATGTGCACTCAAAAAATAAAAAACACAGACTGAAGTGAACACTGAAACACAACTGTTCACAATCTGTGAAAGGCTACCCTTTGTCTACTTCTATAGTGTTTGCAACCAATGTATTGGATACGGATGGAAGCGCGTCACACTAATAGATTATATTTATTTTAAATGGAATGGAGCAGAACCAATTGGAGAGAAATGAAAAGGATGAGGCACTGAGACACGCTCAGCAGAGTACAAGCAGCAGTGCTTGAACAAGTAACTGGAGCGTGATGTGCACTCAAAAAATAAAAAACACAGACTGAAGTGAACACTGAAACACAACTGTTCACAATCTGTGAAAGGCTACTCCTTTGTCTACTTCTATAGTGTTTGCAACCAATGTATTGGATACGGATGGAAGCGCGTCACACTAATAGATTATATTTATTTTAAATGGAATGGAGCAGAACCAATTGGAGAGAAATGAAAAGGATGAGGCACTGAGACACGCTCAGCAGAGTACAAGCAGCAGTGCTTGAACAAGTAACTGGAGCGTGATGTGCACTCAAAAAATAAAAAACACAGACTGAAGTGAACACTGAAACACAACTGTTCACAATCTGTGAAAGGCTACCCTTTGTCTACTTCTATAGTGTTTGCAACCAATGTATTGGATACGGATGGAAGCGCGTCACACTAATAGATTATATTTATTTTAAATGGAATGGAGCAGAACCAATTGGAGAGAAATGAAAAGGATGAGGCACTGAGACACGCTCAGCAGAGTACAAGCAGCAGTGCTTGAACAAGTAACTGGAGCGTGATGTGCACTCAAAAAATAAAAAACACAGACTGAAGTGAACACTGAAACACAACTGTTCACAATCTGTGAAAGGCTACTCCTTTGTCTACTTCTATAGTGTTTGCAACCAATGTATTGGATACGGATGGAAGCGCGTCACACTAATAGATTATATTTATTTTAAATGGAATGGAGCAGAACCAATTGGAGAGAAATGAAAAGGATGAGGCACTGAGACACGCTCAGCAGAGTACAAGCAGCAGTGCTTGAACAAGTAACTGGAGCGTGATGTGCACTCAAAAAATAAAAAACACAGACTGAAGTGAACACTGAAACACAACTGTTCACAATCTGTGAAAGGCTACTCCTTTGTCTACTTCTATAGTGTTTGCAACCAATGTATTGGATACGGATGGAAGCGCGTCACACTAATAGATTATATTTATTTTAAATGGAATGGAGCAGAACCAATTGGAGAGAAATGAAAAGGATGAGGCACTGAGACACGCTCAGCAGAGTACAAGCAGCAGTGCTTGAACAAGTAACTGGAGCGTGATGTGCACTCAAAAAATAAAAAACACAGACTGAAGTGAACACTGAAACACAACTGTTCACAATCTGTGAAAGGCTACTCCTTTGTCTACTTCTATAGTGTTTGCAACCAATGTATTGGATACGGATGGAAGCGCGTCACACTAATAGTTAAATTGCATGGAGCAGCAAGAATTACACTGAAGAAAAAAAAAAAGAGTCTGTGAGTGACACGTGCAGATGCCTACAGACAGCGTTGCATGCAGAGCAAACTGCAGCGTCACCTGCACTCACACACACCTTGCAGAGCTGTTAAAACAACACTGCAGGCAAAAGGAAGCTTTACACAGCGGTTGGTGCTAGCCTGCCTACAGCACAGTACACTAAATCGCAATCTCTAACTGTCCCTCAGAGTCAGCACAGCAGCGTTCTGTCCCTTACTGAATTCACAGCACAGTGACGCTAAAATGGCGGCGGCGCCTTTTATAGTGCATTCTGACATCATTTCAGCATCCAATCACAGCCATGCCATTAGTTAACATGACCGCAGCAGTACAGGATGTGCCCACACTTCTTAGGATTCCTCATTGGCTGACTAAAATCACATTGCCTCTCAAAGAATTATGGGAACTTCCGATTCCGGTATACGATATATGGAAAATATCGGAACTAAGTATCGAAAGGCCGAAACAGCTAATATCGGCCGATCCCCGATACTTGCGGTATCGTATCGCTCAACACTAGTGCGTCCTCTCAAAGAATTATGGGAACTTCCGATTCCGGTATACGATATATGGAAAATATCGGAACTAACTATCGAAAGGCCGAAACAGCTAATATCGGCCGATACCCGATACTTGCGGTATCGTATCGCTCACTAGTGTTGAGCGATACGATACCGCAAGTATCGGGTATCGGCCGATATTAGCTGTTTCGGCCTTTCGATACTTAGTTCCGATATTTTCCATATATCGTATACCGGAATCGGAAGTTCCCATAATTCTTTGAGAGGCAATGTGATTTTAGTCAGCCAATGAGGAATCCTAAGAAGTGTGGGCACATCCTGTACTGCTGCGGTCATGTTAACTAATGGCATGGCTGTGATTGGATGCTGAAATGATGTCAGAATGCACTATAAAAGGTGCCGCCGCCATTTTAGCATCACTGTGCTGTGAATTCAGTAAGGGACAGAACGCTGCTGTGCTGACTCTGAGGGACAGTTAGAGATTGCGATTTAGTGTACTGTGCTGTAGGCAGGCTAGCACCAACCGCTGTGTAAAGCTTCCTTTTGCCTGCAGTGTTGTTTTAACAGCTCTGCAAGGTGTGTGTGAGTGCAGGTGACGTTGCAGTTTGCTCTGCATGCAACGCTGTCTGTAGGCATCTGCACGTGTCACTCACAGACTTTTTTTTTTTTCTTCAGTGTAATTCTTGCTGCTCCATGCAATTTAACTATTAGTGTGACGCGCTTCCATCCGTATCCAATACATTGGTTGCAAACACTATAGAAGTAGACAAAGGAGTAGCCTTTCACAGATTGTGAACAGTTGTGTTTCAGTGTTCACTTCAGTCTGTGTTTTTTATTTTTTGAGTGCACATCAAGCTCCAGTTACTTGTTCAAGCACTGCTGCTTGTACTCTGCTGAGCGTGTCTCAGTGCCTCATCCTTTTCATTTCTCTCCCATTGGTTCTGCTCCATTCCATTTAAAATAAATATAATCTATTAGTGTGACGCGCTTCCATCCGTATCCAATACATTGGTTGCAAACACTATAGAAGTAGACAAAGGAGTAGCCTTTCACAGATTGTGAACAGTTGTGTTTCAGTGTTCACTTCAGTCTTGTTTTTTATTTTTTGAGTGCACATCACGCTCCAGTTACTTGTTCAAGCACTGCTGCTTGTACTCTGCTGAGCGTGTCTCAGTGCCTCATCCTTTTCATTTCTCTCCAATTGGTTCTGCTCCATTCCATTTAAAATAAATATAATCTATTAGTGTGACGCGCTTCCATCCGTATCCAATACATTGGTTGCAAACACTATAGAAGTAGACAAAGGAGTAGCCTTTCACAGATTGTGAACAGTTGTGTTTCAGTGTTCACTTCAGTCTGTGTTTTTTATTTTTTGAGTGCACATCACGCTCCAGTTACTTGTTCAAGCACTGCTGCTTGTACTCTGCTGAGCGTGTCTCAGTGCCTCATCCTTTTCATTTCTCTCCAATTGGTTCTGCTCCATTCCATTTAAAATAAATATAATCTATTAGTGTGACGCGCTTCCATCCGTATCCAATACATTGGTTGCAAACACTATAGAAGTAGACAAAGGAGTAGCCTTTCACAGATTGTGAACAGTTGTGTTTCAGTGTTCACTTCAGTCTGTGTTTTTTATTTTTTGAGTGCACATCACGCTCCAGTTACTTGTTCAAGCACTGCTGCTTGTACTCTGCTGAGCGTGTCTCAGTGCCTCATCCTTTTCATTTCTCTCCAATTGGTTCTGCTCCATTCCATTTAAAATAAATATAATCTATTAGTGTGACGCGCTTCCATCCGTATCCAATACATTGGTTGCAAACACTATAGAAGTAGACAAAGGAGTAGCCTTTCACAGATTGTGAACAGTTGTGTTTCAGTGTTCACTTCAGTCTGTGTTTTTTATTTTTTGAGTGCACATCACGCTCCAGTTACTTGTTCAAGCACTGCTGCTTGTACTCTGCTGAGCGTGTCTCAGTGCCTCATCCTTTTCATTTCTCTCCAATTGGTTCTGCTCCATTCCATTTAAAATAAATATAATCTATTAGTGTGACGCGCTTCCATCCGTATCCAATACATTGGTTGCAAACACTATAGAAGTAGACAAAGGAGTAGCCTTTCACAGATTGTGAACAGTTGTGTTTCAGTGTTCACTTCAGTCTGTGTTTTTTATTTTTTGAGTGCACATCACGCTCCAGTTACTTGTTCAAGCACTGCTGCTTGTACTCTGCTGAGCGTGTCTCAGTGCCTCATCCTTTTCATTTCTCTCCAATTGGTTCTGCTCCATTCCATGTAAAATAAATATAATCTATTAGTGTGACGCGCTTCCATCCGTATGCAATACATTGGTTGCAAACACTATAGAAGTAGACAAAGGAGTAGCCTTTCACAGATTGTGAACAGTTGTGTTTCAGTGTTTACTTCAGTCTGTGTTTTTTATTTTTTGAGTGCACATCACGCTCCAGTTACTTGTTCAAGCACTGCTGCTTGTACTCTGCTGAGCGTGTCTCAGTGCCTCATCCTTTTCATTTCTCTCCAATTGGTTCTGCTCCATTCCATTTAAAATAAATATAATCTATTAGTGTGACGCGCTTCCATCCGTATCCAATACATTGGTTGCAAACACTATAGAAGTAGACAAAGGAGTAGCCTTTCACAGATTGTGAACAGTTGTGTTTCAGTGTTCACTTCAGTCTCTGCGTAATAACCACACTTAGGCCTTATAACTTTTCTGACTTTCTTTATCAATCTACCAAGATGAAGAAGGCAGGGAGTAAGTCACGTGGTCGTGGCCGTGGAGTTTCAGCAGGGAGAGGACGTGGGGATTCTGTGGCTGCTGCCGCCCTCAGTGACACAGCATCCACCAGTTTTACCCATGAGCGTTCCTTTATGCGCAGTTTGGTAGGAGCTCGGCGTGCCCCCCTGCTGCAGGAAGAACAAATTGAAGCCGTTGTTGGTTGGATGGCAGCCAATGCATCGACTTCAATTCCTTCCACCTCCTCTCAGGAACACAACACTGTTGAGCAACCATCTGTCTGTTCACCGCCTGTCAAATTGCCCAGGCAGTCAGAGAGTTCTGTACAGGAGCCAGCTGAGTCTCTGCTTCTGTTCTCAGAATCTGTTGGCTCGCAAACACGGGCACAGGCAAGCAGCATTCTACAATTTGAAGAAGAGGGAGTATGCAGTGATGCGCAACAGCTGTGTCTCTCTCAATCTGAAGAGGCGGGTGAGCCAGTGCCGATGGACAGCACACCGCAGAACGCATCTTATGATGATGATGAGACTCAGGTGCCAGGTTTTGTGGAGCATGGTGCTGCCCAGACCATCCAACAGCAGCAGGTGTTGGAAGAGGGTAGTGGAGATGATGAAGTCCGAAACCCAACATGGCGTGAGCAACAGGAAGGTGGTGGGAGCAGCTCTGAGGAAGAGATTTTCCCAACGGTACAAAGAGGAGGGAGAGGTAGGCTGCAGACTCGCTTGCCTGTAGCCTCCAGTTTGGCACCTGTTGGGAGCAGTTCTCTTAGAAATGTCAAAATTGGCGCTCCCATGACTTGCACTGCGTGGTCCTTTTTTGACAGACTTGTAGATGATATTTGCTATGTTCAATGTAAGCTGTGTAAGCAAAAAGTTAAAAGAGGTAAAAATATCAGTAACCTGAATACCACAAATATGTGGAAACATGTACGGACAAAGCACGTAGCTGAGTTACAAAGACACACTGGAGATGTAGGCCAACCTACAGCAGCACCTACATCTTCAGGTCGTGTTGGAGCCTCTACCTCCAGCTCACACACACCTGGTTCGGCTTCCTCACAGGATCTCCATGGAAGAACCTCGGTCACTGTTGTCCATAGACAAACTGTTATTCCACCCACAGCAGCAAGTTCACAGTCATCGTCACACTCCCAGACCAAAAAACAGCCATCGGTACCACAGGCATGGGATAAAAGACGGCCATACTCGGCAAACCATCCACGAGCACAGGCTCTGAATGCTGGCATTGCAAAACTCCTGTCCCTTGAAATGCTGTCATTCAGGCTGGTGGAGACTGACAGTTTCAGGAACTTTATGGCATTGGCAGTCCCACAATATAATGTGCCAAGCTGATTTTATTTCAGCAGGCAAGCCGTCCCTGCTCTGCAAAAACATGTCGAGGGAAACATTAAACATGCGCTACTAAACGCCGTCAGTAGCAGGGTCCACCTGACCACCGATGCGTGGACCAGTACCCATGGCCAGGGACGATACCTTTCCCTCACTGCTCATTGGGTCAATGTTGTGGAGCCGGGTACAGATCTTGCCAGTGGCGCTGTACGTGTTCTGCCAACTCCAAGGATTGCAGGAATCCAGTCTGTACACATTGATTCCTCCTCCTACTCCAGTTCCTCAGAATCATCGCTGCACGAGCCGTCACGGTATACCTCCACATGGACCCGTGAATGCTTACCTGTTGCGACCGATATGAGCACAGCCGTGGCCAAACGTCAACAGGCCGTCCTGAAATTAATTTCCATGGGGAATCGAAGCCACACAGCGCAGGAGCTCTGGGATGCCATCAAGCAGGAGAGCGACGTGTGGTTTTTGTCAGCTAATCTCCAGCCAGGCTTGGTAGTGTGTGACAATGGCCGAAATCTGGTGGCAGCTCTGGGCCTTGGCAACCTCACTCACATACCATGTCTGGCACATGTGCTCAACTTGGTCATGCAGAGTTTTTTGAGGGACTATCCGGATCTTGATGCACTGCTGCACAAGGTCCGCCTAGAGTGCGCTCACTTGCGACGTTCCAGCATGGCCAGATCGCGCATTGCAGCTCTGCAAGTCAGATTTTGCCTTCCTGAACATCGCATCATATGTGACGTACCCACCAGGTGGAATTCCACGTTACATATGTTGGAGCGGTTGTGTGAGCAGCAGCCAGCAGTAATGGAGTATCAGCTGCAACAGGCGCAATCAACTCGCAATTTGCGCCGTTCACACTTCACCACTACTGAGTGGGCCTCCATGAAGGACATCTGCGACGTTTTGCGTGCGTTTGATGTCTCAACGCGGATGGCGAGTGCAGATGATGCACTAGTCAGCATGACTGTCCCTCTTATCTGCCTGCTTCAGAAATCACTGAAAGCACTAAAGGAAGAGGTTTTGTAAGAGTGTGGAGGATGAGGAGTCACAAATTCAATTACCTTCAGGACAGTCATCGCAACGTGGTTCCTCACAAAGGGCTGGGCAGGGCTCACTTTGTGAGGAGGATGAGGAGGAGGAGGAGTCAATGGAGGAGGAAGAAATCCCTACAGAGGGAGGTACACAACGCTCTAGTCAGTATGTAGAGCGAGGGTGGGGTGATGCAGAGGAGGCAGAGATGACGCCTCTTCCAGAGGACAGCCTTTGTTGGCCAGTTGGGAGTCTGCAGCACATGGTTGATTTCATGCTTCAGTGCCTGAGAAACGACCGCCGCATCGCCCACATTCTCACCACGTCAGATTATTGGGTGTACACCCTCCTAGACCCTCGCTACCGGGACAACTTACAAACCCTCATCACACCGGTGAACCGGGACCGTAAAATGCAGGAGTACCAAGACACACTGGTGCAATCCATACTGTTGTACATTCCAGCCGAGAGAGCTGCTGCTGCTGCTACTGCTTTACAAAGCAGCTCTGTGAGTCGAGGCAGTGTAGACACCTCTACAACAAGAGGGAGCACAAGCAGCGCCTCTGCACAGGGCAAGAGCTGTATCTTACAAATGTGGCAAAGTTTTGTGACAGCGCCAGCAAGGTCTACACCATCCGAGACGGCTCCAGTCACCAGGAAGAAACGTTTCCGTAAGATGGTGACAGACTACTTGGCTTTCCCTCTAAGTGTACTCCCAGATGCCTCTTCCCCTTTCAAATTTTGGGTCTCTAAGTTGGATACATGGCCAGAGCTTAGCCAGTATGCATTGGAGGTGCTGGCTTGCCCTGCTGCCAGTGTATTATCTGAGCGCATCTTTAGTGCTGCAGGTGGTGTAGTAACAGACCGTCGCATGCGACTATCCTCAGAGAATGTAGACCGGCTTACTTTTCTGAAAATGAACAAGGCATGGATCTCACCTGAATTTGCCTGTCCGTTTTCAGATTAAATAACTGTTTGGCAACGTTTTCCATGTCTCCTGTTATGTTCATCTTTCTACCACCTGAACTCTACTCCCTGGGCTACAACACCGCCATTTGTTGCTCGTAAGTAATTGGCAGGGGTACTGACTCCTGGCCAGCCTGGTTACAGCACGACAGCTGTTTCCTGGCAGTGTGAACGTCAATTATCCTCCAATAAGTTGTGCTGTCGTGTTGCATTCGGGTTAGCCGACTCTATGGTGCCTGCAGTTTAGGTGATTCCTATGTGTGCTGTGGGATATGTAAATAAAGGCTGTTTCCATTGTGACAATAGGACAAGCACCCACTGTAGGACTGTGTGATTCGGTAACTGCGGACAGCTTGCGTCCTGTCAACTTACATTTTCATGGGTGCGTTCTGCTACCCGTCCGGAGTCCAGTACCGTCAACTGGTTCTCCCCAGTGCCTTTGGCCTAGGTGCCTCCATCTCCGTATCCGAGTTCCACCAACGTCTGCTGGTCCTTGGTAGTGCTTTGGAGCACAGGTACCTCCTGCTTAGTAACCGTGTCACAGTAACGTCAGCTTGTACTCGGTTGTGACATTGCCTCTTTTCCTTCTGTTGCCCCTCCGGGTTCCAGCACAGTCAGCTGGTCCTCGTTACTTCCATTGTCTCTTGCTCCATCTGATACCAGTCAGGGTTCCAGTAACGTCAGCTGGTTCTCGGAAATTAGACAACCTTAAAGACCACCCAGTAGAAGATGACGACAACAAGGACGACGAGCATGAAGCCAACCAGCCTGAACACCATCACAAAGAAAAAATAAAGATTACCCAGAAGAAGATCACCAACAGGACAAAGAAGGTTAAGACAAACTACAAGATACAGAACAAGAGACAGAAGAACAATAAGCAGAAGATCAAAAAGCAGAAGAACATGAAGTATAAGACCAAAATGAAGAGCAAAATACATGTTCTAAATTCTAAGCAGAAGAAGACTAAGCAGTGTATGGGGGTGAGTCCGTTCCTCCTCGTGGTGCCCCTGGAAAATGCCTGCTGCTGCAGGCTAAACTGAACACGGACAAATACTGTTGTAATTTAAATCTTTTGTGACAGCAAGAACGGAAGGATGAACAATTCATACTTTTACAGATTACAAGTACAGGAATCTCTGTCACAAATAAGAATATGATGAAGAAGATGAAGAGGAAGAAGATGAAGAATTTGAATATGAAGAAGATTAATTAGTTTAATAATAACAATATGAGTAATGTAAACAAAAACTTGAATAGCAAGAAGTTGAAGAAGAAGATTAAGAAGGTGAAGATGAAGAATAATTTGATGAGAAAGATGATGCTGCTGAAGATTATGAAGGAGAAAGTGTGGCACTGGCAAAAGTTAAAAAGGTGAAGAGCATGGAAGTTGTGAAACATACATATTTGCCAAAATAGAAAAAAGGTTAACAACATTGTCAATTTGTTAGTCAATCCAAACGTATTTCCAAAAAAAAATATATTAATGCTATTCCAATGCCTTTATTGTCTCCTCAACCTCCCCCAATACATTCTACATTAGTCTTTGTTGTTTTCCTTCATGTACAATTAACCAACAAGGCAAGAATGTTTTTTTTTTAATGTCGATATTTGGTTCCCATAGACTTACATGGGACTTCTGGTATCGGAATCGGATATCGACGATATTTAGTGATATCGGCGATACCATTCCGATCCGATATTTTTAGATATCGAGCAGTATCGCTCAACACTACTGTTGGGATTGTATTGGGCAGGTGATGAGCAGTGCCTGGTTTTCTCCACACATACCGCTTACAATTGTCACCAAAAAGTTCTATCTTCGTCTCATCAGACCAGAGAATCTTATTTCTCATAGTCTGGGAGGCCTTTATGTGATTTTTAGCTGACTCTAAGCTGGCTTTCATATGTCTGGCACTGAGGAGAGGCTTCCGTCGGGCCACTCTGACTTAAAGGCCTGACTGGCGGAGAGCTGCAGTGATAGTTGATTTTGTGGAACTTTCTCCCATCTCTCTACTGCATCTGTGGAGCTCAGCCACAGTGATCTTGGGGTTCTTCTTTACCTCTCTCGCCAAGGCTCCTCTCCCACGATTGCTCAGTTTGGCTGGACGGCCAGGTCTAGGAAGACTTCTGGTGGTCCCAAACTTCACTGTGGCCACTGTGCTCTTAGGAACCTTGAGTACTTAAACAGCAAACAAAAAGGCAGCATCGCTTACCTGCCCAGACCTTTGGCGCAGCTTACAAGCTTACACATTTTGGCCAAAATATCAACTAATACCTCACTAATTTTGAATTTTTTTGCACTATATTTTTCGGGCTGCAGCCAAGCCCAAACACGTGTGGTCTCGCATGAGGGGTGTTCACACTGGTACGCATTGAGAGTGTGCTGGCCAGCCCACCTAATCGAATAGTAGGGGCGTGACTAATAGGTTGTGAACCAGACACTATGCAGTATCCTTGTGTGAACAACACCCTATGCGTGCCTTTATTGTGCAATTGTATACTGGGCAGTCACCCCCTCCTCGACTGGGTATGTGAAGAGTGGCTGTTGATCTGGTATTTTGCATCTGCGTTGCCAACATCTTGCTTTATGGGCTGGCTGCTTCCTGTAGTGCATTTGTTCCAAGATCTGGGCAGGTAAGAGGTGCTGCCTTTTTGTTTGCTGTTTAAATTGAATTTTTGGGGACCTTGAGTCTCCTTTAGTGGTTTTGCTATATAGAACCTTGAGTACTGCAGAAATTTTTTTGTAACCTTGGCCAGATCTGTGCCTTGCCACATTTCTGTCTCTGAGCTCCTTGGCCAATTCCTTTGACCTCATGATTCTCATTTGGTCTGACATGCTCTGTGAGGTCTTATATAGACAGGTGTGTGCCTTTAGAAATGAAGTCCTATCAGTTTAATTAAACACAGCTGGACTCCAATGAAGGAGTAGAACGATCTCAAGGAGGTTCACAAGGAAATGGACAGCATGTGACTTAAATATGAGTGTCTGAGCAAAGGGTCTGAATACTTATGACCATGTGATATTTCAGTTTTTCTTTTTTAATAAATTTGCAAAAATTTCTACATTTCTGTTTTTTCAGTCAAGATGGGATGCAGAGTGTACATTAATGAGAAAAAAAAAGAACTTTTTTTGAATTTACCAAATGGCTGCAGTGAAACAAAGAGTGAAAAATTTAAAGGGGTCTGAATACTTTCCGTACCCACTGTATGGTCTGCTGAGCACTGGTATAGAGTCAAAAGAGAATCACTGCACACGTAATAAATGCAAAAAAGTGAACAATTTTATTGAGAGGAAGTGCGACAAATATAGATTTTGACGTTTCGGCCGTACAAGGCCTTTATCAAAAATTGGTCGCCTTTTCAATATGAAGATTCTAGAGACTGATTAGAATATAGTGGAATTTTCATCATAACATATGTCTTAGAGGATTCAGGTTTGTCCCAGGTGGGGGAGCAATTATACTTTAGAAGGACCCTATATGAATGTAGTCATTGGTAGCGCAGGGTCTAGCGCAGACATAAGGTACTGTGATGTCAGTTAGGTCATTGGTGGCGCAGGGTCTAGTGCAGGCAAAAGGCACAGCGGTGTCCTGAGAACATAACGCTGGCTGAGTGCTTACCATTCTTTTCTACGAGCACTGGTATAGAACTGATAATACCATTATATAGTTAGGCTAGGTTCACACTGCGTTTTACCAGCCCGTTCAACACATAGCGTTGACGGTCTGGTAACGGTATAGCATAACGCGATCGCGTTATGCTATACCTGCTAGTGCAGTGTGCTAGCACAGATGCTAGTGGTGACGGAGCCCAGATGCTGCAGCCCGCGTCCGAGGCTCCGTCACCGCTTTACGGCATGCGTCGCGATACACCCGACAATGGGGGTCAATGGCAGCGTTAACGGACTGCGTTACACCGCGGTGTAACGCAGTCCGTCTAACGGACTGCCTAAACGAAATGTGAACTCAGCCTTATTGTATGGTGGTAATATTAGTCTTATTACTGTGTTTTTTGGTTAAAGTAGTTTTCCAAGCTTGAAGTTACATTCTGCAGTGACTATGTGACTTCTGAATCCTTTGAGCTCGTGCGCTGTGAGAATACTAGCTAGTGTGGCTGCACTACCTGCTCAGCCAAGTGTCCTGTAACAGGTACACATGCTTTTAGGAGTATTGTAAGCCGCCATTAACTCGCCCCATCCTTCACAACCACGGAAAGTACTCACACACAAAAATTGGATGTATGAATGAGGCCTTTGAGTCAGCAGCAAGGAGGGAGAAAAGTGGTTTATACACCAATCTGCGATGGAGAAGTTAAAGCCAAGAAGGAACGCACAAGAAGAGAAAATACGTGCAAAATAGAAGCTGTGCTGAAATATGATAGCACGTTTTTGTAATGGAAAAATAATGCTTGAAATGACAGACACCATAAAGGAATCTGATAATCCCATTATAAATTGATGAGGGCCAATGAGTATCATTGGTGCTGGTCATGTGTCAGATCTGGCACTACATCACGTTTCTGGTTTATAACAGAAAGGGATGAGGCATATGTGAACGGAGCTTAATTTCTTAATAGACAAAAATATACCTTTATGAATTTCCCAGAAGGGTCCTCTAGTAACACCTGCATTAGGTTTGTGTGCTCTCGCTGTGTTTTCTTTGAAAGCCAAATTCTGAACTTAATTGGATTGGTAATTTGGCTTTCAAAAAAATAGTGCCATGTGTGTGCATATAAAATATGGAAAATTAGTCTGTAGACTCCATTGGGAATTGGGTTTTTGAGCCATCACAGGCTGCAAACAACACTGTATAGGAGTACAATAATCACGGACTACTTTTTAAAATGTATTCTGACTTTTGTTGTTTACCAGGGGTGTAATGTATTGGGTGCAGGGGTTCAAGTTACACCTGCGCGCTGTAGACTAGGGAGGACTCAAAAGATCACTTAGTGTTGGTCTTTCCACATGGACCTATTAAAGATCTGTGATAGATGAGGTCCCTCTGAGATTTTGCATTGGGAAACATAACCTTTAAGTTACTCCACTGTTATGTAACCTTATAACATATTCATTCAACCTCTGGCGATCATAGATCTTTTCACCGATTGCTATTAATAATCAAAAATGCTGTTAAAGCTTAATAGACTGTAACATTTACCTATTAAAATTGTGAATGAATTTATCAGTTCTGGAAAGGAATTTGTTCAAAATGTAGATTTACTCAGTGCCGTTGTTATGCACCTATCCCAGATCCGCGCTTTTCTTTCCTCATCCCAGTCAGCTAAACTCTGCTGTGATCCACATCGGGCTTTGCAAATGGCCTGGTGTGATCCCATGCGATCATGTGTCTGGGCCTCTATAATTCTCACCAAGACACACACCTGCACCTGTGCCTTGCTTTTAAGTTAGTTTGTCTGTGCAAAGTTCCCTGCTTCTGCCTGCAACTTCCAGTACCTCTGCTATGTGTGTGCAGTCTTCCAGGACGTCCCCTGTCTGTCTGCGGCTTCCAGTACCTCAGCTACCTGTCCGCCTGCAGCTTCCAATACCTCAGTTACTGGATTGCCTGCGGATTCCAGTATCTCTGCGGCTTCCAATACCTTAGCTACCTGTCTGCCAGCAGCTTCCACTACCTCCGCTGTCTGCCTACAGCTTCCAGTACCTCTGCTACCCATTTCCCAAGTCCTTCACCTGTTGCTGCACCAACGCCCATTGCAGTGTGCTCACCCAGACTTTAGGCTTGGAGTATCCACCTCACCTAGTGAACCTACCTCACCTAGTGAACCTAACAGCCATTTTACGAATCTTCTCTGGTTATGGTAAAACAGAGGGTGGCTCATGACCGACAATGGCCTGGATAATTGACCAGTCTGGTCTGAACACAGCTTGAGCTGTGGTTCTCTACACAGCATGGCTTCGGGCATCAGTCACAAATGAGGGTTAATTACTTTGTTGGCGTCGAGGCAGCCAATTTCCTCTCTCTTGCTCTTCATTGAACATTTGCTGTTCTAGTGATCAGCATGGCATGCATCTCTCTGCCAACTTGTCTCAGACAAGAGATTGGTGTCTTACAAAACGCCATTTGTGCCTCATTTCCCATCCACGCTATGTCTTTCATAGGCACATATCTCGATACAATGGAAATTGCACAAAAGTAATCTTACCACTATGAAACAGAATAAGGATTTATGGTCACGAGGCTCCTAAATTGCTTCTGTATTAGAAACAGATGTATTCAACAAGGCAGCGCGGCCTCATACATATGCATCGAACAACATCAATCTAGACGTGTACAGATCAGCTGCCATATGGTGCATTAGGCCTCTTTCACATTTCCGGCGGGCGCCTAGCGGCGCCCCCGGCATTTTGCCGCAGCGCCGCATGTGAAAACCTTTCACACTTCCGGCGGCCAAAATGCGTTTTTTTGCCGATGGTTTCTGATGCTTGGAGAGATAAGAAACCATCCGGCAAAAAAAAAAAACGTTACATGCAGCATTTTTTCCGGACGCCGCAATGTACATTTGCGCCGCATCCGGACAAAACCGCATGCAACGCATTGACATGCGGCGCCATCCGGCGCTAATGCATGTCAATGCGAAAAAAGCCGCATGCGGCGCATCAGATTTTCAGATGCGGCGCTGCGGCAAAATGCCGGGGGCGCCGCCAGGCGCCCGCCGGAAATGTGAAAGAGGCCTTATGGTACTCCACATTTCAGTAAATATGGTCCTACTCTGCTTCAGGCAAAAAAAATATTATATTTTTATCCTGTGGCAAACGGATTTACTGCCAAACCCCATATGCTATCAGCCCTGCAGGGGAATAAATCAGTACATTAATTCTGAATACAGCATTAACAGTTATTTTATATTACAAAGGTCTATAAATGCAGAATTACAAACAATTTGCACTAATTTTAATAACGAGAAGTGATTGGTAAATATATTATTCTATAATGTTGACATAGAGCAAAAAATTCATCACTTTTCCTCAAATTGAGGTTTGCTGAACAGGATGAAACCTATCATGACCAATTAACCTGAATGTAAAAACACCATCTACGGGTTTGAGAGTGCAACCATCTGGTTTTCCTGATCTCCCGGTATGTATAGCTTTATCTCCTACCCTCATTTCTGTTCTACATCTGCTATTTCAGAACACAGGATCTCATGCAATAAAAATTAAATTTTATTCCTAGTGCATTCATTTCCCAAATGAAAGTTAATTGATGTTTGCTCTTGTATAAAATGCTTGATACAACATGCAAACAAGAACTGTAACTTCCAGCTTCTACCCCCTTGGACGCCGATCACCTTGTACCTGGATACTCACATGCAGTTGCGGGTGGCAAGATCCCGGTGTATAAAACTTTTGGAACTCAGATATTCCATCCCACTGCAGATGTCAATCATGAATCGGACTAAAGTTTGGATTGGCAGAGTCTGTGAAGAAATATACACTGCAGACTAAGTGCGCAAAAAACGGAAAATTTTATACAATCCACAGATTACAAATATAGTTCTAAAAAGAGATGCACATACAACATGTAATACAGAGTCGAGACGATCATCATTGCCAATTTCAAGAGAAATGGCTGTCAGTCAAATTAGTCAATTGCCATGTTAGAATTTACATCATAACCTGATATTTTATATTTATCCCATAGTGAATATACTGTATATAGATATATATATATATATTTTTTTTTTTCCAATCACCACTTCTCCTGATGCCCTCCTTCCCCTTTCTCTATATATATGCTCTATCCACACACTCACTTTTAGTATTGCAGACCTGCAACCATTTAGTACAGGGACTGAATATTACTCTAAAAAAATACCCATTTTTTGGCAGTTCTGCGGAGTGGGTAAGCCAAGATTTGCACTCCGCTTCCTTTATTTTTCCACACTCTTCATAAATGGACAATAATTTGTAAAAGAAAATTTACTTAACATGGTAACTTCATCGTGTTACTTTTTTTTTTTTTTTTTTTATAAATAGGGGCCTTACACTGATAGAAAATAAAATACACTGCTCAAAAAATAAAGGGAACACTCAAATAACACATCCTAGATCTAAATGAATGAAATATTCTCATTGAATACTTTGCTCTATACAAAGTTGAATGTGCTGTCAACATAATCACACAAAAATCATCAATGGAAATCAAATTTTTCAACCAATGGAGACCTGGATTTGGAGAGAACCCCAAAATGAAAGCGGAAACAAGTAAAAATGAAAATCAAAACGACAAAATTGAAGTGGAAATAAGTAAAAATGATGCTCAGTATTGTGTGTGGCCTCCACGTGCCTGTATGACATCCCTATAACACCTGGGCATGCTCCTGATGAGGTTGCGGATGTTCTCCTGAGTGATCTCCTCCCGGACCTGGACTAAACCATCCGTCAACTCCTGGACAGTTTGTGGTGCAATGTGACGTTGGTGGATGGAGCGAGACATGCTGTCCCAGATGTGCTCAATCGGATTCAGTTCTGGGGAACGGGTAGGCCAGTCCATAGCTTCAATGCCTTCATCTTGCAGGAACTGCTGACACACTCCAGCCACATGAGGTCTGGCATTGTCCTGCGTTAGGAGGAACCCAGGGCCAACCGCACCAGCATATGGTCTCACAAAGGGTCTGAGGATCTCATCTCGGTACCTAATGGCAGTAAGGCTACCTCTGGCGAGCACATGGAGGGCTGTGTGACCCTCCAAAGAAATGCCACCCACACCATTACTGACCCACTGCGTAACCGGTCATGCTGAAGGATGTTGCAGGCAGCAGGTTCACACTCAGCACATGTGACAGACGTGACAGAGTCTGGAGACGCCGTGGAGAGCGATCTGCTGCCTGCAACATCCTTCAGCATGACCGGTTTGGCAGTAGGTCAGTAATGGTGTGGGGCAGCATTTCATTGGAGGGCCACACAATGCCAGACCTCATGTGGTTGGAGTGTGTCAGCAGTTCCTGCAAGATGAAGGCATTGAAGCTATGGACTGGCTTGCCCGTTCCCCAGACCTGAATCAGATTGAGCACATCTGGTACAGCATGTTTCGCTCCATCCACCAACGTCACGTTGCACCACAGACTGTTCAGGAGTTGACAGAGGAGGAGATCCCTCAGGAGAACATCCGCAACCTCTTCAGGAGAATGCCCAGGCGTTGTAGGGAAGTCATACAGGCACGTGGAGGCCACACACAATACTGAACATCATTTTGACTTGTTTCCACTTTAATTTTGTCTTGTTTTGATTTTCATTTTTACTTGTTTCCACTTTCATTTTGGGGGTCTCTCCAAATGCAGGCCTCCATTGGTTCAAACATTTGATTTCCATTGATGATTTTTGTGTGATTATGTTGAAAGCACATTCAACTTTGTACAGAACAAAGTATTCAATGAGAATATTTCATTCATTTAGTTCTAGGATGTGTTATTTGAGTGTTCCCTTTATTATTTTTGAGCAGTGTATATTTATATTAACATTTCTAATCATGTCTAATTTCAGATGAAAGTTAATAAATTTCCCAGTTTTTTGCGATCATCTATTCATATAGCAAGTGTCCAGGGTTGCAGAGCGACGTTGGAAGAAAACAAATTTGCATGATTTCACTGCATTCAAACAAGCAACACTCGCTTTCAAATCTGCCCTCACCTCTGCTAAACAGGCCTACTTCACAACCCTCGTATCTTCCCTATCCTACAACCCCAAACAGTTATTTAAAACTTTTAACTCCTTCCTCCGCCCACCACTGCCCCCTCCTACCTCTCTCATCTCTGCTGAGGACTTTGCCACACACTTCAAAAATAAGATCGACCAAACAAGGCAAGTCTTTATTGTTCAACCACCACAACCCTTTTGTATATCAGACCAATGCCCAAAACCCATAACCTCCCTCTCCAACATCACTGAAGGGGAGCTTAATTGTCTCCTCTCTGAATCACACCTCACCCCTTGTGCACTAGTGCATCCAATCTCCTCCCCACCCTCACCACCACACTTATCCCATCCCTAACCCACCTCTTCAACCTATCACTAACTTCTGGTATCTTCCCTTCTACTTTCAAACATGCCACAATCACACCTATCCTTAAAAAGCCAACCCTCGACCCAACCGCTGTGTCCAGCTATCGCCCAATATCGCTGCTCCCATTCGCTTCCAAACCCCTGGAGCAGTACGTCCACGCTGAACTTTCCTCCCACCTTTCATCTAACTTGCTCTTTGACAATCTACAATCTGGTTAAGTCCCCATCACTCCACTGAGACTGCCCTGACCAAAATTACTAACCACCTACTTACAGCCAAAGCTAACGGACAATACTCTATACTCCTCCTTCTAGACCTGTCCTCTGCTTTCAACACAGTTGACCACTTCTTCCTACTACAAATCCTCTCCTCCTTTGGCATCAAAGACCTCGCCCTATCCTGGATCTCCTCATACCTTTCCAACCGCACATTCAGTGTCTCCCAATCCCACACTACCTCCTCATTCCACCCTCTCTCTGTTGGTTTCCCCGAAGGCTCTGTTCTAGGACCCCTACTCTTTTCAATCTATCCACTTGGTCTGGGACAACTCATAAAGTCCCATGGATTCCAGTACTACCTTTATGCTGATGACACTCAGATCTACCTCTCTGGCCCAGACGTCACCTCTCTGCTGTCCAGAATCCCGGACTGTCTATCAGCCATATCCTCCTTCTCCTCTCGCTTCCTCAAACTCAATGTGGACAAATCTGAACTCATCATCTTTCCTCCATCTCACAGATCTTCCTTACCTGATCTATCTATCACAATTAATGACATCATGCTTTCCCCCGTAACGGAAGTCCGCTGCCTCAGAGTAACCCTTGACTCTGCCATGTCCTTCAAACCGCACATCCAAGCTCTTTCCACCTCCTGTCGCCTCCAGCTCAAAAATATCTCAAGAATCCATCCTTTCCTCATCCCTCAATCTACTAAAATGCTTGTGCAAGCACTCATCATCTCCCGCCTCGACTACTGCAACATCCTTTTCTGTGGCCTCCCTGCTAACACCCTCACACCTCTCCAGTCCATCCTTAACTCTGCAGCCCGACTAATTCATCTCTCTTCTCGCTAGTCCTCCTCTTCTCCCCTCTGCGAATCTCTTCATTGGCTCCCATTCCCTCAGTGTATCCAGTTCAAATTACTAATACTAATCTATAAAGCCATCTATAACCTGTCTCCCCCATATGTCTCTGAACTAATCTCCTGATATCTTCCCTCACGTAATCTCCGATCCTCCAAGATCTCCTTCTCTTCTCCACACTTATTTGCTCCTCACCCAACCACCTCCAAGACTTCTCCCGAATATCCCCCATCCTCTGGAATTCTTTGCCCCAAAACGGCCGACTATCAACCACATTCAGATCCTTCAGACTGAACCTGAAAACCCACCTCTTCAGGAAAGCTTACAGCCTCCAATGACCCCGCTGCCTCCTCACAACTACCGGAGTTACCGCCTCACCAACACCGGGAGCTGCTGCAACCCCAACAACCTACTATCTCCATTCCCACCATCCTGTAGAATGTAAGCCCGCAAGGACAGGGTCCTCCCCTCTGTATCAGTCTGTCATTGTTAGTTTGTTTACTGTAAGTGATATCTGTAATTTGTATGTAACCCCTTCTCATGTACAGCACCATGGAATCAATGGTGCTATATAAATAAATAATAATAATAATAAATAATATGTTTCTATATTTGCAAAAGAAAAACAAGTGAACAATAACTTTTTAAAAATTATATTTAGGGCTTGTGCAGACGACAGATGTTATCAGATGAGTGCTCTGCATGGTTTTCACAGATTTCACCCTCACTTATGATATTCTATGGGGCTATGCACATGTAAAAAAAAAAAAAATTGGTGGAGTCTCTGATTGTGAGCCTAATGTCAGATCAAAACCGTCAATGCAAGTCTATGGGTCCGTGGAAAACATTGGACTGCACTTGGATGACATCCTTGTTCTTGCACGGGGGCCCTTTTTGACTGTGTCTGCCAATGCATGCTGGAGTTATGCTTGGGGAATAACATCCAAAAGTGTATGTGAATAGATGCACGATGGGCAGTCGTCGGTCACTCCTTCACATCCTTGCTCAGGTTCGATCACTGTGTGGATGGTGCCTTATCCCGTAAACATCCGTATAGATAAAGTATGATACACACAAGTCTTCATTTTTTTCTGCACCACTACTAGAAATTACAGCTAGAGACTTGATGGTATACAGAAATTGTGATGCCCTGAATGTGCTCAGATGTCATACCATGTCCACTGTAGATGCAAATAATGCCGGTGGTGTTTGTTCCCCAAGTAGAATTCTAGGTGGTAAGACCCGGAGTATCCAAGTCTCCAATATCTTGAGATCCACCTTCACAATATATCAATCACAATAAATCCACAATGTATAACCAAGAACAAACTGGACCATAAATATGAAGACTCTTCATAGACTTACTATCGGCTCTTCCCCGATACGGGACATCAGTAGGAAGGTGTGAAGATCACCATGCTTCATAAATGGCAAGATCACCATTGGAACTGGAAGTCTTCCCTTGGTACGACTTCTTAAACTCACACCTAAGGTGAAAAAAATAGATTTAAAAGTAAAATTGGAGAACACAAGTCTTTTGCAACAAAGCACCATCAACTGAGCAAATCACCAAACAGGCACCATAAAATACCAGGGGGCAGAAAGTGTCATCAGAAAATTACTTATTGTTTAAATCAAGTTTTTGTGTACGGGGATGTGCCTGCAGAGACACGTCAGGAAAACATCACCGGCATTTTAACTTGATGCAACTTTTTCAATATCCTTCATGTAATTCTTTGAGGCTTTTTTATTTTTTTAACTTGAATATAATAGTGAGGGGCTTCCTAGTCAGGTCTTTTGAAGCCTGAAGTGGTTTAAAGTAGCTTGAAAAGACTAAATATATGCTTAGCAAGTCGTTTTGACATTGCAGTGCCTATGTTCATTCCTTTTAGTGCATTTTACAGGTGGGTTTCAGAGCGGACCAGCCTGAAAAAGACATTATGAGTGCATACCTTTAAATGTATATCTTTTTTTTTTTTTAAATGGCCAAGAGACAATAGGTCTGTACATTTTTCAGGAGTTTCATTATCATCACAGACAGGATAATCAAAGATAACATTTTTATACATAGTAGATAACGCAGTATCCACAATTCATAGTAGGTGACATAGTAGGTACAATGACTGATAACAGCTCTATATACAGTGCCTACAAGTAGTATTCAACCCCCTGCAGATTTAGCTGGTTGACACATGCGGAATTAACTTGGCATTGTGACATTTGTACTGTAGATCAGCTTGGAAGTGGGAAATGCACTGCTGCAAAAATTTTTGTTTTAATTTTTTTTTTTTTAAAACGTTAAAAGTTAATTCAGAGTGTCATTTATTATTCAACCCCTCAAACCACAAGAATTCTGTTTGGTCCCCCTAAAGTATTAAGAAGTAGTTCAGGCACCAAGAATAATGAGCTTCACATGTGTGGATTAATGATCTCTTTTGCCAGCCTTTTCTGACTATTTAAGACCCTCCCCAAACTTGTGAACAGCACTCATACATGGTCAACATGGGAAAGACAAAGGAGCATTCCAAGGCCATCAGAGACAAGATCGTGGAGGGTCACAAGGCTGTCAAGGGGTACAAAACCCTTTTCAAGGAGTTGGCCCTACCTGTCTCCACTGTTGGGAGCATCATCCGTAAGTGGAAGGCTTATGGAACTACTGTTAGCCTTCCACGGCCTGGACAGCCTTTGAAAGTTTCCTCCCGTGCCGAGGCCAGGCTTGTCCGAAGAGTCAAGGCTAACCCAAGGACAACAAGGAAGGAGCTCCGGGAAGATCTCATGGCAGTGGGGACATTGGTTTCAGTCAATACCATAAGTAACGTACTCCACCGCAATGGTCTCCGTTCCAGACGAGCCCATAAGGTACCTTTACTTTCAAAGCGTCATGTCAAGGCTCGTCTACAGTTTGCTCATGATCACTTGGAGGACTCTGAGACAGACTGGTTCAAGGTTCTATGGTCTGATGAGACCAAGATCGAGATCTTTGGTGCCAACCACACACGTGACGTTTGGAGACTGGATGGCACTGCATACGACCCCAAGAATACCATCCCTACAGTCAAGCATGGTGGTGGCAGCATCATGCTGTGGGGCTGTTTCTCAGCCAAGGGGCCTGGCCATCTGGTCCGCATCCATGGGAGGATGGATAGCACGGCCTACCTGGAGATTTTGGCCAAGAACCTCCGCTCCTCCATCAAGGATCTTAAGATGGGTCGTAATTTCATCTTCCAACAAGACAACGACCCAAAGCACACAGCCAAGAAAACCAAGGCCTGGTTCAAGAGGAAAAAGTCAAGGTGTTGGAGTGGCCTAGTCAGTCTCCTGACCTTAACCCAATTGAAAACTTGTGGAAGGAGCTCAAGATTAAAGTCCACATGAGACACCCAAAGAACCTAGATAACTTGGAGAAGATCTGCATGGAGGAGTGGGCCAAGATAACTCCACAGACCTGTGCCGGCCTGATCAGGTCTTATAAAAGACGATTATTAGCTGTAATTGCAAACAAGGGTTATTCCACAAAATATTAAACATAGGGGTTGTATAATAATTGACCCACACTTTTATGTTTAAAATTTATTAAAATTCAACTGAGCAACATAACTTTTTGTTTTGTAAGATTTATGCTTCTGTTAATAAATCCTACTCTCGTTTGCAGTTTGAAGGCTCTAACTTATTTGCATCTTATCAAACCAGCTAAATCTGCAGGGGGTTGAATACTACTTGTAGGCACTGTAAAGTAAACACAGGATCCACCATTCACAATAGGCGATATAACAGCTCACCTCCTCCTCTTCCTGTACAATAACTGATTACACTTCTACATACAGTAGATAACACAGGATCCACCATTCCCAATAGGTGGTGATATAACAGCTCCCCTCCTTCCCCTGTACAATAACTGATAACACTTCTACATATAGTAGATAACACAGGATCCACCATTCCCAATAGGTGGTGATATCACAGCTCGCCTCCTCCTTCTGTACAATGACTGATAACACCTCTATATACAGTAAATCACAGAAGATCCACCATTCACAATAGATGATGTCACAGCTTACCTACTCTCCCTCCCTTTCTAATTCCCAGAATTCACATTACACCTGATGGAGACTGTTCATTGTCGAAATGCGTTGTGTTTTTTTAAATAAATTTTATTTGTATTGCGTTTTGCAAAAAGGAATACAAATACAAGCACAGTGCACTAATTGTGCTCTAAATAGTGAGACAAACAAGGCCATACAAAAATAAACAATATTTTCAAAGCATTTAAAACAGATAAAGAAAAGTAAACACAACAAGGCAGAGTCACTAGTTATCCACTGGTTCAACGTGTGATAGACTATACCAGTGTAGGTGGCTCAAAGTTAAACATTAAGTCATTAGGGCCCCGTCTCACATAGCGAGATCGCTACCGGGATCGCTACTAAACAGCGATCTCAGCAGCGATCTCGCTATGTCTGACACGTACCAGCGATCAGGCCCCTGCTGTGAATCGCTGGTCGTGTCAGAAATGTCAGGACATTTTTTTGATCACTGGTCTCCCTCTGGCAGGCACGCATCGCTGCGTGTGACAGGCAGGAGACCAGCGATCTCCTGGTAACCAAGGTAAACATCGGGTTTCCAGGCGCGGGGCTGTGCCTGGAAACCCGACGTGTACCTTGGTTACCAGCTCCCTGCATCAGTGCGCTGGTATCCAATGTACACTGCGGGTAACTAGGCAACGTTACCCGCAGTGTCGCTGTCCTGATCGCTGCCTGTTTGGCAGCTCACCAGTGATCATGTAGCGACACACCAGCGATCCTGATCGTTGTCGGGATCGCTGGTGTGTCGCTATGTGAGACGGGGGCTTTATTCATGTAGATGAACAGAGGGGGATAAGAAAGAAAAAATACAAGAGAAGAAGATAGACCAAAAACACAAATACACACAAACACAAAGGGGGTAGGGGAAGGAATGTATGGAAAGGCGAGAGAGGGGAACGTCAGAGAGGCTTAGTGGGCTTAGTTTTCCTCAATGAGGTCAAGGTAATCAGAGGAAGAACTAAACTCCAGCCAATAGAACCATGTTCTGTAAAATTTATCATGGGAATTATTGATGCTGGAGGTGAGTTCCTCCATTAACAATCTCATTTATTTTGGAAAACCAGAGTGAGATTGTCGGGGCAGTATCAGTATTCCATAACAAACGAATGCACGCTCTAGCATACATAATGAAATGTCTCAATATCGAGTTTTTTATTGTCTTTAAAGAGATATCAATGTGATGAAGAAGGGCGAGAGCCTGGTCAAGGTCTGAAATAACAACATCAGTGAATCTACGAATCGCTAGTTGCACTTTTCTCCAGTAAGGAGAAAGGAGTTTGTGGGTCCAGAAATTATGTAATAGGTCACCCTCTTCCTCTCCACATGTCCAACACAATGGGACTAGCATCTGGAAATATGGAGTGTAGGTGAGTTGGGACCCGATACCACAGAGATAGTAGTTTATAGCCGGCCTCCTGGAATCGAGAGCTGATGGATGATGTCAACGTGATGACAAGTCCCTACTGATCCCTCATCAAGGTGCGACCCAGATCTCTCTCCCATTGGGTCTGGAAGCATGTTTTAGACTGGTCCAGGGGTTCAATCATGAGGGAATATGAGAATTACAAAGTGTGTCTTAAGGGACCAGTGCTCGAACATTCCACCTCAAATATTGTTTTATCGTTTTTATAGAAGGCTCTAGGTGGGAGTGACGTAAGTTCACAAATTCTCCAGTGTCCTAAGGGAGAAGGCGTCACAAGGTCCTGTAGGTGTTCCTTTGAAGGCCATAAGTTTCCTTGTCCGAAATGTGTCACTGTAAAATAGCCATTTTTAAACCAGTATCCAAAAATTTAATCCTCTGTTCCAGAAGGGAAAAAGTGTATTACCTAAGATAGAGTACATAGCAGAATATAGTGGCAGATTTGATGAACGAACTGAGGGATTATTGCATCAAGTGATGGTGGCCCCAATCAAAGGATGAATTTTGAGTGTAGACTCGGTAGATGGATCTAGCAAGGGAGTAGTTGTTAGAGGGATGTTTGTAAAACTTTGTTCAATCCCAACCCATGTTTTCCCAGACCCGTTCCTACACCAATCCAGAACTCTAGAAAGGTGAAAGCCAATGTCATAATGTCACGCTAAATGAAGGATAAGCAAGTGCACAACGGGAATAGGGAAGGGGGAGTGGAGACCCCTAGGCTGATCACAAACCACATTGTAATTTCAGCCCACATCTCCATAAAATAATAAAATGTGTAGTTTGTTAAATAAATATGATGCTGTCTACTGCCTTGGCCTGCATATGGTTCATCAAGCGTATTGTGCCCAGCATTGCTCATGTGGGGAGGCCCACTGGTGGATTTACCTGTTGTCCTATGGGCCAGTCCAGGAGAACAAAAGCACACAATATCCATTACATACATACAGAAATACACTAATAATATAAAAAAGTAACTTTAATCAATTAAAATATGTTTTTCAAATATTAGGTCACATTGAGGAAAAAGACTAACTAGGAAAGAAAAAGACGGAGCACAGGCTACCTGATCAGGATATCAGTAGCAAATGGAAAACCAACTGCAGAGTTCCAAGACACAGCAAGATCAAACAGTCACCATATAAGAAAATATTGAGATCTGGGCTCATACAGAATAAAGGCGCTCTACTAGCTTTTAAAACAGCTTATAACATGGTGCAATCTCTGCACTGTTCAATATTTACAAAGCCAATTAGTAGGAAATTCTTGCCCTTCTAGGTTCCAGCAGCTGAGGAATCTCCCTCAGGCTAGCCAACGCATCATTAATGCAAAAGTACAAATACTTTTGTAGTTTTTTTGTTTCTGTTTATAGGGCAGGACTTCTAATTAAAAAGGTATGCAAGGCGTGTCTGTATACTGCACCTTTAAACGAGAAAATCCAGTGAAAAGTCCATTCAATGACCGACTTGTCAGTTTTCCAGTATTACTTTATAGAACCATTTAATTTAGGAAACCCTTAGGTTGGAGATCCCAGACCTTATTATTGTGACTTTCTCACATAAGATATTAGAAGATCATTTTAAATGAGAAAACAGGTTTAATAAAGAATTACATAGTAACTAATCTGATTACGACTCCATGCCAACAGTATAGATTTTTTTTTTCTATAAAAGGAGACATGAGAACTTTGTTGGACGCATTTTGACGTTTTCAGGATTTCTTTAGGCTGGCTTCACATTTGCGGATGGCAGAGCTGCAGAGGGCTGCGGACTTCCTCCGTGAAGCCCCGCCCACTGCTGCACCTCCTCCATTCAGCTCCGCCTACGTCTGCATGCGGCCTGCGTACCTATATTTAACATTGGGTACGCAGGCCGTGCGGATGTATGCGGATGCCTGCACATGCGTCGTTTTGACGATGCAGCGACCTGCGTTGAATGCATACATCCGCACGACCTGCGTACGCAATGTTAAAGATAGGTACACAGGCCGCATGCAGACGTAGGCGGAGCTGAACAGAAGAGGTGCGGCAGTGGGTGGGGCTTCACAGAGGAAGTACGCAGCCCTCCGCAGCTCTGCCATCCGCAAATCTGAACCTAGCCTTAGTTTTGCACAAATGATAATTCCATCACTTGTCCTATACTAAGGAAATCCAGAAAACATGATCTGTTGGTGGCTCTTGAGGACTTGTATTGAGGAACACTACCATAGACATTAGCTGTTGGTTGAACTATCTATGAAATAACTGCTGCCAAAATTATCTGGCAGCGGCTTATCTACCCCCGGGAATAACAGGATCAGGGAATTCAATTCTAACTCTCCAATTCCTTATGTTCCCCAAAAATAATCTTTTGGGAAGCCCCCAACATATTAGATGGTCAATCCATCCCACTTGAATCAGTGGGATTCATCTTCCTTTTAGCTAATGATCTGCGGAGGCCAAAAGTTCTCATATGCTGCCGGAACACAGCAGAACCAAAGTGACCGTGGCCAGGTAGGTCACATCACCCCCGGAATTGCAGTACCTGGTTGTGGCCACTACAGAAATGATGGAGCTGCTGTGTTTCAGCAGCATCTGAAACTTCCGATCGCCTCCAATAACACCTGATCGGTGGTGATGGTGAGTGTTGCCTCCACACCGATCAGATATTGATGGATATCTTAAATATAGGCCATCAATAATAAAGTTGTGGCAAACCTCTTTGAGCAACTTCCTGTTATACAGGCTTCACCAGACTTTTTGGTGGCATGGGCATTTAATATGCGTGGAGGTGGGGGGTCCTCTGTTTTCTAACAGAGGAAAGAACAATCAGGTATGTTGAATTTCAATTTCAAAATATTTTATTCCCCTGGAGTAAAGGCACCGTCAAGGGTGTGTGGCAGAGGCTTATTCTCCTTTACCCATTAGATGAATAAGCACATTCGGCTAAAATGAGAGTACATGAGTAGGGAGTGGTCAAAAGAAGACAGCAATCTAGGATGTATGGTCACCTTTACCCACTTTAGATTTGCTTTGGGTAAAAATCAAGTCTAGCATGATAACGGGGTTTTAGTTTATGGGTTGAGGATATACCTTCAATGCTCTGAATGCTCTTTTTGCTTTTTTTTTTTTAACCATAATTATATTTCTATTGTAGATCAAAACAAAAAAATAAAACTATAGACAGAATTTTGGAATATTATACATTTCTAAAAATATTCTACTCTCAAAATGATGCAACCAGTAACAATGCCTCACTGACCGGGCGAGCAGCGCATACTGTGGGTAATGTCAACTCATTTTTTTACCTATTAATTTGCAAACGTTTGGATGGTCAAATTCCTTCATAAAAGCAGCTTCTCTCAAGAATTCTTCAATATCACTGGAGCAGAAAATTTCAGCTGGCAGGAAAAAGGGAGAATGTTATAAGAGGCAAAGTGCAGAGGAACAATCTCTGAAATTAGCATCCAGAAGGCTCATTATAACTTCGCTGGAACTGAATCTGTGCTCGTCTATTGGAATCATTTCTAACAAGGTTCTTGTGATGTAGAAGCCAGCAATTCTTTACAGACCTCGCTTGAAGTCCAGTACATAATGACCTTCCCTCTTCTGTCGCTCAATTCTAGGTTTGCAGCAGTATAGAAGATATATTATTTCCCTATGAAGCAAGTATTATAGGTTTCAGCCAAACTGCAAGGCCATGTAATGCAAATGTGCCAACACATTCATTATGGCGGTATAAATAGCCAATTTTGTCATACGTTCTGTATTGCTGGTGAGTAGATGGGAACAAATCTGGGGAAAATTGCTTTGGAGACAGGAAAATTTGCAATTTCTGTGCTTTATTACCCAAATACAAGACATTGGAGGATGACATGCCCCAATTCAGATCTACAGTCAGGGCCAGAAATATTTGGACAGTGACACAATTTTCGCGAGTTGGGCTCTGCATGCCACCACATTGGATTTGAAATGAAACCTCTACAACAGAATTCAAGTGCAGATTGTAACGTTTAATTTGAAGGGTTGAACAAAAATATGTGTTAGAAAATGTAGGAATTGTACACATTTCTTTACAAACACTCCACATTTTAGGAGGTCAAAAGTAATTGGACAAATAAACATAACTCAAACAAAATATTTTTATTTTCAAAATTTTGTGGCGAATCCTTTGGAGGCAGTCACTGCCTTAAGTCTGGAACCCATGGACATCACCAAACGTTGGGTTTCCTCCTTCTTAATGCTTTGCCAGGCCTTTACAGCCGCAGCCTTCAGGTCTTGCTTGTTTGTGGGTCTTTCCCTCTTAAGTCTGGATTTGAGCAAGTGAAATGCATGCTCAATTGGGTTAAGATCTGGTGATTGACTTGGCCATCGAAGGATGTTCCACTTTTTTTCACTCATGAACTCCTGTGTAGCTTTGGCTGTATGCTTGGGGTCATTATCCATCTGTACTATGAAGCGCCGTCCAATCAAGTTTGCAGCATTTGGCTGAATCTGGGCTGAAAGTATATCCCGGTACACTTCAGAATTCATCCGGCTACTCTTGTCTGCTGTTATGTCATCAATAAACACAAGTGACCCAGTGCCATTGAAAGCCATGCATGGCCATGCCATCACGTTGCCTCCACCATGTTTTACAGAGGATGTGGTGTGCCTTGGATCATGTGCCGTTCCCTTTCTTCTCCAAACTTTTGGCTTCCCATCATTCTGGTACAGGTTGATCTTTGTCTCATCTGTCCATAGAATACTTTTCCAGAACTGAGCTGGCTTCTGGAGGTGTTTTTCAGCAAATTTAACTCTGGCCTGTCTATTTTTGGAATTGATGAATAATTGCATCTAGATGTGAACCCTTTGTATTTACTTTCATGGAGTCTTCTCTTTACTGTTGACTTAGAGACAGATACACCTACTTCACTGAGAGTGTTCTGGACTTCAGTTGATGTTGTGAACAGGTTCTTCTTCACCAAAGAAAGTATGCGGCGATCATCCACCACTGTTGTCTTCCGTGGGCTCCCAGGTCTTTTTGGATTGATGAGTTCACCAGTGCTTTCTTTCTTTCTCAGGATGTACCAAATTGTAGATTTTGCCACTTCTAATGTTGTAGCAATTTCTTGGATGGTTTTTTTTCTGTTCTTGCAGCTTAAGGATGGCTTGTTTCACCTGCATGGAGAGCTCCTGTGACCACATGTTTCCTTCACAGCAAAACCTTCCAAATGCAAACACCACACCTCAAATCAACACCGGCCCTTTCATCTGCTTAATTGAGAATGACATAACAAAGGGATTGCCCACACCTGTCCATGAAATAGCCTTGGAGTCATTTGTCCAATTACTTTTGGTCCCTTTAAAAACAGGGTGGCACATGTTAAGGAGCTGAAACTCCTAAACCCTTCATCCAATTTTAATGTGGATACCCTCAAATGAAAACTGAAAGTCTGAACTTCAACTGCATCTGATTTGTTTTGTTTCAAATTCATTGTGGTAATGTCTAGAACCAAAATTAGATAAATGTTGTCTCTGTCCAAATATTTATGGACCTAACTGTATATTTTACCGTCAATTGCCTTATACAGGGGAAATACTTCTGCAATAGTAAAAGTCAGCAAAACACATTTTCCTGTTTGGATGATATATTTAATATTAGTTTGGCTTAAAAGGGTTGTCCAGGACATTAATGGCCTATCCTTAGCTCATCAATGTCTGATCGGTGGTGGTGCGACACCCGGCACCCCCACAGATCAGCTGTTCCCGAAATTGATGGCGGCTGGAACTGCTCAGTTGTGGAGCTGCACAGCACAGTTCCACAGATGGAATAGTGGCCGTGGCCGGTACTGCACGTCCATCCCCTATTGATTTGAATCGCGGGGCAGATGTGCATTACCTGACCGCGGCCACTATTACGTAGACAGAGCTGTGTTGTGCAGCTACATAACGGAGCTTATCCCTAGGATAGTTCATCAATATCAGATTGGTGAGGGTCCGACATACGGCACCCCCACTGATCAAACGTTATCTGATTGAACAGCACTGGTCCATTCACTGCTGCAGAGCTGAGTGGTGGAGGGCGAGGTGTCTGCGCCCCACCGATCTGATATGGAGGACCTATCGTAAGGGGAGGTCATCAATATCGCAAGCCCAGAAAAGCCCTTTAATGTGTATGTTAACAGAAGATAAACGAGAATGTCATTACACTCACTTTTAAGCATCTTTACGGCAACCTTCTGCAACGAGCCATCTTCTGTCTTCAACTGAGCTTCCCGGACAGAGCCAAATTCTCCTAACGGGTTAAAAATTTTCAGAAAACAAAATTAAAAATGGGGTAAGCATGGCAAAATCTACATCAGTTTATGAGCACAATAGGTTCCTGATTGAGACAGTGTTGCACCCCACCAGCAATGTCATATTGCATTACAGCAAATTTCGCTCATTACCTTTTCCCAGTGTACGTCCTAAAGTAAACTGCTGCTGCTGAATGAGGACGTCTGTAAGCTTGGACTTCAGCTCATCACTAATGCCGATACTATCCACTATGGACAGAAGAAAAAAATTAATAATAATAGTTTATGGACTCATATCTACAAAATTAGTAAGACTAACCTTCATGGCGAAACACAGTACAGTTTCTTCAAAGATTTACTTTAGTTGCTAATCACAATTTGTCAGCTTAAAGGAGTTATCCCTGGCTTATTTATTTATGACCTATCGCGAAGACAGTTAATCATTATCAGGTTGGTGGGATCAGAGGCGTAGCTAGAGTCCGATGGACCCTGATGTGAAGTTTGGGCCTGGGCCCCCCCTGCATGTTGGTCAGATGTATGGGCCCCTGTACTGTTCTAAATCTTATAAAGACATACGTGTTTGCCCCCCCTTCATTATGCAGTAATGCCCCCCCAACCTGTACTAATGCCCCATCTCGGTATATATGCCCCTTCCTGATCTATGTATATTCCTCATGCTGGTATACATGTCCCCCATCCTGGTATATAGTATGTGTTACCCATCCTGGGCCCCTTCCTGGTATACATACACCCCTATCCGGGTATACATGTTCCACATCCTGGTATATAGGTCACCCATCCTGGTATATATGTCCCTCATTCTGATATAGGGGAGGCCGGCAGCTAACATCGGTGTTGCTTTGGTGACGCATGACGTCACTGGCATGAAATGCCAATGCCTGGGATGCTGATGTCAACTGCTAGCCTCTGATTAGCAGGCGGCATGTATTGCAATGCAGAGAGCTGAAGAGTCTCCTGGTATATATGTTCCCCATCCTGGTATATATGTTCCCCATTCTGGCATACATGCCCCCGATCCTGGTATATATGCCACCATCCTGGTATATATGCTCCCCATTCTGGCATACATGCCCCCGATCCTGGTATATATGTCCCATCCTGGTATATATGCCCCCATCCTGGTATATATGCCCCCCATCCTGGTATATATGCCCCCCATACTTTTATATATGTCTCTCATTCTGATATAGGGGAGGCCGGCAGCTAAAATCGGTGTTGCTTTGGTGACGCATGACGTCACTGTCATGAGACGCCAATGCCTGGCATGCTGATGTCAGCTGCTGGCCTCTGTTTAGCAGGCGGCATGTATTACAGTGCGGAGAGCTGAAGAGTCTCTACGTTGAAGTAGGTACTGGCTTTGGTGGGCCCCCCTACCGCACAGGCCTGGGTGCGGTCACAACCTCTGCGATCGTTATGCCCAGGGGTGTGAGTCTGAAACTTAGCACTTCAACTGATCAACTATAAGCTGTGTACAGACAAGAAGCTGCACGGCTCATTACACTGTGTAGTGGCCATCCTCGGTACTGCAGCTCAGCTCCAATTGAAGTTATTGGAAGCTATGTTGCATCCAGTGCAGCAAACAGCTAATTGGTTGGAATACTGTGTGTGAGAAATTAACTGACCACTAACATTGTGGTGAAGACCCGTATTTTCATTGCAAGCATTTTAGGCTACAAGTAAATAATAGTAAAAATCAATTGTAGACATGCAGGATGTAGTACTTGGAAGAGTAAAATATCACCATTTTCTCACATGCATGTATATGTAGGACAATGCTAGGACAGACTGTACATAACACAGCAACCACCACAAACAAAACAGTCATAGAGTCCCATAAAATGCAAATTTTATTATGTCATAAGGATAATAATAATAATAATATATAAAATGTGGATATAAAGGTACAAAGGCACAATGAGGGAAACTGAGCATACCCAAAAACATACATATACAGAAAATATGCCTGAATGCTCGACTGCACCTGCAAGTAGGGGTGTAGAATCAAGGAACAGTGCTCAACATAATGGCTGCGACCAATCCAATATAGCAGATCAATGGTGAGTACCAGGAAGGCAGCCATGTAGACACTAAGCATAATAAATACCCATAATAACATCATGCAGCATGACAACAATGTTGATAGAAAAACATAGTAAAGTACGGTCACAATTGTAACCCAGAATCATGCTGCGTATACCTGGAGTGTGCAGGGACAGAAGAGCGACAGGTAACCCCGACAAGCATTTTGGAGCACCAAGCTCCTTCCTCACATTGTTGTCATGCTGCATGATGTTATTATGGGTATTTCTTATGCTTAGTGTCTACATGGCTGCCTCCATGGTACTCACCATTGATTGTTCTGCTATATTGGATTGGTCGCAGCCATTATGTTGAGCACTGTTCCTTGATTCTACACCCCTACTTGCAGGTGCAGTCGAGCATTCAGGCACATTTTCTGCATATGAATGTTTTCGGGTATGCTCAGTTTCCCTCATTGTGCCTTTGTACCTTAATATACACATTTTATATATTATTATTATCCTTTTGACATAAAATTTGCATTTTATGGGACTCTATGACTGTTTTGTTTGTGGTGGTTGAAGTAAATAATAGTGTAGATGTAGAGATTATATACTGACAGCCGACACATATATTAAGACTTACATGTAGCCTCCAAGACCTCTGTTCCCCTCCTGTTGAATGATCTGGCTGCAGTAAACTGTATGACTGGACCACCCCGACCAAGCATAGAGCCAACCAAGTGTCTACAAAAATGTTAATAACACGGAAAGTTGAATTTCCAATATTGGTTAAAAAACTGATAATTAAAGGCAAAACCAGACATTTTTTAGGCAGGGAATAATGACTAGTCAGCAAAAAAAAGTACAAAAAACTAAGAATAAAGACAGACATAAGGCTGCTTTCACACATCAGTCTTTTGACATCAGGCGCGATCCGGCGTGTTGCTAAAAAAAACGGATCCGGTACCGGATGCGTTTTTTACCATTGACTTTCATTAGCGCCGGATCGCGCCTGATGTCATTGCGTTGCATCCGTTTTTGGCCGGATCCGTCGGAAATGTACATTCCGGCGGCCGGACAAGACGCTTGCTGCAACGTTTTTTTTTTTCCGGAGCCGCCTGACAGTGCCTGAATCGGCACTTCAGGCGGCCGGAAACAATGCAAGTCTATGGAACCGGACAAGTCTTATGTGAAATCCGTCAAAAGACTGATCCGGAATCCAAGGTCTCTCTCTCTTTCTCTCTCTCTCTCTTCGTACCTGCATTTTCCACATAGAAATTTTTATCTTTCCGGGTTCAAAAGGTCAGGACGGATCCGGCAAAAAAAAACTGATCAGTTGCATCAGTTTTTTTTTTAAATCAGCGCCGGATCCGTCCTATCAGGCATAGGACGGATTATGCCTGACACAAAAAGACTGATGTGTGAAAGTAGCCTAAGCCATATATTACATGTCTTCTTTATTAATACTAGCCATGCCTTATACATAGTGTCATGGTGTTACTTCCTCTTTATTTAAATGGGAACTGTTCTTTTAACTAACTGCACAAACCCAAACTACAAGAAAATAGAAAAAAAACTTTGTTCTGCTCCTTTCTCCACTTATGAACCACTCCTTCCCTTCCCCCCTGATTTCCTAATTCATCATCCTCTGTGAAAAAAACAGTTAGACCTAGTCTTGAATCAAGACAGAGTTCAAAACCTATGAAGTGTCAGGTTCCACCTCCTATTATACTCTATGGAGAGAGGGAGTGAGGAGCTGAGTGAGAAAGCAAGCTGAGGGAGACAGGGAAGATTGCGCTGAACTCTGTAACAATTCATTTACAACACCCTAGATCTGGATTCACATCTACACAGCTCAGGATTGTTGTATAATATTCTCTATGCTGCTACTATTTTTCTCTGCACGATAACTAAGGAAAGTAGTGTAGGAATTCTGTGTATGGGAAAGATCGTAGAAGCTAGTCTCCACCCTCCAAGCTCAGCGTGCTCACCCTCCAAGCTCAGCCTGCTCACCCTCCAAGCTCAGCCTGCTCACCCTCCAAGCTCAGCCTGCTCACCCTCCAAGCTCAGCGTGCTCACCCTCCAAGCTCAGCGTGCTCACCCTCCAAGCTCAGCGTGCTCACCCTCCAAGCTCAGCGTGCTCACCCTCCAAGCTCAGCGTGCTCACCCTCCAAGCTCAGCGTGCTCACCCTCCTGCATTTCCACCCGCCTGCAATGGTGAACACTGGTGGAAACGCATGATCCACACCTGTTTAATTACTGGTTATCCTGCATATATGTACACCACTGCTGACGGTTTTTATTATATGTACTTATATGCAAATTTATATACATATTGTTTCTATCTATCTATAGTGGGGGAAATAAGTATTTGATCCCTTGCTGATTTTGCAAGTTTGCCCACTGACAAAGACATCAACAGACTATAATTTTAAGAATAGGTTAATTTTAATATCGAGAAATAGAGTATTAAAAATAAAATCCAGAACATCACATTGTATAAATTGTATACATTTATTTGCATTTTGCAGTGAGAAATAAGTATTTGATCTCCTACCCACCATTAAGAGTGCTGGCTACTACAGACCAGTTAGACACTCCTAATCAACTCATTACCTGCATTAAAGACAGCTGTCTTACACAGTCACCTTTATAAAAGACTCCTGTCCACAGACTCAATCAGTCAGACTCTAACCTCTACAACATGGGCAAGACAAAATATATTTATAAGGTTATCAGGGACAAGATCATTGACCTGCACAAAGCTGGAATGGGCTATAAAACCATAAGTAAGACGCTGGGTGAAAAGGAGACAACTGTTGGTGCAATGGTAAAAAAATTGAAGAGAATACAAAATGACTGTCAATCGACATCGATCTGGGGCACCATGCAAAATCTCACCTCGTGGGGTAACCTTGATCATGAGGAAGGTGAGAGATCAGCCTAAAACTACCCGGAGGAGCTTGTTAACACATTACATCGAAAAAGGTTTAAAATCCTCCAGTGCCCTCAAAGTCCCCCTGCTCAAGAAGGCACATGTGCAGGCCTGTCTGAAGTTTGCCAATGAACAACTGGATGATTCTGTGAGTGATTGGAGAAGGTGCTGGGGTCATGTGAGACAAAAATTGATCTCTTTGGTATTAAATCAACTCGTCGTGTTTGGAGAAAGAGAAATGCTGCCTATGACCCAAAGAACACAGTCCCCACTGTCAAGTATGGAGGTGGAAACATTATGTTTTGGGGTTGTTTCTCTGCTAAGGACTCAGGACTACTTCACCGCATCAATGGGAGAATGGATTGAGCCATGTACCGTAAATTCCTGAGTGGCAACCTCCTTCCCTCCACAAGGACATTAAAAATGGGTCGTGGCTGGGTCTTCCAGGAAGGCAATGACCCAAAACATACAGCCAAGGAAACAAAGGAGTGACTCAAAAAGAAGCACATTAAGGTCATGGAGTGGCCTAGCCAGTCTCCAGACCTTAATCCCATAGAAAACTTATGGAGGGAGATGAAGCTCCGAGTTTCCAAGCGACAGCCTCAAAATCTAAATGATTTAGAAATGATCTGCAAAGAGGAGTGGACCAGAATTCCTCCTGACATGTGCGCAAACCTCATCATCAACTACAAAAAATGTCTGACTGCTGTGGTTGTCAATACTTGGTGGCAAAACCCTTGTTAAGTCTTGTATGCCAAGGGGATTAAATACTTATTTATCACTCCAAAATGCAAATAAATGTATATAATTTATACAATGTGATTTTCTGGATTTTATTTTTGATATTCTATGTCTCAATGTTAAAATTAACCTTCTCTTAATAAAGTTATAGACTGTTCATGTCTTTGTCAATGGGCAAACTGACAAAATCAGCAAGGGATCAAATACTTATTTTCCCCACTGTATACAGTACAGACCAAAAGTTTGGACACACCTTCTCATTTAAAGATTTTTCTGTATTTTCATGACTATGAAAATTGTACATTCACACTGAAGGCATCAAAACTATGAATTAACACATGTGGAATTATATATAAGAGAATGCCAAGAGTGTGCAAAGCAGTCATCAAAACAAAAGGTGCCTACTTTGAAGAACCTAGAATACAAGACATATTTTCAGTTGTTTCACACTTTTTTGTTAAGTATATAATTCCACATGTGTTACTTCATAGTTTTGATGCCTTCAGTGTGAATGTATAATTTTCATAGTCATGAAAATACAGAAAAATCTTTAAATGAGAAGGTGTGTCCAAACTTTTGGTCTGTACTGTATATATTTTTATCAGTTTTATATAAAAATAATAAGTCATCTATAGAAAATCATGTATTAACACCAAGCCAGTGTCCATCTACAAATATGTTAAAATTCACAAACTGGCTTTCCTTCCTAAAAATCAGTTATGCGGCATAAGATAATGCTTAGTTTTCTAACATAATTGAACGTTTTCTCACCCAAATCTTGTTTCTTTTCTTCTTTTTCTCAAAAATATTAAGGTCATAGCCACAACTGTCACTAAGGCAGTCAGGATACCCAAAACCAGGGGGACCCAGGACATTCTTGCATGTGGGCGTCTCTGCCGACCTAAGCAGTATAGAACAGTTTAACATATTATCCATGACAATTTGTCAAATTGAACACACTCTTTTCTCATTTAATGATTATTTGTACGCTAGTCTAACATGATACTTTAGTTCCTAAAAGCGATTTCACGAATGTCTATAATAATAATGTGTTGGTCTCTTTTGCATACAGTCATCCCCTACCTTGTCCTGCTACATATATCATGTCCGCTGAGAAGGATGTATATATCTTGGGCTTTGTTCACATGTCCAGTTGTCAGCCATTTATAACAGATACAGTTTTCTGGGCATGTGCAGTGCAAAAAAAACAACTTATCACTTAGCACCTGTGTTCCATTTTCCATGGACTTCACTGTTCAAAAAAAAAGGGATCCGGTTGCTTTTCTTTTTTTTTTTTTTCCGCTGGACAAAAAATAAAAGCTTTTTTTTGATCAAGAAAAAAATGGATAGACGGAAAGGAAGTAAACAGAAAACATCGTATGACACTTAAAATGAATGGGTCCCGTACTAAAACATTTTATTTCCGCATTTATGATCCAAAGTTAATCCAAAAATGGAAATAACTACAGCACAAGTGAACAGAGCCTGAACATTAGAAATCTGCTAGATAAATAGATTATTCCTAAGGCAGAAGTATTTTTAGGCAGTACAGAGCCCTCGTGACCATTGGATTGTAAGATAACCCGGTAGCTAAACACATACAAAAGTTGGACAACAATCTAATGTGCATGGAGGTCTTCATGACTCGGAGACAGGAGAGGACATATCATTGGTGCACCCTGTTCAGCGGCACAGGAGCCCAAGAAGTATGAGGGCCACTACCTCCTCCAAGGTAGGTGGAATTGTGCATTATGAGGAGCTATTGGACTGCAAAGAGACTGCACAGGGGCCTCTTCTGTATGTGTCATCCCCTGCTCGGAGACAAAGGTCAGGCAGCTTGGAGAAAGGGCGCTAAATTAAAAGTTCCTCTTTAAAAACAGATAAGCGCCCATTCATGTTTGTGCAGAACTGGATCAAACCCAGTAGATGGTTGACCACGATGACTTGGGATGTAACCTACATATATTCGTCTGGGTTACTGAAGCTTCTACTCATAAATGTTCTACCATGATGTAGAGTTGGCGAGAACTCGTGACCACTTACCTCTCCTTCATCCCCACTCCCATTTTGCCTAATCACACAGTTGCCATTTCTGATCAAAGAGATGCCCATCCTCTACTACCGACAACAGCTGAAACTTCATTTAATTGATTCTTGTTGTAATGCTCACATCGGAGCTCCCTTTGACGCTAGTCACTACTCACGGCCAGGCCGTGAGACGGAAGAGTCAGACGTTCCGAGGTCAATACCGAGAGAATACGTAGATAACCAAGGGAAAAGGCTAAGGCGTAAGTCAGGTCACAGTCCAGGGTCAGTAACAAGAGATAGCGTATCAAAAGCCGAAGGACAAGACAAACGGGTAGTTAGAACATGATCCAAAGAGTCAAGCAGCAGAAGATCAAAACTCAGAGCAACAGAATCAGGCTAACACTCACCAAGAAGCACAAACTACGTCTGGCAGAGATCAGGGGCAGACAGCTCAGTTAAGTAGCTATGCGATTACCAGAACACTTAACACCTGCAGAAAGTCCCGCAAGTCCCAGTCACAGATTGGACAGCAGAGCTGTCAATCAAGACATCGACAGCCCAACAAGCCCATCACAGTATTGGACAACCAAGCTGTCAATCAAGACACAGACAGCTCAGCAAGACAGTTTCCATAGAACAGCATAGCAATCATTCACTGAGTAGAGGACTCGTGACTCCCTTGTTGCAGGTGGCCTTCAACATCGGCCACCTGGGCCGGCACACCAATTGTAAATTTCTTTCCATGTTAAATCAATATTATTTTTCATCCATTGGCATGGCGTCCAAAATATGCAGAGCCCATAGGCCGGTGCCTCCTTTGCCTAATTGGTAATCCGGCACTGTGTCTGTGTGGGATTCGGGACAGCGGACTGCTGAAAGAGCGAGCGTTCATCTGACAACTACTGCCTGTGTTTGACCAGCTCTAGACAATGATATATTACGAAGAGCCATCTTCTAGTTCTGTCTCTGATCTATAATCAGGATGAATGGATGAATCTTAGGCCAGCGATCTATTACGGATACTAAAGGAGTTGACATATATACACATTAGTCTTTCTGCTGACATCAGAGGCTGTAGGCATTTTATTTCTGAAGTAATTCGAAGAAGAGTATGAGCAAGAGACAAGATGATATATTGCGGGGGAGACAAAGTGAATGCAAAAGAATTTGGGAAAAAGTGGAGATTTGCACAAGAGCGTTTGGAGAGCAGTAAAATAAAAAAAGACGTCTTGGAAGGCTGCACCGAGATGAATGTGGCACAGTAATAAGTTGCCCACTCAAAATTTTACATAATCACTGCGAACATTCCACAAATAGAAGCTGCAGGTGCATAGAGAAGTTTAGCGTTGTGAGCAAACGCAGATACCAAAGAGCAGCTAAAATGGGCACAAAGGAAGGAATAAAGCCCAGCAGCCTGCCAACTAGTTATTTTTGGAAAATTTAGTTTATACAATCCTCCAAATTAAGTGAGTGCTAGCTGTTCAGAATGGACTTAAAAGGAAAAAAACTGACAAATCGCAACTCATTAAGATTAAAAATAATGAAACCATTAGCAGCTGACTGAGCCAGTCGCACTAATGCAAGTTGTGAGGACGACTATGGCAAATAAATGGGTTGTAGATGGATTACTGCAAACTGGAACAGTCTAAACTAAAAAGAATAACTTTTTTTTTCTTTATTATTTTAAACTATTAAAAAAAGGAAACCAATGCAAACAGTTTTGGCACATATATAAAATATAGTTTTTTGCTAGATTATGAGCATGTACCATTGTAATTAATGGCGTATAATATTTGATGCGCTTGGCCTCTGTTATTATGAATGTTTAAGTGTTAAGATTTTCTAGTTGGGGGTTGACCAGGGATTGGATATTGGACCTTTGGAATAGATCATGTACATCAGACCAGTGGGGGTTTGACAACCTGGCACCTCCAACGATCAGTTGTTTTCATACTTCATCCTTATTCCGCCCCATTTAGTTGCGGAGTTTGATATCAAATTGGGAGGAATATGTAGCCGTGTCCGCTCTATTAAAGAGCCTAAAAACAAGACTTTTTGGAGAGAACTTGAGGACTAAGATGAAGAACTCATACTTAGACTTGGGATTACTTACCAGCTTCTTCTATGGAGGCCACAAGAACAAAGTCACTCCAAGGTCCACAACCAGCAGAATTTGCCATACAGACCCTGACAGTTAGGTCTTTGTGAGGATCCCAAAAAGTCAGGTTGACCTGATTTCCCTGAACAGCCATCTCTCCCTGTAAATGGAAGAAGAATCGATTAACTTCTGAGAAAAGGAACCCACTGAACCATGAACTGATAGATGTAGGATCAAACTAATAAGGAAATTGCATGCAAGTAAAAAAAAAATATGACATAGAAAGAGAAATTTGGGTATATTCACACAAGGCAGACATGCTGCATGAATTATAATGACAATCTTTTTGTTAAATGTAAGTGAGATTGTTCCTGCAGCACATGCATGGATTGCTGGAAGCCTCATAGATGAATGGCAGAATTGCAGAAATTTTTGCATCATATTTGCTATATGTGAATATTACTCCAATTAGATCAAGAAAGTTGGATAAAAATCCAAGTCAAGCACCTTGTAAAAACCAGCACTGCCGTACATCACAACACAAAGGAACAGATTGTGTGCTGGCGAATATTCATCACCAAATGTCTTCATAATTCACTACCGAGGATGTGGAATTGGACTAAAGCTTCTATTTTTGCAGTCTGTTACCGTGTACATTCTTGTTTTAATAAAAGGAAGTCACATTTACCAGTATCTCTATTTTTATAATTCGGCACTTTAATGGTACTTGCTTGCTTCTCAAAAAGTGGTATAGTTTAGAAATATGCATATTTGAAAAATCTAATTTAATCTAGAGATTGCTTTACTCAGGATCCTTATCTGTTTGCCTGATTGTAAATTGGTTACAAGGAGTTTCTATCAAAACGGATTGGCATCTTTCTGCCTATGTACAGTGCACACACAAAGCTGCCAATCAGTGGTGTGGGTGGGGTAATACAGGATTCAACATTCTGAGCACTGCTAGATCTGCCCCTATAGAATGCTGCTCTCAGTTGGGGTAGCAAAAGTCTGGTGACAGATTCCCTTTAAGATGGCCAGACACATGAGATCGATGTTGGGAGAGAGGGCCATCTGTTAAATGAACGTCCATGATTTTAAGTGTCCAGCTTAAGGCTCGCCATACAGGGTGAACTAGCATTGGCCGAACCCTCCAATATCGGTGGGATCAGACAGCGTTTTAATGTGTAGGGGGATCTAAAAAAGATGATTTTCAGGGGAGATTAGGATCCAACATGTCCGATTTCGGACAGACGACCTTTTTGTTCTTGGTGACAAGAGGAATCTGGCAGTGTCTCTCTCATAGAGAACACATGAGCACTTGGCTCTGTATGGGAGACTCGGCAGAGATCGCTGCGGGCTGAACCCCTTAGCCGAATGCTTATGTGTGTTAAGTAGTCAGAGTGGAGAAGGTTGCTGCCAAAGATTTCCAACAATCCAACCTTGAACTACCCCTACAAAAGAGTTAGGAGATCCCCATACACATGAGTTGGCTGGCCGGTTCCATCAAAACCGGGTAGGTTCATCTGACTTCCACCTAATGTGTAGAGGGCCTTTACTTCTAGGATTGGGGGTCTCATGAGGAAAATTACCTGATCTGTTTATTAATAAGTGAGACTTCTAACAAGCAGAAGTACAGACCACCTGGAGAAAAATAGGAGCCATACTGCCCGGTCTCTATACCAAATATTGGACCTGCGGAGACAGCCATGTGCTCTCTGTAGATTTTTGTGGTGGGCATCATTCAGTATAGACTACATACCTTTTGCATCTTCAGAAGTAAGCAAATGCCACTAGCTACATATATTTTGAACATTTTAGTCTTTTAGGTATTTTTTCTTTATTGAATATATACAATATAAGGATATAGACATATTTCTGACCTGTGTTTTATTGTCCTGCTCCCACTGCACTCTGTATCCCTGCAGACTATAGTTTTGAAGATCTGGTGGAACGTCTTCCCATTCTAACATTAAGCCAGAGTCCGTTCTGGTCAGATGAATGTTTTGTGGCGCAAGCAGGGGAACTGTAGGGAAATAATACATTTTATTCATTTAATGTATTAATGGCATGTACCAACTGAGAAAAAACATTTGAAGTCTCTAACCGCAATCAATGTTCCAAGAATCTTAGCTATTATTCTCCTCATCTAAGTCTCTTTTCTGTCACAAGTCTCCAGAACGTCTGCTGTAAGTCTTCTACGGTCCTTAACTTATCATGCCTCTATTGCTTTGTTTGGAAAACTTCAGGTGGCAGCTCTGCATTATTTGGAGCAGAACCCTAAATCCCCCCTCACACTTCATACTGTGTCCACGCTACTTCCCTCCCATTCCTCTTTGGTGTCCACACCAATCACCCTCCAACTACTTATTCTGTATCCACAGCAATCCTTCCTCCTCATACTATGTCCACACCAATGCTCCCCCTCATCATACTGTGTCTGCATCTCCCCACTACTTATACTATACTGTGTCCTCACATCCCCTCCCACTCCTCATAAATATGTCCAGACAACCCTCATTCATAAATGTGTCTGCACAACCCCCCCACTCCTCATACTGTGTCCGCAACCCCCCACTCCTCATAATGTGTCCGCAAAACCCCCCCCACTCTTCTTATTGCGTCCATACAAACCCCCCCTCCTCATACTGTGTCTGGAAAATCCCCCATTCCTCATACTGTGTCCACACAAACTCCCCACTCCTCATACTGTGTCCGCACAACCCCCCCTCCTCATACTGTGTCCGCAAAACCCCCCATTCCTCATACTGCGTCCACACAAACTCCCCACTCCTCATACTGTGTCGGCACAACCCCCCACCTCCTCATACTGTGTCCGCACAATCCCCCTATTCCTCATACTGCGTCCACACAAAAAAAAACCACTCCTCATACTGTGTCCACACCAATAATATGCCCATTTACTCCTCATGTCTCCTTAGTTCCCCCCCTTTGTACAATAAATCTTCGGCTTCTTCAGCTCCAGGGGAATGCTTACCAGACTGACATTCACCGCGCCTCTGAGGCGTTGTAGAGGGACGTCATCAACATGACCTGGTCGCTCTGCTGACGTCGTCCTAACCCGGAAGTGCCGTGTTCAGGGCTTAAATTGTACTCGCGTCTGATAGATGAGAGTATAATTAATTGCTTCTCCAAGTTGGTTGTCAGCTAAGCAAAAGTGGCCGACTCCCACTCCGGGGGCGGCAAAATGCAGCCGCTGGTGAGTCATGTCAGACTTCCGCATCAAGATATGCACCTGAGTGGAGTGCCTTAGGGGACAGCGCTGGATTATTTGGAGAGCCTCAGGTGGCAACCCTGCATTATCTGAAGAGCCTCAGGGGAATCGCTGCATTATTTGAAATCCTCAGGGGGCAAACCTGCATTATTTGGAGAGCCTCAAGGGGCAGCGCTGCATTATTTGGAGAGCCTCAGGGGGCAGCGCTGCTTTATTTGGAAAGCCTGAGGGGGCAGCGCTACATTATGTAGCAGACCCCATTGCCTCATGCTACAGCCAGCAATAGACAGTGTAAAACAGAGACCATACGAGGCAAACTATGCAAAATTTGTAATGAAACCCAATTGCTACAATATTTATGACCTCTATCACTAACGAAGGATCAAACTCCCATCATCCCCACCAAAAAACTGTTTCCAGCTTTGGCAACTTGAATAGGAACTGATCTGCAAAACCCAGGCGCATCGGCTAATCAGTAAGACTGAGTTGTTTACTGCCGTTTATATCCAGCTGCTCCTAGAGATGGAAACAGCTGATTGGTGGGGATGCTGGGTGTTGGACCACTCCTAAAGATAGGTCATCAATATGATAGCATTTGAAAAAAACGTAAAATCACATCAACTACACAGAAGGCACATTGTTTATTTAGGAGGAGAATAAAAAATTCAGAAGTTTGAATTTAAAGTGGTCAACCCTTATCTCCCCAACATCGTGTGACAAGGGGGAATCAGGAGGCCCTTTTGTATTATAGATCCAACTAAAGCTGCCATGTTTATCCGACTACTATCTAATATATATGGGGCTGTTATGTAGTCATTATACAATACAATCTCAATAACATAAAACACCTTCCTAAGGATGCAGTCACACGTGGCATTTTATGCCTTTTTTTTTATTAAGAGGATATATTTCACTTCACTATTTTTTTTTTTTTTAATTCCACTCCTAGTTTTTATTTCAAAAATGGTTTTAAAAAAAAACTGCATGTAAATTTAAATGGTGAAAGCATCTGTAACCAAGCTCCAAATGTAACATAACATTAGTAATAAGTAAGTTAAGCTCTACAAAATTATATATATTAAAAATGCATAATGGTTTGTAGATGGTCTGTCATTCTCAAAACATACATTAAACTATACCCATCATTTTCACTTTGGTTTTCATAAATCAATAGGCACATGAAAATATGAAACTTTGCAATTTATCTTATCAGAGAAATATGATTCTTTCTCCTCTTAAACTGATCATTCATTTTCAATTCAAAAGGTAAAAATCTGACTTCAGTGAGTACAGACTTTCCCATAACTAATATAGGAGATGACAGTTACTGCTCATGAAAATCTATGAAGTGAAGAGTGAAGGAAACAGTAGGAGGGAGAAGCTGGAGGCAGACACACATATTCTGCAGCAAGTTCTCCTGAAATGACCGTTACACTTTAAGTTAAGCCCAGTCATATATGGGATTTATGTCCCTATAAAAAAATCATACCTTCACTATATAAATCTCTCTCTGTAGTAAAAAAAAAGCAGTTTATTCATATGATACAATTAATGTACTTAGTGAATCATTGGCATGGTCAAGCTGCTTCGGCATACCATTCAACTCCATGAATTTGTACACCTCCGCCTCCTTCTTGGGTGATTGACAGTGCATGCTTGCCCAGAGCGAGCAGTGTCTCAGGAGGAAGCTGGTGCTGCACTCACTGTCTGAGGTCTTGGAGCCTGGTGCATATACCTCTCTCTGCTGTGTCCGCTCTTCTACATGGCAGCAGCAGAGAGGAGAGACAGCTGCAGTCTCCAAAGTATGTTACAGAAATCCTAAATATTATGAGTGCAGTAAACAGAACCTACTATTGTCCACTTAACAACCCTTAATTCAGTGTAAACTGTGTAACTGGAAATTTTAAACTACTTGAAAAACAAGGTAAACTAGATTTCTTGCGCTACTCTCTGCCAAATTCTAATTAAAATAAAAGAATAGGGTAAAAATCCAAACTATGGAGAAGACGCCCTGCAGAAGCTCCAAACAATCATCTGTTTGTGACATAACTCGAGCTGTGACAGTGGAGAATTGTGATGGGCACAAGGGGAAATATTAGCATGAATTGAGTAATTGAACCATGAGATCCTGACACTAGGATGGTCTTTGTTAAGCAGCACAGACTTGTTAGGATTTTGGATGGACAGAGGAACTCTGAATGTCAAATTAAGAGACATTTGTCCATTCAATTCTACCATGTAATTTATGCTACAAATAATATAATCTAGGTAAAACATCTAAACTGAGCACTAGAAAAAAAATGATGGGTGCATATTGATTCTGTCCGCCCATATGAATTCAATGAAAAGAGTACACAAGTGTTTCCACACATCGATATTTAGGTACTCCCAGCAACAGATCATGCAATCAGGATATAGTTTGTATTGTATTTACAGGTCACAGCATCAGGTCTTGCTGTAGGTGTTCTCTCTTTGGATTTTCATTAAATCATGACCTTTTAGATCAGTGTTTCTCAACTCCAGTCCTCAGGACCCACCAACAGGTCATGTTTTCAGGATTTCCTTAGTATTGCAAAGGTGATGGAATTAATGCTTGAGCAGGTGATAAAATTATCACCTGTGCAATACTAAGGAAATCCTGAAAACATGACCTGTTGGTGGGTCCTGAGGACTGGAGTTGAGAAACACTGTTTCAGCTGCAGATGAAGTAAGGGAGACACACCATAACTAGTGGGTAGGCGGAGCCCCAGATAGGATTGACACCTCAGATTAAAAAGAGTGTTGACCGGCCCCTCCAGCTCGGGCTCCTCCTACTCAGCACTTCAGTCTAAAATTTGAGGTCTCAGAGGACGGTCGCTGCTGGAAGCAGCTCCTCAGAAGATTTTATTATTTTTTATCGGACAAGAGACTTGGATCACCAGAGTGGTCTAGAGGTCTCAGGGGTCTCAGCGCTGCTGGACCCCAACCTCTCCCTTGACGGATCTGTATTACTCTAATGGTGGTCCCTGCAGAACCCTGCCGGCCCGGGGGGATGAGGATGGCTTCCCTGGCGGGGGCGCAAACCGCGCACAGGGGTCACTGCGTCCCCCGCCCTGGGGGGAAGCATGGGCAAGCGCCAGAAACCCCTGGGGGTCCCTGTGGCGCTCGGCTGGTGAGTACTCCACATTTTTATTAAAGAGGTGTGTGAGTGACTTAGCGGTTGCTGCGGCAACCGCTGTACAGTATACATGCCGGTGACTCTGAGGAGAAGAGGAGTGCGCGCTTTTTTTTTTTTGAATTTCGGCCGCTCTGAGGGGAAGAGAGAGAGGAGTGCGCGCCTTTTTTATTTTTGAATTTCGCACCGCTCTGAGCGCGCGCTTTACTGCAGCCTCCATTTTCGGCTCCTCTACATGGAGCACATCGGAGGCAGAGCGCGGCGGCCATTTCATGACAGGCTGAAATCGCTCCCCTCCCCTCCCGGCAAGAACGTGACCAGCTGGGTGAGTTGCTTCTAGCCCGCGGGCAGAAGCTTAACCCCTTCACCTCCACAGCGCGGGCGCCGTCTGGGGCACTAATGAGTGGCAGATTGCGCTGTCCTGCGGCTGTTATCGCATAAGGGGCTCGCACACTCTTTTCAATATTAATAAAGAGGTTGTGGGGAGCCTGCGATATTATTATTATTATTATGCCACTAACGTTTCCGCTAACGATCCTGATAACGACGCATACTAATGCGATCGTTTGTGTGATCTTTTTTAATGTCGCTAGTAGCTGCCAATCTGAGCGATCTCATTAACATCGCATAAGCAGTTAGCGATCCCCTTAATGACTTTGGTGGTCATTGCGATATACAAAACAGCGCAATTTTTTAGCGATTTTGTGGAACGTTTTTTCTGTATAGTTTGGCATAACTGTCCTGTAGCTGCGACCTTATAAGAGGCGCTTGAGGCTCGCACACCCTTTTCATTATCAAGGTTGTGGGGAGTCTGCTACTTTAACCCCTTCTTAGGCGGTTAACTCTTAATGGGGGACAGCTGGGGTAGCTCTCTCTTTAAGAGCTTTAACCCTTCAGCGTTTGTTTTTTTCTTTAAGAAACACACTGTTCTGGTTACTGACAGGTTTAACCTGCCGTATACTATGCAAGGGCAGTCCATTTCCCAGATCCGCTACAGGATCAGTCTCGCGTATCTGACACGCAGACCTCGACTCATGCGCAGCGGTCGGAAGTTCCAGTGGTGTCAAAATGGAGGTCCTCACTAGTTTTTATTGATGGCCTGTCTGACCTAGGTTATTGGGTGTCAGCTACATCCTCTCAAGGAAGCGACACAAATCGGTGCCTTCCTTCTCGCGTAGCGAAGATGTCCGATTCGGACAAGGAAAATCGGCAGGGACACTCTGCCTCTCTCATGGGCCGTACTAAGATTTCTCCATGTGGGCGTTACAGTTACCGGAGGAGGTAACTAGACGTCCTGGTAAGTCGGCCCGGATGTTTCAGGAGTCGCATGGGTCGCGACGGCTTTACAAACTGTTTCCGTTTTTTCTTACGGAGTTGATTGTTAATTGGACTCCTTCTCCTGAAGTGACTGTCCCTTTACCCCAGCTTAGCAAATCTTCCTGGTAAAGGGAAGGCGAGTCTGCAACCCGCTGGACAGAAAAACGGAGATGGCAACAATATCCATCTTTGAGACCGCAGGTCATGGATTCGGTATTAAGGATGTACTTGTAAAGTTTCCCTGTGCCGGTTGGACCGTCTAAGGACGGGATCCTCTCTTTCGAGGTAGATGGGCTTTTCAAGTTGAAGAATACTGCGTCACTGCTATCCAGGGCGCAATCCTCGGCAGTCACAGTCAGACTCTGTGGCTTGGACAGTGGACGCGGTTTGCAAGCAGGGTTTGCTATCTTTAGCTTAGGAAGTGGTCAGCTATTTGAATCTGACCTCACGGAGCTGATTGCCAAGGCAAAGGCAAAAGAAACAGCTTTACCGCAGCGCAGACCTGTGACGTCTGCGTCTGGCAGGACTAGTGCCGGTAGTTGTCGGCGGTCCTTTCGGTTAAAGGGATGATCCGGCCGACCTTCTGGGGGTTTGGGTCGTTCTCTCTTTTTTAAAAAAAAAAAAAAAAAAAAAGGGAATTCTCAGAAATTCCGCATACCCTGGAAACAGAACTTCTGTTAAGACAGAAGCTGGCAAAAAACCCGCCAAGGCGCACTGACGTCTGGGTCTCACTCGAGCGCTCTCGAGTGGGGGGTCGTTTACTCCAATTCAAACCGACTTGGGTTTCCCGTGTGTCGGACGCCTGGATGACACAGGTTGTGTTGGCAGGCTACTTCATAGAGTTTCTTTCTCGACCCCCGGACAGTTTTTGCCAATCTCGCATTCCGTCAGAGTCTAACTTTTTGCCGTTCTACTACGAGAGGTCGATTCCCTTCTGCAGAAGGGTGTGGTGATACCGGTTCCGCAGAGGACCGGGGAAGAGGGATTTTATTCCAACCTCTTTGTGGTCCCCAAAAAGGAGGACAAATTTCGCCCTATTCTGGATCTCAAAGATTGAATCGACATGTCTACACCCGACAATTTCACATGGAGTCGTTTCGCTCCGTTGTGGCAGCCCTGTCACAGAACGCCGTCGGAAGGGCTCACCGGCGCTTCCTTCGTTTTGCCATAGGTCAGGACCATTGCCAGTTTGTGGCTCTGCCATTCGGCTTGGCCTCGGCGCCCAGAGTTTTTACAAAAATTCTGGTACCCCTCATGACAATTCTTCAAAGACAGGGGGTTACGATTTTTCCCTACCTGGACGATCTCCTCAAAGGAGGAGGCGGTGACGGCTCGCAATCTATCCCTTCAGCTCCTGGAGGATTTCAGGTGGCTGGTTCAATTGGGAGAAGTCGTCTCTGAAACCGTCGCAGTCATTCCTGTTTTTGGGGATGCATTTCAGCACGGTACGGACGGTGGTGTCCCTTCTTTCCAGACAAGCGGGCATGTCTATTCCGACATGTACAGATTATGAAGTCTGCGACAGCAATGTCCTTTCGGAAGTGTATGCGCCTTCTGGGTTGATGGTGGCGTTCATGGAGACACTTCCGTTTGCCCAATTTCATTCCAGGGCCCTCCAAAGGCTCATTCTGAGTCGTTGGGATCGATCGCAAGTTTCTCTGGATTGCAACGTCATCATCTCTCACAGGGTGCGAGAATCCCTAGGATGGTGGTTACGTCCAGGAGCGTTATCCCTGGGGAAATCTTTCTTTCCTCCGAGGTGGTCGGTCATAACCACCGATGTCAGCCTGACGGGCTGGGGGGGTGTCTGGAACGATCTTTGGATCCAGGGAGTATGGTCATTGGGAGAGTCTGTTCTACCGATCAACATCCTGGAATTGAGGGCAATTTTTTCCTTTGCCTCCATCACTGGACGGTTCCTTTAAGCGGTCTACCAGTCCGAGTGCAGACAGACAACGCGACGGCGGTTGAGTATATCAACCACCAAGGCGGGACAAGGAGCTCCAGGCTCTTGATGGAGGTGTCTCGGATTCTGTTATGGGCCGAGACCAAGGTTCCAGCTATCTCTGCGATGCACATTCCAGGAGTCCAGAATACCACGGCGGACTTCCTCAGTCGCGAGAAGATGGATCCTGGAGTCTTCATCCGAAAATTTTTGCACTGCTGTGCTTCCGTTGGGGAACTCCCCAAGTGAATTTGATGGCATCCAGATTCAATGCCAAACTACCGACCTTCATGTCCAGGTACAAGGACCCGAAGGCTATAGCGGTGGTTGCTCTGGTGGCTCCGTGGGACCATTTCGAGCTAGTCTATGTGTTTCCGCCGATATCTTTACTTCCTCTGGTGCTGCGTCGGATCAGACTGGAGAGAATTCCGGCTATGTTGATAGTCCTGGATTGGCCAAGGAGGACGTGGTTCTCGACACTGGTGTCGCTTTTGGCGGCACCGCCATTACCACTTCCTCCTCGCCCGGACCTGTTAACCCAGGGGCCGTTCGTCATCCGGACTTGAAGTCTCTGCGTTTGACGGCGTGGCTCTTGAGACCGAAATATTGACCCGTAGAGGTTTTTTCAGCCGAAGTCATTGCCACTCTGCGAGCTGCCAGAGGTCCGGCTACTACTAAGATTTATCACAAGACTTGGGAAGCCTTCTTTTAGTGGTGTTTGGGTTCTTCAAGGAATCCGAGGATTTTTTCCATTCCCAATTTGTTGGCTTTGCTGCAGTACGGGCTGGACAAAGGTTTGGCAGTTAGCACTCTGGAAGGTCAGGTTTCTGCCCTGTCCTTGCTGTTTCGGAAGGCTATCGCCTCGCGTAGGGACGTGCGTTCCTTTTTTCAAGGAGTAACTCGTCAGTTTCCACCGCGGAAGGCACCTGTGTCTCCTTGGCGGCTCAACCTTGTCTTGGAGACTCTTCAGCATGTACCTTTTGAGCCTATGGGGTCTGCTAGACTTTCTTTACTTTCTTAGAAGGTTGCCTTCTTACTGGCGGTAACCTCTTTAAGAAGGGTTTCTGAGTTGGCAGTTCTTTCCTGCTCGCCTCCTTTCCTGGAGTTTTACCCAGATCAAGTAGTGCTTCGCACTAGGGGCGACTTTCTACCTAAGGGGTGTCGCAATTTCATGCTAACCAGGATATTGTGTTGCCCTCGCTTTGCCCGGGCCCAAGGAATGCAAAGGAACAGGACTTGCACAAATTGGATTTAGTGCGAGCCTTGAAGTTCTATTTGTCTATCATTCAAGGCTTTCGGAAGTCAGATTCCCTGTTTGTGATTACAGCAGGTCGTAGGCGTGGTCATCGAGCTTCCAAGGACTCTATAGCTCGTTGGATTTGGTCGGCCATTTTGGAGGTTTACCGACTTAAAGGCGAACCTTGCCCGATTAAGATTCAAGCTCACTCCACGAGGGCTGTGGCTTCATCGTGGGCCTTTCACAAGGGGCCTCGGCAGTTCAGCTCTGCCGAGCGACGACCTGGCGTTCCGTCCACACATTTACAAAGTTTTATAAGGTGGACGTCAGTGTTTCCGCTGATGCGGCCTTAAGACGTAGGGTCCTGCAGGCAGCGGTAATTTAAAGTTTTTAGTTAACTTGTATTTGGCGCCTGTGGCGCATTTATCTAGGTTGTTGGGTTTCTGCCTATTTTGGTTTTTTCCCACCCTAATTTTTGGACTGCTTTGGGACGTCCCACTAGTAATGCCTAGTGTGTCTCCCTTCCTTCATCTGCAGCTGAAAGACGGATTTTGGTAAGAACTTACCTGTAAAATCCTTTTCAGCGAAGAAGGAAGGGAGACACACATCCCTCCCATGGCAGAAGTGTGTTGTTGTATTTACAGATGCAGCGTGGCCCTTCTCTGATAGCGATTTTCTGAGCCGAGGTCGACGTGCTACGGCTCTGTTCCAGCATAGCCAGCTTATCGCAGTAGTCAGGTTCAGTGAGTAGTACCTGGAACTGTGTGGTTTTTTCTTTGCCAAATGCATGCATAACCTGTACTTTTGTATTTTTCTCTGAAGTCCTTCAGAAGGGGTTATGTTGCTTCGCTGGTGATACTGTTCTTCCTTAAGCTTGGGTACGACTGAAGTGCTGAGTAGGAGGAGCCTGAGCTGGAGGGGCCGGTCAACACTCTTTTTAATCTGAGGTGTCAATCCTATCTGGGGCTCCGCCTACCCACTAGTAATGCCTAGTGTGTCTCCCTTCCTTCTTCGCTGAAAAGGATTTTACAGGTAAGTTCTTACCAAAATCCGTCTTTTAGATTGATTTGATCAGCGGCACTGAGAACCTGTACAAGAAGGGGCTCACTTGATCAGGTGGATTCTCTAAGCCCAATGTCCGGGTGGTCACATGGGCATCAGTGCAGCGGATGGGCAAGGCAAGCAGGACACAGAGTTAAATGGGGGTCTGGTAGCCACAGGCAGCCATGAGACGTCCTTAAGACCACAGACAAGTTGCAGAGTTACTGGAAGCCCTAGGTAGATTGAAGATGTCCTGTAGGTTAGAGACAGGCAGCAGTGGTTTTGGAAGCCGCAGGCAAACAGAAAATGTCCTAAAAGCCACAGGCAAACATGTAGCACAGGTCCTAAAAGACCAGGAACAGGTAGCAGACAGAACTCCAGAGTAACAAAAAAATGTCTTAATACCATGGAAGCCGAAGGCAAATAGGATATCAGATATCAGTGGTACTGCTATAAGGGACTGGAAACCACAAACGCACTGGTGACAGCAGACAGTTAGCAGTGGTACTGAAAGCCACAGACAGGTAACTCGGATTGGAAACCACAGGCAGCCAGGGAACATCCTGGAAACTGTTGACTGGAACTGGGCACAGACAAACTAAAAAAAGTATACTAAAAAGTCTTAAAGGGAATCTGTCAGGTAATTTTTATGTAGTTTCCTAACAGTATCCTGAAATAGGGCTTGGGCAGCCCTTTCAGGATATGGAACTTATAATTCACTATGCACTCCTTTGTTTACGTAAGCCCCAGATAAATATATTGTTTCATGCTGGCAAGTCAAGTGTTGTGAACGTTTTGCAGACGACTTCGGAGCTGAAGCTCCCTCTGGTGGTTGCTGAGGGTAGTGAACCTATGTTGAACACCAAGAGTCCTACACCTGCAGATAACGAGTGGTTGTCAGGTGGTACTGACTGGCCTGATATAAGTGAGCTGACCTCCCATGATCCTCGCCGGTGATCAATTGTTCTTCCTGGTCTAGGTTGGAATTCAGCTTGCTTTCCTGCTGCCTCCTGCTTGATTTCAGATAAGTCTCTTTCAGTTTTTTTTTACTGTGGTTTGAATTCCTTGCTTTTTTCTGCATTGCTTTTTGTCTTCAGCCGGGTCCCCTTTGGGGGGCTTTGGCTGGTCTCCATTCGTTTTTTGTATTTGCTCTTTTGCTCAGTTCTTGTGATATTTTACTGCTGGGTTGCTACGTGTCCACACCAGAGATCTGATATAGGTGGTCGAGACCGTGTGGTCTCAGTATTTTTGGATTCAGAAGTGTTGGAGTTTTTCCTAGGGTTTTTTTGGGTTGCAGACCGTATTCTCTCCTTTGCTGTCCTATCTAGACAGTTTTGGGCCCCAGCGTTTGCTCAATCTATTTTCTGTCTGTGTTCGTATTTTCATCTTGTCTAACCGCCATTATATGTCTGGGGGCTTCCTATTCTTTTGGGGTCTACTCCGGGGCAGTTAGCTTTCCTCTTTCCATCTTCAGGGATAGCTATCTCTCCGGCTGAGGCGTCTAGGGCACCGTAGGAACGTCCCACAGCTACTTCTAGTTGTGCAGTTATTTAGGGGTCTGCAACCTATTAGTTTCCAACCTCTCTGGTGTTCGGCTGCCTATGCGGTTTTTTGCTCCTGCCTCCTCAGCTACCTAAACATAACAGTCAAGCATATGTAAATTTCAATTGAATATTCATCCCTTCCCTCGCTTATTCATACCTATCCCTCCTGGCTGGCATCACTGATTGGATGCAGTCAGACTGCTGTGTTACTCGCCCAAGGAGCACATCACAATCCTCGGACTCAGGGCCGGCTCCAGGTTTTTATGGGCCCCGGGCGAAAGAGCCTCAGTGGGCCCCTTTAACACAGACCACGATTCATGATGCACAGATACAGCAGAGAAATATGGGTACAGTACAACGCCAAATACTTCACTTCTTTCATTACATGAGTGATATCTATTGTAAATTGTACAATAGCTTAAAAACCGCCAAATCCTCACAGCGCACAGAACAGACTGGACAGTACAGTCCTCCATACAATATTATGGGCACCACAGTCTCCCCCTCATCACCCATATAATACCCCATGCAGGATGTCACCCCCCATATAATGCTCCATACAGAATACTGGACCCAAAATAATGCTCCATACAGAATACTGGACCCAATATAATGCTCCATACAGGATACTGGTCCCCATATAATGCTCCATACAGGATACTGGTCCCCATATAATGCTCCATACAAAATATGGAGCTCTCCTCTGCGCTGTACTGCGTTCTGCACTGTTACGGCTCAGGAAAGGGCGCTGTGGAAAGACTCCCCATTATCATCATGATTGCCTCCCCATCATCATCATTGCCTCCTTATCATCATCATTGCCTGCCCATCATCATCATCTCCTCCCCATCATCATCTTCTCCCCATCATCAATGCCTCCCCATTATCAGCAATGCCTGCCCATCATCATCTCCTCTCCATCATCATCAATGCCTGCCCATCATCATCTTCTCCCCATCATCAATGCCTGCCCATTATCATCAATGCCTGCCCATTATTATTATTATTATTATACATTTATATAGCGCCATTTATTCCATGGCGCTTTACATATGAAAAGGGAAAAATATAGACACATACAATAAACATGTGCTAGACAAGGGACACACAAGTACAGAAGGAGAGAGGACCCTGCCCACGAGGGCTCACAGTCTACAGGGATGGGTGAGAATACACTAGGAGAGGGTAGAGCTGGTCGTGCGATGGTTCAGTAGACTGAGGATCATTGCAGGTTGTAGGCTTGTCGGAACAGGTGGGTCTTCAGGTTTTTCTTGAAGGTCTCCGTTGTTGGTGAAAGTCTGATGTTTTGCGGCAGGGAGTTCCAGAGTATGGGGGAAGCCCGGGAGAAGTCTTGTATGCGGTTGTGGGAAGAAGAGATGAGGGGGGAGTCGAGAAGGAGATCTTGAGAGGATCGAAGGTTGCGTGTAGGTAGGTAGCGGGAGACCATGTCACAGATGTATGGAGGAGAAAGGTTGTGGATGGCTTTGTATGTCATGGTTAAGGTTTTGAACTGGAGCCTCTGGGCAATAGGAAGCCAGTGAAGGGCCTGGCATAGTGGGGAGGCTGGGGAATAGCGGGAAGACAGGTGGATTAGTCGTGCAGCAGAGTGTAGGATGGACTGGAGTGGTGCCAGAGTGCTAGAGGGGAGGCCAGACAGTAGGAGGTTGCAGTAGTCGAGGCGGGAGATGATAAGGGCGTGCACTAGTGTTTTTGTGGTTTCATGGTTGAGGAATGAGCGGATCCGGGAAATATTTTTGAGTTTGAGGCGGCAGGAGGTGGCGAGGGCTTGGATATGTGGTTTGAAAGAGAGGGCAGAGTCGATGATTACCCCAAGGCACCGAGCATGTGGGACTGGGGAAAGCGAGCAGCCATTGACATTGATGGATAGGCCTGGTGGAGGGGTAGAATGAGGTGGGGGAAAGATGATGAATTCTGTTTTGTCCATGTTCAGTTTGAGAAAGCGAGCAGAAAAGAAGGCTGAGATAGCAGACAGACACTGTGGGATTTTGGTCAGTAGGGAGGTGAGGTCAGGTCCAGATAGGTAGATCTGCGTGTCATCGGCGTAGAGGTGATACTGCAAGCCATGGGATTCTATGAGCTGTCCCAGGCCGAAGGTGTAGATGGAGAAGAGTAGGGGTCCTAGGACTGAGCCTTGGGGAACACCGACAGACAGGGGGCGAGGTGAGGAGGTGGTGTGTGAGAGGGAGACACTAAATGTTCGGTCTGTTAGGTATGATGAGATCCAGGATAGGGCCAAGTCTGTGATGCCAAGAGATGAGAGAATCTGTAGGAGGAGGGAATGGTCTATGGTGTCAAAGGCAGAAGACAGGTCCAGGAGAAGGAGGACAGAGTAGTGTCGCTTGCTCTTGGCGGTTAGTAGGTCGTTGGTGACTTTAGTTAGGGCAGTTTCAGTTGAGTGATGCGGTCGAAAGCCTGATTGTAACCGGTCAAAGAGGGAGCAGGAGGAAAGGTGGGAGGACAGTTCAAGATATACATGCTGTTCCAGTAGTTTTGAGGCGAAGGGGAGAAGAGATATCGGGCGATAGCTAGACGCTGAGGATGGGTCGAGGGAGGGCTTTTTGAGGATCGGGGTGATTGAGGCATGTTTGAAGGATGAAGGAAAGACACCATTTGTAAGTGAAAGGTTGAAGAGGTGTGTGAGAGTAGGGATGAAGACTGTGGCAAGGTTAGGGATGAGGTGGGACGGGAGTGGGTCAAGCGCGCAAGTGGTGAGGTGTGATCTTGACAGGAGAGTGGAGAGCTGATCTTCTGTCATGGTGGTGAAGCTGGTTTTGGAAGAACAGGGCTGAGTGGCTAAGAGGGGCATTGGGGGCTGCGGGCCAAAGCCTTCTCTGATAGTATCAATCTTTTGTTTAAAGAAGGAGGCAAAGTCTTCGGCAGAAATGAGAGGAGAGGGAGGAGGTGCTGTGGGATGGAGTAGAGAATTGAAAGTGTTGAAGAGCTGTTTAGGGTTGTGAGACAGGGAGGATATGAGAGATGCAAAGTAAGTTTGTTTTGCGGCAGAGAGCGTGGACTTGAAGCTGGCAAGGGACTGCTTGTATGCGTTGAAGTGCTCGATGGAGTGGGTTCTCTTCCATCTCCGCTCGGTAACCCTGGAAGCCCGTCTCAGTTCTTTGGTCAGGCCGGTCAGCCAGGGCTGCCTGTTGATTGTACGAGTTTTGCTCTGCATGAGGGGGGCGGCCGAATCAAGTGTGGTTTTTATTGTGGTGTTATAAAATGTGGCAGCAGCATCTGTGTCATTAAGTGAGGCTATGTCTGTGAGAGGGAGGAGGGAATCAGAGAGCGATTGTAAATTGAGGTGTTTGAGATTTCTGCGAGGGTGGGTGAGTTTGTGGAGTGGGGGATGCGTACTAACAGAGGAGAGGGAAGAGAATGTCAGTAGGTTGTGGTCAGACAGGGGGAGTGGGGAGTTAGTGAGATTAGTGAGGGAACAGAGACGGGTGAAGATAAGGTCCAGCGTGTGACCGCCTTTGTGAGTGGCCACAGAGGACCATTGAGTGAGGCCAAGGGAAGCTGTGAGCGAAAGAAGTTTAGAGGTAGCCGGGGTGGAAGTGTCAATGGGGATGTTGAAATCGCCCATGATGATGGTGGGGATGTCAGCAGAGAGGAAATGGAGTAGCCAGGTGGTGAAGTGGTCGAGAAAGGTGGAGATGGCTAGTTCCGGGGGGCGGTAAATGACAGCCAGTTGGAGGTTGGAGGGGGAATAGATGCGGACGGAGTGCACTTCGAACGAGGGAATAGTAGCGGAGGGTGGAATTTGAATAGGGGTAAAGGAGCAGGTATCAGACAGGAGTAAGCCAACTCCTCCACCACGTTTGTTGCTGGGGCGAGGGGTGTGAGAAAGATGAAATCCGCCATAGGAGAGCGCAGCTGGAGAGGCTGTGTCAGAGGGGGTGAGCCAGGTTTCAGTGATGGCAAGGAAGGAGAGTTTGTTGGTGATAAAGAGGTCGTGGACAAATGACAGTTTATTGCAGACGGAGCGTGCGTTCCATAGTGCTCCGGTTAGGGGGACTGGGGGAGGGGGGTGTGGATGGATAGGTATGAGGTTGACAGGGTTGCAAAAACGTGTGGAAGATCGTGGCAGGGTGTTAGAAATGAGTGTGGGGATGTGATGAGGAGGGCCAGGATTTGGGGATACATCGCCAGCGATGAGGAGTAGCAGACAGAGCGTTAGAAGGTGAGAGCAGGATAAGCCATGGTGTGGCCGTGTGTGTCTTGGTGAAAAGGATTGTATGTGGAGGAACAGTTCTGTGGGAAAGGTGAGATGGCTGGGGAGAATGGAGGGGGAAATGACTAATTCCTTACTAGGTGGGGGGATTACAGGGGATAGGAAGAAAGAAAGGAGGATGGGGGTGAAAGTGATAAGAAAATGAAACATAGTGGTTTTAAATTATGTTACCTTGCAGCCAAATTCCAGTCAAATTCTAGTCTAATTCACAGTAGTGTAATTAGAAATCTGTAATTTGAAATATGGGATTTGAAATATGTGGAGCAGACTACGTCTGGAGCAGACCCATTGCACTGAATAAATAATGCAGCTAAGGGCAATCAGGTGTGATTGGGAAGTGGGCTGGGACTGCTCAGGCCAAATGCACAGAGTTAAGGAAAGGTCATAAAAGGGGGTAGGTGTTACACAGACCACTCAGATGTGTGGTGAAGATAAGAAGTATGGAGTACAATTATGTGCATAGGAAGATGGGTGAGCAAATCATACCATTAACAAAGCAATATACATGATCATCATCTTCTCCCCATCATCATCATCAATGCCTCCCCATTATCAGCAATGCCTGCCCATCATCACACACAGACAGCACCACAGCACACAAGCACTCTCTCACATACAGTCATGGCCAAAAGTTTTGAGAATGACATAGATATTATATTTTCACATGATCTGCTGCCCTCTGGTTTTTATGTGTGTTTGACAGATGTTTTTATCACAGACAGAAATAGAATTGCAAACATAAGAGTAACAAAAGCTTATATTGACAGTTAGAATGAGTTAATGCAGCAAGTCAATATTTGCAGTGTTGACCCTTCTTCTTCAGGACCTCTGCAATTCTCCCTGGCATGCTCTCAATCAACTTCTGGACCAAATCCTGACTGATAGCAGTCCATTCTTGCACAATCAATGCTTTCATTTTGTCAAAATTTTTAGGTTTTTGTTTGTCCACCCGTCTCTTGATGATTGACCACAAGTTCTCAATGGGATTAAGATCTGGGGAGTTTCCAGGCCATGGACCCAAAATCTCTATGTTTTGTTCCCTGAGCCATTTAGTTATCACCTTTGCTTTATGGCAAGGTGCTCCATCATGCTGGAAAAGGCATTGATGATCGCCAAACTGCTCTTGGAGGGTTGGGAGAAGTTGCTCTTGGAGGACATTCTGGTACCATTCTTTATTCATGGCTGTGTTTTTAGGCAAGACTGTGAGAGAGCCGATTCCCTTGGCTGAGAAGCAACTCCACACATGAATGGTTTCAGGATGCTTAACAGTTGGCATGAGACAAGACTGGTGGTAGCGCTCAGCTTCTCTTCTCCGAATGAGGCGTTTTCCTGATGTCCCAAACAATCGAAAAGGGGATTCATCAGAGAAAATAACTTTACCCCAGTCCTCAGCAGTCCACTGCCTGTACCTTTTGCAGAATATCAGTCTGTCCATGATGTTTTTTCTGGAGAGAAGTGGCTTCTTTGCTGACCTCCTTGAGACCAGGCCTTGCTCCAAGAGTCTCCGCCTCACAGTGCGTGCAGATGCACTCACACCTGCCTGCTGCCATTCCTGAGCAAGCTCTGCACTGCTGGTAGCCTGATCCTGCAGCTGAAACACTTTTAAGAGACGGTCCTGGCGCTTGCTGGTCTTTCTTGGGCGCCCTGGAGCCTTTTTGGCAACAATGGAACCTCTCTCCTTGAAGTTCTTGATGATGCGATAGATTGTTGACTGAGGTGCAATCTTTCTAGCTGCGATACTCTTCCCTGTTAGGCCATTTTTGTGCATTGCAATGATGACTGCACGTGTTTCTTTAGAGATAACCATGGTTAACAGAAGAGAAACAATGATGCCAAGCACAGCCTCCTTTTAAAGTGTCCAGTGGTGTCATTCTTACTTAATCATGACAGATTGATCTCCAGCCATGTCCTCATCAACACCCACACCTGTGTTAATGGAGCAATCACTGAAAAGAGGTTAGCTGGTCCTTTTAAGGCAGGGCTGCAATGATGTTGAAATGTGTTTTGGGGGATAAAGTTCATTTTCTAGCCAAATATTGACTTTGCAAGTAATTGCTGTTAAGCTGATCACTCTTTATAACATTCTGGAGTATATGCAAATTGCCATTAGAAAAAGTGAAGCAGTAGACTTTGTAAAATTAATATTTGTGTCATTCTCAAAACTTTTGGCCATGACTGTACATACACACACACATACACAAAGCACCGCACTACATACACACAGACACACACAGAGACACACACACACACGTCTCACCTGTCCAGCGACGCGCTCTCTGCCACAGCCGGCCGCTGAATGATGACGTCATTCAGCGGCGCTGCTGTGAGAGGAAGCACCGGCGCCCCCTGGAGCCCGGAGCTGCGGCAGCGGAGGCACGTGAGAGGTAAGTATTGTGCCAGCTGATGCCGGGGCCCTGAGCAAGCGGGGGGGGCCCAGTGGCGGCGCTGACACCGCTCTCCTCCGCTAACGGGCGCGGGGGTGCAAGACTGCGAGTGGGCCCCCCGCCTGCTCAGGGCCCCGGCACTTGCCCGGGTGTGCCGGGTGCTGACGCCGGCCCTGCTCGGACTGGCCTTCTGCTCTCTTGACATGAGCGTGTGTTGGAAGACAACATGGACATGATTGCATATATGCCTGTGTAGCAGTCATGCTCAGGTCAGGAGAGACAACGACCAGTCCGAGGATTGCAAAGCGCCTCTCAGGCATACTCCAATCCGACAGCATCAGGGACGCCAGTGCAGAGGGGGGCAAACTGTTCACATAGCAATGGATAAAAAAAACTGAGCAGTAGCGTTGTGCAAATATTCTTATTTTATGTAGTGTATATATATATATATATATATATAATATATATATATACACATATACAGTACAGACCAAAAGTTTGGACACACCTTCTCATTCAAAGATTTTTCTATATTTTCATGACTATGAAAATTGTAAATTCACACTGAAGGCATCAAAACTATGAATTAACACATGTGGAATTATATACTTAACAAAAAAAGTGTGAAACTGAAAATATGTCTTATATTCTAGGTTCTTCAAAATATCCACCTTTTGCTTTGATTACTGCTTTGCACACTCTTGGCATTCTCTTGATGAGCTTCAAGAGGTAGTCACCGGAAATGGTCTTCCAACAGTCTTGAAGGAGTTCCCAGAGATGCTTAGCACTTGTTGGCCCTTTTGCCTTCACTCTGCGGTCCAGCTAACCCCAAACCATCTCGATTGGGTTCAGGTCTGGTGACTGTGGAGGCCAAGTCATCTGGCGTAGCACCCCATCACTCTCCTTCTTGGTCAAATAGCCCTTACACAGCCTGGAGGTGTGTTTGGGGTCATTGTCCTGTTGAAAAATGAATGATGGTCCAACTAAACCCAACCCGCATGGAATAGTATGCCGCTGCAAAATGCTGTGGTAGCCATGCTGGTTCAGTATGCCTTCAATTTTGAATACATCCCCAACAGTGTCACCAGCAAAGCACCCCCACACCATCACACCTCCTCCTCCATGCTTCATGGTGGGAACCAGGCATGTAGAGTCCATCCATTCACCTTTTATGAGTCGCACAAAGACACAGTGGTTGGAACCAAAGATCTCAAATTTGGACTCATCAGACCAAAGCACAGATTTCCACTGGTCTAATGTCCATTCCTTGTGTTCTTTAGCCCAAACAAGTCTCTTCTGCTTGTTGCCTGTCCTTAGCAGTGGTTTCCTAGCAGCTATTCTACCATGAAGGCCTGCTACACAAAGTCTCCTCTTAACAGTTGTTGTAGAGATGTGTCTGCTGCTGGAACTCTGTGTGGCATTGAACTGGTCTCTAATCTGAGCTGCTGTTAACCTGCGATTTCTGAGGCTGGTGACTCGGATAAACTTATCCTCAGAAGCAGAGGTGACTCTTGGTCTTCCTTTCCTGGGGCGGTCCTCATGTGAGCCAGTTTCTTTGTAGCGCTTGATGGTTTTTGCAACTGCACTTGGGGACACTTTCAAAGTTTTCCCAATTTTTCGGACTGACTGACCTTCATTTCTTAAATTAATGATGACCACTCGTTTTTCTTACTTAGCTGCTTTTTTCTTGCCATAATACAAATTCTAACAGTCTATTCAGTAGGACTATCAGCTGTGTATCCACCAGACTTCTGCACAACACAACTGATGGTCCCAACCCCATTTATAAGGCCAGAAATCCCACTTATTAAACCTGACAGGGCACACCTGTGAAGTGAAAACCATTTCCGGTGACTACCTCTTGAAGCTCATCAAGAGAATTCCAAGTGTGTGCAAAGCAGTCATCAAAGCAAAAGGTGGCTACTTTGAAGAACCTAGAATATAAGACATGAAAATACAGAAAAATCTTTGAATGAGAAGGTGTGTCCAAACTTTTGGTCTGTACTGTATACATACATACATAATATATATATATATATATATATATATATATACGCATACACTCACATACAACACAGGTTCACCCCATCCACTTCTTCACATCTCTGCACAATGACCTCTGCACAGATCACAGAGTAAAGTAGTCTGAATACTTCCAGACTATTCCTGGCTTTGGATCATGTAGCTGCTGTAAAGCATAGCTCTCTAAGTATTGTTAAGAAATAAAGTCAGGCAAAATTGACATCCCCATACTTTGTATATAAAAAATGGAATAAAAAAAAAATCTATGATTTAGGAAATGAAAAATAAAAAAATGGTATGTATGAGTATTTTGTTTTAATTATTTAAGATTATATAGATGATTCCTTCCCTTTAACAGTAAATACCCCAAAGTAAGTTAGTCATGGCTATAAGACTATACAAGAAAAAATTGCTGCACTGCTGGCTAATATAAAGGGGATAAATTAGACAGAGTCCCTATGATTGACTGGATTCTAGAGGGAGACATGGCAGAAGGTGTCCTATTTTTCTGAAGCACCATCACAGGGAAGATTAAATATTACATATGAAGACACAGACTTTCTGTTGACAGTCTAGATCCTCCAGAGAAAGAGAGGGAGGGATGCGCCTTTCCGTTTTGTAAACTTGAAAGCTCCTTTTAATAGGCCACAGTCAGGATTTGCTGGCGGTCGGAGCAGGAGGTCATGTGGCAGCAAGTATGTGATTGGCACGCTTCCGGCAGCATTCCAACTAGATATTTCCTCACTCAATAAACTAATATTTAGCGAGGCCACACACATCTAGTTGGCATGTGACTAGCACTTGATTTGCTGTCACGCTCCTGCCACTGGAGAATCCTGACAGCGTGCACACTGCGCGCTGTGAGGATTCGCAAATCTTGCAGTTACATAGAGTGACTGCAGACTTGTGCCCCCTTTGGTCATTCAATGACTTTTTTCCAATAAGTTATTACACCCTTCTCCACAATGTCGGGGGCAGCAGAGAACCTGAATGATCGTGGATGTGCCCGACTCAATAACTTCATTGCCAGTCAATTTTTTTGAATGGGGCAGACTCTTCCCATTTTTACTCTAAACTCACAGACTACATTCACAGGGGTCTCTAATGAAGCTCCACACAATCGGGCACGTTTGTTAAGACGTTTCTGAAACATTGGATTACATGAACAGAGAAGCAGCACTTCGGAGCATCTTTTTTTCAATAGAGATAAATCACCTCTTGTAACCTGAACATTTCAGATTCTACCAAAAGACCATCAAGATTTATTACCGGTCCAATATTATAGTGTTAATTAAAATACTGTAGTTTCTTAAGGAATTTCTTCTAGGAAACCTCCTTTCGGGAAAATGCTTAGCAAGCCTGAAGCAGTAAGCCAGTGAATTACCTTTAAAAATAATGGCAGGACTCAGCAAATAAAAGATTTATGCGTTGTTAGGACATAGGACAAATCAATGCCGGTGGAGCTTCAGCTTCCCAGAGACGACTGATTATCTAAAACCTATTATAGTTTCTCTGAATCTTTTAAGCAGGATTTTATAGAATGATTTATAAGGCAGGGGTAGAAAAAAGAGCAGGATACAGTACATGATGAGACATTCTGCGCAGAAAGGGAACTCCATGGGTGGTGGTGGAATCAATCAATCATCATCCATCAATCATTATCCTCATCATCCCTCATCCTCATCATCCTTCATCCTCACCATCATCCCTTAGCCTCACCATCATCCCTCATCCAATGGGCCCAGTGATGGATTTAAGATATATAGTGGCTGGATCACACAACAAATTATTCCTTGTTTACTTGCCCATTAAGACTTTGCTGATTTAGAAGTGCAGCTGGCCCACTAAGTGCTGTTGCCCTTTTTGTAGCATACATTTAAAGATGGCGACTGCCTCTATATTTGGCTTATCACACTTTCCATCTATCGAAGGCCATTATTATTTAGAGCTGGATTATATCTGCCCTTTAAATTTGTAAACCTTGACCCAGAAAAAAAGTTTAAAATTTAATTGTGTAGGTTCCCAACTACCGGATGCTCCTTGTAATGGCTGGAAGGAACACAAAAAATTACCAATTTTGGCTTTTAGTACCTGAATTCTCTATGTATAGCCTATATTGCAATAATGCAGTTCAAAAATATATTTATTCAATATTCTCATAAACCGAAGTCTGCTCAGTGTGCTGCTGCACTTGTTATTGGGTGTACAATATAGAGAAGAACAAGTGCAAGCAGAAAATCCATTATAAACTTCCTTGCGAAGACAGGAGATCACGACGCTAGCTGCTCAACCCGTTCCATATACCGTATTTTTCAGACTATAAGACGCACCGGACCATTAGACGCAGACCAAATTTTCAGAAGAAAAATAGGTAAAAAAATGTGTCAAATGGGGGTCCGTTTTACAGTCCGAATTCAGCTTACCAGGGAAGGGATCGGCACAGGTGGAGGAGTGGTCATAGGGGTCGTTCGCTGGTCCAGGCTGGTGCGGTGGCCTCCGGGTAATCCCATCCCAAGCTGGTGTGGTGGCTCTGTGCTGGAGCAGGGGCTGTGTGCTGGGGCAGGGACTGTGTTCTGGGGCAGAGAGGCTGTGTGCTGGGGCAGAGAGGCTGTGTGCTGGGGCAGAAAGGCTGTGTGCTGCGCAGAGAGACTGTGTGCTGAGGCAGAGAGGCTGTGTTGGGGCAGTGGCTCTGTGCTGGGGCAGGGACTGTGTGCTGGGGCAGGGACTGTGTGCTGGGGCAGAGAGGCTGTGTGCTGGGGCAGAAAAGCTGTGTGCTGCGCAGAGAGACTGTGTGCTGAGGCAGAGAGGCTGTGTTGGGGCAGTGGCTCTGTGCTGGGGCAGGGACTGTGTGCTGGGGCAGGGACTGTGTGCTGGGGCAGGGACTGTGTGCTGGGGCAGGGACTGTGTGCTGGGGCAGAGTGGCTGTGCTCCGATGCAGTGGCAGCGGCTCTCTGTGCTCTGTGGGGGACTCCGCTGGCATTTTGTCAAAGCCCAGAGGCCCCCGCATATCCGTTGCTGCCATGTTGCAGTGGCCTCCGGGAACATGGCCTCCGGGAAAATGGCAGCCGTGCCGGGGGCGGCGCATGCTCAGATTCAAATCTCGGCAACGAGATCTCATCCCGAGATCTCGGGACGAGATCTGAATCTGAGCATGCGCCGCCCCCGGCACGGCGGCCATGTTCCCAGAGGCCACCGCAACATGGCAGCAACGGATATGCGGGGGCCTCTGGGCTTTGACGAAATGCCAGCGGAGCCCCCCACAGAGCACAGAGAGCCGCTGCCACTGCCCCGGAGCACAGCCCGCCACCACCACACCACAGAGCCCCGCCGCACCACCACAGCCACAGAATTTGTATGTATATTGTGACCATAAGACGCACCCCCATTTTCCCTAAAAAATTATGGGGAAAAAAGTGCGTCTTATGGTCCGAAAAATATGGGTAGCTATGAAATAAACAGTGATGCCAACTTCAAGGCATGTACCCCTTCTACATTTGCTATAATTTTGCGCCTTGTACAGTGGGAGAGTTGTGCAAAAGTTTATACCACCCGTGAAGAAGCAGGATAGGGATGTACATTAGCAACCAAAGTATATATTAGCATATCCGGTACATTCTACTGAACTTGCATTCAAAGTCGATCTTAAAATATGCTGAAAGGATTATCAAGTCTTCCAGATATTGTCCATATAGTGCTCTTATTCTATAAAGAATTATCGGTAGCGTTATGTGTTTTCAGGCATTAACAATATCACAACAAAAAAGAACAGAAAAAAATGCAATACAAACAAATGTATGTATAGACATAATAAAACTAAGTTTTACTCATATTAAAGATAAAATTAAATATGCAATAAAAAACCATGGTAATATCAGACATACACACGAGAGGGTGAAAACGATGTACATATAGAATATACAAAGAATGATAAATGCATGCGATATCAAAAGTCAAACTACTAAGTGGCCGTTCTCGGTAAACAAACAGATGTAGACGTATGTAAAGATATAAAAAACAAACAATATAAAGAGATGGACACCTGATATTCCAAAAAAAGAAGAGTAAAATATAAAGACAGAGGGCAAGGAGCCATAATGAAGAGGTGTATGTGCATACACCCACCCAACGCGTGTTTTGCTAATGTTCCATCTAGGGTACTCTTAGGCCTCTTTCACACTTCAGTCGTTCGACGTCAGTTAAAATCCGCCAAAGGGTGAAAAAAACGGATTCGCAGCAAAATTTCAAAAACGGATGCAACGGATCCAATCTTAAGGCGGATCCGTTGTGAACTTTTCAACCCAGAAAATGCTTGTACACATGGAGAGAGAGATTCCACCGAAAACGGATCATGATGGATCCACCACCCATAGGCGTCCATTATGCAAATCGGTGGACGCGGCGGATCTGTCATGGTCTGCTTTTTCGACTCACACAAAAAGCGTTGCAGTGGACGTTTTCAGAAACCGACGGACGCCAAAATAATGATAGATCCGTAATAGTGACGGATCGAACGGACGCACATCTGTCAAATTCCGTCACTAATGCAAATCATTGGCAAAAAACAGATCCGCCAAAAAAAAGGCGGATCAATTTTTTGACGCTTTGACGGATTTTGACTGACATCGCACGACTGAAGTGTGAAAGGAGCCTTAGTAGCATAGAAAATTATTTTATGCCATTTGATATTATAAATTTCCCCTTCAGTAGAGGATCTAAAGTCCCTGGCTGAAGTCAAGGATAAGATGTACTCTAAATGTTAGGAACTGTAATCTTTCTTTTTCTAAATAGAATAATTGTATATGATGTTTTGTGAAATAATTTTTCTATCGCATGCACGTGGAAGTAATCTTCTAGGAGTTAAATAAACAAGTTGTACGACACAAATCAGTTTTCAGAACAATATTGCAGAAAACATGAAGCTACACAAGTTTTTCTTGCTTTTATCAATGTATCAGTCTGACAAAAAAAAAAAATTGTTTACTTTCCTGGGAAATTTATTATAAGAGGAAACAGGGTCGGCTCCAGGTTTTCATGGGCCCCGGGCGAAAGAGTCTCAGTGGGCCCCTTTAACACATACCACAATTCATGATGCACAGATACTGCAGAGAAATATAGATATAGTACAATGCCAAACATTTCACTTACTTCTTACATTACATGAGTGATATCTATTGTAAATTCTGCAATAACTAAAAGACAAACAGTATAGTCATCCATACAGTATTATGGGCACCACATAGTGCTCCATGCAGAATAATGAGCCCCATATATTGCTCCATACAGTGTAATGAGCTCCATATATTGCTCCATACAGAATAATGAGCCTCATATAATGCTCCATATATAATGGGCCCCATATAATGCTCCATATATAATGGACCCTATAAGATGCTCCATATATAATAAGCCCCAAATGATGCTCCATATATAATGGGCCCCATATGATGTTCCATATATAATGGGACCCATATGATGTTCCATATATAATGGGCCCCATATGATGCTCCAGTATATGATGGGCCCCATATATGATGCTTCAATGCATGATGGGCCCCATATAATGCTTCATATATAATTGAACTATATATGATGCTCCAGTATATTATGGGCCCCATATAATGCTCCATATAATGGGCCCTATATATGATGCTCCAAAAATAAAAAATGAAATCCTCACCTCTCCTCACTGGCCCCTGCTCTGCTCGAGGCACTGGCCCCCTTTAATGGCACAGGCATCGGGCCCCCATAGCATGCCGGTGTCCCCGACTGCGAGTGGGCCCCCCCCACCTGCTCAGGGCCCCGCACTTGCCCGGGTGCGGACGCCGGCCCTGAGAGGAAACATGCAACCAAGCTGAGACTTTACGTTACAATGACAGCAGTTTAGTGAAGAGTCACCTACTTCTAGGTCAGTCTATATGGTGCCTTGAAAAAGTATTTATATCCCGTGAACATTTCCCCATTTTTTCATGTTACACCCGCACACTTTAATGTATATTATTGAGATTTTATGTGATATACCAACACAAAGTATCAATTATTTGTGAAGTGTAAAGGAAATGATAAATGGTTTTCGAAATACTTTAATAATGTAAATCTGAAAATTGTGAGGTGCATTTGTATTCAGCCACCTGAGTCAATAATTTTCAGGACCATCTTTCATTGCAATTACTGCTTCAAGTCTTTTGGGGTCTGTCTCTACCAGCTTTAAACATCTAGAGGCTGAAATTTGTGCCCATTCTTCTTTGCACACTCGCTCTCATTCAGTGAGATTGGATGGAGGCGTCTGAACAGCAACTTTCAGGTCTTGTCACAGATTCTCAATGGGATTTAGGTAAGAACTGAGACTGGACCATTCACATACATGAATGTGCTTTGATCTAAACCATCCCCATTATAGCTCTGACAAGATTTTTAGGGTTGTTGTCCTGCTAGAAGGTGAACCTGTGCCCCAATCTCAAGTCTTCCTCCAGGATTGCCCTGTATTTAGCTCCATCCATTTTCCTATCAAATGATCAGCTTCCCTGTCCCTCTAAAGAAAAGCCTCCCTGCAGCACAATGCTGCCACCACCATGTTTGACAGTGGGGCTGGTGTTTACAGGGTGATGTGCAGTGTTAGTCTTCTGCCACACATAGCGATTTGCTTTTAGCCCAAAAAGTTTTACTTTGGTCTCATTTGACCAGAGCACCTTCTTCCACATGCTGTGCCCCTTACATCGCTTTTTGGAAACTGCAAATGGGATTTTTTTATGTTTTTCTTTCTTCTTGACACTCTTTCATAAATTCCAGATTTGTGGAGTATAAGACTAATAGTTGTCCTGTGGACAGATTCTCCCACCTGAGTTGTGAATCTCTGCAGTTCCTCCAGAGGGACCATGGAACTCTTGGCTACTTCTATAATTAGTGTTTTCTTTGCTTGGGATGTCAGTTTAGGTGGACAGCTATGTATTGGTAAATTTGTAGTTGTCCCATATTCCTTCCATTTTTGGATAATGGATTGAACAGTACTCCATGAGATGTTCAAAGCTTGAGCTATTTTTTATAACCTAACCCTGCTTTACTATTCTTCACAACTTTATCCCTCAAATGTCTGATGTGTTTCTTAGTTTTCATGATGCAGTTTGATCCCCAATGTTCTAAAACAAACCTCTGAGGCATTCACATCACATCTGTAGTTATACTGGGGCTAAATTACACATAGGAGGACTCAATTTACTAATTACGTGATTTCTGGAGGCAATTGGTTACTCAGGATTTTAATTAGGGGCAACAGAATACAAGGGGGCTAAATACAAACGCACATCACAATTTTCAGATTTATATTTTTTAAAATATTTAGATAACCATGTATCATTTCCTTTACACTTCACAAATACTTGCTACTTTGTATTGGTATATCACATAAAATACATTTAAGTTTACGGGTGCAACACGAAAAAAATGCGGAAAGGTTCATGTGGTATGAGTACTTTTTCAAGGCAATGTATGTAGCAGTCAAGCATCATATAAATAATGCTTATCTATACAAATATGTTTATCTACCACCTCAGCTATAGAGGCAGATTCATAGGAGACTGCTCAACGCTCCTCATTCCTCATCTTGGCCTAATAGTATTTATTTTTAGAAGACAAATCGCAGAGTACCTGGATTGGTTACAGAGAGCAATCCCGCTGTGTACAGTGTACACAGAACGAAAAGATCAGGCTGTTCTCAGATGTGCCATGTATTCCAAGTTACTTTAGGTTATGTTATTCCGTTACTTAGAAAAGAAAATCTGCCTAAGAATTCACATGTTTTTCTTCACTATGGAATAAATGCAGATTAAATTAACATTTTTCTTGCTGCAAATCAAATAAAAACAGTGGTCATAACATCAAGGATTCAAGATCAAGATTCAGCCATAAAGCAATCCAAAGTCCTATATTATATGCAGTGTTTTATCAAATGTCAAACATAGCGTTGGGTATGCCATGGACTAAAGAACAAAGAAAAAATGCTGCACTATGCAGCAGAACCATGACTTGTCAACATTTTTCATTTCCAGCACAATACAAACCCTAAACATAGAGCGAAAGCTAGGCGAGCAAGACAAAGCATTTAAGAGTTTGTCCAGTTTTACATAAATAAAGCTAAAAAAAAAAAACATCCTTGCCTAGTGCTGTTAAAACAGATATTGAGACTGTCACAAAGTATCACCATTGTGAGCAAAACAAAGTAGCAAGTTGATTACTCTTACCACCTAAAGCCCAAATGGGTGATACTTCTTAAAAACAATTTTTACAAAAAGTATTAGCAAAAGTTATGAACCTTCTCCACTTTCATACTCTGCTTATACTAAGAGTACAAAGAAGCCCACCAGATAAAGTAGCACTGATGACCAAAAATCGAGGGGTCTCAAGCAGTGGATATGCCCCATCTAATAATAATAATCTTTATTTTTATATAGCGCTAACATATTCCGCAGCGCTTTATAGTTTGCACACATTATCATCGCTGTCCCCGATGGGGCTCACAATCTATCAGTATGTCTTTGGAGTGTAGGTGGAAACTGGAGGAAACCCACACAAACACGGGGAGAACATACAAACTCCTTGCAGATGTTGTCCTTGGTGGGATTTGAACCCAGGACCTCAGCACTGCAAGGCTGCATTGCTATCCACTGAGCCACCGTGCTGCCCATCTATATCAAAATTTATTTGTCTTAGGCAGGTGCACACAGCAGTATTTCTTCATCCAAGAGAATTGGGTCAATTATGCAAATCACATAATTGTCATCTGAGTGCAGTCCAATATTTTCCACGCACACATGGCAGAGTGCAATAAAAATATCAGATGCAGCAATTTTTTCTTCAGACACACTCTATCCAAGAAAAAAAAAGTAGGACATGTGCATCATCCCATACACTAATATTGGTCTAAGTACGATCCGGTGTTTTGTCAGATCCCACTCAAACAGAAAAGTACGCTTCTCTGCCTCTGCCCTAAGGCCTGCTTCACACCTCCGTTTTGTGGTGTCAGTCAAAATCTGTCAAATTGATAATGGATCCGTAGCTGATTTGAAAAAACTGATGCATTGGATCCGTTTTTTGATGGATTCGTCGCAGCAGTCAGGGAATGAAATTTAAAGGAATAGAACACTGGGCTGAGGAGAGAGAGAGAGAAAGAGAGAGAGAGAGAGAGATTTATCTGTGCCAGAACGGTTTCTGGGGTTAAATTCATGGAAGAAAAATACTTCTGGGCATGCTCAGTGTACAAAAACGGAATCCGTTACTGGATTCCGTCGTGACGGATGGTAACGCATCCGTCGCCCATAGGCGTCCATTCTAGCAAATGATGGAAGCAAGCGGCTCCGTCCTCGTCTGTCTTTTTGACGCAGACAAAAAACGTCCCTATAGACATTTTTTCCGCCCGACAGACAGTCATTTTATGACGGATCCGTCGCACAGCGGATGAAATGTGGGGTCCGTCGCTAATACAAGCCTATGGGGAAAAAACGGATCTGCCAGGCAAATCCGTCGGATCTGTTTTTTCTGCTAACGATGGATTTTGACTGACGTCAGAAAATGGAAGTGTGAAACAGACCTAAATGGGACCTAGAAACTGTGACTGACATAATAGAAATACCCCATTAACCAGTTCAAGATCAAACAATTTTCCCTTTTTATGCCCAGGCACATTTTATTTTTTTAATTATTATTTTTTTTTTTTTTTACACACATGCTGTTTTAAAGAGTTCCACTGAGTTTTTTTCTTCTTGTTGTTATGGAAATCATTTTTGCATTTTTCATTGTCAGTTTTATATATCATTTTTTTCCATTAACAGTGTAAAAGAAATTAAGTGAAAAAATAAACACTTTTCTGATTTTCATATTTTTTTCTATTTTTCTATTAGAGCACAAAGTTTCACTAAAATATGTTTTAACTCGTGTTTCCTTACTGCTGCAAATATTTTTTTTATATGGGATATTATTTTTTTTCAACAGGACTGGCATTAGAAACAGCAATTTGAACGGGTGGTTGTTTCCTCTTTTTATTTTTTTACTTTTTTTTTTTTTAAATGTGATATATTTTTTCTTGCTTTCTGTCACGCTGTATAGCAGATATATATATGTGATGTCAGTAATCTATATCAAAAGGGCAACATACTATATAACATGCGCATAGATATATGATAACATAGATTTTACCTGACAGAATGTCCAGAGGGTCAAAACGGAATCCGTTATACGCTGTCTCCGGCTAGAGGGTGACCGGGGTCTAAGCTGACCCTAAACTGGGGTCCTAACTAATCCCTCAACCTGGAGGTACTGTTAAAGGTACAGAGGTCCAGGCCACCAGCGTAAACCCTGTCTCCTATCAATCCCTGCCAACTGTATTCTAGTCCTAAGAAGGACCCTGAATACCACCAAAGGGAATGAACAGGTAACGGTTAATGAACAGAAAGACATACAAGAAAGACAAGAAATAAAGTAAATAAAGTCTTACATACAACACTCACACACAGTAGGAACACCTAAGGTCTCAGAGATAAAACTATAAGCTATAAGAGTAAAAACAACTAAGGAGCTCTTAGCTTAAGTATTCTCAGAACCGCTCCAGTCTGCTAGACTACATGAATGCTTTCACCGGCGTCTAACACCCAGACTGGCAGAAATATAAAGGAAACTAATTAGAACATAATCAAAAGCAGCCGGGCGAGGCTGCACCTAGCCTTAGCAAAGAGCTAGGAAAAATTAACTCTCTCATTACCAAAAAACAAAGAAACAGCAGCTCAGCTGTGAGAAGTCAGAATGTGCAATCACGACGATCTTCATGGCGATGCACCCATGACACTTTCTTTCAACAAGCCATACTTAGACTCCTGCCTCCACTGTAAAGCTTATTCTGCATCCACCGTGTACCCGAAAATCACATGATCTTCAGGTTGGGAGAAGGAAGAAATGTTACCGCTTCCTAAACTGAATGCACCATGTTTGTTTGGTTCTGTGTATACAGTGATCAGAAAGGCAGAGACAGTAGTAAACCATCTCTGCGTTCTTTATGGTTGTCCACGCCGGCTCCCTGCTTCTGCAGATGCACGATCTCCAGGCAGCCGCGGATTCTGCAAGAAAGCTCTAAGATGTCTCTTGCAGAGTCATATTAGGACAAGACCGAGGGTTTAAATAGTGTTGAGCCACCCCCGTAGTGTTCGAGTTCGGTTCTTCAAACTCCTCGTCAAACACCGTCGAACACCGTTAAAACCAATGGCAGGCAAACAAAAACACATAGAAACACATAGAAAATACATAGAAAACACTTCAAAGGTGTCCAAAAGCTGACAAACTGTTCAGAAGACACAACTAACACATGGAAAAGTGACAAGTACATATAGTCATGCGAAAAGAAAAAAGAGTTGGAGGAGTAAAAGGAGGGGAGACACAGATATAGCATGTCATGCCCTTCTAAAACCAAAAAAGTGCCAAGCCGACACAACCAGTCCGTTCCTGCCTGTGCGACCTGCGTGTCGCCGGGTTTGTACCAGACCTGCGGTGGACCCTGACGGCCAGCCCCCTCTCCCAATACTGGTGCCTGTCCGCTGGTGGGTCGAGCGAGCCCCCCTGCGGTGGAGGCAGGTCTAATCTTTTTTATTTAAATTGTCTCTCTAATTTGAATGAGTACACTTTAAATCCTTTTACAAGGATCTATTGGAGGGCAAGTCTCATGCCAGTGAGTCGCACGTACCAGGGCTTATGGGGTACTCGGCACAGAGCCCATTCACTTCAATGGGGGAGAGGTCACGGGTAGCGCAGCTCAGTCCGTTGCCCTGGGCGCTCATTCAAAGGGGGGATATTTACAGGGGATTGTAGGAATTGTTCGTGACGCCACCTGTGGCTCCTGATCAGGGTGACCAGCGCTGCAGGGTGAATCCTCTGAGGGGATGTTATTGGGCAGCAAGGTGTTAAGTCTCCCACAGGCGAGACTGGATCCCTCAGGGTATATGGCGGTGCAGGGGTGCAGGGTAATAAGGCAAACACACACAAAAAGTCTCTTTCTGTACCTTTACTGTTGTGGGTTCAGGCACGTCCCGGGAGGCTGTCAGGGTGGAGAATGCACATCCAGTAATCACTGAGTAGGTTTAAGGCCTCCTTTCGTCTTCATTTGTGTGTGAGTTTCTAACCTGCATGAAGCCAAGTTTAACTCCGTGTAGAACAGCTACGCCCGGCTGACATTGTGGTGGAGCCGTCTTGTGGACAGAACTAAGTCTATGTGGCTGATCAGGCCTGACCCCTGTTCTTCCTGACCCCGGTTGCGTATCAGCACTGAAGGGCCCCTCTGCGACCTGAAGTCCAGCAGGGTCTCCGGTTTCTCCCACTAGCCGTGAAGGTTCTAGCAAGCTCGGACCCGGTGTCCGGTTGTGCAGAGTGGAGGACAGCTATCGTTGCTATTTCTCCTCAGTCACTGTTGTGAGTGGGCTTGGGATGAGTTCTGAGCAGAGGCTCCCTCTGGTGGTTACAAGCGGTGCTGGTCTGTCCAGTGAAGATTGTGAGGATTGGGAATCAGGTGTTACTGACTGGTCTTATATAAGGGAGTCACCTTCCCATCAGGGTTGCCGGTGATTAATTGTTCTGGTCTGAATCCTTGATTCCTGTTTCCTTTGTAGCCTGCTGTGTCGTGTCTGCATCTCCTGCTAACAGATAAGACATTTTCTTTCACAAATTTTTTCCCTTCTGTGAGTACCATACAATTTTAAATTTTAGGCCGGTGATACTGTTATGTTTCGGTAGCTGAGGAGTGCAGGCAAAAAAGGCAATACACCAGAGATCACACGACCTCTACCACCTAAATTAGTTCTCTGGTGTAACAAAATCAAAACAGCAGCCACTGAAAAAACTGGAAAAAGCAAAGGTACAAACATCAGTGGCTGAACTAAACTGAGAGGGCAAAAGCCCCCGGAGGGGACCCTGAAGGCCCCCACAGAAGTGCAGGACAAAATGCAAAAATCAAGCACAAAAACAAAAAGAAGAAAATGTCTTATCTGTTAGCAGGAGATGCAGACACGACACAGCAGGCTACAAAGGAAACAGGAATCAGGATTCAGACCAGAACAATTGATCACCGGCAACCCTGATGGGAAGGTGACTCCCTTATATAAGACCAGTCAGTAACACCTGATTCCCAATCCTCACAATCTTCACTGGACAGACCAGCACCGCTTGTAACCACCAGAGGGAGCCTCTGCTCAGAACTCATCCCAAGCCACATCATCACAACAGTCACTCTTTCTTCCCTTTTACCACTCGCCTGTCGCCCTACTCACACCTTTAACATAAGCACAGGCAACAGTAGGTGTAGTCATCAGCTTCCTTCTCATCTGACAGGTATCTCCGTCTGTCTGAGCTAGAATGACTCACTCCTGAATCACCAAGACTGGAATGAATCTTTTTTCTGCTACGTCTCCCACACCCTTATATAGTCTAAGGCTCCCTCTGGTGGCACTATAGGGAAGTGTGAGTGTGAATGAATATCAGGTGAGTGTGAATTACCTTTCTGTGCATCCTCCAGGGAACATGTGTCACCAAGCGCAGCTGGGCCACACACCAGCAGCCGCAGTAATTCCAGCTCCAGTAGCGTCCAGTAAAGCTGCTGCAGTTAAAAAGCTTTTATAAGGATCGAGCTTGGCGGTCCACCGCAAGGCGTCCTACCGCCAGTCACAGCCCCTGTGCCTTGGGGTGCCTCCCCGATGTTCTTCACTGAGTGTCCCGAGGGCCCGAAGCATTTCCTTTGAAAAAATTAAGTGTCCAAACTACAGGTGGTGTAGCTTGCTTAACAGCTGGGTTAATCCGCTGACTAGCAGACACTGCTATTAGGCCCAAAGTATTGCTTGGGCTAGATGCAGTTAAAAATTTGTAATTAGATACTCTCGCTGGATGCTGAGAAAGCATTCCATAGAGTCTCCTGGCACGCCATATATTATTCTCTTAAAAAGCTTGGGGTAGGGCAGGGCCGGCTCCAGGTTTTTATGGGCCCCGGGCGAAAGAGCCTCAGTGGGCCCCTTTAACACAGACCACGATTCATGATGCTCAGATACTGCAGAGAAATATGGGTATAGCACAATGCCAAACACTTCTCTTCTTCCATTACATGACTGATATCTATTGTAAATTGTACAATAGCTCAAAAACCGCAAAATCCTCACAGCGCACAGAACAGACTGGACAGTACAGTCCTCCATACAATATTATGGGCACCACAGTCTCCCCCTCATCACCCATATAATACCCCATGCAGAATGTCATCCCCCATATAATGCTCCATACAGAATACTGGACCCAAAATAATGCTCCATACAGAATACTGGACCCAATATAATGCTCCATACAGAATACTGGTCCCCATATAATGCTCCATACAGGATACTGGTCCCGATATAATGCTCCATACAAAATATGGAGCTCTCCTCTGCGCTGTACTGCGTTCTGCACTGTTACGGTTCAGGAAAGGGCGCTGTGGAAAGACTCCTCATCATCATCATTGAGTCCTTAACATCATAATTGCCTGCCCATCATCATCATCGCCTCCCCATCATCATTTATCTCCTCCCCATCATCATCAATGCCTCTCCATTATCATCAATGCCTGCCCATCATCATCATCATCGCCTCCCCATCATCATTATCGCCTCCCCATTATCATCAATGCCTGCCCATCATCATCATCGCCTCCTCATCATCATTATCGCCTCCCCATCATCATCAATGCCTGCCCATCATCATTTATCGCCTCCCCATCATCATCAATGCCTGCCCATTATCATCAATGCCTGCCCATCATCATCATCGCCTCCCCATCATCATCATCGCCTCCCCATCATCATTATCGCCTCCCCATCATCATCAATGCCTCCCCATTATCATCAATGCCTGCCCATTATCATCATCGGCTCCTCATCATCATTATCGCCTCCCCATCATCATCAATGCCTGCCCATCATCATCAATGCCTGCCCATCATCATCTTCTCCCCATCATCAATGTCTGCCCATTATCATCAATACCTGCCCATTATCATCATCTTCTCCCCATCATCATCAATGCCTGCCCATCATCTTCTCCCCATCATCAATGCCTGCCCATTATCAATACCTGCCCATTATCATCATCTTCTCCCCATCATCATCAATGCCTCCCCATTATCAGCAATGCCTGCCCATCATCACACACAGACAGCACATAAGCACTCTCTCACATACATACACACACACACACATACACACACACACAAAGCACCGCACTACATAGACACAGACACACACAGAGACACGTCTCACCTGTCCAGCGTCCCCGCTCTCTGCCACAGCAGGCCGCTGAATGATGACGTCATTCAGCGGCGCTGCTGTGAGAGGAAGCGCCGACGCCCCCTGGAGTCCGGAGCTGCAGCAGCGGAGGCACGGGAGAGGTAAGTATTGTGCCAGCTGATGCCGGGGCCCTGAGCAAGCGGGGGGGGGCCCAGTGGCGGCGCTGACACCGCTTTCCTCCTCGCTAACGGGCGGGGGGGTGCCAGACTGTGAGTGGGCCCCCCAGCCTGCTCAGGGCCCCGGCACTTGCCCGGGTGTGCCGGGTGCTGACGCCGGCCCTGGGGTAGGGGACCCTTTTATAGCCAAAATCATGGCCCTGTATCGCAATCCGTCAGCTAGGCTGAAGATAAATGGAACATTATCATCACCTTTCATAATCACCAATGGAACAAGGCAGGGATGTCCTCTGTCCCCTCTCTTATACATCCTAGTGATGGAGCACCTGCTCTCATCAATTCACGATAACCCCAAAATTAGGGGGATTGAGGTGGGAGGCACCAAGTACAAGTGCTCTGCATTTGCTGATGAATGATGTCCTAGTATATATCACTCAACCACATATATCCATCACTGCTGTTATGGCTGAAATAGATCACTTTGGTACATGGTCAAATCAATGCAGCGAAGTCTGAGGCCCTCGATGTTTCCCTCCCCAAATCCATACAGGATTCCATCCAGTCCAACTTTCCCTTTGCCTGGCCCTCACAGGGTATCAAATACTTAGGAATTCATATTCATAGAGACCTCTCCCGTCTATTTTTTCTTAATTTTGGGCCCTTTATTGAACAACTCCATAGAGATCTTAGTTCTTGGACAGTGAAGGATTTTTCCAGGTTCGCAATAATAAATATACTAAAAATGAACGTCCTACCTAAACTCTTATACATCTTCCAAACTATTCCCGTGGTAATTCCGTCAAATTTTTGTAAAAGACTACGCATTAGCTTTTGCAGATTTATCTGGGCAAGTGGGCGTCCGCGCATTCGGGGGGACGTTCTGATCAGACACAAACAAAAGGGGGGCCTTAGCCTTCCGGATTGTAGAAGGTATTACATGACAGCAGTACACGGTAGAATCCTGGACTTCTTCCATCATTCGGAGGGGAAATTGTGGGTCCAAATAGCTCAATCCATTTGTCCTAAAGCTCTTACCACTCTCCCATGGTGCGCCCATTTAATTGTCCCCTCTTTTGGCCTCATGTCATATAGTACTTATGCCACTGCTTTGGCTTTGAGATCCCCAAAAAAAAGCTTATCCTCAATCGACCCCCAGGGCCCCTTGCTCCCGATTTCAGATAATCCAGATTTCCCACCAGGACCATCTGCAAATAGATTTCTCGGTTCAAAAAATTCCAACCGATATTATTTTTCTCACGTCATCTCCAATACTTCGCTGCTCCCCCTCAATGACTTGTTACAGGGAAGAGCCAGTTCCCCGAAGGCAAATTTTGAATATAGCCAGTTACAACACTTCTATTCAACTGTGAAGAAGCGCACACATCTTCATAGAGATCTCACAAACTTTGAAAAATTGAGCCTATCATTGTCACCCCCTACACACTCCATCTCCCTACTGTATAATCTCCTCATTGCCCAGGTAACTGACAATTGGCCAGGATTATGCGGTGCATGGGAAAGGGAACTGGGGAAGTCCTTCTGTGACTCACAATGGGATAAATGTTTCTTCCTAACACATAAAACCTCAATAGGGTCCAAAGCTCAGGAAACCTCCTTCAAAATTATCTCTAGATGGTAGTGGGTACCAGCAGTAGTTCATAGATGGTATCCAGTGGTCTCAGATAGATGTTGGAGATGTGGGGAGGGGGAAGAGACAATGTCACACATATGGTGGGCATGCTCTATAATAAATGCATTTTGGGCAAAGGTGGTTCCCATGATTGAGAAAATAACTGGTTGGACTATCCCTAATACGCCAGAAGCCCTCCTTTTATCAATGTTACCAATAAGTAAACGTAGTTATAAAAGGTCATCAATAGGCTACCTAATACAGGTGGCTAAGAATGTCATTCCACGACACTGGAAAAGCAGAGACCCACCCACTGTGGAGGAATGGTTTGCGCAGATCTCCCTCCTTAATAGGATGGAGCATATGATTGCCATCTCACCGGCTGATGTTGATAGATACTGTGTGATTTGGAGGAATTGTATTGATTTAAATAACTCGGACGCCTACCATCAAGGCCCCAACTAAAGTTATCCGTGATGTTGGCACAAAAATGATCATAATCGCACTCTATTGATTGGTGGTCTGCCGTGGTCCGCTCCCTCTCTCTCTATCTTTCATATTGAAAAATACATGCTTGAAAATCTCCTCCTCATTCCTTACCTGTTTGCAAAGCTCACTTAATCATTTTATTTGGAGTAGGAAGAAAGCCAGAGTGGCTCAAAATGTTCTTTATAATCAAAAAAGTTATGGTGGAGCTGGACTACCGAACATTTCGGCTTATTACTCTGCTAATCTGATCAAACAGAGCTGTTTTTGGTGGCCTCATAAAGATCCTCCAGCCTGGTACGATTTAGAACTCTTTTTAAACAACAACAAACCTCCCCATTTGTTAGTATTAGGTTTTCTCTTAAACAAGCAAATTCCTTATAGTTCCCACCCCATTCTCCAGCCCTCCATTGAGGCCTGGAAAAGGCTTGCTAAACCAAAAAAGGGTTGTGATAAAATCCATATCCTCAAGAATATTCCATTATCTCTTATCCATGAATCTAGGGGATTGGTCTTGGACCCTCTCTGGCTCAAATTGGGCATTAAGAAACTGGGAGATATCTACGATGGTTAGTGACAGAGCCAATTTGCAGCTTAATGACCGGGCCAATTTTTACAATTCAGACCACTGTCCCTTTATGAGGCTATAACTCTGGAATGCTTTAATGAATCCAGCTGATTCTGAGAATGTTTTTTTGGAACATATTGTACTTCACTTAAGTGGTAAAAATACGGATTTTTGTGTTACTCACCGTAAAATCCTTTTCTCCGAGACGCTCATTGGGGACACAGGACTGTGGGTGTATGCTACTGCCACTAGGAGGCTGACACTAAGTAAACATAAAAAAAGGTTAGCTCCTCCTCCGCCGTATACACCTCAGCACTGGCCACAGGCAAATCCAGTTTAGTGCAAAAAGCAGTAGGAGGCTAAAATAATCAGAGTTAACACAGATACAGCATATCCAGAAGAAAAAACTGCTGATACAGATTAATCAGAGAATAGAGTTAACTCAAAAACAAAGCCATCCGGCTATTAGGGAGGGAGCTGTGTCCCCCAATGAGCGTCTCGGAGAAAAGGATTTTACGGTGAGTAACACAAAAATCCGTATTTCTCCTTCGTCTCATTGGGGGACACAGGACTGTGGGACGTCCCAAAGCAGTCCCTTGGGTGGGAAACCGACTCCACAGTGTAGTTTATAATCAAGCATTGCTTATAGGTGCGCAACTGCGCCCTGAAGAATCCTTCTACCCAGACTGGCATCCGCAGAAGTCTGGGTATGGACATTATAATGCTTGGAAAAGGTATGCAGACTGGACCAGGTTGCTGCCTTACAAACCTGTTCCACCGAAGCCTGATGTCGAAGGGCCCAGGAGGCACCCACCGCTCTGGTGGAGTGAGCCTTGATCCCTGCGGGAACCACCGCGCCTCTGATGCGGTAAGCCTCCTGAATGGCTAACCGAATCCACCTAGCCAAGGTTGATTTAGAAGCAGCAAGTCCCTTCCTGCGACCTTCAGGGAGGACAAACAGCGTGTCCGTCTGTCGAAAGGACGCCGTCCGAGATACATATCTCCTGAGTGCTCTCACCAGATCCAGCGTATGGAGAGCCTTCTCCACTCGGTGCGTCGGAGCTGGGCAAAATGAGGGCAAAACAATGTCCTCATTAATATGAAATGAGGACACGACCTTAGGCAAAAAAGGTGGTGTTGGTCTGAGCACCACCTTATCCTGATGGAAAAGTAAGTACGGAGCTCGACAAGACAGTGCAGCCAGCTCCGAAACCCGCCTTATGGATGTTATGGCTACCAAAAACACCACTTTCCAGGAAAGAAATGACAGAGAAACCTCCTGCAAAGGTTCAAAAGGAGACTCCTGCAGACTCCCAGGACTAGATTGAGATCCCAAACATCTAAGGGAGCCTTGTAGGGGGGAACTATATGGACAACCCCCTGAATAAAGGTCCTAACTTGAAAATTAGACGCGATCCTTCGCTGAAAAAGCACTGATAAGGCTGATATCTGGCGTCTAAGCGTACTTGGTGCTAGACCTGAATCTAGGCCTGCCTGGAGAAATGACAGAATGTTTGGAATTGAAAACCGAAGCGGGGAACAATCATGTTCCCTGCACCAAGTAAAAAAGACCTTCCAAGTCCCGTGGTAGATGCGAGCCGAAACAGGCTTTCGGGCGCTAGCCATCGTCGCGGCGACTTTTTTAGAGAATCCAGCCCTGGTCAGGATCCAAGATTCAACGGCCAAGCCGTCAAACACAGGACCGCTGAGTTCTGGTGGTAAACTGGGCCTTGAGAGAGAAGGTCCGCGCGCTCTGGCAGTCGCCAGGGTGCGTCGGCGAGCAATTGTACCAGCTCCGCGTACCATGGGCGACGTGGCCAATCTGGAGCGATTAATATCGCTGGGACTCCTTCTAACCTGATCTTTCTGATCACCCTTGGGAGCAGAGCTATTGGTGGAAACAAGTATGGAAGATGAAACTGATTCCATGGTAGAACCAGGGCATCTACTGCAATTGCCTGCGGATCCCGGTACCGGGAAACAAAGTTGGGCACTTTGGCATTTATCTTGGAAGCCATCAGGTCCACATCTGGGGTTCCCCAGCGTCGGCATATCTGCTGAAAAACCTCGGGATGTAGAGACCATTCCCCTGACGCTATGCCGTGACGGCTGAGAAAATCTGCTGCCCAGTTTTCCTCGCCCGGTATGTGGACTGCTGAAATCACAGAGTGATTTTCCTCTGCCCAGGTCAGAATCTGTTTTACCTCGTGCATGGCCGCCCTGCTGCGGGTACCTCCCTGATGGTTTATGTATGCCACCGCCGTGGCATTGTCCGATTGTATTCGGACTGGGCGGCCCGCCAGATGCTGGTGAAAATGCCTCAAAGCCAGCCGAACCGCTCGGATCTCTAAAATATTGATCGGGAGGGTCGATTCTTGCTGAGACCAAACTCCCTGAGCTGTGTGGTGACGAAACACTGCTCCCATCCGAGAAGGCTGGCGTCCGTTGTGACTACCAACCAAAAATTTGGAGGAAACAAACGACCCTGTCGAAGAGTGGTGTCCCTCGTCCACCACGTAAGAGTCTGTCTGATCTGCAGGGACAGACGACACCGCAGATTGAGGGAGTAAGGGCTCCCGTCCCATACTGCCAAGAGTGCATGTTGAAGGGGGCGAAGATGAAACTGGGCAAACGGAATAGCCTCGATTGCCGCCACCATCCTTCCTAGGACCCTCATGCAAAACCGGATGGTGTGAGGAATAGGTTGGCGAAGTATCCGTACCTCTTGGCGGAGAACTAAGGCCTTGTCCTGAGGAAGAATTATCAACCCCTGAGCGGTGTCGAAATTCATCCCTAAAAAGGTGATCTTCCGAGATGGCACGGGAGATGACTTCTTCATATTCACCAGCCACCCCAAACGAGCAAGGGTGTCTAACGTAATGTTGACACTTTCCTCGCAGGTCTGAAAAGACGGCCCCTTGATGAGGAGGTCGTCTAAGTAAGGCAGGATGACTATCCCCCTGGAGTGCAAAATGGACACAACAGCAGCCATGACCTTTGTGAACACCCTGGGGGCTGTGGCTAGCCCGAATGTCAGGGCTGCGAACTGAAAATGAAGTTTGTCGATGGCAAACCGAAGAAACCTTTGATGAGGGGGAAATATGGGAATGTGAAGATAGGCATCCTGGATGTCTATTGATGCTAGAAATTCCCCTCTTTCCATGGCTGCAATGACTGAACGGAGAGATTCCATTCGGAAATGCCGAATTTTGACAAACCGGTTCAATCGCTTTAGATCTAGAATAGGCCTTACGGTACCATCCTTCTTGGGTACAATGAACAGGTTGGAATAAAATCCCTGACCTCTTTCGACCTCTGGTACAGGTACGACAACCCCGCTGTGCCGAAGAGACTCGACCGCCTTGAATAAGGCACGACCTCGAGACCCCTCCTTGGGAAGGCGCGAGGAAAAAAAGCGATTTGGGGGAAGGCTGGTAAATTCTATTTTGTACCCCGTGGAGACTAACTCCCTGACCCCCTCGTCGTGAGTCACTGATAGCCAAGTGGGACGAAACCAGAGTAAGCGGCCGCCTACCCTGGAAAAATTGACCGGATTTTGCCTCCAGTCATTTGTCTGAATATCTTTGGGGTTTGGACCCTCTGGATCTTGGCTGATAAGATCTCCCTCTTCCCAGAGGATTGGTCCTGTAGGTGACCTGGCGATCTTTGGCCTGATTAGGCCGACCTGAGCCGCTGGAGGTGGCTGGCATGGCCCAGCCTGGGTTACGAAAGGCCCTAAAACGAGGCTGAGGTTGTCGACGAAAAGGTTGTTTAATCCTTTGCTGAGGAAGGAAATTGCTCTTCCCTCCCGTTGCATCAGATATGAGCTGATCCAGTCTCTCGCCAAATAACCGACCACTCTGATATGGTAAAGATGTAAGCGACTTCTTTGAGGTTGAATCTGCTCACCAAGTTCTCAGCCATAAGGATCTTCTAATGGCAATTGCATTAGCAGCGGCTAATGCTGCGCAATTTGCCGCATCCATGGATGCATTAATTAAGAAGTCTCCAGCAAGAGCTATTTGATTAGAAATCTGGGTTACCTCAGACGGCACCTCTATGCCGTGAAGAGCCCTATTTAGAGACTCCGACCAGGATATTATGGCCTTGGCAACCCAAGTCGCTGCAAAAGAAGGAGAAAGAGCAGAACCTGATGCCTCAAATACCGAACGGGCCAAACTCTCAATTAGACGATCCGTTGGCTCCTTAATAGAGGAACCGCTGGGAATAGAGAGGAGCGTTTTAGATGCCAAACGCGAAACAGGAGGATCAACCGAAGGAGATTCTGTCCACTTCTTAAGGAGCTCAGGAGCAAAAGGATATCTAGTATTGAGAGCCTTTTGTCCAGCAAAGCGCTTGTCCGGTTTCTCCCGGTGGCGCTGCACTAATTCCTCAAACTCAGGATGAGCACCAAAAACTTTATGGGCTTGCCTGGCTCGTTTAAAGGTCACCTTGTGACCAGAGGTCAAGGTGGACTCATCGTCTATCCCCAGAGTTTGATTGATAGCTTCAATCAAACTGTCAATTGTTTCTTGACTATACTGTGCCTCTAGATTAAGTGATTCTTCCAAATCGGAATCCGAATATTGATCACTTGCCAAGGGAGAGGGGAGAGCGGAGAACGGAACTAAAAGATGCCGAGGCTCCAGACGGCATGGGCGACACAGTGTGGGTTCGTTTCCCCTGTGTCTGCCTGGTGCGAGCGCGGCCCCTGCAGGCCTGAGGTTCCTGAGATGTAGCCAAGACAGGTGAACCACTGTCCCTGCTCCTATCGGGAGCTTGAAGGGACTCGACCGCTCTGGTCAATGACGCCACAGATTGAGCCAGGGAAAGGGCCCATTCAGGGGGGCTTGACGCACTAGGCTCGGCTATAGGAGAGGGTTCCTGAGCCCGTTCAGAGTCACAGGCCTCGCAGACCCGAGAAGTCTGGGCATGCGGAAAGGGGACCTACAAGCAATGCATGCAGTATAAAGTATCGTATGCGTCTTGGTTCTTTTGGACATTCTGAATCCGTCACAGTACACAATAAACTGGATGTGTCAGTCAGCGGAAGGGGCGCAAAAGTGCGCAACAATCAGGCTGGAGGTAGTAGCACTCACCCCAGTCCTGTATCCCAGCGTCCTTTCGTGTACAATGGGCAGAAAAAAACAGGACATCCGAGTTTCTCCCGGTGAAATTGCCTGCGGCTCCAATCTTTCAAAAAAGAGCGCTTCTCTGCCAAAGAGGAAGTGCTCATGTAGCCGAGCCTCAGGAGGGAGGGTCAAGAGGCGCGGCCTAGACGTCAGGGCTTCCGTCCCCCCAACTTCCGGCCGCGGCCTATCTCCGGGAAAAGCCGGGGACTAAATTTGAAGCCGCGGCCTAGCGGCCGCCGAAGCCGCGGTCTAAATTTCCGGCGGAGGCGGCCCCAAAGTCAGAGGGCGGGTCCGCCGGAAGGAGACGCCGCCGGGGCGGAGCCCACCTCCGCGACCGCGATCCCTCAAGCTGACGCCGCATAACATTCTGGCCAGCGGCCCAGTCCCCGGGAAAAGCCGGGGACTAGATTTGAAGCCGCGGCCTAGCGCCATTAGAAGCCGCGGTCTAAAATTTTTTTCCGGCGGCGGCCACCCCAAAGTCGGAGAGCGGCCCCGCCGACAGGAGACGCCGGGAACGGTCCCCATACTCACGACCGCGGCCCCCTCCACCATACTTCAGCCCGCGGCCTAGTCCAGGGTAAAGCCGGGGACTAAATCTTTACTCCGGAGCGCTGCTGTATCTTTAGCCATTCTGGATTTGAAGGTGAGATTCTTCTTCCAACATCTTCACATGCAGCGCATTAAAGGGGGACTCTCCGTGAAAAATAAAAGGACGGTGCAGGAACCCTAACTCCATCACCCCTTCAGGGGATGAGGAGAGGGACCGTCCGCCACCTTGCAGCACCGCAGTCTAGCATTGGTGGTGCAGTGGGGCCGCACGGACTAACTCCCGCCTCTGTACACCTAGGGCTTCAATACCTTAGGGTGGTCAGGGCTGAGTCCGGCATTTATGTCCCACGTTGCGGGAGAGGATACGATGGAGGCTTTACTCCACGTGCTCGCCCGTTGATGGTTTGGGGAGATCGGACCCTTTCAATAGGATCCGTCGCCCCTATCTCATCTTCGTGGGAAAAAAAAAAAAAATGGTCTGGAAAAAGAACCAGACGTGTGCCTCCATCAGACACTAAGCAATAACTGGATTTGCCTGTGGCCAGTGCTGAGGTGTATACGGCGGAGGAGGAGCTAACCTTTTTTTATGTTTACTTAGTGTCAGCCTCCTAGTGGCAGTAGCATACACCCACAGTCCTGTGTCCCCCAATGAGACGAAGGAGAAATTTTTTTATATGACTTGCGTTTATTTATGAAATAA
>JARQOD010000001.1:401218871-401250929 GCA_033576555.1 Oophaga sylvatica
ACATTATAGGTACGGCTGCATATGGGGTGCATTATAAGTGGGGGGTGCATTAAAGGTATGGCTGCATATGGAGTACATTATAAATAAGACTGAATATGGGGTACATTTCAAGTAAGGCTGCATATGGGGTGCATTATAAATAAGACTGCATATGGGGTACATTATAAGTAAGGCTGCATATGGAGTACATTATAAATAAGACTGCCTATGGGGTACATTATAAATAAGACTGCCTATGGGGTGCATTATAAATAAGACTTCCTAAGGGGTGCATTATAAATAAGACTGCCTATGGGGAGTGCATTACAATATAGAGGCTGTCTATGGGGGTGCATTTATACTATATTGAGGACTATCTGGTGTATTATGCTATATGGAGGCTATCTAGGGGGCCATCATACAGTGTGGAGATTACAGTGGCGGGGCCATCATACAGTGTTGGAGCCATTAAATAGTTTGGGGATATTAAGGGGTCAGTATATATCCAGTGAGGGTGCATCATACTGTGTATAGGGGAGCTGTACAGGGGGGAGATCGGGACATTAAGTGTAAGTGGGTACTTATTGTTATAGGGGAACTCTGGTTACTGTGACTGTCAAAGGGGCACACACAGGGCATTATTACATTCTAGGGGAAAACTGTGGGCACTGTTTTCTAGTGCACTTGCACCCGGCATTACTATATTATAGAGGGTGCTTTAGAATTTAGAGGTCACACAGAACCACACAGTAGGTGCAGTAATAGGGACACATAGGGCAGCAGCGGCTCAGAAATATATCAAAAAAGTTGATTATATTCTAGCTACAACCCTAACCTCAACACACCCCTAACCCTAATCCCAACACTAACCTTAATCCCAACCCTAATTGTAACCCTAACCCTAATTGTAACCCTAACCCTAATTGTAACCCTAACCCTAATTCCAACCCTAACCTAATTATATACCTAACCCTAAGGCTAGGTTCATATTGCGTTTTACCAGCCCGTTAACACATAGCTTGACGGGCTGGTAACGGTATAGCATACGCTAGCGCAGAGGAATCAGCAGATGATTCATCTGTGCTAGCGGTGACGGAGCCTGGACGCTGCAGCCTGCGTCCGAGGCTCCGTCACTGAATGACGGCACGTCGCGAACGCATGCCGCTTCACGGCATGCGTCGCGATTCGTCCCTCAAATGGGGGTGAATGGCAGCATTAACGGACTGCGTTACACCACGTTGTACCGCGGTGTAGCGCAGTCCGTCTAACGGACTGCCATAACGCAGTATGAACCCAGCCTAACCCTCACCCTAATCCTAATTGTAACCCTAACCCTAATGGAAGAATAAAAATAAAATTTTTCTTTATTTTATTATATGTCCCTAACAAAGGAGGTGATAAAGGGGGGGTTTATGTACTGTTTTTTTTATTTTGATCACTGTGATAGTTTATCACAGTGATCAAAATGTACTTTCAGAGAATGAATGGAATCATTCATTTTTTGAATCTGCTGCCAGGCAGAGTCGGCGGGCGCACTGCCCATGCGCCCGCCATTTTTTTTCAAGATGAAGAGGATGAAGAGGACGGAGGATCGAAGGACAGGGGGCGCTGCAGGAGCACGGAGGGACATGGGGAACACCTTCAGGTACCGGGGGGGATCGGGGGTCCCGGGGACCCTATTTCTCTCCCCTCTGATGTGCGATCACATCAGAGGGGAGAGAAATTACAGACAGGATCGCATCTTTTTTTTCTCTTTTGCGATCGCCGTTATAGGGTTAATAACGGCGATCACAAAAGCGGGGGGACTGGGGGGGGCCCTAATTATGTTCTCTGGGGTCTCGGCTACCACTAAGAAAATCCGTCTCGGCGGGCGCACTGCATTTTCTTTACCGGAAAAAGACGTGGGAGGCCTGGGGGGACACGATCACATCAGAGGAGAGAGAAATTAAAAGGAAAATCTGTTATGATCTGCTACAAGCACTAAAGAAAGATGGGAATTCTGTCCTACAATAGAACGAAGCTGGATCCCTACGATGAAACGGGGAACCTGATCCTGCGACCAGACCCGCTAAAGTCCTCAGCTAGTCTGAACGAAGACCTATAGTTGCGAGGGAGGAATCCCTACAAGATCTAGGGACTGGGAGAAAAGGTGGACACCTCCTAACAGAAATTGTAGCAGGGAAAATAAAACAGAAAACAAATTACTTAGAGATCCTAAGATCAAGCAAAACTGACAGAGTAAGGCACCTAAGCACCCGGCTAGCTTAAGAGTAGATAATACAATGAAGTCCAGCAAAGCCAGAAGGGCGGAGCCAGACTAAATAGGGAAAAAAGGTCATGTGACCAGCAAACTGAAAAAAAACGAACAAGAGGGTTCTAACAGTACCCTCCCTTCTAAGAGGATCCTCCGGATCCCCTAGGACTTAGGCTTATCCGGAAACCTCTTGTGAAACGCTTTGACAAGTCTAGACGCAGAAACATCATCCGACCTCACCCATGAGTTATCCTCAGGTCCATAACCCTTCCAAGCGACGAGGTACTGCACAGTGGCGTAGCGACCCGGGTGCGGGGGGTGCTGGCCGCACCGGGTGACACCTCTGCTTGGGGTGACACCAGTAGCGTTAAACTGTATCGGCATGCACAGCACGCCGACACAGTTACTTTCTGCGGCAGAGCAGGGACAATCAATCTCCCTGCTCTGCCGCCCGGCCGCTATGGGGCCCCTGAGCAGGTGGTGGGGGGCCCTGTGCCAGCAGTGGTCGCAGGGTCAGCTGTATCAGCATCCAGTCGATACAGCTGACCGCATTGAGAGAGAAGGAGCGAGCTCTCCTTCTCTCCCATAATCCCCCTGTCAGCGTCTGACAGCGGGCGCGATGACGTCACTGCCCAACGCTGAGAGGGAGAGCAGTGAGCAGCGCAGGAGCCGGGAGCAAGAGAGGTGAGTACAGGATTTATTATTTTTGTAAAGGGGGTGCATTATAAGTATGGCTGCATATGGGGGTGCATTATAAGTACGGCTGCATATAGGGGTGCATTATAAGTACGGCTGCATATGGGGGTGCATTATAAGTACGGCTGCATATGGGGGTGCATTATAAGTAAGGCTGCTTATGGGGGTGCAATATAAGTACGGCTGCATATGGGGTGCATTATAAGTACGGCTGCATATGTAGTACATTATAAATACGGCTGCTTATGGGGGTGCATTATAAGTACGGCTGCATATGGGGTGCATTATAAGTACGGCTGCATATGGGGGTGCATTATAAGTACGGCTACATATGGGGGTGCATTATAAGTGGGGGTGCATTATAAGTACGGCTGCATATGGAGTACATTATAAGTAAGGCTGCCTATGGGGTGCATTATAAATAAGACTGCATATGGGGTACATTTCAAGTAAGGCTGCATATGGGGTACATTATAAGTATGGCTGCATATGGGGGTGCATTATAGTGGGGGTGCATTATAAGTACGGCTGCATATGGGGGTGCATTATAAGTGGGGGTGCATTATAAGTACGGCTGCATATGGGAGTACATTATAAGTAAGGCTGCCTATGGGGTGCATTATAAATAAGACTGCATATGGGGTACATTTCAAGTAAGGCTGCATATGGGGTACATTATAGGTACGGCTGCATATGGGGGTGCATTATAAGTGGGGGGTGCATTAAAGGTATGGCTGCATATGGAGTACATTATAAATAAGACTGCATATGGGGTACATTTCAAGTAAGGCTGCATATGGGGTGCATTATAAATAAGACTGCATATGGGGTACATTATAAGTAAGGCTGCATATGGAGTACATTATAAATAAGACTGCCTATGGGGTACATTATAAATAGGACTGCCTATGGGGTGCATTATAAATAAGACTTCCTAAGGGGTGCATTATAAATAAGACTGCCTATGGGGAGTGCATTACAATACAGAGGCTGTCTATGGGGGTGCATTATACTATATTGAGGACTATCTGGTGTATTATGCTATACGGAGGCTATCTAGGGGGCCATCATACAGTGTGGAGATTACAGTGGCGGGGCCATCATACAGTGTTGGAGCCATTAAATAGTTTGGGGATATTAAGGGGTCAGTATATATCCAGTGAGGGGGCATCATACTGTGTATAGGGGAGCTGTACAGGGGGGAGACTCGGGACATTAAGTGTAAAGTGGGTACTTATTGTTATAGGGGAACTCTGGTTACTGTGACTGTCAAAGGGGCACACACAGGGCATTATTACATTCTAGGGGACAACATGTGGGCACTGTTTTCTAGTGCACTTGCACCCGGCATTACTATATTATAGAGGGTGCTTTAGAATTTAGAGGTCACACAGAACCACACAGTAGGTGTAGTAATAGGGACACATACGACAGCAGCGGCTCAGTATTGGGGTACCAGGTGTAGTAATAGGGGCACATACTGCAGCAGCGGCTCAGTATTGGGGTATCAGGAGCAGTAATAGGGACACATATGGCAGCAGCGGCTCAGTATTGGGGTATCAGCAGGATGAGGAGTTTGTGCAGGTTGAGAATAGTCCAATTGGTGACCGTGACAGTGCTGACAATATGAGAAGTGAAACGTTTCTTTGTTGTATTCTCTGTAGTCGAGTCCTGGCTGGAGGAGTCGTTATGTCGGTCTGGGCCAGATGGAAAAGACATGAAAAGTGAACGATTCCATCAGAAAACGTCAGCGGTAAGTCTTGTTTCTTGTTATATGGCTAAAAAATGATTGTTTGGGGGTGGGGGTGACACCATTTTATACCGCACCGGGTGACACCAGCCCTAGCAACGCCACTGGTACTGCAAACTCCCTCTATACCGTTTAGAATTTAGGATGCGAGAAATCTCATATTGCCCGTCCTCCACCACCAGGGGACCAGTGGCCGAGACGTCTCCATCTGAGACCTCAGCTTTTTTCAAGAGAGAAACATGAAATACCGGATTAATCTTCCAGGAGGTAGGAAGCTCCAACTTAACAGCAGATTGGTTAATAACCTGAAGCACCTTAAAGGGCCCTACAAACTTGGGACCCAATTTCTTAGACGGAATCCTCAAGCGCAGATTCCTAGAGGACAACCAAACCATGTCACCAATAGCAAACAAAACCTCTTGTCGTTTTCTATCAAAATACACTTTGGATCTTTTGTTAGCCTCCTGAAGATTACCACACACATCAGTCCAAACTCTCTCCAAAACACCAGAAAAATTCTCCTCTTCAAGTACAGCCGATCCCAACTTGGAAAATGACCCAAACGATGGATGTCTCCCAGTACAACAAAAAAAAGGCGAACAACCAGCAGAAGCGGATGTATGGTTGTTAACAGCAAACTCAGCAAGTGGCAGAAACTCAGACCACCCCTCTTGATTATCAGTCACAAAACAACGCAAGAACTGCTCAACATCTGGTTTTTCCTTTCTGTCTGGCCATTAGACTCAGGATGATATCCGGATGAAAACGACAAATGAACTCCCAACCTGTCACAAAAAGCGCGCCAAAAACGAGCCACAAACTGAGGTCCCCTATCGGAAACAATATCAGTAGGAACGCCATGTAGTCTGACAATTTCCTTGACAAAGGCCTTAGCGAGAGTCTTAGCGCAAGGCAGTTTGATGAAAGGAACCAAGTGACACATCTTGCTAAAACGGTCCACGACCACCCAGATGACAGTGAAACCCTCAGAGGGGGGAAGGTCAGTAATAAAGTCCATAGCCAAATGTGTCCAAGGTGCACTAGGGACCTCCAGAGGGCAAAGCAACCCCGCAGCAGGAGTATGAAAAGACTTAGATCTAGCACACACCGTAGATTGACGCACCCACTTAATGACTTCCTTCTGCCATCCAGGCCACCAAAAGCTGCGACCCACAAGTCTCTTGGTCTCAGAGATTCCAGGATGACCTGCCAACCGAGAGTCATGACATTCAACAAACAAATCTCTCCTCAGGGTACCAGGCACAAACAACCTCCCATGAGGCGTTTTAGATGGGGCATTCTCCTGTGCTTTAAGAATCTCATCTTCCAACACAGAGTCCAAAACAGCAATAACAACCCCTCTTGCAAAATGTTTTCCTCCTCCTCAGTACCCACCATAGGAGAAAAGCTGCGAGACAAAGCATCAGCTTTAACATTTTTAGTACCTGGGATGTAAGTAACGGTAAAATTAAACCGCGAGAAAAACAGTGCCCACCTAGCATGACGGGCATTCAAGCGTTTGGCAGCATCAAGGTAGACCAGATTTTTATGATCGGTGAAGACTTGAACGGGAAATTCCGCTCCCTCCAAAAAATGACGCCAGTGTTCAAATGCGAGTTTAATTGCCAACAATTCCCGATTACCGATATCATAATTTAGTTCAGACTCAGAAAATTTCTTTGAAAAAAAAGCACAGGGATGTACTCCATCTGTCTTTTCCTGAGACAACACCGCGCCGACCCCACAGAAGAAGCATCAACCTCAACCAAAAATGGTTTAGTCACATCAGGCTGCGTAAGGATGGGAGCAGAGCTGAACCTCTCCTTTAGCAACACAAAAGCCTCAATGGCCTCAGTAGTCCACTGAACCGCATCAGCACCTTTCCTGGTGAGATCGGTCAGAGGTTTGGCAATCACAGAAAAATTTTTAATGAATTTTCTATAATAATTGGCGAACCCCAAAAACCTCTGTATTGATTTCACACCAATAGGTCTAGGCCAATCCTGCACAGCTTGCACTTTCACCGGGTCCATCTCAAAACCTTCACTGGAGACAATGTAGCCCAAAAAACTAAGTCTCTGTACAGCGAACTCACATTTTTCTAGCTTGGCAAAAAGTGAATTATCACTCAGTAACTGTTATACTTCACGCACACTCCTCCAATGAGACTCCAAATCCGGTGAATAAATCAAAATGTCATCCAAATACACAACCACACTTCTGCCGATCAAAGGTCTAAGGATGTCATTAATAAGATTCTGAAAAAATGCCGGAGCACTGGAAAGCCCAAAAGGCATAACCAGATTCTCAAAATGACCCAGTGGAGTGTTAAACACAGTCTTCCATTCATCCCCCTCCTTCATGCACAACAAATTGTATGCCCCTCGAAGATCAATTTTCGAGAACCACTTGGCCCCCACTAACTGGTTAAACAAATCAGGAATCAATGGCAGTGGGTAAGGATTGCGTACAGTAATCTTATTAATCTCACGAAAGTCTAGACAAGGCCGTAAACCGCCGTCCTTTTTTTTAACAAAAAAAAATCCAACCGCCACAGGAGATTTAGAAGGCCTAATGTGACCGGCGGCCAAGCTTGTCTGTATGTATTCTTCCAAAGCCTTTCTCTCAGGAATAGTCAAATTAAATAAACGACTTTTAGGAAGAGTTGCTCCAGGGACAAATTCAATTGCACAATCATAATACCTGCGATTCCTTATCAGAAAAAACTTTCCAAAAATCCTGAGAAGGTACAGGTAACTCCCCCTTAACTACAGCAGCAATACGCCCGTTACAACACTTGTCATAACAATAAGGACTCCAGGACTTAATTTCATTGGTAGACCAATTCAGTACCGGATTGTGCAATTTTAACCAAGGTAACCCAAAATCACAGGTGAGGGCAAATTATTCAAAACTACCAAATCCAAATTCTCTTGATGAACACCATTAATAGTAAGAGGAAATTCACAGATATGGTGAGAAACATTTTTCAAGGGAGAACCATCCACAGCAACCACATTAATAGGGGAAGACAGAAGTTTGGGTTTTAATTTTAGTTTTTCCAAAAATTTCCCATCAATCACATTGAGAGTTGAACCACAATCCACAAATACCCGAAACTCCATTAATTCCTCCTCAAACAGCAGTGGTAGCAGAAAGAAAGACACCTTTATTGTTTAAACAAGCTATACGGGCGAAACTGACCTCATTTTTTTTTTTCTTTATTCATACGAAGCACACAGTTCTTAATGAAATGGTCAGATTTGCCACAATAGAAACACAAACCTTCAGCAAATCTACAGTCTTTTTCCCGAGAGTGAGGTGTCATTGCTCCAATTTCCATCGGCTCTCCAATGTCAGTACAGTCCCTCTCCAGACTTGGAGCTGACAAGGCAGATTTACTCTCATTAACCCTTGCAGGCAGTCTCCTATCACCCGTATGGCTAATTGCATAGCCTCTTGCAAGTTACCAGGTATAGGATAAGCAATCAGCAAATCTTTAACCTTTTCACTTAACCCTGCAAGAAATAAACTTTTCAAAGCTGAATCGTTCCACCCCACCTGAGTGGACCACCTTCGGAAGTGAGTACAATATTTTTCCACATTACCTGATCCCTGCCTCAAACGTCTCAATTCTGTCTCAGCTGATGAAACACGATCAGGATCGTCATACAATAACCCCAAAGCAGAAAAAAAACTATCCACTGATCTAAAGCATGGATCACTAGGCTGCAGAGAAAAGGCCCAGTCCTGAGGTTCTTTGCGCAAAAGTGACATTATGAACCCTATGCGCTGTGATTCATCACCAGAGGATCTGGGTCTCAAACGGAAATACAACAAGCAAGCATTTTTAAAAGAAAAAAATCTTGTTGCTCACCAAAAAATAAATCAGGCAAACGTACCTTTGGCTCCACGAAATGTGCTCCAGAACAACTACTCATGTGTTGCTGGATCTCAGCCACCTCCAGAGAAAGTCCTGCAGGCGTTGAGCCAAATCCTGAACCGACACCATGATGGAAACAGAAAATCTTTCCTTAGAGATTTTTTTTTTTTTTTGGGCTGGACTTACTGTTATGATCTGCTACAAGCACTAAGGAAAGATGGGAATTCTGTCCCTACAATAGAACTAAGCTGGATCCCTACAATGAAAAGGGGAACCTGATCCTGCGACCAGACCCACTAAAGTCCTCAGCTAGTCTGAACGAAGACCTATAGTTGCGAGGGAGGAATCCCTACAAGATCTAGGGACTGGGGAGAAAGGTGGACACCTCCTAACAGAAATTGTAGCAGGGAAAATAAAACAGAAAACAAATTACTTAGAGATCCTAAGATCAAGCAAAACTGACAGAGTAAGGCACCTAAGCACCCGGCTAGCTTAAGAGTAGATAATACAATGAAGTCCAGCAAAGCCAGAAGGGCGGAGCCAGACTAAATAGGGAAAAGAGGTCATGTGACCAGCAAACTGAAAAAAACTTAACAAGAGGGTTCTAACAAAATCGCTATTTTTTTTGCGATCGCCGTTATAGGGTTAATAACGGCGATCGCAAAAGCGGGGTCGGTAAAAAACCGACCCGAATCATGTTTTCTGGGGTCTCGGCTACCCCCAGTAGCCGAGACACCGGAGAAAATCCGACTCTGTGGGGCGCTATAGGCTTTTTCCACAGCGCCGTTAATTAACGGCGCTGTGGTTTAAGTGCCCTTAATGACCGCCGTTAAAAGGCGTATCGGCGGTCGTTAAGGGGTTAAAGAACATTTCCATTCATCCTCCTTATCATTTTTTCACTACATTATTCTTAAGGAACAAATTTATGTCTTCCTGCAAGTGCGCCCTCGGATTTCTAAACCGGTTTTAAATTTACTTTGCAACTTAGATCATAAAATTTTTTTGGGTCTTAACTACGTTTACCAATGGTTTAACAACAACACGCAGTTGGTCAAAACACAAAACATGGTTAAATGGGAGTCGGAACTTCATTTAACGTTTGACCACTCTGAATGGGAATATGCATGTACGCTTTCCTATGCATCTTCTCTCTCTATGGCCCTTCAAGAATCATACCACAACCTCCTCACAAAGTGGTATTTTACTCCTGCTAGATTATCTAAAATTAACAAAATTCATTCACCTAATTGCTGGAGAAACTGTGGTCGTTATGGTAATCTCCTCCACATTTTCTGGCAATGCCCGAAAATCCGTCCCCTCTGGAAGAAAGTTTTGGTTCTTATTAATGCCATCTTTTCTAAACAAATTCTACTAACACCTCAATTGGCCCTTCTCACACTAAATACTTAAAAAATTGACCCACATTTGAGATTATTAATAGTCCACATCCTACTGGTAACCAAAAACAGCATTGCTCTCTACTGGAAAAAATCAGAGTCACCCTCTTTTCAAGACATTGTTGATAAAATCACACTTCATAAATCGTTTGAATATAAACTAGCATTGGTTAATAACCACTGCGATAAATTCTTCAAAAAATGGTCCAAATGGATGGAATTGTTTCCCTAATATACGAAATGTACTTGTCTGTTTTCTTTCTTATTAGTTCATTTTATGTTATAAACTTTGTCACTAATGTACTATAGTTACAATTTCATAGTTTCCTCCTTCACTGCTTTTTCCTTTCCTTCTATCTCCCTCTTTCCCTTCCTTATTCCCTATTGTTTCCCTTCCCGTCCTTGAAAATTTGAATAAAATTATTGGAAAAGAAAAATACATGCTTGATCTGGATATTGATGGAAAACCCTCCCTGTACCCCCCAATGTACTGTCGTTATGCATACATTTATAGTTATACTACCCCTTTTACTATGTACAGTATATTGTATTTTCTTGTACTTTTTCACCACAAAAAAAAAAAAAAATTTTTTAATTAGATCTACAGCCGGTGGCTACTCCACTGACTAGCAGACACTGAAGCTTTGGAGCAGACCTCTGATTCCCAGGCTATAGTATGAGTAAACAGCTCAGTCTTGACACTCAACCATCTGTGTTACCCCAAGCCATAGTGTATGTAGTTTCTTACGGTTAAAAGGGGGGGGGACCCAACCCACCTGTAATTGACGATGCCAACGTCACGTAAAACACAGCAAGGGGACTCCAAAAAGAGTCTCCATTTTTTCCAAAAATTTGGGGCACAGACACCACTTAAGTAGCATCAATTGCCCCAGAGTTGCTTAAAACGTTTGTTGAGGTGATTTTAACAAATCCTCAAGCTTTTCCTCTCCCCAGGATGACACAGGGGTAGAAAAGTCCTTGCGGATCCATGATTTGTTCATCTTTATGAACGTGAGTCTGTCTACATTCTCAGTGGACAGCCGCTTGCGCTTATCTGTCAGCACACCACCAGCAGCGCTGAACACACGTTCAGAGAGAACGCTGGCTGCGGGGCATGACAAGATCTCCAAGGCGTGAGTGGCGAGCTCCGGCCATTTATCCAGATTGGAAGCCCAAAAAGAGCAAGGGTCCAGTGACACAGTCATGACTTCCATGTTCAGTTGGAGATACTCCTGTACCATCGTCTCTAGGCGTTGACTATGTGTCTGACTTCTTGTCTCCTGTGGCCTTGCAAAGGATGGGCTAAAAAAGTGGTGAAAGGATTCCGCAAAATTGCTGTTAACACCAGCAGATACTGCGTTTCTGTTACGGTTTGAGTGCTGAAGACTCGACAGTCCCACGGTTGGCAAGTTAGAACTGTGAGATTCACTACGTGCACCACTGGTGTTTTGTGGAAAAGCACATGTAAGATTATGCAACAGTCTCTGCTGATACTCCTACATGTGTGAATCCCTTTCTATGGCAGGAATTATTTCGGCAAATTTACTTTTGTAACGGGGATCTAACAGTGTGGCTACCCAGTAGTCAGGATTATTTCAAATTCTGACAATTCGAGGGTCATGTTGCAGGTAGTGCAGCAAGAAGGCACTCATGTGTCTTGCGCATCCAGGAGCACCAAGTCCCTGTTGTGTTGGTGGCGAGGTAAGAATCCTGCTTCCTTCCTCTGCCCTCTCCCCCCAACCTCGCACAGCAGAAATGTGTTCAAGGTCTCCCTCATCTGATGAGTCTTCCATGCCCATCGCCAGTTCGTCCTCCCTTCTTCCTGGGCTCCTGCACCTTCCTCACTAGTGGAGCTTAGTATAGATGGCCTAATAGAATGAGTACCACACACTGCTACTATGGCCAAAATTATTGTCCAGGCAAGATGCAGATAAAAATTATTAGTAATTTCAACGCTGGTGGAGCTTAGTATAGATGGCCTAATAGAATGAGTACCACAAACTGCTACTATGCCCACAATTATTCTACAGGCAAGATGCAGCTCAAAATTCTTTTTTATTTGAACGCTGGTGGAGCTTTGTATAGATGGCCTAATAGAATGAGTACCACACACTGCTACTATGGCCACAATTATTCTACAGGCAAGATGCAGCTAAAAATTCTTTTTTATTTGAACGCTGGTGGAGCTTTGTATAGATGGCCTAATAGAATGAGTACCACACACTGCTACTATGCCCACAATTATTCTACAGGCAAGATGCAGCTAAAAATTCTTTTTTATTTGAACGCTGGTGGAGCTTTGTATAGATGGCCTAATAGAATGAGTACCACACACTGCTACTATGCCCACAATTATTTTACAGGCAAGATGCAGCTCAAAATTCGTAGTTATTTGAACGCTGGTGGAGCTGGCAAAAAGTGATAGGAACTGATGTAACCTAGCCCTCAAAAGGGCTGCAATTACAAATAGTCACTACTCCCAACCTACAGTATCTGTCTATTTATTAAGAGCACAGACCTGCCTACTAAAAGTGCTAGGAACTGATGTAACCTAGCCCTCAAAAGGGCTGCAATTACAAACTAGTCCCACTCCCTACTCCCTAAACCTTTCTGTCACTTTAAGTGAAATTTCGCTTCCAATTTGCTGGTGCACAATATAGCGCTCACAGCAGCAGCAGTGCCGTCTAACACTGAGCTGCAGCAGTGAGAAAATGGTGGCGACGGGGAAAATGGCTGGGTCTTATAGGGCAAGGACATGTGACATACACAGCCAATGACATGCCCTTGCTTGTGTGAAAAAAAAAAAATTTTCTCCGTGTGTGTGCTGCTGATAGGCTGACAGACTGCACCGCCCACTGGAAATGCGGGAAAGAGAAAAAAAAATGGAGATCTTCATTATTTCTGCAGAGATCCATCCCATGCCCCTCCCCCGCCCCGCTGTACACTCAAACTATGTATTAACATTGATTCTCAGCATTACTGAGAAAAAATACGGTTACGATTTTGGTGCACCAACAGTATCGAACATAACCTCGAACAGACGCATTTTTTCCAAATCGTTCGGGTTCGTCAAACGGCTCGAACACCGCCCACACGGATTTGAGATCATCTCTAGTTTTAAATTGTTGGGCGGTCAAGCAAATAGTTGATAACAACTGTAATGTAAATAGACCTAATTCAACCAAAAAAGAATAAAGGCCTTGGATCATGGGTGTGAATACTATTAAAAGTGGCTCAGTAATAAAATCCTGAGAAGGTATTTACGTCATCATATAAGATATTAATAAAACGTTAAGCCATGACGGTACAGTAAGACAGAAACTACAAAGGCCCCGGGGAAATATGACCGATTTCCTGCATGTGCACAGAGGAAATCTCAATAATTCTGCTTTCAGTAAACCGGAGTTATGCCGGCTCGTTCTGTAAGACACGGAAGTGCCGATTCCCATAAAACTGCAGAAATATTCACATTCATTCCAACCGCAACAATGTATCACGTCATAACAAAAATAAGGATTTGTCTTTACCAGCTTTTTAAAGAACACGTCTCATATACGCTATATATTCTAGATATATAAACCTAATATTAGGCCGTGTTCACATGTTGCATTTTTGCTGCTTTTTTATGCACATTTTATGCTGCATTTTACAGTACCAGCAAAGTCTGAGATTTCAGAAATCTCATGCACACACATTGGCTTTTTTATCCTGATTGAATTGGAAAACTATCGCGTTTTTGCAAACTGCAGCATGTCTCTTCTTTCAGCGTTTTTTTAATTGTTTTTCACCCATAGGAAACAAAGAGTAAGTGCAAAAAAGCAGCAAAGAAGGCAGGTATCAGGTTTTGCTGCGTTTTTGGTACAAAAACCTAAGGAAGTTGCATTATGTTTTTCGGGGAGCGCTAAACTTTATCAGCGTGCACAAGAGACAACAAATTACACAGCAAAAAAAAAAAAACAGTGGAAATACACAGCAAAGAAAGCAATAAAACATGCTTTTTGTAAGCAGCTTCTAGTTTTTTGCCTGCAGAAAAAAAAGCAGCAAAAACGCCACATGTGAATGTAACCTAAAGGATTTTATTAGTTTTTGAAAAGTCACAAACTTTAAAAGGTTATGTGTCAGCAGGAATATACTGTCCTATGTGAAAGCAGCATTAAGTAGTGAAAAGTGATTGTATGGAAACTACTACAAGAAATCCAGTAAGTAAAAAAAATCAGGGATCAGGGCTTCTGCCTCTAATTTATGTGGCCCCCAAAAAGGGTAGCATAAACCAGGTGACAGATTCCTTATAGGCAGGTTTCACATGTCCGTTTATTTCCAGTACCGGAAAAAAATGGCACTGGAGATGACAGTGTCCGTGTGTGTAATACCTGCAGCACAAATGTGGTAACCGTGTGCTGTTCATGTGCCGCATCAGTACCACACGGACTCGCGCCAAGGAAGAAGCGTTACAGTAAAAGCTGTTCCCTGACGCTGGGTGCTGAAGATGCGCTCATCATTCTCCCCTGCTTTGCCAGTGATCAGCGCGAGCAAGGGAGAATTATGAGAGTTGTATTCAAGTGATCACAATGACAGCAGGCGGCAGCTGATGGGACTATTACTCCCATCAGCCTACGCCTGCTGCCACTAATAACAGTGACAGCAGGAGCTGCTGATGGGGGTATTCATCAGCCGCCACCTACTCTATAAATAAATAAATGAAAAAAACAGCGTGGCTTCCCCTCTATTTTCTATAACCAGCCAGGCAAAACTCACAGCTGGGGGCTGCAACCCTCAGCTGACAGCTTCAGCAAGGCTGGTTATCAAGAACAGAGGGGTCCCCACACTGTTTTTTTTAATTATTTAAATAAATAATTTAAAAAAATGGAGTGGGGTCCCCCCCATTTTTGACAACTAGCCTTGCTAAAGCTGACAAGCTGGGGCTGGTATTTTCAGGCTGATAAGGGGCCATTGATATAGGCCCCCAGCCTAAAAATAGTAGGCCGCAGCTGCCCAGAAAAGGCACATCTATTACATGCACCAATTCTGGCGCTTTGCCTGGCTCTTCCAACTTGCACTGTAGCGGTGTCAAGTGGGGTTGATGTCACCTTTGTATTTTCAGGTGACATCAAGCCCATGGGTTAGTAATGGAGAGGCGTCTATAAGACACCTGACCATTACTAATCCTATAGTTACATGGTAAATAGAGACACCACAAGTATAAAGACCTTTATTAGCAATAAGTTTTCCATTTTTATTTAAAAATAACAAACACAGTTATACTCACTTAATGCCTAATTCCACCATAGCCCCCGTCTCCCATAATAAAACTAAAATAAAAAACAACCATATTCCTCACATGTGTGTCGTTCTGTCCCACGCCATAATCTATGTCTGGGAGAGAAATAGTTTTCAACCTGGACGGTGCCAAGAAGCTATATTCCATGGTGTGGGAACCTACTCTGGCACCTCTCTACGGCTGTGCACATGCTTATCTTTTTACATTATAGTGGTCTATAACTGCCTTCATTCTGCAGAAACCGAAGTTTAATCAAGCATGCTAATTACGGTGTTGGCGCACCCTGGACGCGGCCAAGATGCTCATTGTACCGCTAACCTCACTGGTGATGGACGACACTGGCTTCCCTGAGTTTTCCCTGCCGTCAGTGCTTGCTCCAGACCAGACAGCGCTGTCAGTCTCCGCCACTTAACCTAAAACCTTCGCTAGTGTTCTTTATAGTGGATCCCTTACCGGACTCTAGCGTCTGGAAAGAGAGCCAGTCTGTGAAGTCCGATCTTCCCACTTCATTGGCGCACTGCAGACGGATACTGTAATTGCTCAGCGGCTTGAGTTCATCTAGTACAACGCTGTAGGGGGGAACGATAATATTCTGCGAATACATTTCACGTTGATCCTGTAGTAGCTGAACCTATAAAAATAAAAGGAAGCACTGGTCAGAAGAGACATCAGAAAAAAAAGATGACAGGTGGTGGTAAAGGATGGAGTGGAGAACGGAGCAATAAAATGGCCTTTTCGAGCTACCGATCACACTATTTTTTGAAGTTGTGCTCAAAAGTTTACATACCCCAGAAGAATTTTTGCTTTCTTGGCCTTTTTTCAGAGAATATGAACGATAACACCAAACCTTTTCTTCACTCATGGTTAGTGGTTGGGTGAAGCCATTTATTGTCAAACTACTGTGTTTTCTCTTTTTAAATCATAATGACAACCCAAAACATCCAAATGACCCCGATCAAAAGTTCACAAACCCCATTTCTTAATACTGTGTATTGCCCCCTCTAAACTTCAAGGACAGCTTGCAATCTTTTGTTGTATTTGTGAATGAGGTTCTTTATTTTCTCAGATGGTAAAGCTGCCCACTCTTCTTGGTAAAAAGCCTCCAGTTCCTGTAAATTCCTGGGCTGTCTAGCATGAACTGCGCGCTTGAGATATCCCAGAGTGGCTCAATGATATTGAGGTCAGGAGACTGAGATGGCCACTCCAGAACCTTCACTTTGTTCTGCAGTAGCCAATGACAGGTCAAAAAGTTTTGGTGTTATCATTCATATTCTCTGAAAAAAGGCCAAGAAAGCAAAAATTCTGCAGGGGTATGTAAACTTTTGAGCAGAATTGTAAATGTTTTCTATATTTTGGCATTTCTTTCTTGAGGGCAGAGCCAACCTGCAGTAAGCTGGAAACCATTCTGAGTATGGATGGGAAATTATTCTTCTGGCCATCGATTTGCTTTTATGGTTAATTATCCAGGACAGGATGCCAATGAACCGCGCTGCTCAAAATGCCTGGCACTGGAGAGGGGCAGCGTCAGCATCAGATCAGTATATATATTACAACATTTTATTTTCCAAAAATCTTTGACTTAAAGAGATTATCCAGGACTCTGATACTGATGGATGACCTAGCCTCATGAATATCAGATCAGTGGGGGTCTGAATCTCAGCACCGCCATCCATGAGCTGTAAGTCTCACCATCTGGATGTGAAGAGTTTGAGAAGCCAAAACACAAGAGTCGGGATCTCCCAACAGCCTATTGGTGGTCGATGGTTGTAGCAGCCCCACGATTGACAATGATGTAGACGAGGGTATTTTCGGTCCAAGTTTGATCCAACAAAATATCGGATCTCTTTCGGGCCAATGTTATTCTATTATGCTGTGCACATGTCCAAATATTGAAGAAAAAAAAAAAAGCAGACCGCACTTGGCCATGCAAGTCAATGAGTTCATCGTGTGGAAATCATCGGAACGCACTTGGATGCCATCAGAGGAGAAATCTGAAACTTGCAACAATTAATGGGTCTGAAATTGAATGATTGGAGACTGAAAGTTAATGCAATTTTATTAGCTAAATGTAACCATTAATGTATAAAATAATGTTTTCAATGTCACTGGTGTCCATAGGCTTTAAAGGATGCCTATGAAAGTTGTAGTTTGCTCTAAACGGCCACGCGCGAACTGTTGGCTTAAAATGAAAACAGTGTTCAATCACTGCATCGTAAAATGGGGAATTAATTGGTACAAGTCATAAAATTACTTCATTTTAATACTAAACCACATGCCCTCAATTAAAGCGCAATTTGAGGGGTTTTAATCAAATATTTTTCTCAGTCGGAATTAAATCAATGAACCAGATATCAAATAGTCACTGTTGACAGAACATAATAAAAATGATCAGGAGGAGCAGATATGGAAATCACTCCTGCATAGGCTGAATTCTGTACTCCCTGGCTTTAGCAGAAAAACCTATTATAAGACTTCAGGAAGTAAATAGCGAGCCATGATAATAAGCGTAAAAGCGATAATCCGCTTTCGGAGACCAGGGCATTTCAGGAATGCGGTGAACCTTCAGAAAATGTGGAATGTGAAGTTGTCAGGTCACAGTAAAAAAAAAAAAAAAAAAGACCTGAGGGAGCAATTCAAAATAAACTAGGTCCACATTCACCATATAGCTAGAGAACAGCTGAAGTTTACACAAACTCAATTCAGTTTTTTGTTTTTTTGGAGTGTGGGGGTTTATTCAGATCTTTTATTAATAGAAAACAAAAGAAAAAAAAAGTCATAGAGGTATGATTTCCAGGTAATAGCACCACTCTTGTCTACAGGTTTTGTCTGGTACTGCAGCATAAAATTAAGAGTAAAGAGGTTTCAGTTTAAAAAAGAAAAAAAAAACGCAAAGTAAGAAGTAGGCCATTTTCTGATGGCACATTTCCTATAAGAAGATTACTGAAAGAAGTAAACCTCTTTATGATATATGACCTGCTGAATCAGAGAAACTACAGCAAAGTCATGTCTGCGGCAAGTCCTGTTTACTACCTTAATTAGATGTGTCCACTTCCTACAAGGCCATGAAATCCTTTTTAACTTTTTTTTTTCAGAAGAGATTTCCTGAGATACATGAAAAAGCCGGTCAAGGATATAACAACAGAAACTGAAAATCCAATTCCAAAATGGGAATGGAGACTCATAAGGGAACATGTGATTAGAGAGACCGTTGAATGAAAGACAGAAGGTAGAAATGGGAAGAGCTTAAAGGTAATCCGTCATCAGGTTTTTGCCATGTAATCTGAGAGCAGCATTATGTAGGGGCTGAGACTCCGATTCCAGTGATGTGTCACTTGCTGGTCTACATGCTGTCATTTTGATACAAATCACAGTTTTCTCTGCTGCAGATCTAGCAAAGCTTTAAATGCTGAGCTGTGTATAACACCGCCCACACCACTGATTGGCAGCTTTATGTCAATATAGAGTGCACACAAAAGCTGCCAATAAGTGGTGGAGGCGTGGTTACACAGAGCAGTTGACTAGGAAGCATGTGACACCTAGTCCTGTAGTGATAATCTACTGCTGATAAAACACTAATTTTATTAAAACAAACAAAACACAGCCTAGTAAGTGACACATCGCTGGAATCAGAGTCTCAGCCCAGATATAGTAATAAATAGTATATTATTATGTTTTATCAATTTGCAATTAAAAAACGTTAAGAAATCTTTTTGCTTGGCTAAACAACCCCCTTAGTTTTATGTTATTGAATTATGTTAGAAGAATTTGTAATCAGAAAGACAGATAAAACATTTAGGAGCTGATGTTTTGGTTGTTGCAATGTGAAATATAAAAGTATTTTTATCTCAAGATGGCTGCATGAGTCAGAAACATAAAACTCTGAGTCAGCACATCCACTGAACCACCAGAGAAGAAATAACACATTACCTGCGTTTTGTCTGAATGTAGAACTAATTCCTTCTGTATTATGTGATACATAACTATGACGCAGAGCAACTGATCCGCATTCTGTGTCACAAACGGTCTAATCTTCCCAATTTAGGCACCCTGCAGGTAACTCGCAGCTTTCTTGGGACTCCAGAGATGTATTTAATTTAACCTCCTGGGCAATCAATACTTTTACACCGGTGTCCAGTGTCGGGCTTCTCGGTGACCTTACCGCTTTGCAGACTGGCCGGGTCACTATGCGCTCTGCAAAGAGTTTGATTGCCCTTAGCCCATTCTCAGAGTGGTGCCCATGTGGCGCCTCTGAGGGTTCAATCGCCACAGAGGTATTGCACCTCACCCAGAGGTGTGATACTTCACTCTCAGGTAAGAAGGGAGCACCACCCAGGACTCTAACACCTGCACCCAACACAGTCTATAGCAGCCACGCACCCTGGACATACCCTACGGGAGGATGGTCTCATCCCAGGCTGGGTAGTAAAGAGTGTATGGGTGGGTGGAGCTAGTAAGTAGGAGGGGGAGTGAAGCTTGAGGAAGCAAGGAGCAGAGTTTAGAGAGACGTGAGGGAGAAGTGAAAGGAGACCGACCTGTGGTGAAGCACCTCCCTGTCAGGAGGAGCTGCAGAGGAAAGGAGTCTGGAGACAGACTCAGAGGGGACCTTGAGCTGGGAAGAGCTCGGTCCCAGATGTGGAAAGTGAAGGAGAGAGAAGCAGAAAAGGAGAAAAGCTTCTGGAGGGAAAGAAGGGGTCCTAGGGACACGGAGAGAGCAAGATCCATTCGTGGGTCTCGATCTGTTTGCAGAGGGACCAGGTCGCAGAGGGGATCGGCCCTTAGCCTAGTGGAGAATTTAAAATTCAGCTAGCAAGCGATGCTGTGATAACTTTAAGGATCACAGTCAGTAACCACAATTATCTTCGCCGGAGAGGTAGCTATATAGAATCAAGGAAACGCAGAGATAAGACGTTATCCGACAGGATTCGCAGCCGCTGATCTGGGACACTGTTTGTGAAGGTGCTGGAAAGGTGGAAGGCGTGGGAATCAGCACAGTGAGACGGCCAGTGAAAGGAACACACATAGAAAGGAGTCCTGGAAAGGTGTTTCCCAAACTACCTGGGAGTTTGATGAGCCCCTCACCTGGAGGACATGGTACCAAGGGGGCATCTGTACTGCCGGCATCTGAACTGTGAGTAAACCCTTGGAAACTGCATCTGACTGTGTCCTCTCAAGTTCTTCCCGCGGTGCACACTGCACTCTGCTTACATCTCTTAGCACCATTACCATCTATTACATCTTCCTGCCCTGGGAAAAAATAGCCTCACCTGTGGGGAGGCTTTTACCAACTTGGCTGCATCTCACATCAGTCCCAGAGGATCTGCACCGCAGCGCTGGTCACCTCTGACCAGATACCACAGGTGGCATCACGAACACTTCAATACAAACTCTATCATCCCCTGTAAATATTCCCTTTTATTGGATGCCCAGGGCCATGGACCAGGTTGCTGCGCTGTGACACATCCCCTTAAGACATCGGCCCGGTACCGAGTATCCACTGCTCTGGCGGGCAATCCACCCCCCGGATGTCTGGGCGATCGCTGCTGTATAGAACATCAATACAGTAAAAGGGGTTGTCCAGTCTTAGGCAACAGTCTTCAGACACTCTATGAGAATGCAGACTTGTGAATCCTCACATAGCGCAAACTGCTCACTGTCAGGATTCTCTGGTACAGACTAAGGAGCAGGCGGTCATGTGACCACAAGTAATTTGCATTCTTCGGATCATTACAACTAGACGTGTCTGGTCTCATTCAATACACTTGCGTGAGCGAGGCCCGAATGTCTAGTCGGTATGTGACCGTATGTATGTAAATCACATACTTGCAGTCATGTGTCTGGCGTTTCTCGCTCAGGTGAGGATTCACAAGTCGGCAGTCACATAGAGTGCCTTCAGACTTGTTGCCTAAGGCCAGACAACCCCTTTAAACTATGTGGCAGAGTAGTGAGCATGGTCTCCTTGCTCTACCACTCTCCATTCTGTAGTCTGCATATCATTTTATGTATCAGTGTGGAAGGGGCACACAAAGGGCATCAACATCCAGCACAGGGGGCATGATGATGTTACCACATCACCCCGCCTGCTCCATGACACTGGCGGTTCTCATGTACTTGTGAGAATATGGGATTACATGAATGTGTTTTTTTTTTGCTTTGTTTTTTTGAGGAGCTCACAGACAGCATTTATAATATCTGGCGAGTAATTGTCGTGACCACGCACACAATTGTGGGTTACCAGGGCAATGGGGTACTCAGAGCGAGCCCATGGAAGTTATGGGGTTGTCACAGGTAGCGGTGGCTCGGTCTGTGGCCCTGGCGGTCAGGGTATGTTGGGGGGTATATTTACAGGGGATAGATTTATATACAGTTCGTGACCCCCACCTGTAGCCTCTGGTAATTTGTACAGCGCTGCTGTGGATCTCTGAGGGGATGGTGAGGCAGCTAGATGTCGGGTCCCTACAGGTGGGACTCTTCCCTCAGGTCGATAGTTATGGTGGGGTTGTGCAGGCATGCAATTGAATAACACAGTCTCACACATCAGCGTCTTTCCATACCTTTTACTTGTAAGATGGTTAGGCAGGTCCAGGGAGGCTGATCCAATGGAGGATGTGTTTCGAGGGTAGCAGCTAAAACAAGTTAGGGGCCTCCTTACTTTCAAAATGGTGTGAGTCCAACAGCATAAAGGTAGTTCCCTCTATAAACTCCAGCTATTTCAAAGCTGTACTGCCCCGGGCAGTTTTGTGGTTGGAGCCTTCCTATGAGAGAGCTGAGTTCCTATTCTTGTCGTGCACGGACTCAAGGTTCTCACTCCCCCTGACCCCAGTTACGTACGACACTCCAGGGTGCTTTCTGTTACCTAAGGTCCAGTAAGCCCCTTTGGTTTTTCTACCACTATGCATGAAGCTATAGTGATCCTTCGGTCCCCAGTGACGGTGACAATGTGCAGGACTTCTCCAATCCTATAGCACGTCTGAATTCCTACCACTGTGCCCTTCGCCTTGTCCCCGTTTGTAGCATAAGACTCCACACTTCCACAGGTTATATAGGTCAATCCCTTTCTTACTTCTTTCCAGAGCTTGTTGACAGAATCTCAGTATTCCTCTAGGCAGGAGCACGTCTCTGAACCTTCACTGTCCCTTGGGACAGGAGACTGAAGTATCTGTAACTCACTTTCCCTCTCCTGCACAAACTTCACATTGTCTGCTCTGTCCGAAGACAGGAAACTGACTGACTGGCTGCCTGCCTGACACTGGCTTGTATCCTATGGGGGTGTCTAAGTGTATGATGGAGTGAATGTTTATTGAGCATTGAACTGCTACTTCTCCACACATCCTCCAGGGTACTGCGTGTGCCTTCACACCAGGGCTACACATAATTTTATTGTCTAGAGGGCACTAGGAGGACATTATTACTTTGTAGGGCAGTAATTGGAGTACTGTTACTGAGCCACTGACCAAGTGCAGTAATAGGAGCAAATATGGCATAAATAGGCTCAAAATTCGAGTATCATCAGTCTGGGAAGTTTTTGTAGGTTGGGAACAGTGCTGGCAATGTGAGAAGTCAAATGTGTTGGGTTATAAAATCTGCAGAGGAGTGTGGTGGAAGAAGAAGCTGTCACTTCGGTCTGGGCCATATGGAAACCCCAGGAAATGTGAATGACTCCATCAGAAAGAAGTCAGCTGTGCGTCACTATGAGGCTATGTGCACATGTTGAATGTTGCAGATTCGCAGTGGATTCTCCGCTCGGAATTGTAGCAGATCCGCAAGTGTTTGAGCAAGCAATGTTATTCATGGGAAAAAAAAATTGCTGTGAACATGCTGCGGAAAATTCCGCACTGTTCGCAGCGGTTTATTTTCGCATGTCAATTCTTTTTGCCGATCCGCCGCGTTCTACACCCTTGAATTAGTGAATCCGCAGGGCAAAAAACGCAGGACAATCCGCAAAAAAAAGGCGCGGATTTTTACATGCGTTTTTCTGCCAAGAGAGCAGAATCGCTCAGGAAATTCACAGCCCAATCCACAACATGTGCACATAGCCTTACTGTGCTGTAGTCATTAACATGGTTTGCTGAAATGGTATCTACCACTATCCGGTCACTGTCTGGCGGGTAATATTTGGTTCTGGTATTCTGATTTTTTTTTTTCAGCAACAGCATGGTCGTCCAATGAGGTGCCACAAGTGATGAGTGAACGTGTTGGGATAAGGTGTTATCTGAGCATGCTCAGGTGCTAACTGAGTGACTTCAGCATGCTCGAATAATATGTTTGAGTCTCTCTGGCTGCATGTCTCGCGGCTGATCGACAGCCACAACACATGCAGCGATTGCCTGTTTGTTAGACAATCCCTGCATGTGTTGCGGCTGTCTAACAGTCACGACTCACGAGACTTGCAGACACATATTTTTCGAGCACGCTGAATACTCTCGGTTAGCACCCAGCATGCTCAGATAACACCTTATCCTAGCACGTTCGCTCATAGCTAGTGAGCACTAATACCCACTATAATTATGGTGTCTCTCTATAATTACCAGCATGGATGCCTAGGTTAGGGGCTCATCAGATTTGTTTTACCCTCCTGCTGCGCCTATAGCTACACCTCTGTATAGACCACCTAAAAAGATTAAATACATTGTTTCTACATTACTAGTTTAGACTTGAAAGACTAAGGGTTCCGTATACTCTTCAATGTCCCAGCGATCCTACCAACGATACGACGTGGATGGGATTGCTGGGACATCGTTAGCTGATCGCTGGTGAGCTGTCACATTTGCAGACTCACCAGCGATCAGGAACAGCGAGCACGCTGGTATCCAATGTACACATCGGGTAAACTAAGCGCCGCGCGGCGCCTAGGTACCCGATATGTTACCCTACATACGGGTTCAAGGTTCTGCTGTAGAGTGCTGACAGCGGTATCCAATGTACACATCGGGTAACTAAGCACGCGCGGCAATAGTTACCCGATATGTACCCTAGATACCGGCTCTCAGTTTCTGCTGTAGAGCGCTGAGAGCCAGTATTCAATGTACATATCGGGTAATAAGCACGCACGGCACCTAGTTACCTGATATGTACCCTAGATACTGGCTCTCAGCGCTCTACAGCAGAAGCTGGGAGCCGGTAACCAGGGGTACATATCGGGTAACTAGGTGCGCGCAGTGCTTAGTTACCCGATATGTACATTGGATACCAGCTCCCAGATCGCTGATCGTTGGTCTCCCGCTGTCACACGAAGCGATGCGCGCTGGCCAGCGGACACCAACGATGAAAAAATGGTCAGCCATTCGACAACGATCAGCGATACCCAGCAGGGGGGCTGGTCCTCGTGCGTGTCACACTAAGCGAGATCACTGGCTAGGTCGCTGTTGCGTCACAAAATCGGTGGACACTTCAGCGGTCTCGCTTTGTGTGACTTAAGACTTCTGTGATTGATTGCACTTCAAGTGGCATTGTGGAGACTAGTGGCATTCACTATCTTTTGTTTAGTATTTTTTTGCCTACTATATACCCTGAGGGAATATTTGCTTCTCATTATTTCTTCTTTTTTTCATCTCTGTTCTATAATGAGATTGTTTTCCCACCTATATTTATAGGGGATGAGTAGACCAGCTGTGACTGGAGCCACATGTTACCCTGGAAGATGCACGAAAGGAAACCCACAACAACCCATAAGCACACAACACTCCACATTTTCCTGGTGCCAACAGAGGGAGCCCTTGGAGACGACAGCAGGGAGATGAAGGCAGTCTAGCTGAGAGTTAGCTAATCGTTTGTTTTACCTCAGAGTGTCAGTTTTTATCTCAGCAGAGGAGATTAGAGCAGACTGTGAGAGATTCTAGTCAGAACGGCAGTTACCTCAGACGAGCTGAGAGGGAAAGACTAGCCAGAAAGAGAAAGCCTGAAGACTTCAGCAAACACTCAGTTTAGGAGTGGAGTCCAGTAGTAGTGGGAAAGATTACCACTTAGCCTGGTCAAAATTGAGTTTACTGAGAGACTTCAGTGTGCGTTTTAGTGAGTAAGCGTGCCGACGCTTGGAGAGCGGTGAAATAAGAAAGCTGACATCTGCTGCTTTGCTTGTGCTTATGATAGTGGTGAGAGTAGGGACGAAAGGCAGGTGGAAGAAAAAGGGAAAAGAGAGTGACAGAGGTTAACCAGCATTTACGCTTACCTCCACTCTGCACCACCGGACACCGGGTCCGCGCTTGCCAGCATCTGCACGATGGTAGGAGACACCCGGGGACCCTGCTGGACTACAGGTTGCAGGGGCCCAAAAGTGCTGATACGTAACCGGGGTCAGGAAGAACAGGAGTCTGGCCCTGATCAGCATATAGAGACTTAGTTCTGTCCACAAGAAGGCTCCACCACAAGGTCAGCCGGGGTAGTGAGAAGACGGAGTTAGGCTTTTTTTTTACGGGTCAGAAATCACACCTTAAAGGAGTTAAGAAGGCCCTACACCTACTCAGTGGGATTACTGGAGTGCACCTCCACCCTGACAGCTTCCGGGTCGTGCCTGCAACTTCATCATCATTAAGGTACAGAAAGAGACTTTCTTGTGTGTGTTGCCTTATTGATCCTGCACCCTACACTGCCATATACCTAAGGGATCAATTCTGCTGTGGGAGATTAAACACCTTGCTGCCCCAAAACCTCAGAGGATCTACCCTGCAGCGCTGGTCACCTGACCAGGAACCACAGGTGGCGTCATGAACATTTCTACAAAACCTATAATCCCCTGTAAATACCCCTTTTTAGTGAGCACCCAGGGCAACGGACCGAGCTGCGCTACCCGTGACATTCCCCATTGAAGTGAACGGGCTCGGTGCCGAGTACCCAAGGCCTGGCTATGTGCGACTCAGAATTCTAGGGAAGTGAGGGTAGTCCTCGTTGAGTGGGGTGCCAAAAAAAACATTCTTAGAGTGCAACCTCCACAATTAGGCAGGTACAAATTAGGCCTATTGCAGGGTTGAGTAGGATTTCTTTGGTCATTTTCTTTTTCTTATAATTGGTAGTAGCCAGTTTTCACACTGGGGAGGTGTATTTTAAAATATATTATTAAAAGTTGCTTTTAAGGGATTACATGTTCGCTATATGATTTAGGTCCATTGTTTAAATTGTTTTTCAATACAAGATTGGGGCATTGTGGAGCTTGGGGCATTGCGGGGGGCCATGGGAATTGTGGAGCATTGGGGAGTATTGGGGCATTGTGGGGTCTAGTGGCATTGTAGGGCCTTGGGGCATTGTGGAGCTTGGGGCACTGTGGGGCTTGCGAAGCCTTGGGCCATTGCGGGGCATTGGGAGTATTGGCGCACTGTGGGGTCTAGTGGCATTGTAGGGCTTGGGGCATTGTGGGGCATTAGGGCATTGTGGGGCATTAGGGCATTGTGGGGTCTAGTGGCATTGTGGAGCCTTGGGGCACTGTGGGGCCATGGGACATTGTGGGCATTGTGGAGTATTGGGGCATTGTTGGGTCTAGTGGCATTGTAGGCCTTGGGGCATTGTGGGGCATTAGGGCATTGTGGGGTCTAGTGGCATGTGGAGCCTTGGGGCACTGTGGGGCCATGGGACATTGTGGAGCATTGTGGAGTTTGGGGCATTGTGGGGTCTAGTGGCATTGTAGGGCTTGGGGCATTGTGGAGACTTGGGGCACTGTGGGGCCTTGGGGCATTGCGAAGCCTTGGGCCATTGCGGTGCATTGTGGAGTATTGGCGCATGTGGGGTCTACTGGCACTGTAGGGCTTGGGGCATTGTGGGGTCTGTGGCATTGTGGAGCCTTGGGGCACTGTGGGGCCTTGGGGCATTGTGGAGCTTGTGCATTTGTGGGGCCTTGTGGCATTGTGGGGGCTAGTGGCTTGTGGGGCCTAATGGCATTGTGGTAGATTGTAATTTCTTCTTCCCTTTTTCACAGAATTAATCTTATAGTTGTGACACCAAATCTTACAAATACAACCTTAATAGTGGAGCTTCAGAAGCTGCAATATTACCTGCATTGTGCAAGCGAGAAGGAGCGGAGAAATAGTTGTCAAACCCTGGGCTCCAGGTCATGCTGCGTGTGCTTTTCACCTCATCTACTTCAATCTGTAAGGGGTGTGGCAATCCTGTAGAAGAGAAAAATGGACATTGAAAACCAGATATGTGATATTTTAATATATGTCACAAGATGAGTAACATTTGTTTTGGATATTCCTAACACTTTGACGTAGATATAGCAGATGTTATGTTTCGGTAGCTGAGGAGTGCAGGCAAAAAAGGCAATACACCAGAGCAGTTTGGAATCTATGGGATTGCAGTACCCTGACTACACCGCAACTAGAGGGCAGCCGTGGAGCGTTCCTCGTGGTCCTAGACGCCTCGTCACAGCCTGAGAAAACTAACTACACCTAAAGATAGAAATAGGAAAGCTATCTGCCGTAGGCAACCCCAAAGATAATAGAAAAGCCCCCAAACATGTAATGGGGTTGACAAGAGGAAATATGACACAGAAAGAAAATAGTTGAGCAAACGCTGGGGCCCAAACTATCTAAATAGAAAGGACAGGAAGGGTACTTACTGCAATCCAGAAAACCCTGAAAAAAACCAACTCTATAATTTCAAAATCACCTGAGATCACACGACCTCTACACTAAATTAGTTCTTGGTTGTAACAAAACGCAGCACTGAAAAAACTGGAAAAAGCAAAAGTACAAAAACAGTGGCTGAACAAAAATGAGAAGGCAGAAGCCCCGGAGGGGACCAGAAGGCCCACAGAGTGCAGGACAAAATGCAAAAATATAGCAAAAACACAAAATAAGAAATTGTTTATCTGATGCAGAGATGCAGAACGACACAGCAGGCTAAAGGGAAATGGAAAAGAAGGAATCAGACCAGAACAATTGTCACCGGCAACCCTGATGGGGAAAAATGATTCCTTAAATAAGACCAATCAGTAAACTGATTCCAGTCCTCACAATCCTCACTAGTACCGTTGTAACCACCAGAGGGAGCCTTGCTCAGAACTCATCTCAAACCCATTCACAACAGTACCCCCCCTTGAGGAGGGGTCACCGAACCTCATTTGAGCAACCCAGGTCGGTCAGGATGAGTTCTATGATACGCACGGATAAGTCTCCTAGCATGGATGTCGAAGCAAACACCAAGAATTATCTTCTGACCATAACCTCTCCATTTACCAAATATGGAGTCTTCGTCTAGAAAAACGAGAATCAATATTTTCTCAACACATACTCCAGATTGCTCAACCAAAACAGGGGTCAGGAGGCACAGCAGCGGAACATGGCTCAACAAACCTCTTCAACAAGGACTTGTGGAACACGTTATGGATCTTAAATGTCCCTGGAAGAAGCAAACGAAAAGAAACAGGATTAAATAATCTCCATGAATCTTATAAGTCCAATGAACCTAGGCTTAAATTTAGGAGATGCTACTTCATAGGAAATTCTTTGAGGACAACAGACAAGTCCCCACTTTAAACCGAGGACCATCAGTCTATGCGGTGAAACGTGGGCCTTTCTGAGAGAGGGACAACCTCTCCACTACCTGGTCCAAATCTGCTGCATACGCTCAACAACAGAGTCAACACTGGACAGGACAGAAGCTCCGTCTGTCCTGAAGAAAATCGAGGGTGAAAAACCCAAAAAATTACAGAAAAAGGAGACATCAAAGTGGCAGAGCTAGCCTATTTATTAAGAGCAAACTCAGCCAAAGGCAAAAAGAGACCCAGTCATCCTGATAGCAGAACAAAGATCTTAGATAAGTCTCCATGTCTGGTTTGTTCTTCAGTTTGACCATTGGTCTGAGGATGAAATGCGAGGAGAAAGACAATTGAACACCCAGTTGAACAAAAAGTCCTCCAAAATTGGAAACAAACTGGACTCTCTGTCAGACACAATGTTCGGGAATGCCGTGTAAACGAACCACGTGCTGAAGGAACAACGGCACCAATTCAGAGGGAGGAAGGAACTTAGGTAATGGCACAAGATGTATCATTTTGGAAAACCCATCACAAATTACCCGATGGTTGGTCATTCTCTGAGAAACAGGAAGATCGGAAATGAAATCCATAGAGATATGGGTCCATGGTCTCTTGGGCACGGCAAGGGCATCAACAAACCCAACCAGAGCGGGGAAGCAAGGTTGGAGCGAGAGCAGTCCCGCAGGACTGCACAAATTCCCTGACATCGCGAGAAAGGAGGCCCCAAAAGGACGACAAAACCAAGTCTCTGGTCCCCAAAATTCCAGGTTGCCACCCAATGGGGAAACAATGAATCTCAGACATCACATTTTTTTCCTTGGTCGGGGAAAACAATTTTAACGGGGCAGCGTCGGGTCTATCCTCCTGACCCCCCCCAGGCAAGTCTCAAATTGGGCGAATGGCGGAAAAGAAAACACCCTCCTTCAAAATAACAGGGGACAGATAGCCAGGGAGCCCGAAAGGGGAAAACTCTCGGAGGGCATCCGCCTTAAATTCTTAGTGCCGGAAGAAGGAAACCACAAAATTAAAACGTGGGGAAAACAAGGCCCACTGCCTGTTAGGATTGGCGCTTGGCAGATTCGATGACCAGATTTTATGGCCCGTAAGGACACCCTGATGTTTGGCTCCCTCCAGCCAATGTTCACTCTTCAAAAGCCCACTTCTGGCCCCAATAACTCCCGTTTTACCAGTCTAATTAGTTAGAGGAGAAAATTTTCGAGAGAAAAGGCAAAAGGGGTTATTTTTAGAAGTTCTGGTCTTTTTGGGACAAAACGGACCTGCCCAATTTCAGGGCTTCAACCCCACCTGAATGGGAGAAACATGGCTGCCGTTTAGAACGGAGCAGAAGTGAATCTTGCTTAGTTCCTGAAACCCCGAGATGCTCAGGAGGCCAATTCACACATCAGAACCCTTTCTGGTCAAATCAAGTTAATGGTTTAAAATAACAGGAAATTACATAAATTTAGATAAAAATTGGCAAAACCCAAAAATCTCTGAAGAGCCTTTAATGAAGTAGGTTGGACCCAATCCAGATGGCCTGAACCTTGACGGGTCCTTTCAATAACGATGGGGCAAAAGAATCCCGAAATGAATCTTCTGTCGCCAAAAGACACTTTGATCCCTTCACATACAGGCATTTCTCTCAAAAATCTGGAAACAGTCGAAAAAGTTTCACATGAGAGTCCCCGTCATTAGAAAAAAACAAGATATTTATCAAATAAAACAATCGAAACTTGTCCACAAAAAATCCTGAAAATGTCATTTGAAGGACGGAAGAGGAGGGCAAGTGAGCCCAAAGGGCTCACAAGGGTACTCAAAATGCCTTCGGGTGTTAAATGCGTCTTTCTTCATCCCGTGCTTAATGCGAATAAGGTTATACGCCCCCTGAGGTCAAGCTTGGTAAACCAAAGTAGCGTTTTTCACCCTGGAAAAGGCAGAAAAAAGGGGGTAACGGGTATTGAATTTCACAGTAATATTGTTCAAGAGACGTAATCAATACAGGTTAATGAACATCTTTTTTGGACAAAGAAAAAACCGGCACCTAAGGGTGAAGAGGGGTGGTCTGATATGACCTTCTCCAATGATTCCTTGAATAAGGACCCCATAGCGTCTGTTCGGTACAGACAAGTTAAAAAGGCGACCCTTAGGGAATTTACTATGGCACTAATTCATAGGCCCCCCATAGGTTTGGGGAGGCAAGGAGCAGATTTACTTTCGCTAAAACTCAGAAAATCAAACAAAAATCAGGAACATCCTCAGCTGGGGGGAGGCAGAAAAAACAGGAGTGTTGGCATAACACATTGGCGCCCCCATGGTTACAGACAAGATTTCCCTCCCCAAAAACGGATTTGAGACTGTAAAACCCGGGAAACCCGCACTATAATGTCATGAGTTATATAGAACCAAAATTTGCAGCACTTGGTATAGGTTCAACCCTCATTATCACCTGGTAGAAAAACTGGGGTTTTTCTCAGAAAGGGGTAGAATCGATCCCAGTAGGGGAATAGACTTTGTAGGGGATAAGGAAAACCCACAAGTTTAGCAAAATCATAATCCATCAGGTTAAAAAGTGCTCCGAATCAACGAAAGCCTGAGCAGAAAATTGAGGACAGAGAGCATATGAGTGACAGTTAATAAAAACTTAGTTGAACACTACCAAGAAATGATCGTGCAAAAGTTTCCCCCCTTAGGGCGACTGAAATAGCATGAGAGGCTCACCACGTAGAAAATAACCCCTTGCGCTTTCGAACTCATTTAGCTTGTGCCCAGACACCATCCATCACACTGAGGGCTCAGCAGTTGGCTCACAAGGCAAAACCATTCCCGCATATTCTCCGCTCACGCAAAATTTGTCAATTTGAATCGCCAATGACATAGAACATTGGACCAAGGGGAAAAGGGAATCCCACCTAACATCCTTTTCTTATCGACAGACCTTCGGAAAAGGGCCGCCAACGTCGTCATTCCATTTGGCAGGACTGCCCCCCTAGGAATCTTGACAGTATAACTCAGCGTATAAACCCCTGATTTAATGCCAACAAAGGGTTTTTCGCTTGATCAGTGACTTAGGTCATGTTTCAATAACCCCAAAGCCCGAAAAAAAAGATCAACATCACTCAAAACAGGTCCCCCGGTATTTTGGGAAAAAGCCCAATCCGAGGATCGCCCGCAGGAGAGAGATGATAATTTAACCGCTCGCTGGTTTCCGGGGACTTGATTTTGGCAAAAAAAAATTTTTAATTATTTTTGAAATTTGAAATTGCTCGATCCCCAAAAAAAAAATTGGTGGGGGGCCAGGTTCCACAAAAAGGAACCGCAAGATATGCGTTTTCTGAACTCAGTGGCAAACTGACCAC
>JARQOD010000001.1:401251029-401349999 GCA_033576555.1 Oophaga sylvatica
CATCGGTCCATTCAAGATCACTGGGATTGTGAGCTCTGTTGCCTGTCGATTGAAGCTACCACGGACTTTAAAGGTACACCCAGTATTTCATGTTTCCTTATTAAAACCAGTCTCTCCTAACACATTTCAGGGACGTATCGTACCTCCCCCTCCACCAGTGTTGGTTGATGGCGAAGAACAATTCGTGGTACAGGATATTGTCAATTCGAGACTTCATAGAAACCGGCTTCAGTATCTAGTTAGATGGCAAGGTTACTCTCCTGAAAATGATTCTTGGGAACCAGTAAGTAACATCAATGCGCCTCTGAAGATTGCTCAGTTTCATCGGAGATACCCGGACAGGCCTGGTCCAGGACCGTCCGGAGGCCGTCTTTAGGGGGGGAGTAATGTCAGTATTCCGGGTTTTCTAGGTAACTTTGTCAATGATTTTGCCCTTTGTTAAGATGGAGTTTGCTGTTTTCTGTGCCCTACTTCCTGTTCATTTGTTTAAAACCCGGCTCAGGTGCTGGCTTCACTGCTGGAATATTCTGCTTCTGTTTCTCTGCAACCCAGCTGCTTGTTCCTCACAGAGCTTTTGTGTATTTACCAGGAAAGTGCATAACTTTATCTTCAGGTGTTTCTCAGCCACAGCAGTTTCTACCCATGGCTCTGGACATTCTCTGCATATGTAAGTTGCACATACTGTGTTATCACTAAACTGTTGACTTGGGAATTTAACCCTTGGTTCACTCCATCTGATAAGAACTGTGTTTCTGAACTGTTGCTGTTTAACCCTTCGTGCATTACCTCTGGTGATAGCTGTTGGAACTGTTACTGGAATCTTACGGACATATGAACTTGTTGTTGGACTTCTCTGAATTAAGCCACAACTGAGATTAATTTGTTCCTGGACCTTCCTGTGTTTTCTGCTTACCTGGATCTGACTCTTCACACACCAGCAGTGTGTAAATCCAGCCACGTTATCTGTGCATCAGACTTACCTTGTGGTCACATTTGTGTGAGGACTCCGTCGTAAGAACTTTACCACCCTCGCTATAGAGGTTCAAAGACTTATATATCCGGATTTCTATAACTGGACTTGTGTATATATATATGGACTCATTGCATGTCACTACGGGTTGTTTGAATATTGTTTTTGGGTGTTTTGCTGTTTCACAAATACATTATTTGCATTCAAAGAAACCCGTCTCTGATTGTTCATTGCCCCACGCTATCAGAATCCTCGAGTTCCTACAATAGTATTACACCCTAACAATTAGACATAGACCAACTGTGTCTAAAGACAGCCCTAAGCCCCAAAAGATTAAAAACAAAGTGAACACACATTAATGGATAGGTGACTTCTGAGATGGCTGATCACGGGACCAAAAATTCTTATTTTATGCCCCCCACTCAGGGTAGGTCAAAATAAAGTGTCCGGTATCCTGATGCTTTACACCGTCACTTTATAAAAATATCGACCAATTTATATAGACAGGGTATCCATGTCAAGAAAAATACACAATTTCTTTTTTCTGATGTATACAGTAGGAATATTGAATATGAATCTTGCCCAACACATGTAATTATCTTATATCAGATAGAAGTAGACATCATGGGATGGATTCCCCAGTGCAAGAGATCGATTAGTTTTCACTGGTAACATAAATGAAAAGCAGAAAATGGTCCCTTTAAAAGGGTTATGTGCACACAGATAAATGGCGGTTGTGCACATGAGCATTATATCCAATAATTTGCTAGGCTGGGCATCTGTATGACGTTGTAGTTTCATTCATATTCAATATTCCCACTGTATACATAAGAAAAAAGATATTGTGTATTTTTCTGGGGTGCCAACCTCCGCGGTCAGGTAGGAGTGAGCTTAGTTATCACTCTAGGGACAGCCCAGCGGTACCCATCTGTTTTAGTGGGATTGATACACATTACTATGTTTTTTTGTGTCACTTGTTTGGGTGTTTTACCCATTGTGGTAATTTTATTAATAAAGTATTGCCTATAGGGCATTTTTCATAGTTTTTGTATTTCCACAAAAATGTAAAATAACCATAAATTTCGTTCAACTTTACAATTGTGTCCCACTTGTTGATTCTTCACCAAAAAAAAAATTAACATTTGGTATCTTTATGTTTGAAGCATGATATGTGGGGAAAAGTTTGAAAAGTTCCAGGGAGCCGAATACTTTCGCAAAGCACTGTAGATGGCACTACTGAAAATCCACCTAAGTTGTCTATACGGCATTTAGGTCATAGGAGCTGAATAAAATTATACCATGATATCTACGATCCAATTTCTTATTCCAGAGAGAACCAAATTTTCTTAATATTTAAATGAGCTGTTAAGATCTATGGGCCGGACATAGATCTCTCTGAGACACTGCCTTCAGAGCTTCTTATAAACGAAAGCGGTGTTACCAGTGTGAGACGTGTAACTAACACAGTAAAGCAGAAATAAACTGTGTCTCATTACAAACATGTTTGCAGCAGCAGCTCTCACAGGTCTGCTGTATTACAACACTGACTGCCTATGAGATGGAAGCTGAATCATTGAGAGGACATTCGAAAATGTGTTTAATGCTATACTGTGTCAGTTATAATTACACACAGCCCTGCAGAAAGATTAGGAGAGCAGACTGTCAGTCACTACATGTCTCACACTGGTAACGCCCCTTTTTATTTAAAATAATCTCTGGAGGCAGATTCTCAGGGATATCTATGTCCAGCCCATAGATCTTAACAGCTCATTTACATATTAAGAAAAACATGGATTTCTCTGGAATAAGAAATAAGATCACATTTATTAAGGTATCATTTTATTCAGCTCCCTATGACCTGCATGTCCATATAGACAGCTTAGGAGGGCTGATCCTACTCACAGATTCCCTTTAAATTATTATAATATGTAATATATAACCACAGTCAATAGCAGCAGATTATAACGGTCTGCAGAAAATATTGCACTCATTTTTCTTCATAAATAACAATATTTATTTAGCAGCTGTAATCACTGGAACACACAAACACGCTGAACAATGGGTTCAGAGCAAATTAGTTAATGTCCATTGTCCTGTTTGCTCAACAGAGCAAAACAATGGACTACATCCAATTTCTTCTATTGTATGATTTTGTGAACTTGGCAGCCCGCATATTTACAATTTAACGCTAAAGAAAGCGTTAGCTGGATTGTTGGGCAAAGTACAAAACATTTTGTATTACATGACATACAATCAAGTCACAAGCGAGCAGATCAATGAACCAAAACCACTAACGTGCAATGTAATAAGACTGGCTGAGAGCCTGGAGGGAAGCAACAAAATGCAGGATGCCTCCTCTTCTATTTTGTAGGGTTTTGTGACTTGTAACTTATGAAGTTTTCATCAGATCCTTGGTTTAATGTATCAATCAATCCAACATCATTTAAAAGGGGTTCCCACAATATCCATTTTTGGGTCGTGCTCCAGACTGTCCACGGTTTAGCTCACGGAGGACTATCTAAACTAAGGCAGTCTGGTTACAGAAGAGTTCATATGGCTGCCACAGAAAACACAGTAGTGGAAAAGAAAAACAGACTAAGGACCCTTTAAGCTGGCATAAAAAGGAATCATCCCACAAACAACAGCTACTTTGCCAATTTTTGGCTCATCTAAAAGGAACTTTTTATAGCTCAACTAATTGATTTTATTTTACAACTGCAAGCTAAAGAATACATTAAAGTGGTTATCCAGGACTTAGGGTTGCTAACCACCTGCCAGTTCTATCCAACGTTGGCACAGAAATATCACCGACTGCTCCTGTTGGCGATTCAGCTTCTCGACCCCAACAGATCAGCTCTTTTTCTTCCTGGCTGCTCTGTCGATGGGGCATGACTATTGACGTCATGATGATTGACAGCCAGCTTCTAGCATTTAGTCTTTGTCGGCAACACCTCGTCAAAGTTGCAGAGCAGAAAAGAAGCCGCTACTCTATCGACGAGACATCAGCAAAAGCAGCAGAATCACTGGCAGGAGCGGTCAGTGATCACTCTGTGCCGGCAGAGATTGGCAGAGATTAGGCCCACAGATAAAAATTAATACAGTCCTTTTTAACCGACTTTTAAGGTATATTACCAACCTTTACATACATGCCACTGGACACCATGTCTACTTGTGCATGCTTGAAAAAGTCATTAAAAGTACAAATTTTGGAAGTGATCCAGACTATTACTAATACAATAGACAGCACCACATTTTTATTTTGGGTGGAGATGCTCTTTATATTACGTCTACTCAATGTGATTTTTTTTTTTCTGCACATGACAGACCAGTTGTATCTGTAGAGAGGGAAGAAAAGGGTGCCATTGATGGAATAAATAGAGCAGAATAAACTGAAACAAGGACAAAATGAAATTTTCAGGTTTTTCTAGCTGCCTTCTTCCATGGAAGAGAGGAGGAAACAGTTGAATTAGAACGTTGTTTGCTAGTACGGAGAGACATACAGGTTCTCTGCCTTTTTTTTCTTGTCTTTTTAAAGGGAATTTGTCACCACACTTGACTTATCTAAACTATTAATATGGGCATACAGGTTATAAAGTGCTGATAACAGTGCTACCTGTTGTTGCTGCTGAGAAATCCTCATCACTTTATATAAGGTACCTCTTCCAGGCTCTGGAGAGGAGCATGCCGGGAAGATAAATCTGCCTCCAGAGCTTGAGTCACATGAAGGGGGAGTTATAATCGCTGGAGGCAGAGTTATCTCCCCAGCACCATCTGCCCCAGAGCCTGGAAGTCATGTATATAAAGTAATAAAAAGGATTTCTCACCAACAACACATCTGATATAAGACACACAGGGGAGGACTATAACCTGTATGCCCATATTAATAGTTTAGATAGGTCAAATGTGGAGACAGATTTCCTTTAAGTATTTCCAATACCTATTTGATTACTTCCATGAGAAAGGTATCCACAGTGCATTATTAACTGCAAAGTTTACATACATAACGAAAAAAAAAACACAGCAAACTAAAGAGCCCCATAAACAATAGATAGCTTTCAGCCGAACGATGGTTTGGGTGGCAGCTATGCCTCCTGACTCCTCCATACACAGGAACACTGCTGTGTTCTCTACAAAGCAAGACACCTTTGGCAGCTGTTAATCTTGCAGAGACCAAAAGGATAGGCAGTCTGAAAATCAGACAAGCTGGTTTCTCATCTCCCCAACATCCAAAAGGCACAACGAAGCCGGTCGCAGAGTGTGCAACCACAACCGAGCCTTTGCAGCAGGGGGGCCCACCAATGCCAGCGTCTACTTCAGCTGTATGTGTGTCGGAGAACGCACATCCAGCTGACATGTTTTGCAGCACAGGGATCCTGCGGATCCCTAGGCTGGCAGTATGTATTGCAGCCTATTAGAGGCCAGCAGCTGACGTTGGCACGCCAGGCATTGAAGTCACATGGCAGTGATGTCATGCGTTGCTGTAGCAAGCACGCCAATGCCTGCTGCCGGCGTCTGCACCTGCTACAGAAGTGGACACTGCACATCGTGGGATCGGAGAAAGGTGAGAAGAATGCTTTTTTTTAATGCAGAGACAGAACAGGAGACATACTGTACATACTAGAAAGCGGGCCTAGGATGGGGCACATATATACAGAGAAGGGGGACAAATATACCAGGAAGGAGGGGTATATATACCAGAAACAGGCCCAGGAAGGGGGACATATATACCAAGAAAGGATCCAGGATGGGAAATATATATACCAGGTTGTGGGGCATATATACCAGGATGGGGGACATATATTCCTGGATGGGGGACCCATGAAGGACAACATATATACCAGGAAGGGACCCAGGGTGGATAACATACATACCTGGTTGGAGGACATATATACCAGGAAGGGGGACATATAAACCAGGTTGGGGGCCCATGTATACCTAGAAGGGGGACATGCAACGGGCCCAGGTTGGGGGACATATATACCAGAATAGGAGACATATGCACTGGGAAGGGGTCCAGGATGGAAAGTGCCTAGGATGGGAAACATTACTACATGATGAAGGGGGACAGGAGAATACATATGCCGTTATAGGATTTAGAAAAATATTTAGAATTGAGAGTCCTCAGTGTTCATCTCCATCTCCCATTATCTCCCATAATGACTATTCTGCTTTACGTCACTTGTCTTAGCTATTGCATTTTTTCTGTGCTGTGTTGTGTATAAATATGTGATTCTTCAGATTATGTATTAGTCTAGCCTGATGAAAAGACCTGAGTAGTCTCGAAAGCTTGCAATTTGTTACCATCTTTTCAGTTAGCCATTAAAAGGTATCAACCACTGAGGACTCTCAACTCTAAATATTTTTCTATCTACTGGCTAACACGGTACAAAGATATACATCTTTACTGTATAGGATTTAGAACACTTCAAGGGCCCATACATCTGACCAACATGCAGGGGGGCCCAGGTCGCTCATCACTAATCCAGATCCTTCTGTAGCAGAATACTATCTTCTCTTTTATTGACTGATTTACATAGTTTTTTATCATCTGCAAATATCGATAATTTACTTCTACCAGATCGTTAATAAATACGTTGAAGAGAATAGGTCCCAACACCGACCCCTGCGGTACCCCACTGGTCACAATGACCCAGTTAGAGAATATAACATTTATAACCACCTTCTGCTTTCTATCACTAAGCCAGTTACTTACCCATTTACACACATTTTCTCCCAGACCCAGCATTCTCATTTTGTGCACTAACCTCGTGTGTGGCACGTTATCAAACGCTTTGGAAAAATCAAGGGAATTTCCTAACAAACAGGCAATCCCAACATGTATTCAGGCTGTCAAGTAGCCGCAAATCATGCAGCCGCGGCAGCAGAAACGAAATCTCCGAGCACTTCCAAATACTCGGAGACCACCCGAGTATGCTCGCTCATCACTAATCTGGATAAGTTGGAAACTTGGGCCGAAAGGTGGCAGATGGGGTTTAACAATGATAAATGTAAGGTTATACACATGGGAAGAAGGAATCAATATTACCATTACACAATGAACGGGAAAACACTGGGTAAATCTGACATGGAGAAGGACTTGGGGATCCTAGTTAATGTTAAACTTACCTGGAGCAGCCAGTGCCAGGCAGCGGCTGCCAAGGCAAACAGGATCATGGGGTGCATTAAAACAGGTCTGGATACACATGATGAGAGCATTATACTGCCTCTGTACAAATCACTGGTTAGACCGCACATGGAGTACTGTGTACAGTTTTGGGCACCGGTGCTCAGGAAGCATAAAATGGAACTAGAGCGAGTACCAAGGAGGGCAACAACATTAATAAAGGGGATGGGGGAACTACAATACCCAGAGAGATTAGCAAAATTAGCATTATTTAGTCTAGAAAAAAAGATGACTGAGGGGCGATCTAATAACCATGTATAAGTATATAAGGGGACAATACAAATATCTCTCCGAGGATCTGTTTATACCAAGGAAGGTGACGGTCACAAGGGGGCATTCTCTGCGTCTGGAGGAGAGAAGGTTTTTCCACCAACATCGAAGAGGATTCTTTACTGTTAGGGCAGTGAGAATCTGGAATTCCTTGCCTGAGGAGGTGGTGATGGCGAACTCAGTTGAGGGGTTCAATAGAAGCCTGGATGTCTTCCTGGAGCGTAACAATATTGTATCTTACAGTTATTAGGTTCTTTAGAAGGACATAGATCTGAGGATTTATTCTGACGGAATATAGGCTCAACTGGATGGACAAATGTCTTTTTTCGGCCTTGCTAACTATGTTACTATGTTACTATACACATTAGACTGTTAGATGAGCCTGCCAACATCAGAGAATTTGTCTGACTTTTGTCTAATGTATATGGAGAACTTAAGAAAAACTTTACTGAATGGTTAGTAAGGGTTTTCTTAAATTAATAAAACAAAGACATTTTGTTTAGAAAACAGCACCACAACTGTCTACAGATCATGTTTACAATAGTAGCAAAGGTCACTTCACTTTAATGGGAATATGTCAGCAGATTTTTTTGCTATGTAGTCTGAGAGCAGCATGATGTAGAGACAGAGAGCCAGATTCCAGATTCCAGTGATGTGTCACTTACTGGACTGCTTGGTGCAGTTTTGATAGAATCCCTGTTTTATCTGCTGTAGATGTGGCAGTACTCAGATTGCTGAGCTGTGTATAATCCCGCCCACACCCCTGATTAGCAGCTTCCTGTGCACACTGTACTTTGTAAGTAAGCTGCCAATCAGTGGTGGGGGTGTAGTTACACAGATTAGCTGGACTGCTGTGCACATAAGACCTAGTCCTCTAGTGATAATCTTCTGCTGATAAAACACTGATTGTATTGAAAGTACAGCATATACGGTAGCATAGTAAGTGATACATCCCTGGAATCAGGTTTCCTTTCACTATATTATGGTGATCTCAAATTACAAATTAAATAGCAAAGAACAGCTGACTGCTTTTCAGCGCCATTAAAGAAAATCTATCACATTTGCAACCTCTAGACAGATATGGCACGATTTATGTGGCATTATTTATTTATAGATGATTACTTGAACGTTCACATGTCCAGTTGTATAGGTTAAATATTTATTTTCCACCTCCAGTAATAAAAAACAGATCCGTTTTAATTAGTGAAGAGCGAGTATACTCGTTACTCGAGTTTTCGGAGCATACTCGGGTGTTCTCCGAGTTTCTTGGGCATGCTCGTAAATTTTGTTTGAGTCCCTGTAGCTGCATGATTTGCGGCTCATCACTAGTTCTAATGTATGATTACTGGACATGTGAACAAAGAGTTATACTGCAACGCTTTTATAACAAACTAGTTTCAGCTCCTTTATAGTCTGCTTTCAACTGCTGCTCAGCAAGAATCCTATCTGCAAACAATTTGTGTTTGAAAGTTTACTCCATAAGTGTTGGAGATGAGGCAGAGAGGCTTAGACAGGAAAAGTTCCCTACTCCGATTGTAAACAGCTTTAAACAGGGTATAGGTTTTGTTAAGCCTTCCGGTAAAATAGCAAAATAGTCTGGTGTTTAGAACAGAAGATAATGAAATATATCACAAAAATGTATAACTTTACAAAGGCTGAACAATAATTAAAAGTTTAGCTACCTCTATAGTAAAACCTCCTTTAAAACCTCTTTATTAATTGAATAGGGTTAATAAAATGCATTTGAAGAGAAGTTGTTAGAAACTTCTTATTTTGCACCACTTTGCAAAAAAAATAAAATAAATAAAATTGAAACCAAAAATACAATTTATAATGATAAACATGAAGATATTAGTCTTATAATTAACTGGCTAAACTGATGCTAGATTGAAGTAATGTAATACTGTTCTTAATGGCCGCAGTTTTAAAATAGAAATTAGCATTTTGCAATTACAGTTTTTAATTACCTATTTAGTGCTCTCCCCAAAGGTATTGCCGCAAAGACCATAATTATAAACTGCCTTGATCGCCTCTGCATGAAGGGCTTCAAGACGTATCCCACAGAGAATGAAATCTATGCAGCACAACTGAAAAGCTATACATATATTTCTAGCTGAAATAAGGATCAACAACAACAGTAATACAAGGGTTAAAGGTCTCTGGTTTTATATAAATGCAGCTTATAAGGGGTTTGGGGTTCAAGTCTGCAGTGACTATGCGAGTGCAGACTTGTGAATCCTCACAGTGTGCAGTCAGGATTCTCTGGTGCTGAGGACCGACTTGCACGATTTTCATACATACAGTCACTTTCCAACTAGACGTGAGAAGCCTCCCTGAATACAACTGAGTGAAGCTGCACATGTCTAGTCGGAACGTGGCCGGAAGTATGCAAATTGCATACTTGCGGTAACATGACCTCTCGCTTCCGCTGCCGAAGAATCCTGACAGCACGCATTTTACACGCTGTAAGGATTCACAAATCTGCAGTCACATAGAGTGACTGCAGACTTGAGCCCCAAGCCTGGATAACCCCTTTTAAAGGGTTTAAATATCTGTTTATACTATTGGCCTAAATTTTGGCCCAATCTTATTAAGGTGTCAATGGGAATCAAGGAAGATAAGGGTGGATAGAAGGAAAGAGATGGGAGAGGACACAATGAAATAGAGCAAGGGAAAGGGGGAACAAGAAGGAAAAGCAAGAACAGGAAAGGAAAGAGAAAGGGTGAACAAGAAGGAAAAGAGAGAACAGGAAAGGAAAGAGAAAGGGGGAACAACAAGGAAAAAGAGAGAACAGGAAAGAGAAAGGGGGAACAACAAGGAAAAGAGAACAGGAAAGAGAAAGTGAAACAAGAAGGAAAAGAGAACAGGAAAGAGAAAGTGAACAAGAAGGAAAAGAGAACAGGAAAGGAAAGAGAAAGGGGGGAACAAGAAGGAAAAGAGAACAGGAAAGAGAAAAGAGGGGAACACGAAGGAAAAGAGAGAAAGGAAAGAGAAGAGGGAAACAAGAAGAAAGAGAACAGGAAAGGAAAGAGAAAGGCGAAAAACAAGGAAAAGAGAGAACAGGAAAGGAAAGAGAAAGGGGGAACAAGAAGGAAAAGAGAGAACAGGAAAGAAAAAAGGGGAACAAGAAGGAAAATAGAGAACAGGAAAGGAAAGAGAAAGGGGAACAACAAGGAAAAGAGAACAGAAAAGGAAAGAGAAAGGGAACAACAAGGAAAAGAGAACAGGAAAGAGAAAGGGGGAACAAGAAGGAAAAAAGAGAGCAGGAAAGGAAAGAGAAAGGGGAACAAGAAGGTAAAGAGAACAGGAAAGGAAAGAGAAAAGGGGAACAACAAGGAGAAAAGAGAACGGGAAAGGAAAGAGAAAGGGGGAACAACAAGGAAAAGAGAACAGGAAAGGAAAGAGAAAGGGGCAACAAGAAAGGAACAGAGATTGGCAGGGGAACAAGAAGGAAAAGAGGGGAACAAGAAGGAAGAGAGGGGATTTAAGGGTGTTATTCAGGCTTCACACAAAAGTGTGTCGTCACTCTATGTGACTGCAGACTTTTGAATCATGACCGTATGCAATGCGCACACGGTCATGATTCCCTGTATTGTCAATGCTACACATTGAGGGAAGCCGGATAAGTCTAGTCGATGCAAGACTGCAGGTATCCAAATTGCGCACATGCAGTCACAGATTCATCGCTCGCTTTCCGCCAATACCGGGGAATCCTGACAGTATGAGCACCGTACACTGTCATGATTCAGAAGACGTAGATATGAATTTCGCCTCACACTCTCATTTCAGTAGTGCTAAAACATTTTTATTTCCCGCGCAAGCAGTAAGCAGCCATGTAATTAAGTTTCAGGGTGCAAGGAATTAAGCGACATATTTTTCCATTTCGATGTTGTCCCAGGTCTTTGTCACAAAGTCACTGTGTGGCAGATAAGTCAGGACACTCCTGCGCCTAAGTCATGGCCAACAATGGAGTCAGGCATTTAAATTCAGAAAACGGCAGTCAGAGTGACTGCAGACTTTTGTGTCAAACCTGGACAACCCCTTTAAAAATCACTGTATAAATGAGAAGGTATGAAACATACACTGAATAAGTTGTCCTGTGTGTGTGTAAGTGAGGCATAACAGTAGTTCTGGCCATTATATCACTTACATCCTGCATTTTCACCAGTTTTCCCCTCTGCAGGCTCTAATTTTCAATCCACTCTGAGCTGGGGGGAGTAATCAAGCTGATGTGATCTCTGCCATACACAGTACACTACACAGAGAGGGATTCCTGCTCTTCATCCTTGTTTGCATATAGCAAAAAACTGCCTCAACATCAAGTAAATTATAAAAAACTGAGCTGTCTGGATGTGAACTTGCTCTGGGGTGAGGTCAATGGCTTGTTAGAAAGCTCAGCACAATCTTTCTATTTCTTCCTCAGCTTGTTTTCTCTCCCTGCTCCTCACTCCTCCATTTCTCTCTCAAAGCATATGGGTAGTAAGCCTGCAGTCAATCTTATCTGAGTAAAAGGGACTTGAACTGTTTTTTTTTCTTTTTCAGATGGAAGACAAGTTCAGAAGGCAGGGGAGGGAAGTGGAAGTGAGATAACATTTTTCTGATAAGATAAATTACAAAGTTTTTTAGACTGTAATATTGATTTATGCAAAATTTGTGACAAAGTGCAATTCCATTTTAATCTATACCCTCCATGCAGTAAAAGCTTATGAACTCACTTAATGCTAGATCTACACAGAGGATTTAAAGCTCTGTATCGGGAAGACAAAAATTTGATTATTTCAAATGTATATTTAAGTAAGGATTTATAAGTTAAGGAGGGTAATGGTTGGATACTATATAGGTCACAAACACGTCCTGTACAAGTTGAAAGACTTACCTGGCACTGATAGGACAGATGGCGAGCCCTCAGGCTTTCTTTTGACCGGGGAATCGCCCATCCACCATATTATAGTCAGAGGCTCTGGTGGTCCTACTGCTGCACAAGATATGTTAAACGAGGCATTTCTTAGCACAGCCATGTCCTTTGGCTCCATGGTAAAATATGGGACACCTAGGAAAAAAATAATAAAGATCAGACCCCATTGTTCACAATCTGGTGGGTTTGGTGATCATTTTTAATGTTAGGAATAACCATTTATTACGGGTCCCCCCTGATCCAAAGAATCAGGCTCTGAAATGCCCTGGAAGAATGGAGCGGTGGCCACGCATACAGTGGGTTCGGATAGTATTCAGACCCCTTTAAATTTTTCACTCTTTGTTTCATTGTAGCCATTTGGTAAATGCAAAAAAGTTCATTTTTTTCTCATTAATGTGCACTCTGCAGTGCACCCCATCTTTACTTTACTGATAAAAACCAGAAATGTTGACATTTTTGCAAATTTATTGAAAAAGAAAAACTGAAATATCACATGGTCATAAGTATTCAGACCCTTTGCTCAGACACTCATATTTAAGTCACATGCTGTCCATTTCCTTGTGATCCTCCTTGAGATGCTTCTACTCCTTCATTGGAGTCCAGCTGTGTTTAATTAAACTGATAGGACTTGATTTATAAAGGCACACACCTGTCTATATAAGACCTCACAGCTCACAGTGCATGTCAGACTAAATGAGAATCATGAGGTCAAAGGAACTGGCCAAGGAGCTCAGAGACTGAATTGTGGCAAGGCACACATCTGGCCATTGTTACAAAAGAATTTCTGCAGTGCTCAAGGTTCCTAAGTGCATAGTGGCCTCCATAATCCATAAATGGAAGAAGTTTGGGACCACCAGAAGTCTTCCTAGACCTGGCCGTCTAGCCAAACTGAGCAATCGTGGGAGAAGAGTCTTGGTGAGAGAGGTAAAGGAGAACCCAAAGATCACTGTGGCTGAGCTCCACAGATGCAGTAGGGAGATGGGAGAAAGTTCCACAAAGTCAACTATCACTGCAGCCCTCCACCAGTCTGGCCTTAATGGCAGAGTGGCCCGACGGAAGCCTCTCCACAGTGCCAGGCATATGAAATTCTGCATAGAGTTTGCTTAAAAAAACACATTACGGACTCCCAGACTATGAGAAATAAGATTCTCTGGTCTGATGAGATGAAGATAGAACTTTTTGGTGATAATTCTAAGCGGTATGTGTGGAGAAAACCAGGCACTGCTCATCACTTGCCCAATACAATCCCATCAGTGAAACATGGTGGTGGCAGCATCATGCTATGGGGGTGTTTTTCAGCTGCAGGGACAGGACGACTGGTTGCAATTGAAGGAAACATGAATGCGGCCAAGTACAGAGATATCCTAGAAGAAAACCTCTAGGTTGCTCTGGACCTCAGACTTGGCCGAAGGTTCACTTTCCAACAAGACAAAGACCCTAAGCACACAGCTAAAATAACAAAGGAGTGGCTTCAGAACAACTCTGTGACCATTCTTGACTGGCCCAGCCAGAGCCCTGACCTAAACCCAATTAAGCATCTCTAGAGAGACCTGAAAATGGCTGTCCACCAACGTTCACCATCCAACCTGAGGGAACTGGAGAGGATCTGCAAGGAAGAATGGCAGAGGATCCCCAAATCCAGATGTGAAAAACTTGTTGCATCATTCCCAAGAAGACTCATGGCTGTACTAGCTCAAAAGGGTGCTTCTACTCAATACAGAGGAAAGGGTCTGAATACTTATGATCATGTGATATTTGAGTTTTTCTTTTTTAATAAATTTGCAAAAATTTATACATTTCTGTTTTTTTCAGTCAAGATGGGGTGCAGAGTGTACATTAATGAGAAAAAGATGTACTTTTTTTTAATTTACCAAATGGCTGCAATGAAACAAAGAGTGAAAAATTTAAAGGGGTCTGAATACTTTCCGAACCCACTGTATGCTGCACTTGGCCATTTCCAGCTATCCCATAGAGAATGAATGGAGTAATTGTCATGTGTGCATCGCCACGAAGATCGTCGCGGTTGCACATTCTGACTTCTCACAGCTGAGTTGCTGTTTCTTTGTGTTTGGCAGTTAGGGAGTTAATTCTGTCTGTGCTCAGTTCTGGGACTGGGTGCAGTTTTCTCCCGGCTGCAATTAATTATTTGTTGATTGGTTTCCTTTAAATCTCTGGTTGTCTGTGTTGGGAGTTGCCAGTGAAATTCTTCATGCAGACCACAGATAGGATTGTATCTGTATAGACTTAAGTTAAAGAGCTCCTTAGTTGTTTTAAGCTCACCTTGCTTAGAGTTTAATATCCCAGATCATTTATGTTCCTTCTGTGTTTGAGTGTGTATGCAAGTCTGTGTTTTCTCCAGTCTGTCTTATATGTCTAATCTGTGTATTTAGCAGAGATCAGCCCATATCCCTTTGGTGGTAATCAGAATCCTTCTTAGGACCGATTACAGGGTTCAGGGACTGATAGGAGACAGGGTTAGGCTGGAGACTTGGACCTCTGAACCATTATCAGTACCTCCAAGGTGAGGGATTAGTTAGGACCCCAGTTTAGGGTCAGGTTAGACCCCCGGTCCTCCTCTTTCCTGTTACAGTGTATCAAGTCCTCAAGATTAACCCTGAGTTCAATGGATATCGTGTCAGGTAAATCTATTCTATATTTACATGCTGATGTTGCTAATCTATATGTTGTATAGAGTGTTGTCTCTTTAAGAATAGTTTACTGACATCGTACACATATCATAAGACCGCGTGACATTTTCACTGGCCCATAAAATTATTCCCAGTTGCCATGGATCCAGTAGCCCAGCTGGCTCTGCAGTTGCAGGGATTATCCATGGAGCTGACGGACATTAAGTCCAAAGTTTTGTCTCCCTCGGAGCAAACCAGATTTGAACCTAAAGTAGCTCTCCCGGACAGGTTCACTGGTGGGCGAGACAAATTTTTTACCTTCAGGGAAGCATGTAAATTGTATTTTCGGCTTCGGCCTCGATCATCAGGGAGTGAAGAGCAGAGAGTGGGAATTGTTATCTCGCTCCTACAAGGGGACCCTCAATCCTGGGCCTTCTCCCTTCCTCCGGGATCCCCTGCTCTACAGTCAGTAGATCGATTTTTTACTGCCCTGGGTTTGGTATATGATGACCCAGATCGGGTCTCTCTTGCTGAGACAAAATTACGTAAGATACAGCAGGGAGATCGTCCGGCGGAGGAATTTGCTTCTGAGTTCCGTAGATGGGCCACAGATACTCAGTGGAATGACCCAGCTCTTAGGAGCCAGTTTTGTCATGGGCTTTCTGACATATTAAAGGACGTTTTGGCTCAGTATGATTCTCCTCCATCACTGGAGGCTGCTATGGCCCTAGCTATCCGTACTGATAGACGGCTCCGGGAGAGGTGCGAGGTAACTCCGCCCCCTGTTGTTACTCCACCTACTACTAAAGTCCCTTATGTTGAGGTTCCCCTTGTCTGTTCGGAGGAGCCTATGCAGTTGGGAGGGACATCATTTCGTAGGAGGGGATTGGCGGTACGCCGCAGGACTAGAAGGTGTTTCTTCTGCGGGAAAGAGGGACATTTTGTTGGGGGATGTCCATCCCGTGCCTTGTTGAGCAAAAAGTCGCCGGAAAACTGTTAATCCCAGGTTGTGTGGTGGACGACAACCTGGGAGTATGTATTTCGTCCGCTAGTTCTTCTCAGTTCCTTGTACCAGTGGAGGTGGTGGTTGGTACGAGAGTGGAGAGATTTTCTGTTCTTCTTGATAGTGGGTCCGGGGCTAATCTGGTTGACGCTCAGTTTGCTCAGGCTCAAGGTATGCATCTGAGTGTATTGGTCAAACCGATCCCTATATTCTCCATTGAGGCCAGGCCTCTCGGCCAAGGTAGCTTTGTTCATGAGGTTCATAACATTGACCTTCGGGTAGGGGCAATACATAGGGAACTATTATCTTGTTATGTGTTGGAGGGTCTACCTACTCCTATTGTGTTGGGACTTCCTTGGTTGGTTAAACATAACCCTGTGATTAATTGGCAGTCCAGAGATATAAGCCAATGGGGGGAGTTTTGCAAAAGTAACTGCATGAACACAGTCATCAGTGCGGTCGTGCCTAGTACTTTGCCTCCTTTTTGGAGGACTTTGGGGATGTGTTCTCTGAGGAGGGGTGTCAGGAGTTGCCTCCTCATCGCGTGTATGACTGCTCTATTAATTTACTTCCTGATGCTAAGTTACCTAAAGCTAGGTTATATAACCTTTCTGGTCCTGAGAGGCAGGCTATGAAAGATTATATTTCGGAAAGTCTGGCCAAAGGGCATATTAGACCTTCATCTTCCCAGTGGCCGCGGGGTTCTTCTTTGTGAAGAAAAAAGATGGAGGCCTACGCCCTTGCTTGGATTTCCGCGAACTTAATCGGATTACTGTTCGAGATCCGTATCCACTCCCTCTGATTCCTGATCTCTTCAATCAAATTGTTGGCGCCAAATGGTTCTCTAAATTGGATCTCAGGGGGGCGTATAATCTGATTAGGATAAAAGAGGGGATGAGTGGAAAACGGCGTTTAACACGCCGGAGGGACATTATGAGAACCTTGTCATGCCTTTTGGTCTGACTACTGCACCAGCAGTATTCCAACATTTTGTTAATGACATTTTTCGTCATCTGGTGGGGCTGTTTGTGGTCGTATATTTGGATGACATTTTAATTTACTCACCAGATCTTGTGTCTCACCAGGAGCATGTGAGACAGGTGTTGCAGATCTTGCGAGACAATAAACTATACGCCAAACTGGAAAAGTGTGTATTCGCCGTACAGGAACTTCAGTTTTTGGGTTTCTTGGTGTCAGCCTCCGGTTTCCGTATGGACCCTGAAAAGGTGAGAGCAGTGCTTGAATGGGATCAGCCAGAGGATCTTAAGGCTCTGCAGCGTTTTCTGGAGTTTGTAACTACTACCGGAAATTTATTTGTAATTTCTCATCTGTTGTCAAACCTCTCACTGACATGACAAGAAAAGGGACGGATTTTTCTAAATGGTCGGACAAAGCTTGCCAAGCTTTTTCCTCTTTGAAAAAATGTTTTGCTTCGGCACCCGTTCTCATCCAACCAGATGCATCACAGCCGTTCGTTGTGGAGGTGGACGCGTCTGACGTAGGGGTGGGTGCAATATTGTCCCAGGGTCCGTCCCCTGGTAAATGGCATCCGTGCGCTTTCTTTTCTAAAAAATTGTCGTCCGCCGAAAGGAATTATGATATCGGCAATAGGGAACTTTTGGCCATTAAGTTAGCTTTTGAAGAATGGCGTCACTTTTTGGAGGGGGCAGTCCACCCGGTCACCGTCATTACTGATCACAAGAACCTGCTGTATTTGGAATCTGCTAAGCGTCTGAATTCCAGACAAGCTCGATGGTCGTTGTTTTTTACCAGGTTTAATTTTGTTGTCACTTATCGCCCTGGATCTAAGAATGTTAAGGCGGATGCCTTGTCTTGCAGTTTCCCAGGGGCCGGGAAAATGGATGACCCGATTCCTATCCTTCAGGAGGGGGTGGTAGTGTCGGCTGTATGTTCTGAGCTTGAGGAGGAGGTGTTAGAGGCTCAGGGGGACGCCCCTGCAGGACCTCCAGGGAGACTGTTTGTCCCAAATCAGTTGAGACAAAAGGTTATTGAGGCACATCATAATTCTGCTTTAGCAGGACATCCAGGGAGTAAGGCTACTTTAGATCTCCTTTCTCGCCGGTTTTGGTGGCCTAACGTTAATAAAGATGTTTTAACTTTTGTCGCGTCCTGTGGGGTTTGTGCTCGCTCTAAGACCCCTCATACCCGTCCGTCTGGGACCCTCTTACCCTTGAAACTTCCGGAGCGTCCATGGACTCATTTGTCTATGGACTTCATCACGGACCTTCCTCAGTCGTCAGGGAAGACTGTCATACTGGTGGTTGTTGACAGGTTCAGTAAGATGGCACATTTCATTGCTCTTCCTGCCCTCCCTAATGCTAAAACTCTGGCGCAGGTGTTCATTGGGGAGATTGTGAGACTTCATGGGTTGCCTTCTGATGTGGTGTCAGATAGGGGGTCTCAGTTTGTGTCCAAGTTTTGGAGGGCATTTTGTTTACGTCGGGGGATGCAATTGTCATTTTCCTCGGCTTTTCATCCGCAGACCAATGGTCAGACAGAGCGTCTGAATCAAAGCCTAGAGACTTATCTTCGGTGTTTTGTCTCAGAGAACCAGGAGGACTGGTCTTCTTTCTTGCCTCTGGCAGAGTTCGCTCTTAACAACAGGCGGAGCGAGTCCACTGGTAAGTCCCCGTTTTTTGGGGCATATGGTTTTCATCCCCAGTTTTGTACATTCAATGGGGGGGGCCCTTCTGGGGTTCCTGAGGAGGAGCGTTTCTCGTCGTCACTTGCTTCAGTGTGGAGAGGTGTATTGAATAATCTGAGTGCTATGGGGAACCGTTATAAACGTATGGCTGATAGGAGGAGAGTTTCTGGTCCAGATCTTAATGTGAACGATCTGGTATGGTTGTCTACCAGGAATATAAAACTTAAAGTTCCCTCCTGGAAGCTGGGCCCCAGATTCATCGGGCCGTACAGGATCAGTTCCATAATTAATCCTGTGGCATTTCGTCTGGACCTCCCTCCTACGTTTAAAATTCATAATGTGTTCCACAAGTCATTACTTAAGAGGTACGTGGCACCAGTCATACCATCACCTCTACCTCCTCCTCCAGTGGTGGTCAATGGTAACTTGGAGTTTCAAGTGTCAAAGATCATTGACTCACGTCTGAATCGCCGGTCCCTTCAGTACTTGGTGCATTGGAAGGGGTATGGTCCAGAGGAGAGGACGTGGGTTCCTGCGTCTGACATTAACGCAGATCGTTTGGTGCGGACCTTCCACAGAACTCACCCGGGCAAACCTGGCCCTGAGGGTCCGGAGGCCCCTCGTAGAAGGGGGGGTACTGTCATGTGTGCATCGCCACGAAGATCGTCGCGGTTGCACATTCTGACTTCTCACAGCTGAGTTGCTGTTTCTTTGTGTTTGGCAGTTAGGGAGTTAATTCTGTCTGTGCTCAGTTCTGGGACTGGGTGCAGTTTTCTCCCGGCTGCAATTAATTATTTGTTGATTGGTTTCCTTTAAATCTCTGGTTGTCTGTGTTGGGAGTTGCCAGTGAAATTCTTCATGCAGACCACAGATAGGATTGTATCTGTATAGACTTAAGTTAAAGAGCTCCTTAGTTGTTTTAAGCTCACCTTGCTTAGAGTTTAATATCCCAGATCATTTATGTTCCTTCTGTGTTTGAGTGTGTATGCAAGTCTGTGTTTTCTCCAGTCTGTCTTATATGTCTAATCTGTGTATTTAGCAGAGATCAGCCCATATCCCTTTGGTGGTAATCAGAATCCTTCTTAGGACTGATTACAGGGTTCAGGGACTGATAGGAGACAGGGTTAGGCTGGAGACTTGGACCTCTGAACCATTATCAGTACCTCCAAGGTGAGGGATTAGTTAGGACCCCAGTTTAGGGTCAGGTTAGACCCCCGGTCCTCCTCTTTCCTGTTACAGTGTATCAAGTCCTCAAGATTAACCCTGAGTTCAACGGATATCGTGTCAGGTAAATCTATTCTATATTTACATGCTGATGTTGCTAATCTATATGTTGTATAGAGTGTTGTTCTTTTAAGAATAGTTTACTGACATCGTACACATATCATAAGACCGCGTGACAGTAATGGTGTGTATATGCAGCCACCACGCCATTCCGGTGGGGAATTTCAGAGCCCCATTTTGGGGATTGGAGGGGGTCAATGATAAAGGGTTATTTCCCAACATTAAAAGTGAAGTCAGATAACTGTCATACAGCATTCCAGGCGGCTGCTCTTTCCATATTCATTGGTAAACTCTCCAGCGGAGAGGCGACAGCAGTTAGGCGACACTAGGAGATGTAATTGAGGCTTATAACAATTCAGCCTGGAGTTTTTCATCAATATTAAAACTGATGCAAAAAAATAAAAAAACGGATATTCTTTTTAGTTTTTCAAATAATTATTAAAAATGACTACCCAGATGGTCATATTGTCTTACACAATGCTACCTGCTCAGCTACATGTAGTCACTGGCTGCATCTAAGCTTGTGGACACAAAGGTTTACATCACATTTAACGAAAAGAATAAAAAAGTAGGCCAGGGCTTCATTATCCATTATGTCCTGCACAACAACAACAACAAAAAAAGTGCTTACAGCAGCAATAACCCCAAATCATCTGCCTCCGAGATGGATATGGCATCACTGAACCCTTACACACCGGCCCCTGCAGCGCTAGTTGGAGACAAAGACTGTAAAGTGGATGATGGGGTTAAAGGAAAGGTATATAAAGCAGTATGTTGTGTGGGAGGAAGCAGGAGAGAGGTGAGATAAATGGAGGAAGATGATAACACGTGGTGAGGGACCAAGCTGAATGTGTGGGTGATATGACTGGGCTCTAGGGATGGCATACATTTTTGCGAGTTGCAGTTGTTTGGAAAGCTATAGGAAGGTTGTGCTCAAGTTAAATGGATTCCCGGGACGCAGGTCTGACTCCTAGGTAATAAGTCTGCACATATGTCCTTGCTCCGACGAGTAAACGACGGCATAAAGGTGAACACAGGACCCAGTTCCAGAATAGTTTCTAACGGAAGCTCTGAATATTCATTGCGGACTTGGTAATGGGGATCGAGGCGTCATTTCGGTGAGCTTCATGTTCTTGTCAGACTTGCTAACTGCACATACTGATGCCAGTGGAGGAATGGGGGCAAAACAGGAATGGGGGCAACAAGAATCCTCTACCAAACTCCAAAAAGAATAATTTGGTTTTCACGTCGATTTTGCCACTGGTGGATCCTGTTAAAAAGCTGCATGATCTACCATGACGCCCACCAGCAGCGGTATTCAGAAAGGAGCCACTGTGTGTGTTTCTATGGTCTTACCACAAAGACAAAATCCAAAACTCCATTCTTCAGTTTTATGAAGGTTTTTTGACCAGATTTTGGAGGGGTCTGTGGGAATGTTTGCCCATTCATCCAGAAGGACATTTATGAGGTCTGACACCGATATTGGACGAGAGGGCCAAGCTCGTCAACTTGGTTGGATGGGGTTTATGTCGGGGGTCTATGCAGCCAGTAAACTGCTTCCATAACCCATATCTTTATGGACCTTGTGCACTGGGTACAGTCATGTAGAACAAATAAAGGCCTTACCCAAATTGTTCCCACAAAGTTGGAAACTACAATTGTCCAACATCTCTTGTATGCTGAAGCATTAAGTTTTCCCTTCACTGGAAATAAGGGGCCGAGGCCAAACCTGAAGAATGAGCTCATAACATTATCCATTGTCCACCAAACTTTACAACTGGGACAATGCAGTCAGGTGGGGGACTTTCTCCGGGCATTCACCAAACCTAGACTCGTCCAAAATGTCTCTACTGGGATTTACTTTTCTTTACACCATTCCATCTGTTACTTGGCATTGTGCTTAGTGATGTAAGGCTGCATGCAGATGCTCAGCCATGGACACTTATGTCATGAAGCTACCAGAGGAAGTTTGGACTCTGGAGTTATGGAGTCTGCAGAGTGTTGGTGACTTTTCCACCCTCTGCTCTTCAGCACTCGGTGACCCCTGTGGTTTCTTCCACTTCTCAATAATATCACTCACAAGTGATGTGGGGAACGTTTAGGAGGAAAGAAAATGTCATGAACTGACTTTTTACCCCAGTGGCTCCTATTACAGGACTGCACTGATATCAGTGAGCGCCAAACCACTGTCCATTCTGTCACACGTTTGTAAAGGCAGAGGGCATGGCAGGGGCCACATGTTATACACCGGAGGAGAGGGGCAGCATATTAGTGTATACACCGGAGGAGAGGGGCAAGATATTACTGTATACACTGTACGAGAGGGGCCGGATATTAGTGTATACACTGGAGGAGAGGGGCCGGATATTAGTGTATACACTGGACGAGAGGGGCCGGATATTACTGTATACACTGGACGAGAGGGCCGGATATTACTGTATACACTGGACAATGAGGGGCTGGATATTTAGTGTAACACTGGAACGAGAGGGCCGATTAATTAGTGTATACATGGACCAAGAGGGCCGGATATTACTGATCACACGTGACGAGAGGGCCAGGATCACTGTATACACTGGACCAGAGGGGCGGATATTACTGTATACACGGACGAGAGGGGCGATATTACTGTATACACTGACGAGAGGGCCGGATATTACTGTATACACTGGACGAGAGGGGCCGGATATTAGTGTATACACCGGAGAGAGGGGCAAGATATTACTGTATACACTGGACAAGAGGGGCCGGATATTAGTGTATACACTGGACGAGAGGGGCCGGATATTACTGTATACACTGGACGAGAGGGGCCGGATATTAGTGTATAGACTGGACGAGAGGGGCCGGATATTAGTGTATACACTGGACGAGAGAGGCCGGGTATTACTGTATACACTGACGAGAGGGGCCGGATATTACTGTATACACTGGACGAGAGGGGCCGGATATTAGTGTATACACTGACGAGAGGGGCCGGATATTAGTGTATACACTGGACGAGAGGGGCCGGATATTAGTGTATACACTGGAGGAGAGGGGCCGGATATTACTGTATACACTGGACGAGAGGGGCGGGATATTAGTGTATACACTGGACGAGAGGGTCTGGATATTACTGTATACACGGTACGAGAGGGGCCGGATATTAGTGTATACACTGGAGGAGAGGGGCCGGATATTAGTGTATACACTGGACGAGAGGGGCCGGATATTAGTGTATACACTGGAGGAGAGGGTCTGGATATTACTGTATACACTGGACGAGAGGGGCGGGATATTAGTGTATACACTGGAGGAGAGGGTCCCGGATATTACTGTATACACGTACGAGAGGGGCCGGATATTAGTGTATACACTGGACGAGAGGGGCCGGATATTAGTGTATACACGGACGAGAGGGTCCGGATATTAGTGTATACACTGGAGGAGAGGGGCCGGATATTACTGTATACACTGGACGAGAGGGGCGGGATATTAGTGTATACACTGGAGAGAGGGTCTGGATATTACTGTATACACTGGACGGGGAGGGGCCGGATATTATGTATACACTGGAGAGAGGGGCCGGATATTAGTGTATACACTGGACGAGAGGGGCCGGATATTAGTGTATACACTGGACGAGAGGGGCCGGATATTAGTGTATACACTGGAGGAGAGGGGCCGATATTAGTGTATACACTGGACGAGAGGGCCGGATATTAGTGTATACACTGGACGAGAGGGGCCGGATATTAGTGTATACACTGGAGGAGAGGGTCCGGATATTACTGTATACACGGTACGAGAGGGGCCGGATATTAGTGTATACACTGGAGGAGAGGGCCGGATATTACTGTATACACTGGACGAGAGGGGCCGGATATTAGTGTATACACTGGAGGAGAGGGTCCGGATATTATTGTATGCATTGGAGGAGATGGGCCGGATGTTATATACCAAAGACAATGGTACTAAATAAGAAACCTGAATCTAATGATGAAGAGGTGCTGATACTTTCCTCTACATAGTATATATATATATATATATATAATATATAATACATACACACACACATACACACACTGCCATTCCATGATCTATTGATCACTAAACATAAACAGCACAAAAGAATCACAACAAAGCGCTATGGTAAATGAGGTAAAATGCCCGTCACCATTTAGTGCGTACCTTCCACCATGATCCAGATGGCCTCTGACATGGCTTTCAGTCCGTTATTTTCAGCTTCGCACCAGTATTTTCCAGCATCCGGACGCTCAACGTTTTTTAAGCTGCAAGTGCATTAATATATGGGTGTTAATTGTGCTCCACTTACAGAATAACGCAGATCAGAATCTGCACTGCTATATAAAATATCAGTAAAGGATTCAGCCGGTCAGTGTTTTCATTGCTATTTTCATGGCTTGGCATGTAAAGAGAATTTTTCTTTCTAAACCAATGACCTTTGAATGCTCATATGAGATGCAGGAAGCCGTACATCCCTGCATGAAAGGATACAATGTATCACCACTGTGCGGAGGCGCAATGTATCTCTCGATGAACAATCCTGCTAGAATCGGCTTTATTGTACTAAATATTTATCTGCAGATTCTGCGCCTTACGGATGGACATTTCTACATTCAGCGTCTGCGTGTTGGATGACCACTCAATAGACACAAATCATTATCAATATCAACGTTTCTGAGCGCGAGAACCTAGAATCAGTCGGGTGAAGCGAGCGATTTACTAACTCACTGACAACACTGAATCCATTTCATGATTTCTTCTACAATACCGCCCTGCTTCGATTTTGTACAACCTAAATACGTCTTTAAAAACTTGGCAACACTTAGTCGGGCATGACTAACTTTTCATATGAAGATACACAGACACATCCATGGTGAGCCAAATTAATTTCGGCATCAAGAGGGAAATGGACAAATTTGTAATACAATATTAATCTAGAAATGACCGGAGAACAAATAGTCAAAAACGTATCTCAAAATATGAAATTTATTTATAATCACATGTATTATTAATACAGAAATATCAATTGTATAAAAATCAATCATATACATGGATTTGGATACATAGTGATCCACCAAAATTCAAAAGTATAAATGGACACAACGGGCACCTACTATACAAAAAGTCAGTATATCAAATGAAAACACCAGCAATATATAATTAATTAGGGCACTAGGTAATTAGTACAGGTGAGAAGTCAGCGCAGTCAATACCTTGACTAAACTCAGCGAGTACCTTTGATGTGCACCTAATGCTAGCGTAAATATAGAACTATTAGTGAATATAGGCACATATTAATCTGTTGTATTTTTCTGTTATTACTAGGGCAGCTCTATTAAAGGGAATCTGTCAGCAGTTTTTGCAATTGAATCTGATGTAGGGGCAGATAACCTCATTCTAGTGATGTGTCACTTATTGGACTGCTGGGTGCAATTTTGATAAAAATCCATGTTTTCCCTGCTGCCTGACTGGCAGCTTCCTATGTACACTGTCAGCAAGCTACCAATCAGTGGTGTGGGTGGGGTTATACAAATTAACTGGACTACCTGGCACAGGAAACCTAGTCCTGCAGTGATAATCTCCTGTTAATAAATCACTAATTGTATTGAAATTACTGCAGGCTGCTCAGCAAGTGGCACATCGCTGGAATAAGGCTCACTTGACCTATATTATTCTGCTCTCACATTACATAGCAAAAAAAAAAAACTGCTGACAGATTCCCTTTAATGGCTGAAATAAGCACAGATGGAGCTGACCTAAGCAAGAAAAAAACATGATCATAGAGTGTTCCCCTAACCTGGCTCCAGAAGTCATAATCCATGGGGGAGCTCAAAGTATTTTAATGGTTTGTCTATTTTTTAAATGAGGCATAGGTGGGTAATGATGTAAAATGAAAAACCAAACATTACCTCTCTGCTGGTCTTTGTGGACACTGCTGGTCCTCGTGGACAAGCTTGCAGCAGTTATATGCTGTCTACAATATTTGGCTTCTGCAGCCAAGCATTGGCCGCACAGGGCTTGTATCGTCAAAAGTCGGCATTACCAACGAGACCAGTGATTGGCACCATTGCAGACAATCTCTTTTATCCCTGTGCAGTGCAATAACAGGAAAAATGAAACATGGCACCAATCGGATGTGTGTAGAGCAGGTCCTCAAGAATGAGAGATGCTGTTTTGTAGCCACTCTCTGCTCCAGTGTGTAAATGGAGGTCCTGAACGAGGACCCCCTCTATTAATGCAGAGTGCCCTTATAGAGTAGTTGAGATGGGTTTTCTACCCTTTACTAGACGGATACCATGCATGTAGCCACAGTTCCATTAATATTCCTCCATCGCAGTTTTTATTTTGAAATAATTCAATTTTAGAAAAAAAATCTGAAACTTCTACTCTGGAAGTAGGAGGGAGGAGCTCAGCCTCTAGCGCCTCCCACCTCCCCTCTATATAGAGACTTATCATATTTTGAGGTTGTTTTGCTGCCTCTGGCACTGGGTGCCTTGACTGTGTGTAAGGAGTTATGAAATTTTTAAGTTACTTATTCCACAGGGTGCAACCAAGTATTAAGATGAGGGTGCCAACAATTTCATCCCACCCATTTTGGGGTTTTTATGAGAAATTATGTCCAATTTACATTTTTTTCTGTTTTTCTTGTGTTGTTCCAATACACACAAAGGAAATAAACATATATATTATAACAGAACATGTAGAATCGCAATAATTTTCTGATAGAAATGCTTTATTTTCCGGAATAATTTCAGGGTGCTAACACTTTTGCCCATGATTGTATATTGCAACGTTACTGATTTTCACCTTTACTATCGATTTATGAAATAAAACTTCTAACGACGGTGACTGTAACTATTAATAATGTAACTAAATAGCTGTTGTGCCAGTTTCTTCAGAGGATCCTTTAGTTCCATTAATGTGCAGTACATTCTGGGGTCTTTGTTTTCTTTTAACTAAATATTTGTTGCCATGTATAAAATATACAGTCTCAGATCTTTAATAAAAGTTACATAGATTTGACATATTCCATTGTCCCATGGCTACAGGTTCCCAGTAAACAAAGAAATGAGAATATATTATTGTCCCCAGTGACTTTCATTATTATAGGAATTGATTGGACATAGTGTGACCAGGGTTGGAACTTGGACAGGATCCGGGGTCTCTACCACCATACAAATCACACGGATAGCCCTTATATAGCCTCAAGAAAAACCTTTCCGTGGAGATCAAAGGCTGCCCACGGTATAATCCACCTCTGCAATATTTCCATCTATTCTAAGAAGACCCCGTGCATGCCATGTGGGGCAGCGGCATATTTATCCTGGCCCGGGTACGCCGGTGCCTAAATAAGGAGACATTTGTATCATCTGTTTATGTCTGGTGCTATTAAGCAGACCATTATTTCCAGACGCCAGAGACAGACACTGCACCTGAGGAAGCTGATCCAATGGTCTTCAATCACAGGGATGTACATTTGGTCGGCACTCAGCACGGCGACGCCATCCTTCAGCCACTGGATCTCTGGCAGCTCCATGCCCAATAAACTGCAGTTCAGCTTGGCTTCATGTCCTTGAGAAACGGTTAGGTTGTACCCACGACCTATAAACTGCAGTCCAGAGGAGTTTCCTGGATAGATGAGAACAAAACAACATAAATTAAGTGAAAATCTAGATCTTGTTAGCATCTCTCCACACAGGCAAATGTCTCCTTAAAGGGAATCTGTCAGCAAGTTTTTGCCATTTCATCTAATATTAAGCAAATGAGCCTGATTCCAGCGATGTGTCACTTACTGGATTGCATGCTGTCGTTTTAATTTAATCAGTGTTTTATCAGCAGGAGATTATCACTGCCTAATTAGGTCTCACGTGCCAGGTAGTCCAGGTGATCTCTGTAACCCCACCCCCACCACTGATTGTCAGCTTGCTGGCTATGAACACAGGAAGCTGCCAATCAGGGGGTGTTGGCAGAGTTATACACAGTTCAGCATTCTGAGCTCTGCAACAAAGAAAACAGAGATTTTATCAAAGCTGCAACAAGCAACCGAGTAAGTGACGCATCACTGGAATCAGGCTCTTTTACCCTATATGATGCTGCTCTCGCATTAGATAGCAAATACCTACTTTAAACATTGCTTATTAAAAATAAATTAAAGTCCAATTTATTACATAAAAATTTGCCTACAAGGGTCATGTAACAAACCAGTGTCATTAATTCCTTCACTGCGGTCCCTGAAATGCATATTTCCAAGGTGTGCTGTACATTATAGGTCCTTCCTTAAAGAGGTTGTCTGGCCTCTGGGTACAAGTCTGCAGTCACTAAGTGACTGCAGACCTCTGATTTCTCACAGCACACATACTGTATGCTATTAGGATTGTCTGGTGCCGGGAATGAGTGGTCATGAGAACTCAAATATGCGATTTGCACATGTCTGTCCACAATCCAACTAGACGTGTCCAACCTCTCTTCACTTGTATTGAGAGAGACCGAGCAGGTCTAGTCGGCATGTTAACACATGTATGCAAATCACATATTGCAGTCACTGAACCCGGCGCCAGCTCCAGAGAATGCTCACAATGCATGGTGCAATGTTGACTGCAATGTTGGACAATCCCTTTTAAGTTGTATACCAATATACACCACTAAAAGTTGAGTGGAGATGTCACGGATGTGTCAGAAGCTGCAGACAGTCGTACTGCATCTAGCTGGAGGTCTCTGCGTTTGGCTTTGCAGACTCCTTCTTAACCCTTCTCACTCTTTGACCCAGTGTCAACCTTTCTCCAGCTCTAATTGACACACCTACACCTGGGTGTTTATAGACTCCCAGCCTGCTGCTGGAATCGCCGGTGATATTTCCATTTTCACCTGTTGAGGCTTGGAGCTATAGCAGTCGGTTCTCTTTCTCCTTGGTGTTGTTGGAGAATGTCTGTGTTACATCTCGGAGTCTACTCAAGATAAGTGTTCCCTTCGTTAGTCTATCGCATCTGTCTTTAGTTGTAGAGGGAATTGATTAGTGCTCACCCCGTCCTTCACTAAACAGGGGTAATTGCCAGGGTCAGGCAGGGATTAGGTTCCTGCTCGGTGATAGGTGTAGAACCTATATGGGACATTTAGGGCAGACAGGGTGACTTTAGATCTGCCTAGGGGTCTCCACTCCCCCATTCCCTAGTGTTGGGCTTCCTTCCCCTCATGCCTCCGTGTTGCATTTAATCTTTCCTACACTGTGTGTGACAGGAGCAGTCGTCACTCATACAGTCTGCCTCTTCATTCACAGTCTATGGGGGTGACAATCCTAGCTGATGCCCATGCTTTGCCATCTTTCTCAGTGCCATGCCAGTGCATGCACGACTGTCCGCTTCATTCAACTCCTCCAAATTGCGCTTTTGCAGCCAAGGGAGACACAGGATAGAACCAAGGACACACGTTACCTTTTCCGACTCACAATGAGGATTCTACTGGTGGGAGACACAGCAATCTGACAACTATCACTTATCCATAGGTTAAAATTAATAGAAATGCCAAAAGTACAGTACTCTGAGAACTCGGATATCACCATCTTGTTTTAAAGGGGGGCAGTCACTGGATCTGTATTAATTTGGGTAAGGCTAGGGGCAGTGCCGTAACTTGAAGCTCATGGGACCCAATGAAAAAGTTCCAATGGGGTGCCAAATTGAATTGGGTTTTTCAAAGAGGACAGAGACTTTTTGGGCCCCTTAGGCTCCAGGACTTGGATGCGATTGCAACCCATGCACCTATTGTAGTTAGTTCCCTGGCTAGGGGAACGTGAACTAAATCTGTATAGATATAGGTAATTTATTGGAGTCTTAATTCATTTATATTATGAAGGGGGTCATTTGTACCATTCCAATGACTTAGGTGGGGACGGATGGCATAAAAAAAAAATTCAATGCATGCCACTTTTCAGAAGTTGCCAAGAATGCAGTTACCGTACATAATATTCCCCTTGCAGGTCAACATATACAATCGCCTGCAACTCCACTTTGATGAGGGTAGCACATTACACAGATCTACTTCAGAAATAAAATTATTAACAGTTTTAAATATTGAACTTTTAATCATATTTTAAGTAGCACTTGGCAATTCTGCATGTAAATGAAAATGGAGAATCCAGGCTGTCAGTAATTATTTGCATGTTGATCTGCTTATTACAGTCTTCCCCCTCTCCGTTCTCTACAAGACTGTCATTACTGGGGGAGAAGTAGGCGGTGGTATACAGAGGATTCCGTTAGTCACTGCATATTTTTGGATTATCATTTCTGTCACAGCTCTTAATGATGTCACTCGTACAAATTAACAGCAAAAGCCAGAAAAGACGTCACCAAGACAAACAGGAGAGACTGGGATAAATAAAAAAAAAAGAAAAGAAGAAGCATTAAACATTTTATCCAACTATTTCCCACAATTCCTACAGTTTCACATAAAAGATGGTTAAAGGGGTTGTGCACAAAAAGATCAAACTTGGCAATATACACTAGTTGCTGAACTTAGCAAATGTGCAATTCCCAGATAATATTTTGCATGGGTCTTATTACAATTACCTGTAACCCTGCATGATACTTTCTAGGCTTCAGGAAGTTCTGTAACTACATGGCTTAGTCTGGGGTCACACTTGTGAAAAACTCACACGAGTCTCGCACTTCAATACCCGGCACTGCCGCCAGCACTCGGGATCGGAGTGTGCGGCTACGTGTATTTCTATGCAGCTGAACACTCCGGTCCGAGTGCCGGCGGCAGTGCCGGGTATTGAAGTGCGAGACTCGTGTGAGTTTTTCACAAGTGTGACCCCGGCCTTAGGCCTGTTTCACACTTCAGTCGTCTGGCGTCTGTCTCTCTCTCTGGAACTGTTTCAGCACACAAAAATGGACTCCGCCGACGGAATCCGCTAATAACGGATGAGGACGGATCCGCCAACCATAGGCGACCATTATAGAAAACAGCGGACGTGACGGATCCGTCATAGTCCGCCATTTAAACACAGACAAAAACGTTCAAGTGTCCGTTTTCAAAAGACAGCGGACTACATATTTCTGACGGATCAAACGGACTACCATCCGTCAAAATCCGTCACTAATGCAACTGAATGGGGAAAAAACGGATCCACCCAAAAAAAAAAGGCGCATCCGTTTTTTTTCACACTTTGGTGGATTTTGATGACGCTGAATGACTGAAGTGTGAAAGAGGCCTTAGAGTGAAATTGTCAAATCAGGCAGGAAAGTATGTCCGGACGACCCCTTTAACAACTATAGAGAAGAAGGCTATATTATGTAGTGGGCCAGTAGAAAAAGTCACAGGCAGTTACTGACATATGGCACATTGACACCTCTTTAAAGAGGCCGGCCACAACTTTTTATTGATGGCCCCACGCAGCAGTCTTGTCTATCGGCTGTTACAGGCGCCGGTGGCCAAAAGATCTCGGATGCTGCCACATGCAGTAGATCAGTCAGAACTATAGTGGCCGTGGCCGGGTACTACAGATCCACACCTATTAAATTTAAATCGGGAGTACAGTCATGGCCAAAAGTTTTGAGAATGACACAAATATTATATTTTCACATGATCTGCTGCCCTTTGGTTTTTATGTGTGTTTGACAGATGTTTTTATCACAGACAGAAATATAATAATTGCAAACATATGAGTAACAAAATCTTATATTGACAGTTAGAATGAGTTAATGTAGCAAGTCAATATTTGCAGTGTTGACCCTTCTTCTTCAGTACCTCTGCAATTCTCCCTGGCATGCTCTCAATCAACTTCTGGACCAAATCCTGACTGATAGCAGTCCATTCTTGCACAATCAATGCTTTCATTTTGTCAGAATTTTTAGGTTCTTGTTTGTCCACCCGTCTCTTGATGATTGACCACAAGTTCTCAATGGGATTAAGATCTGGGGAGTTTCCAGGCCATGGACCCCAAATCTCTATGCTTTGTTCCCTGAGCCATTTAGTTATCACCTTTGCTTTATGGCAAGGTGCTCCATCATGCTGGAAAAGGCATTGTTGATCGCCAAACTGCTCTTGGAGGGTTGGGAGAAGTTACTCTTGGAGGACATTCTGGTACCATTCTTTATTCATGGCTGTGTTTTTAGGCAAGACTGTGAGAGAGCCGATTCCCTTGGCTGAGAAGCAACCCCACACATGAATGGTTTCAGGATGCTTAACAGTTGGCATGAGACAAGACTGGTGGTAGCGCTCACCTTGTCTTCTCCGAATGAGGCGTTTTCCTGATGTCCCAAACAATCGAAAAGGGGATTCATCAGAGAAAATAACTTTACCCCAGTCCTCAGCAGTCCACTGCCTGTACCTTTTGCAGAATATCAGTCTGTCCATGAGGTTTTTTCTGGAGAGAAGTGGCTTCTTTGCTGCCCTCCTTGAGACCAGGCCTTGCTCCAAGAGTCTCCGCCTCACAGTGCGTGCAGATGCACTCACACCTGCCTGCTGCCATTCCTGAGCAAGCTCTGCACTGCTGGTAGCCCAATCCCGCAGCTGAAACACTTTTAAGAGACGGTCCTGGCGCTTGCTGGTCTTTCTTGGGCGCCCTGAAGCCTTTTTGGCAACAATGGAACCTCTCTCCTTGAAGTTCTTGATGATGCGATAGATTGTTGACTGAGGTGCAATCTTTCTAGCTGCGATACTCTTCCCTGTTAGGCCATTTTTGTGCATTGCAATGATGACTGCACGTGTTTCTTTAGAGATAACCATGGTTAACAGAAGAGAAACAATGATGCCAAGCACCAGCCTCCTTTTAAAGTGTCCAGTGGTGTCATTCTTACTTAATCATGACAGATTGATCTCCAGCCATGTCCTCATCAATACCCACACCTGTGTTAATGGAGAAATCACTGAAAAGAGGTTAGCTGGTCCTTTTAAGGCAGGGCTGCAATGATGTTGAAATGTGTTTTGGGGGATAAAGTTCATTTTCTAGCCAAATATTGACTTTGCAAGTAATTGCTGTTAAGCTGATCACTCTTTATAACATTCTAGAGTATATGCAAATTGCCATTAGAAAAAGTGAAGCAGTAGACTTTGTAAAAATTAATATTTGTGTCATTCTCAAAACTTTTGGCCATGACTGTAGATCGGCAGTACCCAGCCACCATAGAAATGACAGAGCTGCTGTATTTCGGCACCATTCGAGAATTTCCGGCCATTGGTGTCAGTAACAGACCCAGTAACAGACTGGGTGCCGGGTGTCGCCACAACATCAATCAGATATTCATGGCTTATCTTAAGGATAGGCCATCAATAAAAATAAAAAAAAAAGTAGCGGCCACCTCTTTAACTAGCAGCAAAGAATAGATTTCAGTATCCAGTTTGCCTGTATAGTCCTGTTTGCAGCCGACCTGCAGAATCTTGAAGTGTACACTTAGTAAATAAGGAAAAAAAATATACAAGTTCCCAATCCCAGCTACCCACAAGCCAAATATAAACTGCATTTCACAATTGCCCTCCAGATCCATTCGCCAAGTTCTCCGCAGTCTCTTCCATGTTGATCATTCATATTAAATTCTACTCCTGCGCACTTAAAGATTCACCGCCTGCAGTCACAAATGAATGAGAGCAGCATCCAGTCTGTGGGCTGAACAACCTGCCTTCATGTTCAAAAACATTTCCAGGTTCTGCTCAGTAACATTATTCTCTTCCACAAACACGAGCCGCGCTAACACAATATAGGGGGTTAGTCTCACATAGTAATTGAAAAAAGGGGAAAATCTGACTGTAAATATGGTTGGTCATGTCCTCTTCACCCTTTATATCAAGATCTGTACAAAGCAAAAACGTACAAAGTAAACCTCACCCGGCCGTAACTGCACATCAAGGCATGCTAAATTACGGTAAGTAAAATGGCACTATTGCAATGTATGTAATCCAGTGCTGTCAGTCACCGACCACATCAACAGGGGTTGACTAAAATTAGAAGAGTTTGCTTATTATTCCAGAAACAGAGAAACTTTTGCTATCACATTCCAAAGAAAGAAGCGGCACTCACCAACATTTCATTGCTTTGTTCTCTAAACAATAGACATACAAAAAAAAATCAGCATAATAGGATGTACTGAAAGATGGCCCCTTTTTGCACCTACTGTCCCACTGAACTTTTTTCTTTGTATACTGAATATCTAGAGATGAAAGCACTAAACCGTTGGTGAGTGCCACTTCTTGATATCATTGTTTTTCACACTGCAAAGTAGACAGATTCCAAAGATTCCAAATATCACATTTTAAAGAAAGGAGTGTCACGCATCAAGGTTTCACTGCTTAATTCTCTAACCAAAAAAAGCAGACAGTTTTGCTATCACATTCCAAAGAAAAAAGCGGCACTCACCAACATTTCAGTGCTTTATTCTCTAAACTTTCAGCATGCAATCAAAAAGTTCAGCAAAACAAAAGCTGAACTTTTTTCTTTGCATACCGAGTATCTAGAGTAAAGCACTGAAATGTTGGAGAGTGACACTTTTTTATATCTGTGTTTTTCACACTTCAAAGTGGACAGATTCCAAGTATTTCATTTCATAGAAAGAAGTGGCATTCACCAACGTTTCAGTGCCTTATTAAACTTTCATCATGCAATCAAAAAGTTCAGCAGAACAAGAGCTGCAGAAAACATACATTTGTTGCCCCTACTGTCCCAATGAACTTTTGTCTTTGTATAGTAAATAACTAAAGAATAAAAGCACTGAAATGTTGGTGAGTGCCACTTCATAACTGTGTTTTTCACACTTCAAAGTGGACAGATTCCAGGTATTGCATTTCAAAGAAAGAAGTGGCACACACCAACATTTCAGTGCTTTATGCTCTAAACATTCAGCATGTAAAGTTCAGAAGAACAGGAGGTGCAGAAAGATGGCAATATTTTCACCTCCTGTCCCTCTGAAGTTTTTCTTTGTATGCCGAATATCTAGAGAATAAAGACTAGAAATGTTGGTGAGTGCCACTTCTTACTTTGGAGTGTGATACTTGGAATTTGTCTGTCTACTTTGAAAAGTAAGAAACACCGAAATCCAGGAGTATGCCTGTTTATATGGAATTGATGAGATAGAAGTGGCTGGGTGTCAGCAACTCAAGCCTGCAGATGGCTTGGACATCATAGCCATTGGTGCAGGCATACGCTTAATAGGACAATAAACGGTACAATGCCTTAACAACAACACCACTAGGAGGGAAGCTCAGCTGTATGTGTCTGCCCCGACGTGCGTTTAAGGCCTGCCTTTGTCAGGGGGCACACCAAAAGGAACTGCGCACAGGTATAAGAAGAGGGGCCTAGCCAATAGCGTTGTGGGGCAGAAGTGACACATGCACTGCCGTGGCAACCACTATGCCGGCTGGCATCCGCGTCATGTGATGGGTGACATCAGGAACACATGGGAGTCATGTGACTCGTTACCAGTTACAATGCTCAGATTACACTTTGATGAAATTGCCAATTTTTGGAGTTTTCCAATAAGGTTGTACCTCTAGGGTACTATTTTTGTACCCACCAAATTGAGTATTGGTCAACGCTAATCTGTGTGTCATACATGGACACACAACTCACTGATCGAAAGTATTATTATCCGAATGAGACTGTTGGCCACCACTAGTGCGATATTTTAAAATGTTTTTACTTAAATTTGTTCAACTAGGTTTTATTAAAAAGTTTGCACTGTTGGTTTTTACAGGATCTTTGCGTCCCTGCACATTCAAGTTTGATGTGGTCTGTGGTCATAAATCAGCCGAGAGAAGTTCAAAAAAGACCGATATGAGAATTAGAAACTCTCCCATTGGATCGTCAAAATGAGCTCACTGACAAATTCTCCGTTAACCTATCCTACAGCAAGTATTAGACAGGGTACCGCATAGGCTGCAAAAGACACGGTGAAATTTTTTTAATTTAACCCAAATACAAATATGATTTTTAGCCCAAAATTTACATGCATTTAAAGGGGTTGTGTGAGAGTCCAGGGCCGTAGTTGTGGCCTGGAATGATGACTGTTTATGTGTAAAGGGGTGCCACGCCTCTACCCCCTTAAAGTAGAGTAAGGCCAGCGTCACACTTGCGAGTGTGATGCGAGTAAGTCGCACGACTTTCTTGCATCAACACCTGGCAAGGCCGCCCGCTCTCGGACCCGAGTGTGCGGCTGCATACAAATACATGCAGCCGCACACTCGGTCCGAGAGCGGGCAGCCGTGCCGGGTGTTGATGCGAGAAAGTCGTGCGACTTACTCGCATCACACTCGCAAGTGTGACGCCGGCCTAAAGTGCATTGTTGCTAATGCATATATGTATATATATTTTCACCCCTGTTCTCCTTTAAGAATATTAAGGTTATGCTGCTATGTACACATGTGTATTTAATTCGGTAACGTGCATAGTTATGTATATATTTTATGTTATGTCTGTTATGTATAGAGTATACATATATCTGAGCAATGTTTATTATAGTGAAAGTGTAGTGCTCCTGTTCAGCCACTAGATGGGGCATTATGGTCTACCTAGTATCAGGAGTTCCACATAGTACTGTATATAGTTAGTCATAGGAGGGGTTTGCTGTGGTTAAGACAGAAGGTCTTCCTGGTTAGAGTCAGTTGAGGCCAGGGCTCCCATAGAGCTCGGGTGGGCTTAGGGCCCGGGCAGCACAGCAACCACATAATGTTAAAGGAGAAGCACAGCCATCCAGGGCCAGTGGTTCAGAACAGCAGCAAAGACAGCAGTGACAACAGCAGCAGTGGGAACTGGAGTTGCAGGAGAAGTTACAGCAGTATAGACGGGCAGGTCGCTCATCATATGGCAGATCATTGCATGGGCTAATGCCCACAGATCCAGGGCAAAACGGCTGAGGTAACCCCCAAGCGCAGGGAGTCTGGAAAGGGAAAACACTGAGGAACCGTGTGAGACGGTCCGACCCGGGCACCTGCTGTATGAAAGAGAGAGGAGTACAGAGAAAGAGGAAGAGTTGCCTTGCTTCAAATCTGATGTTGATGCTGTAACGAATATGGATGTGCTGCGAAAACAGAGTAGTTAGTTTAAAACACGGATTTTGGTAAGAACTTACCTGTAAAATCCTTTTCAGCGAAGAAGGAAGGGAGACACAGTCATTACTAGTGGGTAGGCGGAGCCCACATAGGATAAACACACCTCAGATTAAAAAAGTGTTGACCGGCCCCTCAGCTATATAGGGCTCCTCCTACTCCAGCTCTCCAGTCGTACCAAGCTTAAGGAGAGCAAATATCACCAGCGTAGCAACATAAACCTTCTGAAGACTTCAGAGAAAAAACAAGAAGACAGGTATGCATATAGCCGAAACAACCACACAGTCCAGGTACTACTCACTGAACCTGACCACTGCGATGAGCTGGCAATGCTGGAACGAGCCTTAGCGCGCCGACCTCACCCAGATAATTGCTATCAGAGAAGGGTCACGCCGCATCTGAAAACACAAAACACACTTCTGCCATGGGAGGATGTGTGTCTCCTTCCTCTTTGCTGAAAGGATTTTACGGTAGTTCTTACCAAAATCCGTGTTTCAGCTGCAGATGAAGGAAGGAGACACAGTCATTACTAGTGGGACGTCCCAAAGCAGTCCAAAAATAAGGTGGGCAGAAAAGCAAAAAAGGCAGATACCCACAACCTAGATAATGCGCAATAGCGCTAACTACAAGTTCACAAGAATTTTAACTACAGCGCTGCAGACCTACATCCTAAGGCGCATCAGTGGAAGCACTGACGTCCACCTTATAAAATTTCGTAAATGTGTGGACGGAACGCCAGGTCGCCGCTCGGCAGAGCTGAGCTGCGAGCTCCTTGATGAAAAGGCCCACGATGAACCACAGCCTTGTGGAGTGAGCTCGAATTCTTAATCGGCAAGGTTCGCCTTAAGTCGGTAAGCCTCTAAATGGCCGACCGAATCCAACGAGCTATAGAATCCTTGGAAGCTCGTTGCCCACGTCTACGACCTGCTGGAATCACAAACAGAGAATCAGACTTCGAAAACTTTGAGTAATAGACAATAGAACTTTAAAGCCCGCACCAAATCCAATGTGTGCAAGGCTGTTCTTTCGCATTCCTTGGCTCCGGACAGAGCGAGGGCAACACAAATCCTGGTTAACATGAACTGTGACACTACTTTAGTAAAAGTCGCCCCGTGTGCGAAGCACTACGCGATCTGGGAGAACTCCAGAAAAGGAGGGAGCAAGAGAGAGCCGCCAACTCAGAAACCCTTCTCAAGAAGTGACCGCCACTAAGAAGCACCTTCAAGAAAGCAAAGAAAGGCTAACAGAATCCATAGGCTCAAAAGGCCATGTTGAAGAGCCTCCAAGACAAGATAAGCCGCCAGGAGACACAGGCGCCTTCCGCGGCGGAACTGACGGGTTACTCCGCGAAAAAAGGAACGTAGTCCCTACGCGAAGCGATAGCCTTCCGAAATAGCAGGACAGAGCAGAAACTTGCCCCTTCAGAGTGCTAACTGCCAAACCCCTGTCCAGCCCGTACTGCAAAAAGGCAACAAATTGGGAATGGAAAAACTCCTCGGTTCCTAGAAGAACCCGAACACCACGAAAAGAAGGCTTCCCAAGTCTTATGATAAATTCTAGTGGTAGCCGACCTCTGGCAGCTCGCAGAGTGGCAATGACTTTGGCTGAAAAACCTTGACGGGTCAAGATTTCGGTCTCAAGAGCCACGCCGTCAAACGCAGAGACTTCAGGTCCGGGTGACGAACGGGCCCTTGGGTTAACAGGTCCGGGCGAAGAGGGAGTGGAAGTGGAGGCGCTGCCAGAAGTGACACCAGTGTCGAGAACCACGTCCTCCTTGGCCAATCTGGGGCTATCAACATAGCCGGGACTCTCTCCAGTCTGATCCGACGCAAAACCAGAGGAAGTAAGGATATCGGCGGGAACACATAAATTAGCTCGAAATGGTCCCAAGGAGCCACCAGAGCATCCACCGCCACAGCCTTCGAGTCCTTATACCTGGACATGAATGTCGGTAACTTGGCATTGAACCTGGATGCCATCACATCCACTTGGGGAGTTCCCCAACGGGAGCACAGCAGCGCAAAAATTTCCGGATGAAGACTCCATTCTACGGGATCCATCTTTTCGCGACTCAGGAAGTCCGCTGTGATATTCTGAACTCCTGGAATGTGAATCGCAGAGATGGCTGGCACCCTGGCCTCGGCCCATACCAGGATTCGAGACACTTCCATCATGAGCCTGAAGCTCCTCCTTCCACCTTGATGGTTGATATACGCGACCGCCGTCGCGTTGTCTGTCTGCACTCAGACTGGTAGACCGCTTAAAGGGACCGTCCAGTGTTGGAGGCAAAGAAAAATTGCCCTCCATTCCAGGATGTTGATCGGCAGGACAGACTCTTCCAACGACCATACTCCCTGAATCCAGAGACCGTTCCAGACGCCCCCCCAGCCCGTCAGGCTGGCATCGGTGGTTATGATTGACCACCTCGGAGGAAGGAAGGACTTCCCCAGGGATAACGCTTCCGGACGTAACCACCATTCTAGAGACTCTCTCACCCTGTGGGAGATGATGACACTGCAATCTAGTGAAAACCGTGATCGATCCCAACGGTTCAAGATGAGCATTTGGAGAGCCCTGGAATGAAATTGGGCAAACGGAATTGCTTCCATTGACGCCACCATCAAACCCAGAAGGCGCATACACCTTCGAAGGGACATTGCTGTTGCAGACTTCATACCCTGCACATGGTGAAGAAGACTCGCTTGCTTGTCCGAGGGCAGAGACACCACTGCTCGTACCGTGTCGAACTGCATTCCCAAAAACAGGATTGACTGCGACGGTTCCAGGGACGACTTCTCCCAATTGATCAGCCACCCGAAGTCCTCCAGGAGCTGAAGGGATAAATCGCGAGCCGTCACCGCCTCCTCCTTTAAGGACGCCACAATCAAAAGGTCGTCCAGATAGGGAAGAATCGTAACCCCCTGTCTTCGCAGAATCGCCATAAGAGGAGCCAGAATTTTTGTAAAAACTCTGGGTGCTGAGGCCAGACCGAATGGCAGGGCCACAAACTGGTAATGGTCCTGACCTATGGCAAAACGCAGGAAGCGTTGGTGGGCCCTTCCGATGGGGACATGCAAATAAGCGTCGCGAATGTCGATTGACACCAAAAAATCGTTCTGCGACAAGGCTGCCACAACTGAGCGAAGTGACTCCATGCGGAATTTTCGGGTGCGGACATGTCGATTCAATCTTTTGAGATCCAGAATGGGACGAAATTTGTCCTCCTTTTTGGGGACTACAAAGAGGTTGGAATAAAAACCTCTTCCTTGGTCCTCCGGTGGAACTGGTACCACCACACCTTTCTGTAGAAGGGAATCGACCTCCCGCAGTAGAGCGGCAATTAGCCCGGGCTCTGACGGAATGCGGGATTGGCAAAAACTGGGGGTCGAGAAAGAAACTCTATGAAGTAGCCTGCCGACACAACCCGCGTCACCCAGGTGTCCGACACGCGGGAAGCCCAAGTCGGCTTGAATTGGAGCAGGCGACCTCCCACTCGAGAGCCCTCGAGTGAGACCCTGGCGTCAGTCCGCCTTAGAGGGCTTTTTGTCAGCTTCCCGCTTTTCTTGGCGGAAGCTCTGTTTCCAGGGAGTGCGAGATTTCTGAGCGCTCTTTTTTCCCGAAAAAGAGGACGACCCGATTCCCAAGAGGGCTCACCAAACCGTCCCCTGGACCGAATGGACCGCCGACTACCACCGGCACTATGCCTGCCAGACGCAGAGGCCACAGCTCTTCGTTGCGGTAAAGCCTTTCTTTTGCCTTTGCTTTGGCAATCAGCTCAGTGAGGTCAGATCCAAATAGCTGACCACCTTTGTAAGCTAAAGAAAGCAAACCTTGCTTGGAAACCGCGTCTCCGGTCCACTGTCTAAGCCACAGAGCTCTCCTGACTGTGATCGCCGAGGATTGTGCCCTGGACAGCATGGAGGCAGTATCCAAACCTGCATCACTGCCATATCGAGCTGCATCCTCCAATGACTTGAAAAGCCCCTCTACCTCGGATAGTGGGGATCCATCTTGCCACGCCGTCCGTAGACGGTCTAACCAGCTCAAGGAGGCTTTACAAGCACACATGGATCCTAGCACAGCTCTGAATCCATGACCCGCGGCCTCGTAGATGGATTTTGCCGCCATCTCCGTTTTTCTGTCCAGCGGATCCTGCAGACTCGCCTTCCCTTTAACAGGAAGTAATGAGGATTTGCTAAGCTGGGATAAAGGGACATCCACTTCAGGAGAAGGAATCCAATTAGCACTCAACTCCGTAGTACACGGATACAGTGTCTCAAAAAAACCGTGTCCCCTGAAAACGTTTATCTGGACACAGGCGTTCCTTCTCCACTGCCTCATTAAGCTCATCCAGAGATGGTAAGGCTGATCGCGACCTATGCGACTCCTGAAACATCCGGGCCGACTTACCAGGACGTCTAGTTACCTCCTCCGGTAACTGTAACGCCTCCCTCATGGCTCCAATAAAAGCCTCTGTACGGCTCAAAAGAGAGGCAGATTGTCCCTGCCGATCCTCCTTATCCGAATCGGATATCTCACCATCCGAGCTTGGAGGGGAGCCCTCCATATCAGAAATCTCTGAGTCGCTACGCGAGAAAGATGGCACCGGCCTGTGTCGCTTCCTACCATGAGAGGATCTAGCTGACACCCAATAACCTAGAAGGTCAGACAGGCCATCAATAGAACGAGCGAGGGCATCCATTTTGGCGTCACTGTAACCTCCGACCGCTGCGCTTGACGCCGTCGAGGTCTGCGTGTCAGATACGCGAGACTGATCCTGTAGCGGATCTGGGAGACGGTCCGCTCCTGTACCTTGATCCGACATGCCCTCACACAGTATATGGCAGGTAAAAACCTGTCAGCAACCAGAACAGTGTGGTTTTCAAAGGCAAAATGAACGCTGAAGGGTTAAAGCTCTTAAATAGAGAGCTACCCCAGCTTTTGTCTCCCAATAAAGGGTTAACCGCCAAAGAAGGGGTTAATGTCGCAGACTCTCCACAACCCTTGTTTAATGAAAAGGGTGTGCGAGCCGCAGGTGCCTCTTATGAGGTAACAGCTGCAGACAGTGTTCAAAGGTATGCCACATTAAACAAGAACGTCAACGAGATCGCTAACATATTGCGCTGATTTGTATATCGCAATACCAAAGTCGCTAAAGAGATCGCTAACCACTTATGCGTCGTCAATGAGATCGCCCACCGTGGAAGCTACTAGCGACATAAAAAACGATCACAAAGAAAAACGATCGCAAAATTATGCGTCGCTAATGTGATCGTAGCGGGAGCGTTCCGTGTGACAATACCTTGTCCTGCGCTGAGGGGGTCAAGCTTCTGCCCTGACAGGTAGAGGTGACTCACCCAGCTGGCCGTGGTGTAGTGTCTCCTTTCGGTCGGTCGGGGAGAGCGGAGAGTGAGGAGCCCGAGGAGGCCGTCAGTAATGGCCGCCGCGCTAGAGGAGAGAAGCCGGAAGGAAAAAGGCAGGATAAAGCGCACGCTCAGAGCGCTTCCTGCCTATGAAAAAATGGGAGAGCGCGAAGCCACGCCCCCCGCCGGTTTCAAAAAAAGCGCGCGATTCACTCCGCTCTCCGCTCCCATGTCCTGCAGGCATCCACCTGCGGACAAAAGTACACAATCACCACACTGAATAATACTGAAACATATTAAAATGTGGAGTACTCACCCAGCTGAGCGCCACAGGGACCCCTCAGAGATTTGTGGCGCTGTGCCCGTACCTTCCCCCCAGGGCGGGGAACGCAGTGACCCCAGAATCGCGGTTTGCGTCCCCGCCAGGGAAGCAATCCTCATCCCCCAGGGCCGGCAAGGTTCTGCAGGGACCACCTTACAGGGTAATACAGATCCGCCAAGGGAGAGGTGGGAGTCCAGCAGCGCTGAGACCCCTGAGACCTCTAGACCATTGGCGGTCCAAGTTTCTGTCCGACTAAAATAAAAAAATCTTCTGAGGAGCTGCTTCCAGCAGCGACTATCCTCTGTGAACCTCAAATTTTAGACTGGAGAGCTGGAGTAGGAGGAGCCCTATATAGCTGGAGGGGCCGGTCAACACTTTTTTAATCTGAGGTGTGTTTATCCTATGTGGGCTCCGCCTACCCACTAGTAATGACTGTGTCTCCCTTCCTTCATCTGCAGCTGAAAATTGAAATGGACTGTGTCTTAGTTTGAGTGCAGCCGGAGAGAGGAAGCCTCCAGCAATGTAGAGGAGACCCTGACTGTGCAAAAGGTGAAGCCACAGGTATGCAGAGTAATTTACATTACTTTCATGTGATGGGGGGCCAGGGCACGCCAGAATCCCTAGCCTCAGCCACGACTAAGGCCCTGACTCTGCCTCTCACATATGCACGCCCTGGCACTCTGTTACATATACACAATGTCCCCTTTGTAGCGTACCTTTCTTCTCGCTTTCTATTCCATCAGGGTCCTCTCAGATCTGATGAGGATTTCCTTCGGGCTTCTTCACACAAAGAGACAGAGTCCAGTTCCAACTTAAAATAAACAATTTTACTTGGTTCCATTCTCAGTACATCCATATCAGTCACAGTTACAACATAGGGATCATCACAGAGTACATCCTGTTCTTTCCCTATGCTTTCTGTTATGAATGTGCTAAAAATGGTTTCTGAGCAGAGGCTCCCTCTGGTGGTTACTGACAGTACTGAACCTTTCAGCGAGGAGTGGCAATCTGGGATCACGGACTGGTCTGATATAAGGGAGGTTCCTTCCCATGATGGTTGCCGGTGATCAATTGTTCTTGTCTCAATTGTGGTTCCTGGTTCATTTGGAAGCTTGCTGAGTCTTGCCTGCATCTTCTGCTACTAGATAAGATATTTTCTGCTTTTATTTTTGTGCTTGCTTTTTGCATTGTTCCCTGCACTTCTGTGGAGGTCAGCTAGGTCCCCTCCGGGGGGCTTGTGCTCCTCTCAGTTTATCTGGAGCCACTGTTGTTTGTTCATTTGCTTTTTCCTATTTTTTCAGTGGCTGTGGCTTAGTTTTGTTACACCAGAGAACTGATTTAGGTGGTAGAGGTCGTGTGATCTCAGGTGTTTTTGCAATCAGTAGAGTTGGTATTTTTTAGGGTTTTTTTTGGATTGCAGTGAGTATCCTTTCCTGTACTTTTCTGTCTAGACAGATTGGGCCCCAGCGTTTGCTCATTCTATTTTCTGTCTGTGTCCGTGTTTCTTCTTGTCTAACCGCCATTACATGTTTGGGGGCTTCCTATTTTCTTTGGGGATCTGCTCCGGGGCAAATAGCTTTCATCTTTCTGCCTTTAGGTGTAGTTATCTCTCAGGCTGTGACGAGGCGTCTAGGATCAACGTAGGAACGCTCCACAGCTACCTCTAGTTGTGTGGTTAGTTCAGGTTACTGCAATCCAATAGGTTCCAGCCTCTCTGGTGTATTGCCGTTTTTGCTTACTCTCCTCAGCTACCAAAACATAACAGCTTTCTCTTCTTCTAGAATGTCCCAGGGTTGAACCGGCTCGGCCGGTACCACAGTGTTTCTTCTGGCCAGCCCAATTAACCTCAGGAGTTCCCCTGTCTGTTTCGCCCCAGACATAAGGGCATCTGCCAACGTAGTTAGCTGCCAAATACTGGAGCTACCCTGTATCCTTTCCGGCAGTGACCGTCAATCTATAGGCCCTGGATGACTGGGCCCCTTGCCTGCAAACATTGCATGGCCAACTGCCCTGTCCAGGCTCTCAGGCCCTACTCACTAAAATGCAGGAAATTCTCTGCCTTACCCACATTTGGCCCCTCCTAGGTTAACTAATTCCTCTCTTATACTATTTGGTCCTAATGTGCCCCCTCCAGTGGTCAATCCTATAACTACGCTTTCCCAATACACAAATAGAAGCATTGAGGTGCACAATAATATATACAGAGTAAATCAGACATATATAATAATACGTTCAACATTTAACCAATTCTTTACCGAGACGTGTTTAGGGCATAAGTCAGTCTCTGTAACCCCTTACAGTTGTACGTGAATTTAACATTCATGGCCTATCCTTAGAATAAGTCATTAATGTTTGGTCGATGGAGGTGTCTGTTGAGTGTACAGTGTTTGTGGTCAGGTACTATACATGCGACCCCTGATCAAATCAATAGGGGGAGGGAGTGCAGTACCCAGATGAGGCCACTATTCTGTCAACGGAACTTTGCGGTTGGGGGCACCAACTCCAGTAAGACTGATTGGCAGAGATGCCAGGTTCTGCACCTTTACCAATCGGACATTGATTCATTTATAAAATCACTAGCTTTGAAACGTACTCATGCACTTTGTGATCCACACAAGGTCTTCATTGTGCAACTGCTTTAACGGATATAAAACAAAAAAAAAGTCTCCTGTTATATAATGAACACATCCATGTTCATTCATGAACACTTTACAGTGTGTGATCCATAGCTTCATACTAAAATCCCCGGTGCTAATGTTATTTTTAGTGACATCTGCTGCAGCCGAGATCTTATTTTCTCACGTTGGCTAGTGCGGACCTGTTACTTGGCACAATGCGCCAAATCTAAGTGTGACAAGACTACGAGACAAAGTAGCTGCAGGAAAATAGCAAAGTAATTAAGGTTGGACACACTGATATAATGCTAATCGCTAATGCTAAATGTGTGGCCCAGCTTCGCAAGGCACACATATCTTCTGGAAAATGCACAGGAAGGTAACTGTAAAGCTTGATATTCATTCACGCACACTTCTCAGCATTGCCACTAGAGGCATATCAGACTATTTAGTAGTGTGACGTAGCAAAGTTAGAGTTCAGTCTGTTTCCTGTCTTAAGGGTATGCCACACTAAACAATATCGCTAACGGATCGCTAAAAAACGTCACTATTAGCGATCCCGTTAGCGATGTTGTTCAGTGCGGCAGCTTCCAGCGACGAGCTTCCTGCTGTGATCTCGCTCGTCGCTGGAATCGTTCCGGACCTATTTTCTCGTCGGCGCTCCCGCTGGGTAAGTATCTAATCGCTGTGTGGCACCTTTTCTTAGCGATTTAGCGGTACTTTTGTACCGCTAAGTCGTTAAGAAGATCGCTAACGGCGATAGCGTCGTAACTATATCGCTAAATGCGCAGCATTTAGCGAATAGAAACAATCCCGCTAGCGATCGCATTAGTATGCGTCGTTATGTGATCGCTAGCGGGATTGTTTAGTGTGGCAGTACCTTAGGACAGTGCAGTCAAGCCTTGGGTGGCTCAGGAGTGAGTCATCCATCCATCTTGATTCCAATCAGATCAGTCTTGGAGGAGAGGAAGAAGACTGAACCCACACAGAGCTTGTGTAGCTCATCTGACAGAAAGTGGAGCTAGTACGGTGAAGTGAATCATCCTAGCCTAGTCAGAGCTACCCCTTAACCTGCTACTCAGAACAAGCTGCCTGTGTTCCTAAGAAAGAAGGAAGGAAAGGAATTACAGCAGTTATATCAAAGAGCCAACTGAGAACAGGTCAGTGAGCACTGAAGGAAATCTGACCTTGGCACGCTTGCTACACGTGCTTATGTTAAGAGCGAGAGCAGGGCGAAGGGCGAGTGGAGAAGTAAGAGTGACAAAGGGACAAATCACCCTCACTCAGTTAACCGGACACCGGGGTCTGAAGCGTTGCTAGTGCTTCACGCCTAGTAATAAGAAAACCGGAGGCTTTCTGGACTACAAGTCGCAGAAGGTAGCCCTAAGCGCTGATACGTAACCGGAGTCAGGGAGAACGGGGACTTTGAGTCAGTGCACGACAAAAGTAAGGACTTAGTTCTCTCAACATCTGATAATCAGAGACATAGAAGACTCCACCACAATATTGGCCGGGCGCAGTTGCTATTGAAAGAGTTGCACTTGACTTTATGCAAGTTGTACTCACACACATTAAAGGGATAAAGGAGGCCTCTAACCTGCTCAACAGTTCTCCTGAATGTGCATTCTCCAACCTAACCAGCTTCCCGGGACATACCTGCAACATCTACAAGTAAAGGTATGGAAAGAGATTGCATTGTGTGTGACTGAATTCTTTTCTGCACCCTGCATCACCACCATAGACTTTGAGGGACCAGTCCCACCTGTGGGGGACCTAACACCTAGCTGCCATAACATCCCCTCAGAGATCTACCCTGCAGCGCTGGTCAATCAGATCAGAAACCACAGGTGGCGTCACGAACTATCTTTATAATCCCCTGTAAATATCCCCCATTGCATGACCGCCAGGGCCACGGACCGAGTTCTGCTGCCAGTGACATTCCCCATAGACTTCCATGGGCTCGGTTCCGAGTACCCCATAGCCCTGGTACCACCAATGTGGTGCGTGTCATCTTTTGGCGTCACGAACAGGATACGAAGTTTACAATTTGTGAGTCCTGTGTTGCCTATATTGACTGTTTTGTGCAAAAAGACTGTTTTGCTGTTTTGTCATTTTTGGCGCCATTTTCCGCCATTTTGCCGCCATATTTGCGCCCTGAGGCGCTGGTGAAGAAGGTGGGCGTGCATTCGTGGGCGTACCCCCCCTGTGGCGTGAAAAAGATGTCCGCCTACCCTAAATGTGACTGCCTTAACCGGACATGCCCATCAGCAAGGGAAGTCCGCCTCCTGATCCCAAAGGGAGTGAAGAGGAGGAAAAGGAAACCCGCCCCTGTACCAACGAACGGGAACCCCCTGATGAAGAAGGGACGGGTGACCGGAAAAAGATGGCTGCCGGTTGTAAGCTGTCACGGGAGGGAATGAAGGAGCTCGCCCTCCCCAGCGATGAAGTGGAGCAAAGCTGTCGGACTCTAAAGCTGCAGCAGAGTCAATCGCTCCCTGCCCAGAGCGCGCGACTGACATCCGCGCCATCACCTGAGCCAGTGGCTGAAATCTGGCCGGAGGCTGATCCTGGAAGAGCTGTACCTGGAGTAGAGGAGGATCCCGACATCGGAGCTGCCACCACAGCGGAGGCACCCGGCTCCACGGAGGAACCCACAGAGGAACATCTTCTCACGCCGCCTGCACAAGATCCGTGCCTGCCATCAGCATCGCCGGAGGAAGACAGATCCTGCGGCCTAGAGGACCGGAGTGAACCGGCTCTGCAGGTAACCAGCGATGATGATACCCTGCTGGAACCCCTGACACCCCCACCAGCCCAGTGCACACCAGCTACCCAGACCCGGTGGTGGAGTCGATGATCTTGGTGCTGGGCACTGGGCCCGTGAATAGGAACGGTCCTGTGCTGGCACCGCCACCAGGTGTCACCCCAAGCAAAGATGAAAAACAGTAGGACCCAGACAGGGGTTTACTGCAACTGAACCTGTACAAAGTTTGAAGAAGTTTTATGAAGAATTTGCACTTTATTATTGATAGATGTCTAAATGTTTTGAATAATGTTTACATATTTAAAAAATAGAATACCCGGCTGGGTACAGAGTAAAAAGCTAAAGAGTTAAAAAGTTAATATCTCTTGAAATGTTATATGTGAAATGTTTAACATGCCAAGGACTGCGTGGCTGTGGACTGTGCCAGCCCAGAAACTGTAAATGTAAATAGTTCGCACTTCGGTGCCTTATCTTGGTTTTACACAAAACCTTACTACCTCTGAAGAAAAACCCGTATGGTGTGGCCTAGAGTGAGGTCTGCAGCAATGAAGTCCTGCAGCCCACCCAGGACCCACGTGGGAGGTTTTTGGTGCGGGTCCTCCACAAGAATCTTGTCTTATACTATGTATTTATTGAAAAGTATTTTGATAATTTTCTATTGATCTATGTACAAATTGTAACGTTCAAGAGTCGTACCTCCCGCAAGGGATGAGTTATTATGTTGATGTTATATGAAAACCAAAAATGTTTTTCTTTTCTATTTCAGCCCGGGAGTGCTGAGTTTAACTAGGGGGGATGTGTGGCCCAGCTTCGCAAGGCACACATATCTTCTGGAAAATGCACAGGAAGGTAACTGTAAAGCTTGATATTCATTCACGCACACTTCTCAGCATTGCCACTAGAGGCATATCAGACTATTTAGTAGTGTGACGTAGCAAAGTTAGAGTTCAGTCTGTTTCCTGTCTTAGGACAGTGCAGTCAAGCCTTGGGTGGCTCAGGAGTGAGTCATCCCATCCATCTTGATTCCAATCAGATCAGTCTTGGAGGGAGAGGAGAGAAGACTGAACCCACACAGAGCTTGTGTAGCTCATCTGACAAGAAAGTGGAGGCTAGTACGGGTGAAGTGAATCATCCTAGCCTAGTCAGAGCTACCCCTTAACCTGCTACTCAGAACAAGCTGCCGTGTTCCTAAGAAAGAAGGAAGGAAAGGAATTACAGCAGTTATATCAAAGAGCCAACTGAGAACAGGTCAGTGAGCACTGAAGGAAATCTGACCTTGGCACGCTTGCTACACGTGCTTATGTTAAGACGAGAGCAGGGCGAAGGGTGAGTGGAGAAGTAAGAGTGACAAAGGGACAAATCACCCTCACTCAGTTAACCGGACACCGGGGTCCGAAGCGTTGCTAGTGCTTCACGCCTAGTAATAAGAAAACCGGAGGCTTTCTGGACTACAAGTCGCAGAAGGTAGCCCTAAGCGCTGATACGTAACCGGAGTCAGGGAGAACGGGGACTTTGAGTCAGTGCACGACAAAAGTAAGGACTTAGTTCTCTCAACATCTGATAATCAGAGACATAGAAGACTCCACCACAATATTGGCCGGGCGCAGTTGCTATTGAAAGAGTTGCACTTGACTTTATGCAAGTTGTACTCACACACATTAAAGGGATAAAGGAGGCCTCTAACCTGCTCAACAGTTCTCCTGAATGTGCATTCTCCAACCTAACCAGCTTCCCGGGACATACCTGCAACATCTACAAGTAAAGGTATGGAAAGAGATTGCATTGTGTGTGACTGAATTATTTTCTGCACCCTGCATCACCACCATAGTCTTTGAGGGACCAGTCCCACCTGTGGGGGACCTAACACCTAGCTGCCATAACATCCCCTCAGAGATCTACCCTGCAGCGCTGGTCAATCAGATCAGAAACCACAGGTGGCGTCACGAACTATCTTTATAATCCCCTGTAAATATCCCCCATTGCATGACCGCCAGAGCCACGGACCGAGTTCTGCTGCCAGTGACATTCCCCATAGACTTCCATGGGCTCGGTTCCGAGTACCCCATAGCCCTGGTACCACCAATGTGGTGCGCGTCATAAAGATTACTGAATTGAGGTTCTGGCAGCACTCTATGGACACTTCTCCAAACTGAGGTTTAATTGCATTTTACATACATTATAGACATCCCACAGTATCACATGGTGAGAATACATTATAGGAACCAAATTACTGGATTTTCTGATCTAAATGATCATGTTAAGATAGAACACCCAATTACCTAAAATATTAATATAAATTATATGGACTAACCGGCTAGTTATGGACATACAGGAAATTTAATTATCACCTGGCCACCGCAGAAGTGAATGGATGTATTGAGACCGATAATTCTGATCAGAGTGTGGTCCAAGAGTCATCAGATTTTCTCGCACGTGAAATTAAAAAAAAAAATAAAAAAATTCCTCCCCTTTCTACATTCTGACAGTCCTTGAAAAATGATCCGCACTTGGATGTCATACGGTCCGACTTTTTCACAAAGCCATAGACTTGCATTGTCAATTTTTATCCGACTGACAAAAAAAACGGACATATGAATGGCCCCATAGACCATCACAGATATGAGTGCTATCCATGAAGATCGCAGATAGCACTCGTACGCAAAAATTAGACTTCTGAATGAGGTCTTAGAAAGCGAGTGCCGTACTGATGTTAAAAGACACACGGCTCAATAATGGATGAAAATTGGATCCAGCACACTGACAAAAAACAATCCATTGCTATAAATTGTTATAAATTACGGTATCTAAATAAGGGAACTAAATATAAACTGATCAGATTAGCAGATGATGCAAAGCTAGGAGGGATAGCTAACACTAGAGAAAACAGAGAAAGGATTAAAAAGGATCTAGAGAAGCTTGAACAATGGGCAGCGACTAATAGAATGGTATTTAACAGGGAGAAATGTAATATTCTGCATCTGGGCAAGAAAAACGAAAACTACATCTATAGAATGGGAGGAATAGAACTAAGCAACAGCATGTGTGAAAAAAAACATGTACTAATAGATCACAGACTACACATGAGTCAACAGTGTGATGTGGCAGCAAAAAAGGCAAACACAGTTCTAGGATGTATTAAGAGAACCATAGAGTCGAGATCACATGAAGTAATTATCCCCCTCTACTCCTCCTTGGTCAGGTCTCATCTGGAATACTGTGTCCAGTTCTGGACACCACATTTTAAAAAAGATATTGAAAAACTGGAGAAAGTTCAGAGGAGAGCTACCAGGATGGTGAGCAGACTGCAAAGTATGTCCTACGAGGAACGGTTAAAGGATCTGGGAATGTTTAGCTTGCAAAAAAGAAGGCTAAGAGGAGACTTAATAGACGTCTACAAATATCTGAAGGGCTGTCACAGTGTAGAGGGATCATCCTTATTCTCATTTGCACATGGAATCACGAGACGCAATGGAATGAAACTGAAAGGGAGAAGATACAGATTAGATATTAGAAATAACTTTTTGACAGGGTGAACAATGAGAGGAACAGGCGGCCACGAGAGATGGTGAGTTCTCCTTCAATGGAAGTTTTCAAACAGAGGCTGGACAGACATCTGTCTGAGATGGTTTAGTGACTCCTGCATTGAGCAGAGGGTTGGACACGATGACCCTGGAGGTCCCTTCTGACTAACATTCTAGGATTGCTTCACAAATGTAAAGCAAAGACAAAAACAGACATCTGAATGAGTGGGAACGTGCTCTCTCACCGTATTCTAAGCGTGCTTTTCACGTAGTTACGATATTTGTATCCTCCCATGCGATGAGGACAAGTCAGTACACAGCTCCTTCCAGCATCTCCCATTTTATGACTGCATTAGTATTCCCAGTGTAATCACGCACATTCACGGCACCTCACCGGCTTATTACGCGCATCTGAATAATGAGGTATTTCTCCTCAGTTTCTCTCTGACACATTTAGCACATTTTTCTTGAGCATGTTAATTTACTAAAGTGCCATATTACCTTGTAAATGACATGACGACCGTTTTGGGTAGCAGTTACTATGTAACAATCGTGACCAAGTGAAAGTTTTTAACATTTCAGGGGAGTCTGATGAAGACAATTCCAGTCTGTGAATGTGAAGTCCTCCCCAACAACAGGCGAACAGAGATCACGGTGTTAAGCGAAGATCACGCAAAGGATGATCAGCTAAAAAAAAAAAAAAAAAAAAAAATCAAAGAAATTTGTAAACTGTTGGCCAAACAATGGTTTGATGGCCGCTTTCTCCTCCTCTGACGAACGCTCCAGTATTCTGCATGAGAAAGTCACTGTAAGACGCCTCTGGTGGAAGCAGATCAGTGTTTTGGATCAGATTTTCAGCAGTATTTGGTCAGTATTTACCATCAGTTTAATCAGTTTTTCTCATATGCAAAAAAGACCCAAAAAAACAAAATCTGCTGAAGGTTACTGAAGCTTCTCCTATAAAACAGTCAGTGAAAAATGGACAGGTCACGAATGGTATCTGAGTGCTGCCCAATTTTTTCACGAACCCATTGGCAAGTTTGATCAGTGATTTGCATTAAACTTGGACATGTCTCCGTATTTTACTGCAGATACTCCACATGTCTATCTAATTTTGCAGGTCAACAACTCCATAGACTGTAAAAAGGTATGGGTTCCATTGACCGACAGCAAAGGAGCAGTCAGTCAAGCAAGAGTAGGAGCTGGGCAGGGATAGAGCCGGAGTGATAGAGGCTTCAGATCTACCATAGCACTTCAGCCTCATTTACATATCAAATCAAACTCTGATTTCTCAGTAACACAGGAACAGACCGGCCATGGAAAGGTTTTGCTGGACTCGTCTTTGAAAGAGCTACATGCGCAAATAAATTGCAAATAAAATCTTGCTGGCGTATTCCCTTTAAAAAATAAAAAAGTAAAATATTCTGGGAAGCATTGAGGATCAAATAAGAGCAATAATGGGAGACTTTTGACCTGGTGAATGGATCAGTTGATGGTCGGGTTTGTCAAGTTTTACCTAACTTTAGCCCAAAGTTAGGTTCGGGTACCAGAACTGTGCCCAAATTTGAACCCAAATTCCATAGAAGTCAATGGGGGACCTGAAATGTGGTGCTGTAAAATGGTCGTAGTAAGGGCTAGGAGGCTGACAAAGGAAGCAGAGTACCCCACAGAGTCTCACTCAAATTAAAGGGGTATTGTCTAGATTGGTGGGAGTTCGACCACTGAGACCCATGCTGATTGTCAGCTGTACGTGGCCATCTCCAGCAGTCCCATAGAGCATTGATGGAGTGCCTGTAGGGCACGCTCACCTCCACTCTATACATACTACAGAAGTCTCGTATTCAGTCGGACTCCCAGGAATCTAGAAGTTCTCCCCTATCCTGTGAATAAATTATGGCTTATCCTTACTGGAATACTCCTTTATAATCAATGTCCAAACACTTTTGGTTCCCCCAAAGTAAGGGGCACTCTTTGCATCTTCTTTGGCTTTTTCCTGGTGATTACACAGCAATAATTGGAAAATGTTTTTTTAAGACCAGAAAATGAATTAAACTTAAATTTAAACTAAAAAAAAAAAACACTATGTACATGGAGTATGGCGCATCGGAAAGAACGAGAGGAGCGCCTGCCAGGGCAGTGGGGTTACTCAGTACCGGGCCGCTTCTTAAAGGGGCAGGGTCACGGCAGTAGTGACTCGGTCCGTGGCCCTGGGACTCCAATAAAAAGGGGATGATGATAAAAAAGGGGAAAAATAAAGAGTTTGTAATAAAGTGTTTGTGACAATGTAGGGGAGAGAGCCCCCTCTATGTGCTCAGGCCAGAACCGAGGGGGCTGACATTTAGGTTCCAAAGGGAAAGGTTCCCGGGGAAGAAAAGGCAGGATGGCTGGGAGATGGTTCGAGAAGAAAAGGGGGCGTGGCGACAAGAGGAGGAGCCAGGGAGAGACGCAGGAGGGAGAGGAGGACGGTCAGACTGAGAAGAGAGCAGGACTCCCCTGACAAGGACTGTAGAGTTCTGTCAGCCCGGCCGCCACTGCCAGCCGCGACCCACGCTGTTTCGCCCGAGTCCGTGGCCTGTGTCCCATCTCCTGTGGTCGATACGGGCCAGCTCCAGTCCACGGTTGCGGTCTATGCGACAGCTGCCACCATCCTGCCTCTTGGAGGAGCGAACTCTACGCCGGAGGATTTCTCCAGGGCCTGTTGTGCCCCATCTGCACCTGAGCTCCTCATCAGCTGGGCCCAGTGGCTGCGATAACAGACGGACATCAACCGGACTACAACTCCACAGAACGTCCGAGAAGCTAAGTGACACTCTATTGCCGTTGTTTATTATCTGAGGGCATTGGACGGCCAATATCGCGGCCCTATAGGCCTTGACACTTGCCGAGTATTGTGTTAGTTTATTATACTGTGTACAGTTTCCCTGTGTGGAGAACCAGTTTTTGTCTGTTGTAAATACAAAACCTCCTCTTATAAAGTTATAGCTAAAGCTTGCTCCGTCTCCGACTCGTCACTGCATCCCGCGTACCTGCTAATACCACAACACCACCTGTGGTACTCGGCAATAAAGATGTTAGCCGACGCTGCAGATTCAGTCCTCTGGGACAGTTGTTGATGCAGCAGAGTTGGTTCAGCTCTCCACAGGCAGGGCTATGTCCCAGGGCAATTGAGATAATAAAGATGATGTAGGTGGTGAGTGTGGTGCAGGGCAGGTGACATAGGAATGATTCAGAGGACACAACAGGGTGCAGTTTCCAAAGCTTTACTCACAGTTTTTACATGCATGGATGCCTGCTTGGTGCCGTGTCCTCCAGGTGAGGGGTCCAGCAAACTCCCAGGTAGATTGGAATACACCTTTCCAGGACTCCCTTCAATGTGTTCCTTTCCTGGCCGTCTCACTGTGCTGATTTTCCACCCTTCCTGTCCAGCACCTCACAGTCAGTGTCCCGAGCCAGCAGCCGCGGACCCCGTCAGGCGACGTCCTGTCAGCGTCTGTCATGAGCTGCTTTGTTTGTGGGATTAGGTAGTTCAGAAGTTAATCTGGACGGCCTCATTTTGGGATTCTGGGAGGCTTCTTATAGCCTCATTGTGGAGCCATTCCCTGTCGCTTATACTTTGACCCTTGGCCTAGTGTGTGTGACCCTGTGCTTTGTGCTTGTGCTACTTTATGCTTGCTTGGTTTTGACTTGGTTCTGTTCCCGTTACGAGTTCTGCCTGCCCCTCCTGTACTGCGTTGTTATCTTGTGTATGACCCCTGGCCCTTGTCCTGACAATTCTCTGCTTATCCCTCCTGTACTGCATTGCTATCTCCGTGTATGACTCCTGGCTTATGTTCTGACTATTCTCTGCTCGCCCCTTCTGTACTGCGCCGTCCTCTCTGTGTATGAACCCCGTTTGTCTGACCTGAGTTTCCCCCTTTACTAATCCAGGGTCCCTGTAAAGTCCTGCACTCATCTCTATCAGCAGGATGCTAAGCCCCGCCCCCTGTGGTCACATGATTGCAGTTCCCTTTGCTTACTGCTACCTTCAGTGTCTCCTCTCACCACGCTGCTAGGTCCCCTCTGCCTGAGCCTCCCCTGCGGCATCTGACCCCGGGCCCTTCCGCAGTGTGGGTAAGTCACCCTGCTCAGCCGTGGCAGTTCGCTGGCGCTGATAGGATCATGATAGCGTCCCCTTGCTCCTATATGGCTGCCTTTTCAGCGAAGATAACTGTGGCTGAAGCACCTACAGGTGCCACTGCCTTCGACTTGCTAGCAGAGTCTTAAAGTTCTCCACTAGGCTTGGGGGCCAGTACCCCTACTGCGACCTGGTCCCTCCACTATTGGATCGGGCCCCACGGATGGACTACTCACTATCCGTGCCCCTAGGACCTGCTCTGTCCTTCTGGAAGCTTATTTCTGTCTCGTGCTTATTACTAGCTTTCTGCGTCTGGGGACAAGCTCCTCTCAGTTTGAGCTCCCCTCTCCGACTCTGACTCTACAGTCTCTTCCTGCTCTCCAAACTCCACTCCCTTCCTTCTACTTTCTCCACCCACTTTCTCAACACCCTTTACTAACCAGCCTGGGATGAGACCATCCTCCCATAGGGTACGTCCAGGGTGCCCTGCTGCAATAGTCTGTGTTGGGTGCAGGTGTTAATGTCCTGGGTGGTGCTCCCTCCTTACCTGAGAGTGGGGTACCACACCTCTGGATGAGGTGCAGTACCTTTGCGGCGACTGGACCCTCTGGGGTGCCACACGAGCAGCCGGCCTTACATAAAGGGACAAAGTTAGTCACACATTTTGGAAATTATATTCTTGGCGGCACGGATACTCAGAGGACTGGCAGTGCAGTCAGACGCTTCAGACATGTAAAGCCAATGTAAATTCTTAATGCAAGGGGGAATTCCCTTATTCACTATAAACGGCATACAGAATTTTGCATCGCAACATGTTCAAAACAAACTACATGATGCGTCATTTATACGTTACTTGCACTTTTCAGATGGGTATAGGCAAAGTTTTTGCATAAATTGAGAATGGTAAACAACATTTCATTAAAAATTAATAGAGTATTTTGTAAATAAGTTTGACCAACTACCCTTCACATGTTGGGAAAAGAAAAGTAGGTGCAAAACCTCCTTAAACAGAAAAAGACAAAGTGGCAGAAACATTTCTATAAGGGAATCTATCACCAGGTGTTTGCTACCTTATCTGAAAGCAGCATAATACAGGCACAAAAACCCTGATTCCACTGATGTATCACTTACTGGGCTGCTTGGTGCAGTTTTGGTAGACTCCCTGTTTTCCCTGCTGTAGATGTAGCTGAGGTCAGAATACTGGGCTGACACTTGGCCCACACCCCTGATTGGCAACTTCCTGTGTACACTGTGAGCAACCTGCCAATCAGTGGTGGGCGCGGCGTTAGTGATTAGCTGGACTACTGTGCACTTGAGACCTAGTACTGCAGTGATACCCTCCTGCTGATACTGATTGTGTTGAAACTACAGCAAGATGCTGAGTAAATGACATAACTAGAATCAGGTTCTATGCCTCTACATCATGCTGCTCTCAGGCTACATAGCAAGAACTTGCTGACAGATTCCCTGTAATGACTGCTTGCTGTAGTTTTGATAAAAGCATTGTTTTATCACACAGGGATTATCACTTGAGGACTAGTAAACCTGCTGTTATATAGTTCACCATATTTATGAGCCCTGTATAACCCCACCTTCACCAAGGATTGGCAGCTTTCTGCCTATGCACACAATGTACACAGGAAGCTGTAAATCAGTGGTGTGGGAAGGGCTATACACAGCTCAGCATTCAGAGAACTGATAGATTTGCAGCAGAGAAAACGAGAAGTTTATCTAAACTGCAGCATTGCAAGCATCCCACTAACACATTACAGGAATCAGGTGTTTTGTCCAGGGGCGGAACTATAGTGGAAGCAGGGGAAGCAGCTGCCACAGGGCCCGGGCTAGAAGGGGGCCCGTCCCTGCTGCAGCTGCCCTGTGATTTAGGAGCAAAAAGGGGGGCCCGAGCACGCTGGCAAATGGATCCGCGCTCGGGCCCCCTCCCAACATTTTGTTCAGGCTTCTGACTCTGAACGCTGATGCATAACAACACTGTGTTGTTTTAAAGAGACACTACAGTGATGTAAATGCAGACAGCGAACAGAAATGAGCACTGTAGCTTTAAGCTGCGGCCCAGTGCATTATGGTCCGTCTGTCACAGCGTGTGTGCATGTGGGGCGGACAGCAGACGGCCAGGCAGACCACATGAAGCAGCAGGCTGACTGGACAAGCAGGTGGAAGCCCAGGCGAGCAGGGTGAGTACCGTGAGTCTCTCAACAGTGAGAAGAGGCTTGGCTGCTCAATGGTGACTGGGAGGGCAGGTGCAGGCAGGATCTAACAGGGCCCACATTCAACAGGGCCCAGGCCCCAGGCTGCAGTGCAGGGGGCCCACATTCAACAGGGCCCAGGCAGCAGGGGGCCCACATTCCAACAGGGCCTCGGGCTCCTGGGCCCTGTTTGACGCAAGCCTCAAGTCACCACTAACCTCCCCCTGGGCCCTGTTGGGCACGGGACCTCAGTCACCAGTAGCCTCCCCCTGGCCCAGTAACAGCCTCATGGTTGCTACAAGTGACGAGTGACACCCTGATCTCTGCTACATGTGACAAGTAACAACCTCAGCTCTGCTACATGTAACAAGTAACAACCTCAGCTCTGCTACTTGTGACAAGTAGCAACCTCAGCTCTGCTATTTGTGACAAGTAACAACCTCAGCTCTGCTCATGTGACAAGTAACAACCTCAGCTCTGCTCATGTGACAAGTAGCAACCTCGGCTCTGCTACATGTGACAAGTAACCTCAGCTCTGCTACATGTGACAAGTAGCAACCTCAGCTCTGCTACATGTGACAAGTAACAACCTCAGCTCTGCTACATGTGACAAGTAGCAACCTCGGCTCTGCTACATGTGACAAGTAACAACCTCAGCTCTGCTCATGTGACAAGTAACAACCTCAGCTCTGCTACATGTGACAAGTAGCAACCTCGGCTCTGCTACATGTGACAAGTAACAACCTCAGCTCTGCTACATGTGACAAGTAGCAACCTCGGCTCTGCTACATGTAACAACCTCAGCTCTGCTACATGTGACAAGTAGCAACCTCAGCTCTGCTCATGTGACAAGTAACAACCTCAGCTCTGCTACATGTGACAAGTAACAACCTCAGCTCTGCTACATGTGACAAGTAACAACCTCAGCTCTGCTTCATGTGACAAGTAGCAACCTCAGCTCTGCTACATGCGAGGAGTGACAGCCTCATCTCTGCTACATGCGCGGAGTGACAGCCTCAGCTTTGCTATACAAGTAGCAGAGCTGAGGCTGTCACTCCTCACATGTTGCAGAGATGAGGCTGTCACTCCTTACATGTAGCAGAGCTGAGGCTGTCACTCCTCGAATGTAGCAGAGCTGAGGCTGTCCCTACTCACATGTAGCAGAGCTGAGGCTGTTCCTCCTCACATGTAGCAGAGCTGAGTCTGTCACTCCTCACGTAGCAGAGCTGAGGCTGTCACTCCTCACATGTAGCAGAGCTGAGGCTGTCACTCCTCACATGTAGCAGAGCTGAGGCTGTCACTCCTCACATGTGTAATTGATGAGGGCGTGGTGCAGAAGTACGGTATACAGAACAATCTTAGATTATTCTGTATACCGGACTGTTGTTCTACTGAATAAATCATCTGTTTTGAAAGCAATTTGCAGGCTGGATTACAAGTTTCTTCACATATTTACTCTGGAGAAAGCCTACCTTCGTCACTACCTCAGTTGCTTCCTGGGAGTTGGTTCTTTTCTGTTATTTCACTATCATTACTCCAAAAACCTCTAATTTTGGATAATAAAGGTATCTTTCTTAACACAACTTGGGTAGACGGGATTGGCAACGCGCGAGGGGGGGGCCCCATTGTGAAGTTTGCTGTGGGGCCCTGCCGTTCCTAGTTACGCCCCTGGTTTTGTCCCTATAACATGCTATGGGTTTGCAAAAATCTGCTGATAGTTTAACTTTAAAGAGAATCCATCACTAGTTTCTGCAGCTCCATAAAGTTGGGACAGAAACCATGATCAATTTTATTTAGTTTACCCACTTCTATAGCGCTTGACAGACAGGATCATCGCTGTCCCTGATGCGCACATGGTACCAGGGCTATGGGGTACTCGGCACCGAGCCCATGGAAGTCTATGGGGGTTGTCACTGGCAGCAGAGCTCGGTCCGTGGCCCTGGGCGCTCATACAATGGGGGGAATATTTACAGGGGATAAAAGTAATAGTTCGTGACGCCACCTGTGGTTTCTGATCAGTAAGACCAGCGCTGCAGGGTTAATCTTCCGAGGGGATGTTATTAGGCAGCTAGATGTTAAGTCCCCCACAGGTGGGACTGGTCCCTCAAAGTCTATGGTGTTGCAGGGTTCAGATAATAAGTCAGTCACACACAAGTTGTTCTCTTTCCATACCTTTACTGTTGAAGGTGGCAGGTATTTCCCGGGAAGCTGGTCAGGGTGGAGAATGCACATTCAGGTAATCGCTGAGCAGGTTTGAGGCCTCCTTTCCCTTTGAAATGTATGTGAGTCCTAACTTGCATAAAGTCAAGTTTAACTCGTAATGCAACAGCTACGCCCGGTCGACATTGTGGTAGAGCCTTTTCTGTCTCTGGTACCCAGATGTTGGCAAGAACAAAGTCCTTCTCTTGCAGCGTCCTGCTCAAAGTTCCTGTTCTCCCTGACTCAAGTTACGTATCGGCACTTAGAGCTACCTTCTGCGACTTGAAGTCCAGCAAGGATTCCGGTGTTTCTATCACTAGCCGTGAAGTACTAGCAATGCTTCGGACCCGGTGTCCGGTTAAGTCGAGTGAAGGTGATCTGTCACCGAAAACACTCTTCCTTCTTTCTCCACTCGCCTGTCGCCCTGCTCTCACCCTTAACATAAGCACGGGTAGCAGTAGGTGTAGTAGTCAGCTTTTCCTCCCAGCTCACTGACCTGCTCTCAGTTAGCTTGTCGTTGTAACACTGTCGTAGTTCCCTTCCTTCTTTCCCTTCAAAACTCTGTCCAGAGCAGCTCACAGGACGTTCCGTCAGACTGTATACTCGCTGTAGCTCCGAGAGTCACTTTCCAGTTCCAGAGAACACAGGCAGTGACGCGCACCACACTGAGGTGGTACCAGGGCTATGGGGTACTCGGCACCGAGCCCATGGAAGTCTATGGGAGTTGTCACTGGCAGCGGGACTCGGTCCGTGGCCCTGGCGGTCATGCAATGGGGGATATTTACAGGGGAATTGGAGTAATAGATAATTCGTGACGCCACCTGTGGTTTCTGATCAATTGGACCAGCGCTGCTATATGGATCTTCCTAGGGGATGTTATGAGGCAGCTGGATGGTAAGTCTCCCACAGGCGAGACTGGTCCCTGGAAGTCTATGGTGGTGCAGGGTGTAGTAAATGAAACAGTCTCACACAAGGCAATCTCTTTCCATACCTTTACTTGTAGATGTTTCAGGCAGGTCCCGGGAAGCTGGTCGGGGTGGAGAATGCACATTCAGGATAACCGCTGAGCAGGTTAGAGGCCTCCTTTAACTCTGTATGTATGTGAGTACAAACTTGCATGAAGTCAAGTTAACTCTGTTAATCTCCAGCTTGTTCAATAGCTGCAACGCCCGGCCGACATTGTGGTAGAGCCTTCTGCTTAACCTGGTGACCAGATATGGTGTCCAGATATTGGAAAGAACGAAGTCCTTCTATGCTTGGCCTAGCTAAAAGTCCTTGTTCCCCCTGACTCCGTTTACGTATCAGCACTTAGGGCTACCTTCTGCGACTTGTAGTCCAGAAAGCCTCCGGTTTTCTTATTACTAGGCGTGAAGCACTAGCAACGCTTCGGACCCCGGTGTCCGGTGAATTAGTGCGGGTAGTCCAGTACCTGATGCACTTCTCTCTTTCTCCACTGTGCCTCTCGTCCTGCTCTTGCTCTTAACATAAGCACAAGTAGCGATGATGTAAATGTCAGCTTTTCTCCAGAGCTCACTGAACAGTTCTCAGTACACTGTTTGTGGCAGCTTGTGCTGAAGTACTGGTCCTGCAGTTCTGACTGGGCTAGAGTGACTCCTTACACTCAAACCAGACTCCACTTCATGAACTTGCTCTGCCAGAATCTAGTCTGTACTCACTTCCTCTAAGACTAGACTGAATTCCAATCTGAGTGTCTTCTCCTGTAACAGGAACTTGACTGAACTCTGACTGAACTGTCCTAAGACAGGAAGCTTGAATCTCTGAATGAACTGAACTCCTCTCCCTCCAAGTCCAGACTGAACACTGACTGCTACATGTCACTGCCTTTTATACCCCTAGTGGGTGTGTTGGGAAATGTGAGTGACGTGAATGAATATCAAGCTTCACGGTTACCTTCTTGTGCATTTTCCTGGAATTATGTGTGCCTGGCGTAGCTGGGCCACACAGCAGCTTGTTCTGTGATAACCGATTCAGTTGTAGCTCTGACTAGGCTAGAGTAATTTCCTTGCTACTCGTACTAGCCTCCACTTCAGTTCAAGATGAGCTACCTAAGCTCTGTCAGGAATCAGTCTTCTCTCCTCTCCCTCCAAGACCAGAACTTGAACTAACTCCCTCAACACACTGACTGAACTGCTACGTCTCACTAACCTTATATATTCTAAGATTCCCTCTAGTGGTAGTGTTGGGAAGTGTGAGATGTGAATGAATATCAGGTTTTTACAATTACCTTCCTGTGCATCCTCCTGGAGACATGTGTACCAAGCGCAGCTGGGCCACACATCCCCATAGTGCTCACAGTCTAGATGTCCTACCAGTATGTCTTTGATGTGTGATAGAAAATCCAGAGGAAACCCACACAAACACGGGGAGAACATACAAACTCCTTGCAGATGTTGTCCTTGGTGGTATTTGAACCCAGGACCCCAGAGCTGCAAAGCTGCAGTGCTAACCACTGAGCCACCCTGTTGCCCATATTGGGCTTCTTGCTGTAGTGTTGATAAAGAAAAATCCTCCCAAAGATTGGATTATGCTACATAGTACTTAGGGTGAGTTTCCACGGTCAGGAAACGCTGCGTGTTTGGCGCTGTGCGCTGGCGCAGCGCCAAACACGCAGCGTCCAGATGTTACAGCATAGTGGAGGGATTTCAGAAATCCCGTCTCCACCATGCGTAACAATACGCAGGTGGCAAACCTGCGTAAACGGACATGCGGCGCGTCTTTTCAGACCGCAGCATGTCCTCGCGTATTGCGGCGACGGTGCGTCGCCGCAACATAATTAACACAGGGCTATGTAGCCCTGCGCTCTTTCCGGAGGTGTTCCGGAGGTGTCCTGAACACCTCCGGAAAGATCGCGCGTCAGAAAGGGGGCGGGGCTTAGACGGAGCGGAATTTCCGCTCCGTCAAAAGCGCTATGGTTCCGGACCGTGGAACCATAGCCTTAAAGGTATTGTCTGGGGAAAACAAGTGATCACTTATCCAATAGATAGATAACCTGCTGAGCTCAGGTGTGAGCAACTGATACAGCGTTTCTGCCCTTTTCTATTTGTGATGAAATGTCCACTAGTCTACACCGCACTGTGCTTGGAATTATTCATCTCGACGTTTATCTTGCATTTAAGTTTCATGTCTGAATTATGAAAATGCATGTTATTCTGTGACATTTTTTGAGATATAAGAAAGAATTTATAGAACGACAACAAATGCTTCCATTGTCTTTACTTAAGAACGTATCTGCATGAAAACGGCAACGTTAAAAAACGTCAGCTCGATGCTCAAAAAATAAGCCCTCACCCGGCCCCAGATCATGAAAAATGGAGAAGCTGCGGGTCTCGGAAAATGGCACAATTTTTTTTTTTTAACAAAGTTTAGAATTTTTTTTCACCACTTAGATAAAAAAGAACCTAGACATGTTTGGTGTCTATGAACTTGCAATGACCTGGAGAATCATAATGGCAGGTCAGTTTTAGCATTTAGTGAACCTAGTAAAAAAGCCAAACAAAAAACAAGTGTGTGATTGCACTTTTTTTGCAATTTCACCGCACTTGGAATTTTTTTCCTGTTTTCTAGTACACAACATGGTAAAACCAATGGTGTCGTTCAAAAGTACAACTCGTCCCGCAAAAAACAAGCCCTCACATGGCCATTTTGACCAAAAAAGAAAAAAGTTATGGCTCTGCGAAGAAGGGAAGCAAAAAATGAAAATGCAAAATCAAAAATAGCTCTGGTCGTTAAGGGGTTAAAGAGCAAAGAGGAAGTGTATAATGGCAATACTGAAGACGGTATAAAGAAATAGTATTTTGTAGAAGGTCATTTTTTCTGTTGACATTTTATGGTCTGGATCTCATCAGACTCTAAGGCTATGTTCACACGTTGCGTTTCTGCTGCGTTTTCTCGCAAACTTTAAGCTGCGTTTTACAGTACCAGTTAAGTCTGAGATTTCAGAAATCTCATGCACACATTGGTTTTATTTTCCTGACTGATATGGAAAACTGCTGGTTTTTTTTAAACTTCTGCATGACACTTCTTTCAGCGTCTTTTCAGCATATTTGCATTGTTTTTTTCACCCATAGGAAACAATGGGCAAGTGTAAAAAAACACAGCAAAAAGGGCAGCAAAAAATGCAGGTATCAGTTTCTGCTGCGTTTTTGGTGCAAAAACCTAAGGAAGTTAAATTATGGTGAGGAAGCACTAAACTCTATCAACATGCACAAAAGACAGCAAAAAACTCGACAGCACCTGCTTTTTGTAAACAGCTTCTTTACTGCTAAGGCCGGTGTCACACTAGCGAGTTTGATGCGAGTTAGTCGCACGACTTACTCGCATCAACACCCGGCACGGCCGCCCTCTCTCGGAGCCGAGTGTGCGGATGTATGTATTTCTATGCCGCCGCACACTCTGGTCCGAGAGCGGGCGGCCGTGCCGGGTGTTGATGCGAGTAAGTTGTGCGACTAACTCGCATCAAACTCGCTAGTGTGACGCCGGCCTAAGAGAGCAGGTTTTGGCTATGGAAAAAGACACAGGAAAAACGCAATGTGTGAACATAGCCTAAAAGTGCCTTGCCCACGGCTACCAGATGCCTCTTTGGCAACAGTCTTACTTACATAAGGGGCTAATAAGTTGTATATACTTCTTATACATAAAGGTATGCTTCAATGTATACAATTTGCTGCTGAATATTCTCCAATCTACATAGTGTCAGTGTTTGCAGAATGTGTCTACATGCACACAGGATCACCCAGACTGGATAAAATGACTGCAAAATCCAAGTCTGTACGAGTTTCCAGCATCTGGATGTACAGAAAACATTTCTATTCAATGACAGAAGAGATCTTTAAAATGGTATATGGGACAGTCATAACTTTCATTACGCAGGAACTAAACTTTAGATCCATAAATCTGGAGAACCTCTGATGAAAGGAAGATGATGTTTCGGCTTTATTCCATTTACACTCTGATCTTTGCAGAAATTGCAGAAAACATTCAGTGGTTACACAAAAACTGCAATTTTGCCACTATTTTTGTAAAATAGTGGAACAAAACTATAAAAACTATGCAATGTAGCTTCACTTTATGTATAATTATAACCAGAAGGACGCTTTTTGTGTGTCTTATCTCCATTACAGGAACATTTATTTACTGTATAGTAAATATTTAATTGATAAAACGGATTTATCTCGGAATATTCAGTTACCGGGTCTCCTTTGTGCTCAATGTCAGCTAGAATTTCCAATATGATTTTCAAGTATTAACAGAAAATTGAGTTACAGGTTTATTCCAGGGGTCGGAAAATTAAATTACATGGTATTTTTCCTTATGTTTAATAGAAGTCTTAAAGTTTCCAAATACTTTCCAGTAAAATAAATTAGTATTTGTTTCCAAACATCTTCTGTAGTATCCAGCTAAATGACAGAAAATTACTTGGTAATTTCTGGGCAATGTTATCCGAGACCATTTATGTGGCAGCTGTGGACAGCTGCATACATTGAGGAAAACTTGTGTTGTCTTCAGAATTACTGTGTCTTATTCGAGTATTCAATGAATCATATTGTGGTTTATGCCCATGCAAGGAAACACTGTACAAATCTGATCACACCCAGTGAGATTAGACATGTAACGAATTTTCTTGTTTTATGTGAATTAATGTGATAGGCTTACTTAAAGAGTCATAAAGTCCAAAAATATTTTTTTCTAAGACCCAACACTTCTTTGCATTACAAAAAAAACTATGGGAGTGGGAGTAAAGTCAAGATTAAATGGGTTTTTTAGGGTTAAAAAAAAAAAAAAGTTATAAAATACCCCAGTAGGGAATCTATCAGTTAATAGGGGGAGGGTATCCCATTCGGGACCTTATCTGTTAGCCAAAATGTAAAGCAGTTACAAGAAATGTTTATTATCCATTTCAGAGGCACCATGTAATACTTAATTTCCCCTGTGGTGGCACTGCAAGAATATTCATCAGTGACACGATAATAGATGATCAAGGGAGGTTTCCCACACCTGTGGTCAGGTTATAGTCAAGGTACCCATCTAAGGCTGGCTTCACAATTGCGTTTGAGCAACCTGCGCCTGTCTGCGCATGGCTGCCGCTAAGCTCCGCCCCCAGCCGCGCCTCCTCCCGACGGCTCCGCCTATGGGCGCATGACGCCGCATGCGACCTGGAAACCCTATCTTTAGCGTTGGGTACGCAGGCCGTGCGCAGGTATGCGTTTGGCGGTTCATGCATCCTTTTGACTCGTGCGCCGAGCGCACCAAAAAGCAACATGCAACATTTTGGTGCGCTCGGCGCACCGTCAAAAGGACACATGCGCCGCCAAACGCATACCTGCGCACGGCCTGCGTACCCAATGCTAAAGATAGGGTACGCAGGTCGCATGAAGAGCTTAGCGGCGGCCGTGCGCAGGTCGCTCAAACGCAAGTGTGAAAGCACCCTAAGAGAATGGATTTCCCTAATCAGACAACTCACGTAACTAAAATGTAGGAAAAAAAATTATAGAGGTCCTTTTTTATGTGCAAAGAGAGGTTTATTAAACTAAATATACCAGAATTCCGGGGCAATATACACCAAAAAGACAGTCTTTAATGGCCAACATCATGTTTATTGGTTTTATATACTTTCTACACCTTGTCCAGATGTTATTCTAGCAGAAAATATATTTGTTTTGTGTCCTACTTTGTGTTAAGGGCTCACCTGGTGAGGTAGCTTTTCTAAGATATAGGTCTGGGTGAGCAGCATGGACCAGAGGCGATGTTGCAGCAGAGCAGGTCTTGATGGATGATACGAGGATCAGCAAGGACCAGAACAGCGCAGTATTCAGAATAACAGACAAAAAAAAAGTTGGAGCAGGTAGCCCATAAGAAGCAAAGCCAGGTATGTGAATATATATGGGAAGAGTAACGACCGTATATAGGAAACTGGATTCTTCTGGCTGTGAAACAGTTAGTCACAGTAATTCAGACTGGTATCTTCGGTGGTTAAACACAGGAGTAACCAAGAAATAAATGCATTCTGATATCTACCAGGATTGCAGTGGTTAATAGCAGCCAAGTAAACACAGTCTGGTATCTTCCAACAGGACAATGGTTAAAAGGGTATGCCACACTGAACAATATCGCTAACGGGATCGCTAAAAAACGTCACTATTTAGCGATCCCGTTAGCGATGTTGTTCAGTGCGGCAGCTTCCAGCGACGAGCTTCCTGCTGTGATCTCGCTCGTCGCTGGAATCGTTCCGGACCCTATTTTCTCGTCAGCGCTCCCGCTGGGTAAGTATATATCGCTAGTGTGGCACCTTTTCTTAGCGATTTAGCGGTACTTTTGTACCGCTAAAGTCGTTAAGAAGATCGCTAACGGCGATAGCGTCGTTAACTATATCGCTAAATGTGGCCGCACTTAGCGATATAGAAACAATCCCGCTAGCGATCGCATTAGTATGCGTCGTTATCGTGATCGCTAGCGGGATTGTTTAGTGTGGCAGTACCTTAACAGGAAAGTAAACGGACATGCTTGAAGAGATTCATTACCTTGATTGCAGATGCAAGGTATGAACAGTACTGAGAACATTTGGAAAAGTTGGCAACTTGTGTGCTGAGAGGTTGATGTAGACAACACCTAGTAGTTGGACAGAGTAAAGACAGGTGGTGTGGACAATACCAAGCAAGTTGGACATAGTAAAGAATGTTGGTGTGGACAGTACCTAGTAAGTTGGGTTGAGTATAGAAGCCTGTGTGGACAATACCTAGTAAGTTGGACTGAGTATGGAAGGCTTGTGTGAACAATAACTAGTAAGTTGGACTGAGTATGGAAGGCTGGTGTGGACAATACCTAGTAAGATGGGTGAGTATGGAAGGCTAGTGTGGGCAATACCTAGTAAGTTGGTGTGAGTATGGAAGGCTGGTGTGGATAGCATCTAGTAAGTTGGACTGAGTATGACAGGCTTGTGTGGACAATACCTAGTAAGTTGGGGTGAGTATGGAAGGCTAGTGTGGACAGTACCACTTACCTACCCAGATCTCAGAACAATTGCACTGCAGAGTGCAGCTAGCCCATAAAGCAAGATGTTAGCAGCACAGGTGCAAAATACCAGATGAAACAGCCACTCTCCACATACCCGTATAGGGAGGGGGTGACTGCCCAGTATACAATTGCACAATAAAGGCCCACATAGGGTGCCGTTCACACAAGGATACTGCATAGTGTCCGGTTCACAGCCTATTAGTCACGCCCCTACTCTTCGATTAGGCGGGCTGGCCAGTACACTCTCAATGCTCACCAGTGTGAACACCCCTCATGCGAGACCAAACGTGCTTGGGCTTCGCTGCACCCCGAAAAATACAATGCAAAAAATACAAAAATAGTGGGGTATTAGTTGATATTTTGGCCAAAATACGTAAGCTTGTAACCTGCGCCAAAGGTCCCCACGCTTACAAGTCCTACACTACACTATCCAGCAAAGCCACTAAAGGAGACTCAAGGCCTCCAAAAATTCAATATAAACAGCAGAAAAAAACATCAACACTTACCTACCCAGATCTCAGAACAAATGCACTGCAGGGTGCAGCCAGCCCATAAAGCAAGATGTTAGCAGCACAGGTGCAAAATACCAGATGAAACAGCCACTCTCCACATACCCATATAGGGAGGGGGTGACTGCCCAGTATACGGCACCCTATGTGGGCCTTTATTGTGCAATTGTATACTGGGCAGTCACCCCCTCCCTATATGGGTATGTGGAGGCTGGTGTGGACAATAGCTAGCAAGTTGGGCTTCGTATGGAAGACTGGTGTGGACAATACCTAATAAGGCCTCTTTCACACATCCATTTTTTCCCTTCAGTCACAATCCGTCGTTTTGTGAAAAAAAACGGATCCTCCTTGTTGTTGCAGGATCAGTTTTTTTTCTCATAGACTTGTATTAGCGACGGATTGTGACGGATGGCCACAAGTTTCATCCGTCTTTTGACGGATCCGTCGAAAAATCTTTGTCCGTCGGCTGGATATAATGGTCTCTCTTTCTCTCAGCGCATGTATCCAGGTTTCAAAAGTTCACCTCTTCACGATGACTGATCCGTCAAAATAACTGATCCGCCGCATCAGTTTTTTACAATCTGCACTGGATCCATTTTTTTTCAACTTTGACGGATTGTGACTGATTGTAAAAAACAGATGTGTGAAAGACGCCTAAGTTGGGGGCGAGTATGGAAATAATGCTAGTTGTAGCATGGAAGTCAGGAGTAGACTATCAGAGGAGAGACACCTGGATGGAGCTCAGCCAAGTGAAGTAGCTTATCCAGCCTAAGGCAACTGTGAAGAATGCTACCTACCAGGTACTAGAGTCATCTTTAAAAGGCCAAGGCTGCTGATGTCAGAGGAGTTTGACAGATTGCCTGAGAAACCCAACATGAATTACTACAAGATTAAGGCTGATTTCACATTTGCGTTGGGCAGGGCTGCGTACTTCCTCCGTTAAGCCCCGCCCACTGCCGCACCTCTTCTGTTCAGCTCCGCCTACGTCTGCATGTGTCCTGCGTACCGATCTTTAACATTGGGTACACAGGCCATGCGGATGTATGTGGATGCGTCCGCATGCTTCGTTTTGACGCTGCGCCGACCGCAACAAAATGCAACACATGCGTCCAAAACACGGATTTTGGTAAGAACTTACCTGTAAAATCTTTTCAGCGAAGAAGGAAGGGAGACACACAAGTCATTACTAGTGGGTAGGCGGAGCCCACATAGGATAGAAACACCTCAGATTAAAAAAGTGTTGACCGGCCCCTCCAGCATATAGGGCTCCTCCTACTCCAGCTCTCCAGTCGTACCCAAGCTAAGGAAGAGCAAATATCACCAGCGGAGCAACATAACCCCTTCTGAAGGATTTCAGAGAGAAAAACAAGGAGACAGGTTATGCATATAACAGAAAAAAACACACAGTCTCAGGTACTACTCACTGAACCTGACCACTGCGATGAGCTGGCAATGCTGGAACAGAGCCTTAGCGCGCCGACCTCAGCCCAGATAATCGCTATCAGAGAAGGGTCACGCCGCATCTGAAAACACAACAACACACTTCTGCCATGGGAGGGATGTGTGTCTCCCTTCCTTCTTCGCTGAAAAGGATTTTACAGGTAAGTTCTTACCAAAATCCGTGTTTCAGCAGCAGATGAAGGAAGGGAGACACACTAGTCATTACTAGTGGGACGTCCCAAAGCAGTCCAAAAATAAGGGTGGGCAAAAAAACCAAAAGAGGCAGATACCCAACAACCTAAATAAATGCGCAACTAGAGCTAACTACAAGTTCACAAGAACTTTAAACTACAGCCGCCTGCAGGACCCTACGTCCTAAGGCCGCATCAGCGGAAACACTGACGTCCACCTTATAGAATTTTGTAAATGTGTGGACGGAGCGCCAGGTCGCCGCCCGGCAGAGTTGAGCTGCCGAGGCTCCTTGATGTAAAGCCCACGATGAACCCATAGCCCTTGTGGAGTGAGCTCGAATCTTAATCGGGCAAGGTTCGCCCTTAAGTCGGTAAGCCTCTAAAATGGCCGACCGAATCCAACGAGCTATAGAATCCTTGGAAGCTCGTTGCCCACGTCGACGACCTGCTGGAATCACAAACAGAGAATCCGACTTCCGAAAACTTTGAGTAATAGACAAATAGAACTTCAAAGCCCGCACCAAATCCAATGTGTGCAAGGCCCGTTCCTTCGCATTCCTTGGCTCCGGACAGAGCAAAGGGCAACACAATATCTTGGTTAACATGAAACTGTGACACCACTTTAGGTAGAAAGTCGCCCCGTGTGCGAAGCACTACGCGATCTGGGAGAAACTCAAGAAAAGGAGGCGAGCAAGAAAGAGCCGCCAACTCAGAAACCCTTCTCAAAGAAGTGACCGCCACTAGGAAGGCAACCTTCCAAGAGAGAAAGGAAAGATTAACAGAGTCCATAGGCTCAAAAGGTCCATGTTGAAGAGCCTCCAAGACAAGATTGAGCCGTCAAGGAGACATAGGCGCCTTCCGCGGCGGAAATTGACGGGTTACCCCGCGAAAAAAGGAACGTACGTCCCTACGCGAGGCGATAGTCTTCCGAAACAGCAAGGACAGAGCAGAAACCTGTCCTTTCAGAGTGCTAACTGCCAAACCCTTGTCCAGCCCGTACTGCAAAAAGGCCGACAAATTGGGAATGGAAAAAATCCTCGGGTTCCTAGAAGAACCCGAACACCACGAGAAGAAGGCTTCCCAAGTCTTGTGATAAATCCTAGTAGTAGCCGGACCTCTGGCAGCTCGCAGAGTGGCAATGACTTCGGCTGAAAAACCTTGACGGGTCAAGATTTCGGTCTCAAGAGCCACGCCGTCAAACGCAGAGACTTCAGGTCCGGGTGACGAACGGGCCCTTGGGTTAACAGGTCCGGGCGAAGAGGAAGTGGAAGCTGTTATGTTTCGGTAGCTGAGGAGAGCAGGTAAAAAAGGAAATACACCAGAGCAGTTGGAATCTATGAGATTGCAGTACCCTGACTAACCACCGCAACTAGAGGCAGCCGTGGAGCGTTCCTACGTTGGTCTTAGACGCCTCGTCACAGCCTGAGAAACTAACTACACCTAAAGACAGAAACAGGAAAGCTATCTGCCCCGGAGCAGAACCCCAAAGATAATAGAAAGCCCTCAAACATGTAATGGTGGTTAGACAAGAGGAAATACTGACACAGAAAGAAAATAGTATGAGCAAACGCTGGGGCCCAAACTATCTAAATAGAAAAGGACAGGAAGGGTACTTACTGCAATCTCAGAAAACCCTGAAAAAACACCAACTCTACTAATTTCAAAATCACCTGAGATCACACGACCTCTACCACCTAAATTAGTTCTCTGGTGTAAAAAAAAATCAAAACAGCAGCCACTGAAAAAAAACTGGAAAAAGCAAAAGTACAAAACACAGTGGCTGGACTAAACTGAGAGGGCAAAAGCCCCCGGAGGGGACCCTGAAGGCCCCCACAGAAGTGCAGGACAAAATGCAAAAATATAGCAAAAACACAAAATAAGAAATTGTCTTATCTGATAGCAGGAGATGCAGACACGACACAGCAGGCTACAAGGGAAACTGGAAAGAAGGATTCAGACCAGAACAATTGATCACCGGCAACCCTGATGGGAAAATGACTCCCTTACATAAGACCAATCAGTAACACCTGATTCCCAGTCCTCACAATCCTCACTAGTACCGCTTGTAACCACCAGAGGGAGCCTCTGCTCAGAACTCATCTCAAACCCATTCACAACAGTACCCCCCCCTTGAGGAGGGGTCACCGAACCCTCATTTGAGCAACCAGGTCGGTCAGGATGAGTTCTATGATACGCACGGATAAGTCTCCTAGCATGGATGTCCGAAGCAAACACCCAAGAATTGTCTTCCTGACCATAACCTCTCCATTTAACCAAATACTGGAGTCTTCGTCTAGAAAAACGAGAATCCAATATTTTCTCAACCACATACTCCAGATTGCCCTCAACCAAAACAGGGTCAGGAGGCACAGCAGCAGGAACCACTGGCTCAACAAACCTCTTCAACAAGGACTTGTGGAACACGTTATGGATCTTAAATGTCCCTGGAAGAAGAAACGAAAAGAAACAGGATTAATAATCTCCATGATCTTATAAGGTCCAATGAACCTAGGCTTAAATTTAGGAGATGCTACTCTCATAGGAATATTCTTTGAGGACAACCAGACCAAGTCCCCCACTTTAAACCGAGGACCATCAGTCCTATGCCGGTTAGCAAACCGCTGGGCCCTCTCCTGAGAGAGGGACAACCTCTCCACTACCTGGTCCCAAATCTGCTGCATACGCTCAACAACAGAGTCAACACCTGGACAGACAGAAGCCTCCGTCTGTCCTGAAGAAAATCGAGGGTGAAACCCAGAATTACAGAAAAACGGAGACATCAAAGTGGCAGAGCTAGCCCTATTATTAAGAGCAAACTCAGCCAAAGGCAAAAAAGAGACCCAGTCATCCTGATCAGCAGACACAAAGCATCTTAGATAAGTCTCCAATGTCTGGTTTGTTCTCTCAGTTTGACCATTGGTCTGAGGATGAAATGCCGAGGAGAAAGACAATTGAACACCCAGTTTAGAACAAAAAGTCCTCCAAAATCTGGAAACAAACTGGACTCCTCTGTCAGACACAATGTTCTCAGGAATGCCGTGTAAACGAACCACGTGCTGAAGGAACAACGGCACCAATTCAGAGGAGGAAGGCAACTTAGGTAATGGCACAAGATGTATCATCTTGGAAAACCTATCACAAATTACCCAGATGGTGGTCATTCTCTGAGAAACAGGAAGATCGGAAATGAAATCCATAGAGATATGGGTCCATGGTCTCTTGGGCACAGGCAATGGCATCAACAAACCACTAGAGCGAGAGCAAGGCTTGGAGCGAGAGCAAGTCCCGCAGGACAGCACAAATTCCCTGACATCGCGAGACAAGGTAGGCCACCAAAAGGACCGACTAACCAAGTCTCTGGTACCAAAAATTCCGGGATGCCCAGCCAATGCGGAACAATGAATCTCAGACATCACACTCTTTTTCCATTGGTCCGGGACAAACAATTTTCCAACAGGGCAGCGCTCGGGCCTATCCTCCTGACACCCCTCCAGAGCAAGTCTCAAATTGGGCGAGATGGCGGAAAGAACTACACCCTCCTTCAAAATAACAGAGGGATCAGATAGCTCAGGAGAGTCCGCAAGGAAACTCCTCGAGAGGGCATCCGCCTTAACATTCTTAGTGCCAGGAAGAAAGGAAACCACAAAATTAAAACGTGTGAAAAACAAGGCCCACCTGGCCTGTCTAGGATTGAGTCGCTTGGCAGATTCCAGATAGACCAGATTCTTATGGTCCGTAAGGACCACCACCTGATGTTTGGCTCCCTCCAGCCAATGTCTCCACTCTTCAAAAGCCCACTTCATGGCCAATAACTCCCGATTACCCACGTCATAATTACGTTCAGTAGGAGAAAATTTTCGAGAGAAAAAGGCACAAGGGTTACTTTTAGAGGTCTCTGGATCTTTTTGGGACAAAACGGCACCTGCCCCAATTTCAGAGGCATCAACCTCCACCTGAAATGGCAGAGAAACATCAGGCTGCCATAGAACAGGAGCAGAAGTGAATCTCTGCTTAAGTTCCTGAAACGCAGAGACTGCCTCAGGAGGCCAATTCACCACATCAGAACCCTTTCTGGTCAAATCAGTTAATGGTTTAACAATAACCGAGAAATTACCAATAAATTTACGATAAAAATTGGCAAAACCCAAAAATCTCTGAAGAGCCTTTAATGAAGTAGGTTGGACCCAATCACAGATGGCCTGAACCTTGACCGGGTCCATTTCAATAACAGATGGGGACAAAATGAATCCCAGAAATGAGATCTTCTGTACGCCAAAAAGACACTTTGATCCCTTCACATACAGAGCATTCTCTCTCAAAATCTGGAATACAGTTCGAACATGTTTCACATGAGAGTCCCAGTCATTAGAAAAAATCAAGATATCATCCAAATAAACAATCAGAAACTTGTCCACAAAATCCCTGAAAATGTCATTCATGAAGGACTGGAAGACGGAAGGAGCATTAGTGAGCCCAAAGGGCATCACAAGGTACTCAAAATGCCCTTCAGGGTGTTAAATGCCGTCTTCCATTCATCCCCGTGCTTAATGCGAATAAGGTTATACGCCCCCCTGAGGTCAAGCTTGGTAAACCAAGTAGCGTTTTTCACCCTGGAAAACAGGTCAGAAATCAAGGGTAACGGGTATTGATATTTCACAGTAATATTGTTCAAGAGACGATAATCAATACACGGCCTTAATGAACCATCTTTTTTGGCCACAAAGAAAAAACCGGCACCTAAGGGTGAAGAGGATGGTCTGATATGACCCTTCTCCAATGATTCCTTGATATAAGACCGCATAGCGTCATGTTCAGGTACAGACAAGTTAAAAAGGCGACCTTTAGGGAATTTACTACCTGGCACTAATTCAATAGCGCAGTCATAGCTCCTATGGGGAGGTAAGGATGCAGATTTACTTTCGCTAAACACATCAGAAAAATCAAACAAAAAGTCAGGAACATCCTCAGCCTGGGGGGAGGCAGAAAAAACAGGAGTGTTGGTATTAACACATTGGCAGCCCCAACTGGTTACAGACACAGATTTCCAATCCAAAACAGGATTATGAGACTGTAACCAAGGGAAACCCAGCACTATAATGTCATGCAGATTATATAGAACCAAAAATTTGCAGCACTCCTGGTGATCAGGTTCAACCCTCATTATCACCTGAGTAGAAAACTGGGGTTTATTCTCAGCCAAAGGGGTAGAATCGATCCCCAGTAAAGGAATAGACTTCTGTAGGGGTATCAAGGGAAACCCACAACGTTTAGCAAAATCATAATCCATCAGGTTAATAGCTGCTCCAGAATCAACGAAAGCCTGAGCAGAAAATGAGGACAGAGAGCATATCAGAGTGACAGTTAACAAAAACTTAGTCTGAACACTACCCAAGACAACCGAGCGTGCAAAACGTCTTCCCCGCTTAGGGCAGACTGAAATAGCATGAGAGGCATCACCACAGTAGAAACATAACCCATTGCGCTTTCGAAACTCATGACGCTGTGCCCCAGACACCACTCTATCACACTGCATGGGTTCAGAAGCTGGTTCACAAGGCAACACCACTCCACGCATACTTCTCCGCTCACGCAAACGTCTGTCAATTTGAATCGCTAATGACATAGAATCATTGAGACCAGAGGGGACTGGGAATCCCACCATAACATCCTTTACATTATCCGACAGACCCTTCCGGAAAAGGGCCGCCAAAGCGTCGTCATTCCACTTGGTCAGGACTGCCCACCTACGGAATCTCTGACAGTATAACTCAGCGTCATCAAGCCCCTGATTTAATGCCAACAAGGCTTTTTCAGCTTGATCAGTGACATTAGGCTCATCGTACAATAACCCCAAAGCCTGAAAAAATGCATCAACATCACTCAAAACAGGATCCCCAGGTATCAGGGAAAAAGCCCAATCCTGAGGATCGCCGCGCAGGAGAGAGATGATAATTTGAACCTGCTGCACTGCGTTTCCTGAGGACTTAGATTTTAAGGCAAGAAACAATTTACAATTATTTTTGAAATTCTGAAACTTAGCTCGATCCCCTAAAAACAAATCTGGCATGGGGATCCTAGGTTCCACAACAGGCAACCTAGCAAGATATGCAGCAATACTCTGAACCTCAGTGGCAAGCTGATCCACACGGCCAGACAACTGTGCAAACTCCATTGGGAGAAAAGATCCTCCCCAGCACCCAGAGATACAGAGGGAAAAAAAAAAAAAAAAATGCAACAAACAGAAAAATATCTCTGACAACTTTTCTTCCTTCAAAATATTTTTTCCCTTCTGTGAGTACCATACAATTCTTAGGCCGGTGATACTGTTATGTTTCGGTAGCTGAGGAGAGCAGGTAAAAAAGGAAATACACCAGAGCAGTTGGAATCTATGAGATTGCAGTACCCTGACTAACCACCGCAACTAGAGGCAGCCGTGGAGCGTTCCTACGTTGGTCCTAGATGCCTCGTCACAGCCTGAGAAACTAACTACACCTAAAGACAGAAACAGGAAAGCTATCTGCCCCGGAGCAGAACCCCAAAGATAATAGAAAGCCCCCAAACATGTAATGGCGGTTAGACAAGAGGAAATACTGACACAGAAAGAAAATAGTATGAGCAAACGCTGGGGCCCAAACTATCTAAATAGAAAAGGACAGGAAGGGTACTTACTGCAATCTCAGAAAACCCTGAAAAAACACCAACTCTACTAATTTCAAAATCACCTGAGATCACAGACCTCTACCACCTAAATTAGTTCCTGGTGTAAAAAAAATCAAAACAGCAGCCACTGAAAAAAAACTGGAAAAAGCAAAAGTACAAAACACAGTGGCTGGACTAAACTGAGAGGGCAAAAGCCCCCGGAGGGGACCCTGAAGGCCCCCACAGAAGTGCAGGACAAAATGCAAAAATATAGCAAAAACACAAAATAAGAAATTGTCTTATCTGATAGCAGGAGATGCAGACACGACACAGCAGGCTACAAGGGAAACTGGAAAAAAGGATTCAGACCAGAACAATTGATCACCGGCAACCCTGATGGGAAAATGACTCCCTTACATAAGACCAATCAGTAACACCTGATTCCCAGTCCTCACAATCCTCACTAGTACCGCTTGTAACCACCAGAGGGAGCCTCTGCTCAGAACTCATCTCAAACCCATTCACAACAGGAGGCGCTGCCAGAAGCGACACCAGTGTCGAGAACCACGTCCTCCTCGGCCAATCTGGGGCTATCAACATAGCCGGGACTCTCTCCAGTCTGATCCGACGCAACACCAGAGGAAGTAAGGATATCGGCGGAAACACATAGATTAGCTCGAATTGGTCCCAAGGAGCCACCAGAGCATCCACTGCCACAGCGTTCGAGTCCTTGTACCTGGACATGAATGTCGGTAACTTGGCATTGAACCTGGATGCCATCAAATCCACTTGGGGAGTTCCCCAACGGGAGCACAGCAGTGCAAAAATTTCCGGATGAAGACTCCATTCTCCGGGATCCATCTTTTCGCGACTGAGGAAGTCCGCTGTGAAATTCTGAACTCCTGGAATGTGAATCGAGAGATAGCTGGCACTCTGGCCTCGGCCCATACCAGAATTCGAGACACTTCCATCATGAGCGTGAAGTTCCTCGTCCAACCTTGATGGTTGATATACGCGACCGCCGTCGCGTTGTCTGTCTGCACTCGGACTGGTAGACCGCTTAAAGGGACCGTCCAGTGTTGGAGGCAAAGGAAAACTGCCCTCAATTCCAGGATGTTGATCGGCAGGACAGACTCTTCCAACGACCATACTCCCTGAATCCAGAGATCGTTCCAGACACCCCCCCAGCCCGTCAGGCTGGCATCGGAGGTTATGATCGACCACCTCGGAGGAAGGAAGGACTTCCCCGGGATAACGCTTCCGGACGTAACCACCATTCTAGAGACTCTCTCACCCTGTGGGAGATGATGACACTGCAATTCAGTGAAAACTGCGATCGATCCCAACGGTTCAAGATGAACATTTGGAGAGCCCTGGAATGAAATTGGGCAAACGGAATTGCTTCCATTGACGCCACCATCAAACCCAGAAGGCGCATACACCTTCGAAGGGACATTGCTGTCGCAGACTTCATAACCTGTACATGACGAAGAAGACTCGCTTGCTTGTCTGGAGGCAGAGACACCACTGCTCGTATCGTGTCGAAATGCATTCCCAAAAACAGGATTGACTGCGACGGTTCCAGAGACGACTTCTCCCAATTGACCAGCCACCCGAAGTCCTCCAGGAGCTGAAGGGATAGATTGCGAGCCGTCACCGCCTCCTCCTTTGAGGACGCCACAATCAAAAGGTCGTCCAGATAGGGAAGAATCGTAACCCCCTGTCTTCGTAGAATCGCCATGAGAGGAGCCAGAATTTTTGTAAAAACTCTGGGTGCTGAGGCCAACCCGAATGGCCGGGCCACAAACTGGTAATGGTCCTGGCCTATGGCAAAACGAAGGAAGCGTTGGTGGGCCCTTCCGATGGGGACATGCAAATAAGCGTCGCGAATGTCGATTGACACCAAAAAATCGTTCTGCGACAAGGCCGCCACAACGGAGCGAAGTGACTCCATGCAGAATTTCCGGGAGCGGACATGCCGATTCAATCTTTTGAGATCCAGAATGGGGCGAAATTTGTCCTCCTTTTTGGGGACCACAAAGAGGTTGGAATAAAACCCTCTTCCCCGGTCCTCGGTGGAACTGGTACCACCACACCCTTCTGTAGAAGGGAATCGACCTCCCGCAGTAGAGCGGCGAATAGCTCGGGCTCTGACGGAATGCGGGATTGGCAAAAACTGATTGGGGGTCGAGAAAGAAACTCTATGAAGTAGCCTGCCGACACAACCCGCGTCACCCAAGCGTCCGACACGCGGGAAGCCCAAATCGGTTCGAATTGGAGCAGGCGACCTCCCACTCGAGAGCCCTCGAGTGAGGCCCTGGCGTCAGTCCGCCTTAGCGGGCTTTTTGTCAGCTTCCCGCTTGTCTTGGCGGAAGCGCTGTTTCCAGGGAGTGCGGGATTTCTGAGCGTTCTTTTTTCCTGAAAAAGAGGGACGCCCCGATCCCCAAGAGGGCTGACCGAACCGTCCCCTGGACCGAAACGACCGCCGACTAGTACCGGCACTATGCCTGCCAGACGCAGAAGTCACAGCTCTTCGCTGCGGTAAAGCCGTTTCTTTTGCCTTTGCAATCAGCTCCGTGAGGTCAGATCCAAATAGCTGACCACCCTTGTAAGCTAAGGATAGCAAACCTTGCTTGGAAACCGCGTCTCCGGTCCACTGTCTAAGCCACAGAGCTCTGCTGACTGTGATCGCCGAGGATTGTGCCCTGGACAACAGTGAGGCAGTATCCAAACCTGCATCACTGCCTTATCGTGCTGCATCCTCCAATGACTTGAAAAGCCCCTCTACCTCGGATAGTGGGGATCCATCTTGCCACGCCGTCCGTAGACGGTCTAACCAGCTCAGGGAAGCTTTACAAGCACACATGGATCTTAGCACTGCTCTGAATCCATGACCCGCGGCCTCGTAGATGGATTTCGCTGCCATCTCCGTTTTTCTGTCCAGCAGATCCTGCAGACTCGCCTTCCCTTTAACAGGAAGCAATGAGGATTTGCTAAGCTGGGATAAAGGGACATCCACTTCAGGAGAAGGAATCCAATTATCAATCAACTCTGTCGTACACGGATATAGCGTCTCAAAAAACCATGTCCCCTGAAAACGTTTATCTGGACACAGGCGTTCCTTCTCTCTACTGCCCCATTAAGCTCGTCCAGAGATGGTAAGGCTGATCGCGACCTATGCGACTCCTGAAACATCCGGGCCAACTTACCAGGACGTCTAGTTACCTCCTCCGGTAACTGTAACGCCTCCCTCATGGCCCCAATAAAAGCCTCTGCACGGCTCAAAAGAGAGGCAGAGTGTCCCTGCCGATCCTCCTTATCCGAATCGGACATCTCCCCATCCGATCTTGAAGGGGAACCCCGAGTCGCTACGCGGGGAAGATGGCACCGGCCTGTGTCGCTTCCTACCATGAGAGGATCTAGCTGACACCCAATAACCTAGAAGGTCAGAAAGGCCATTAATAGAACGAGCGAGGGCCTCCATTTTGTCATCACTGACACCTCCGACCGCTGCACTTGACACCGTCGAGGTCTGCGTGTCAGATACGCGAGACTGATCCTGTAGCGGATCTGGGAGACGGTCCGCACCTGGACCCTGATCTGACATGCCCTCACACAGTATATGGCAGGTCAAAACCTGTCAGCAACTAGAACAGTGTGGTTTTCAAAGGCAAAACGAACGCTGAAGGGTTAAAGCTCTTAAAGAGAGCTACCCCAGCTGTCTCCCAATATCAGCTGTCCCCCAATAAAGGGTTAACCGCCAAAGAAGGGGTTAATGTCGCAGACTCCCCACAACCCTTGTTTAATGAAAAGGGTGTGCGAGCCTCAGGTGCCTCTTATGAGGTAACAGCTGCAGGACAGTGCTCTCAAAGGTATGCTTCTTTTGCCTTTGTACACTAAACAAAAACGCTAAAATATTGCGCTGATTTGTACATCGCAATGACCGCCAAAGTCGCTAAGGGGATCGCTAACCACTTATGCGTCGTCAATGAGATCGCCCACTGTGGCAGCTACTAGCGACATTAAAACGATCACAAAAAAACGATCGCATTAGTATGCGTCGTTATAATGATCGTTAGCGGTAGCGTTCAGTGTCCTGCGCTGTGGGGGTTAAGCTTCTGCCCTGACAGACAGAAGCGACTCACCCAGCTGGCCGCGGTGTAGCGTCTTCGATTGTCGGGAGGGGAGGAGAGTGAGGAAGGAAGCCTTCAGCTCCCTGATCCAGTAATGGCCGCCGCGCTGTGCTTCTGAGAGAGAAGCCGGAAGAAGACAGTAGTAAAGCGTGTGCTCAGAGCGCCGCGAAAATTCAAAAAAAGGGCGCGCGACTCCTCCGCTCTCCATGTCCTGCAGGCATCCACCTGCGGACAAAAGACACTAATCACCAACATGTCACATGTAACAGCGGCTGCCGCAGCAGTCGCTGAAGCACTCAAACACATTAGAAATGTTGAGTACTCACCCAGCTGAGCGCCACAGGGACCCCTCAGAGATTTGTGGCGCTGTGCCCGTAGCTTCCCCCCAGGGCGGGGAACGCAGTGACCCCAGAAGCGCGGTTTGCGTCCCCGCCAGGGAAGCAATCCTCATCCCCCAGGGCCGGCAGGGTTCTGCAGGGACCACCTTACAGGGTAATACAGATCCGCCAAGGGAGAGGTGGGGGTCCAGCAGCGCTGAGACCCCTGAGACCTCTAGACCACTGGTGGTCCAAGTCTCTGTCCGACTAAAATAAAAAAATTTTCTGAGGAGCTGCTTCCAGCAGCGACTATCCTCTGTGACCTCAAATTTTAGACTGGAGAGCTGGAGTAGGAGGAGCCCTATATGCTGGAGGGGCCGGTCAACACTTTTTTAATCTGAGGTGTTTCTATCCTATGTGGGCTCCGCCTACCCACTAGTAATGACTAGTGTGTCTCCCTTCCTTCATCTGCTGCTGAAACAAAGCATGCGGACGCATTCGCATACATCCGCATGGCCTGCATACCCAATGTTAAATATAGGTAAGCAGGACGCATACAGACGTAGGTGGAGCTGAACGGAAGAGGTGTGGCAGTGGGCGGGGCTTAACGGAGGAAGTACGCAGCCCTCTGCAGCTCTGCCCAACGCAAATGTCAAACCAGCCTTAGACAGCCATAGGAGAAGGGAATCAGTGTTTGTGCTGAGACAGGTAAAACTTTACATATTAATTTTCATAAAACAACAACTCATTTCTAATAAATATTAGTTTGGTATCTGACATGACCCTCCTTCACACATCATGTCCCTGTTGCAAAAAAAACACACAAAAAACAAAGCACATACGATCATTACTATAAACTAAACTTGTAAAAACTGACCTGCCCTACATGATCTAACAGAGGATCCAGGCATTGACCCTGAAGGTCTAGCAGAACACAATTCCATTAGGGATAACTTTGAGGCTATTACTTCTGGATTGATTCATAAATTAATCTTTAAGACCTGATTGATTGATCCTATATTGTGCGTATTCAGGATCCGGGGTGTAGAGATCATTTCCTCTGTTGGACCCAAGCCTCTTTAGTCCACAATGGTCGTAGTTGTCAGAAGCAAGAATTGTTAACACATGGCAGGTAAGCAGTTAACAATGATACACTGCGGTATATTGATTTTCACTGAATCTGTGCACGTGCAATGCACCTTTAACTCACTTGAGTATATGGTCCTTAATATAGCCCTGGAGTGACTCCAGTCTTCAAATATTGATCGCTAATCGTCAGATCCATGATAAGAATCATATCTTTCAGTACTAGTTTATTAATTAATGGTTAGAAGGGGCCAGGGGACATATTGCCGGACATTGGAGCCGGGTGTTTCAATCCCATGTGTCCAACGACAGGACAGTTGAATGTTACCCCTACACCATGTATTCTGCATGTTATATTGCTAACGTTCCCTTCGAACAGAATACATTGTCTCTCTATAAATAAAAGATTGAAGCAAGAGATTATTTCTTTTCCATATAGCCCTCCAGAGGGGCACTACAGGGACACATATACGAATGGGACGACATCTAGATATGCTGGTTACATTGTTACCATTTATATATGACAGTATCTTGATAGTTCCTTGATGTTATATATGTTTATTTCCAGGATTTATGCCAGTATCGAGACCAGAATAGGTGGATTAGCATGCAAAACATTTATACTCAGCATCACGCTGTCAACGCTCAACTGACAGCCAGCGTCTGTATATACAGTAGCTCTTTATGAGAACAGGAAAAATCTGTCATCATTTCGCTCCTTCTATTTGTTTTGTTCTAGACAGATCCGAATGACCAGAAATCTGCTCGATGCTTTATCCTGGTAATAAACTGATGGGTGAAAAGACGGCTTAACAGTGGAAAATATCTTAATGCACGCCAATGTATTGATGGAGGTCTTCATAACACACTAGCATCTCAAAGCACTGGGCAACAAAGGGGAGTACAATCTTAAGGCCTCATAAAACATTAGATGGAAGTTGGCTGAACGATGCTTTGGCTGATCGTTCATCCAACAGCCATCTCAGCAGTCTCTCCCATATGCAGGAGAACTACTGGGTTCTCTGCGAGAAAGCCACCGACAGACATCTGTCTGTGGCTTATCTCGAGAAAAGAAAAATCGATTGGCAGCCTGAACATAGCCCCCGACGATCAGATGGAAAGTGACCCCATTCTCATTGGAGTGTCGGCTGAACCTGCTGACATTGGTGGGTTTGGCCAACATTTGTCTAACGTGTATAGAATGCTTTAGGCTACAGGTAACAGACGTCAACTGGGTTAGGACTACTCCTGCCTTGTGCCCGTAATTTCCAAGTTCCATTATAAGACACCAAAACCACTTTTATTGGCCAGATTTGCACTATCTAATCATGGAAAGCATCAATGCGCTTCAGGTTGGGCCATAAAATCAATGACTCTTGGGCAGCATTTAGTTTGCCATGAGTAGGTGGAATAGGAAGCTGCCTATGACCCACCATACAATACTTAACCCATGAGATGGATTGCCAAACCTGCTGATTTAAGAAGGGTGTAATGTGGAGGAAGAACAATACTTTTGTCCATATAGTGAATGTCAAAAGAAAAATTGGGTGTGTCAAATTTAAATGCCCGATAATATTATTCTCCCTGGATACAGACCGATGTCAGAGATGTGCAACCACAGCTTACTCTACTCCACTCAAAGAAAACACATACACCTTTGTAAAGCCCACCATACCGGTGTATGGGGGAGTTGAGATCCGTCATGTCTTTGGCCAACAGGTATCCAATTTGCATGGCCACCCTCAATGACATAAACGCAACGTTTCATAAAAACCATAGTTTGAAAGGCCATTCAGGAACTATGGGGGAAAGATCGGACTAGTCTGATAACATACAGTTGATAGGGAGAGAACTGGAGCGTAGCCAGCTGGGTATGTCATCGGACTAGTTAGGCCTCTCCCTATATTCACCGCAATAGTTTTTTGGTCTGTTTTTTTTTTTAAAACGTATTTTAGTGTAAAACATACCTAACTTTTGTGCTGCCAGGCTTTGGTTCATGATGCCCATGGTTTGGGCAGCATTAATCTATTGACAAGGACCCCTTAAGAGACCGGTACAGATAGGTGCAGTTGGTGACTCCTACCTAAGGCTGCAAGAGAGTCTGTCTTACACCTGCTATTAGAGCACTGCCCTTAAGGCTACATTCACACAGCAATTGTACATGTCCATGTGGTATCCAATTTTTTTTCGGGAAGCAAACGGACCCATAGAGTTTCTTTGATCCATACAGATCAGTTTTAATATTAATCTAAATTAATGTGTGCAATCTTTGAGACTCGGAGCATGCCCTATTCTCATCTCTGTTGTCAATCAGACTCTGCTATTAAAGCTTCTGGAGATCCTCTAAAAATTGATGAAAAATAGATGACCTGCTTTTTACTTCCGATTCTTCCATTTTCACTGCTCCATTGTGAAGTCACTGGATACATACGAATTCAGACAGTCTACCCGCTTCAGTTTAAAAAAAAAAAGGATGCAAAAGCGAAAAATGGACATAAAAACAGAAACTGATGTGTGAACGCAGCCTAAGATGTAGTATGGAAAAGTCGTACTGCATAACTTTTTACAGAGAATTAAAAGTTTGCATCTGAAATTGCTACATGAGAATTATCTGCAAATACCAGGTATCAATATAAGAAACATTATTATTAACTATTCCTGATAACTAAGCAGATTCAGGTCACTACACATAGCCCGACCTTTTCCCAAATGGATGCACGAGCAGGAGTTCTGCCACTGCAGGTTCACCAGCAATGAGCCTGCACGAAGTGGCCGTGCACCAAGGGTGATTTCAGGACAAGTCACTGAATGCAATGGTAGGAGCTGACTCAGCAGATCCGGGTGAGTCACGGATGATATCTATGAACAAAAATGGCCATTTTATTGAATCAATAGAAAAATTAGGTGACTTAGCAAATAGTGTGCTGTGTCCTGCGTAACAGTACTGTAGTGGACAGCCGGACATCGCCAAAAAAAAGTATAGCAAATATAGTTATTCCTTTTGATCTTTCAAGGCTAATGATGTTATACAGCAACAGAAAGATCAATAATCGGCACCTCTACAAAGTCAATTAGCTGCTGTAGAAGTGATCATACACCAAACAAATCATTAGACACAAGGTATAAATATGTAGACACTATGACTGTAAACTTGTGAATCCTCACAGCGTGCAGTGTGCACACTGTCAGGATTCTCCAATGCCAGTGCCGGGAGCGTGACCACAAGTATGCGATTTGCATACATACGGTCACATGCCGACTAGACATGCACAGCCTCGCTCAATATAAGTGAATTGAGCAAGGCCGGACACGATTAGTTGGAATGTGGCCGGAAGTATGCAAATTGCACGCTTACATTCACAAGCCTGTCTTTTCCCAGCAAATCCTCACTGAATGGTGTTGTCTGTACATTCATTGAGACCCTCAGGAGACTTTATGGATAGTTTAAATAATCAATATGGCTCCCTGTTCACCAGATTCTGGGATCTATTGGATGTGTGTGTTGTGATCTGTTCTAAGAGGGTGAGTTTCAGACAATTGGGATCTTTCTGTGATCAGTGAGGAAACACTTGGACCAACTATGTGTAATAATATCATTCTGTATATTGGATCTATGACTGTTCATATCGTACGACCGACATACTGGAGATTACAGTCATGCTGCAACAAATAAATCACATTATTAGTATTACAGTTTAAAACTTGATTAATAGGGAAATTTGTCTTTTGTGTGAGAATGCTGTACATCGGTGATTTATCATATTACAACTGGGACATTGTGTCTCCCCCCCACAGAAAGGAACCTCTGATGGAGGTGTGTGTGGGGTCCTTGTGTGCAGGGAGACAGGAGGACTTTTGATCTGATTTGCTAGGTTCAGGTCCCATTTCTACGGAAAACAACGTTAGTTTTTTGGGGTTTTTTTTATATTATTTCCTGAAAGGATAGGATCATTCTCCAGAATTGTCCAATACTTAGATAATGCCCCCCCTGATATTACTATGAGACTGATTGTATGTAGTTCTGAAATTATATTTAGTTTTATTATCCAACAACTTTTTCTAAAATTGCCTTTTCATCTTTTAAAAGAAAGACTCCCTTGCAATATTTGAGCACTCTGTCTGGTTCTGGGTTTTTTGCGAGTTCAAACGCATCTTTCAATATTTTGGATGTTTATTTCTTTTCGCTGAATCCTTTTTTTTTTTTTTTTTTTTTAAATGTGGGCTTCCTTAAACTCCCCGTCTGTAGAACAATTTTTTTCTGATCCGTCTGTATTGACCAGATGGGATAATGATCACTGGAGAACGCCAGGTAGCTGTTGACATCATCATTTTAATACCACGGTGAGGTGAAACATAGTTCTTCTCCAGAAGGATTAAAACCTGGCAGCCATCTGATTGGTTTCTGGGTTTTAGCCTTGGTACAGAGCAGGGTACTAGTTGACTGGATGAGATGTGTTTTATGAAAACCTGGATACAGGGCCTTATGGAGGCCAAGCTGGTGTATGGAGACTTACAGGCAATATTCTACAGGAGAAACATAGGCAAGATAATCTCCATACACCAGCTGAGTCTGTTTAATGAAAACCCATCACCCTCCTGGAGCTCTGCCAAAGGCATCTCATCCTGCCAACCCGATTCTGCTCGGCAGAGATGAGGAAAATGGTTGTCTATAAATGACTGTCTGGTTCGACTACTAGAGTTTTCCTCCTTCTGGGCGAGAACCAATCTTCATACTATTTAGACCATAGAGCATTGCCTGTAAGTCTCCATACATCAGTCAAGAACCTTTAGTGAGAATTCGTACCAACCCAAAGATGTAAATCCTGTAGACCTCAAAGTGTTATGAAACTATATGGCCTAGCTAGGAAACGGGAGCGGAGATGCAATATCACACAGCCCATGGACATGAGGCATCCTGATGTGGGAAAGAAAAGTGTACTTTTTATAATCTCAGACAATCTACGTTAAAGGGATATTGCAGAGTTTTTTCCCCATTTGACTAATAATTACAGATAGGTTGCGGCAGAGACAGAGCACAAGTCAACTGGCAGAGAGGATTTTTAGAAGGAAACTGACAGATCTGAAAATCATGGCTCCGAAATAAGATCTATGAAGAAGGGACATTGCCACTCTCTTTAAACTCCAAACAGTAGATTTCAGATTTTGGTCAGTTTTCTTCTTGAGCATAATTGGCTTTTTCATGTTTTGGGACATGGTTTTTCTTTCACCTAAGGAAGTTACCAAACTTCCTTCATTAAAGTACGATTGACTATACACATGCAACAGGAACAGGTAAGAGAAGGAGAGGCAGTGACAATTTTCTGGCGTGTGTAACCATCGGGGACATGCAAATGTCATGGGCTCACCTAACCCAGTGCATTCATAGGTCAGAGTGAGCAGCATGCACCAGAGGAGCCGGATCAGCCAGATGGCATCTGGGATAGCAAGGAGCAGTAGAACTGTATATGTACTAAAGCATGGGGATCAGCAAAGATGGATACAGCAGATTTCATTGTGGGAAAACAGCTAGGATCAGTTTAGAGGAGTAGATAGGCAAGTATTTTGAAGCAGCAGAGTCTGGATTGTGGACAGCACTTTGAATCAAGAGATGATTGTGTAGACACGTGTCTTGATACAAGCAAAGTTGAGTAGGCTGACAGTGCATTAAAACAGTAGAGGGGAGTATGCAGACAGGTGCCTTGATGCAGCAGAATTTAACGTGCAAACAGTATACTGGAATAGCAGAAACAAATAGGCTGGCAGGTACTTTGATTCAGCAGAGTTTAAGGTGCGGACAGCACTAGGAACAGCAGAGCTGTAGCAGATCCAAGTGGCTAGACTCCTGGAAAACACTTCTTAGCAGTGTGCACTAATACCTGAATACTCAGGCGGCATGCAGCCACCAGAGCAGACCTTAAAAAGGACTTGGGTGATAGCATCAGAGGTGCGTTCTGAGTTACTATAGAAATCTGACGCATACTAGCACAGAGGGAGCTGGCTGTAGGGGGAAGGAGGAAGCAAAGCCCAACACTGATGCCAGGACTGGTAAGTAATGACAAAGTTGAAAATCGTGGTTCCACCAGCACTAAATCCTTCCATTCTGAACTAGTACAAGGATGAGAACTTGAAATGATGTGAGAATATTCATATCGGACTAGAAATAATTGTTGAGAATTTCTTTACATGTTATTCTTCTTGTTATTATACCCTGAAAACTTCTTCTTGTACAGATTATATGTAGGAGCACATTGTGTTACATCACGCTGAGTATTGCCGTTTCACTTTGTTGGGTTTCTGCCATCAGTTCAAAGTTGAAAAGTAGCTTGTTAGGATATTCGAAAAACAGAGGCCTGGGATCCCATCCACCTCCATTTACGTGATGCATTTATGTTGTGGGCGGACTGAATGAATGCTGCTACCTACATTTTACAGCTGGGCACCACGGCTGTATCTCGTCAGCTTCTTACCATGCGTTGACAAGAGGAGATGATGACTGATCCCTAATGTGTTTCTCTGGGAATATGGCTAAGAACAGCTACCTGACGTACGTAACAGGAGGCTTATTACTCACTCACTGTCTCCAACATCTGCAATAGTTTCAGAGCAATGGTTACAAAGGAAAACATTGGATTAAAAAACAGAAAAAAAAATTATCTTGAAATGAACATAAAAACATGGAAAACATGGACATATTTATTTTTCAGTCTACAAAGGCTTCTGCAAGCACTTAGCAGAGAAGTAGGGGGTCAGTAACATCCAGCTTCTACCCAAGTACGGACCATTCTGTCCAGACCGGCAGCGGGTCTCCTGACCCAAAGCCAACAGCCTCAATCGCATAGGGGAGGTTGATTTCAGAAGAATGAAGTTGTGTTATAGATCTCTGGACAGGGAGTCAACAGATTTGCTGGAGAAAAGCCAAAAGTGACCAGAGTCCCTTTATTCTTTAACATTGCCTCACCCTGACTATCGAAATGTTACGGCATACCCTGGCGAAAAGCCATGAAAGATTAACACGAGAATGTGCCATTAAACACCTATTGTTTATATGTTCCAAAAACAAAAAGAGAAGGTCACACCCGATAAAATCATGGTCCCAAGTATCACTTGAATCTCACAGCTTTAGAAATTGCAAGTTATGATGGTTTCTCCATTGTCTAAAGCAAGACTATGACATTCCCACTCCATGAATTGGACCCTGCTTCCACAATAGACTTGAATGGTCGAATCTCATCCGATTTTAGCGCGTGCTGCAGTTTTTTGCACATGCCGATTTGGTCAGTGAAAAAAACTGTTCATTTGCACAGCCTCATTGAATAACATTGGTATTAGAGCAATCCGCTTTTTTTTCCCAACAGATAGCATTTTAAACGAAAATACAATCATGTGCATGAGCCCTTGGGCAGGTTTCACATCCATATATGTGTAGGAGGATGGACCAGGCCAGGAGTTTCACGTATGTCTGAGCTGGAATCAAATGGACTGTCACCATTGTTGCGGGGGGAAGAAGATTCTGGCCGGGACTGACCTGTGCACCTGACTACAGGGGGCGGGGGAAATATAAAAGAGGGTGAGCGCGCCAATAGGACAGTTCTGGTAAGAAGTCAGCGACTACCTAGGAGAAGGTTTACTCCGTCTCCACTGTCCCGCGCCAAGCATCAGGCCTACCCTGCGGCCTATCCTCCCAGTGTAAGGTTCTATGTATATATTCCTGAAACTCAGTTTGTTCGTCAGCCATTTTACTTTCTGTCTTGCTGCAGCTATCTTGCCCTCAGTCAAAATGGAGTTTCCAGCTTGCATGTTCCCGCCCTGATTCTCTCCTTTGCTTCTTAAGCAGCCACAGCTGAGCAATCAGTGCTTCAGAATCTAGCCTGCAGTGAACCTGTGACTTGACTCCTGTAAGCCTTGGACCTTGTACTCCAGCTATTCCTACTGAGGAACTCTGAAGCACTTGTGGACTCTGAACCCTGCTCTTTGAAAGACCCACGTTTGCATGGACTTACGGTAACAGAGAAGAAGATCCTGAATCTGTATTGGAGAGTGATTGCTGAGCTTGGATTACTCTGGCCTGCTGTGTCTCCTGTTTCTGTGTCTGCAAACTGTGTGACTATTTCTGCCAACTTGTATGAAGTAATACAGGACTTTTCTATATCAAACCTGTGACTCCTGTGTTTTCATCGCACCCAAGCACAAGACGCTATATGAACTGTACTACATACATTACAAGATTCTGAAGCCAAAACGTTAGTGTCTGCTGGGTCTGGAAGGCTGTGTCTGCTGTACTGTGGATATCAGACGTCCGGTTGTACTTTCTGTGATGACAGTGGTTGTGACTTCTCACAACCATTCCAGGTGAGCAATTCCCTTAAGTTTTTTCTTTTTGCAGTGTTACCACAGGTAAACACTATTGTTTTTTTTTTTCCTTTCTTTTCTCTTTTTTGTCTGCTGTAACTCTGGATATCAGATGTCTGGTTGAAACTTTCTGTGATGATAGTGGTTGTGACTTCTCACAACCATTCCAGGTGAGCAGTTCCCTTAATTTTTTTTTCTCTCTGCAGTGTTGCCACAGGTGAACACTATTGTTTTTTTTCTCTCCTCTTCTTCCAGTAATCCTGTCTTAAAAGATCTGGAAAATGGAGGCCCGCATAAAGGAACTTTGCGGAGTGACTGATAATATCCTTGCAGATTTGCAGAATATAAAGACCCGTTTTACAAATCTACAGGACCTCAATAATCACAATTTGCAAGTGGTTGGACAGACTACCCAGGATTTGCGAGCCAGGATTGAGGTTCTAGAGGGGCGAGTCCAGGCTCCTGCCGTAGCCCGAGTGCTGGGATTCCCAAGTTGCCCCCTTTTCGTTTTGGCGGTGAACGTGAGAAATTCAGGGGATTTATTAATCAATGCAATTTTTTTTTTCTGCACATGCTTCACAATTTCCCACTGAACGATCTAAGGTGCTTACTATAATTATGTTGCTTACCAACAAGGCTTTAATGTGGGCAAACCCTCTGATTGAGACTGAGGATGATTGTTTGAATCACCTTGATGATTTTATTTCAGCCATGGGGCAGGTGTTTGATGACCCCAATCGAGGTGCAACAGCTGAAGCAGCCATGTTAGCTTTGCGCCAAGGTAAGCACTCGGTAGCTGAATATGCCTTGGATTTCAGGAGATGGGCCCTTGATACCACCTGGGACAGTTCCGCCAAAAAATCTATTTTTCGAAAGGGGTTATCTCCACTGATTAAGGATGAACTTGCTCGTGCCGACCCTCCCACTGCGTTAGGTGACTTTATTAACTACTGCATCCGTATTGATACTCGTCTGACTGAACGCAGGCAAGAGATATGGTTCGAAAGCAATCGTACTAACCTTTTCCTACCTTCCTCTCCAGCTAAGGAACCTTTGAGTAGGATTACACGGGAACCTGAACCTGAACCCATGCAGGTAGACTCTTTACAACGACGGGTTAGTGATGCACGCAAGGAACATCGTTTTAAGGAGAATCTATGTTTCTATTGTGGTATGTCAGGGCACTTCATTATAAACTGCCCCAGCCGTTCTCGTAAGACTACTGCAGCACTCATTCATTGTGAGTGTTGCGAGAGGGGATCTGTCAGGTCCGAGCCTCAGGCTCCAGAGAGATCTGCAGCAACAGATCTTGATTTCTCGGACTTAAACTCCGTTACCTCTGAGGACGTTGACTGTGTAAACGCTGCCATTTTTCAAGTTTCCTCAGCGGTGTCCCAGCTGAGTTGTAAGAAAAACAATTCTCATTGCTTTCTTTCCATCAAACTCTGGGTTGACTCAGCTTGGGTGTCTAGCTCTGCTATGATCGACTCAGGGGCAAGTGGAAATTTTATGGATGTCTCCTTTGCTCTGAAACAGGGAATACGTTCAGTGAAGAAGGCTACTCCAGTACAGATGGAAACTGTGGATGGCTCCCTGCTGACCTCTGGACCAGTGGATCAGGAAACAGAGCCTTTGAGGGTTCTTATGGGTAAAGATCATCAAGAGAAACTGTCCTTTATGCTTATCTCTTCTCCCCACTTTCCCATTATTCTAGGGCTACCATGGCTGCAGGCTCAGAATCCTACCATTAACTGGGAGACCAAGGAATTACACTTTCCAGAGAAACAGATGAGTCCAAAAGTTTCAGCTTGCTCTGTTCCTAAAGGAATCATGTCAGTCCTGAACTACCAGCTGTATACCAGGACTATGTGGATTTATGTGACAAGAAGAACGCTGACCAGCTTCCTCCTCACCGTCCATATGATTGTCCAATTGAATTATTGCCTGGAGCAGAGATACCTTTTGGTAAGATCTACCCCTGGCAGGGCCCGAGCTAAAGGCTTTAAAGGATTACATAGATGAAAATCTAGCCAAGGGCTTCATACGCCCCTCTTCATCTCCTGCAGGTGCACCCATCTTCTTTGTAAAGAAGAAAGATGGATCTCTGAGACCATGCGTAGACTATAGGGAACTCAATAAGGTTACTATTAGAAACCGTTATCCATTGCCTTTAATCCCTGAGTTATTGGAGAGAGTGCAACATGCCAAAATTTTTTCTAAACTAGATCTTCGTGGGGCCTATAAACTTAGTCCGTATTAGACCTGGGGATGAATGGAAGACTGCATTCAGGTCACGCTATGGACACTTTGAATATCTAGTTATGCCTTTTGGTCTGAGTACCGCCCCAGCCACTTTCCAACACTTGGTGAATGACATTTTCAGGGATCTCCTAGATACATTCGTGGTAATTTATTTGGATGATATTCTAATTTTTTCTAACTCCACAGAGGAACATCATGGACATGTGAGAATGGTCTTGGAACGTCTAAGACAAAATCATCTTTACATCAAACTTGAAAAGTGTGAATTCCATAGGACCGAAATTCAATTTCTGGGGTATGTACTGTCTACACAAGGAATTAGTATGGATGGAAGCAAAACCCAAGCCATCAAGGATTGGCCAAGTCCTAGAAATGTGAAGGAGGTACAGCGCTTCATCGGGTTTGCCAACTTCTATAGACGTTTCATTAGAAATTTCTCTGAGGTAGTGTCACCTATCACTCAACTTACCCGGAAAGAGTCTAGGTTTTCCTGGACTCCCCAAGCCCAGGAAGCATTTTCCCGTCTAAAAGATAAATTTACCACTGCACCTATCCTAGTACATCCCAACCCCGAGCTTGCCTTCATAATAGAGGTGGATGCTTCAGACTGTGCCGTTGGAGCTATACTCTCTCAGAGAACAGGTGAGAAGAATGTCTTGCATCCCTGTGCCTTCTTTTCCCAGCAGTTGTCTTCGGCTGAGAGGAACTACGATGTGGGCAATAGAGAGTTGTTGGCCATTATTGCCGCCTTCAAAGAATGGAGACACCTTCTTCAGGGAGCTGCACAGCAAATAGTCGTCCTGACAGACCATCGTAACCTTAAGTTTATCAGGTCGGCTAAGTGCCTGACTCCTCGCCAGGCTCGCTGGAATCTTTTCTTAAACCAATTTAATTTTATCATCTCTTATAGACCAGGATCGCGCAATGGAAAGGCTGATGCACTCTCTAGGATTTACTCAGCAGAGACACGTCCAATTACTACTCCTAAGACTATTCTTCCTGACTCTAGATTCCTAGGAGTAATTCATAATCAAGACCTACTTAAGGACATCAAGGAAGCATACCATGGGGATTCCTTTTTGGCACAACCCCCAAGGGACGTAAGTCTTGTCTTTAAGAATGGTGTGTGGATTCAGGGACAACGCCTGTGTATTCCTGAAACAGTCAGATTGAGAGTATTGCAACTCATTCACGATTCCAAGATAGCTGGGCATAGAGGAATTCTAAAGACACAGGAATTTCTTTCTCGTTTCTTTTGGTGGCCCACTTGCAGGAAGGATGTTTTGAATTATGTCACTTCATGTGAGGTCTGTGCAAGATGCAAAACACCTCGCTCCTCACCAACTGGTCTGTTACAGCCTCTTCCCACCCCGTCCCGCCCGTGGGGATCCATTTCTATGGACTTCATTGTGGAGTTACCAACCTCTCAGGGGAAGAACACCATTCTAGTGGTGGTTGACCGTCTAACAAAGGCAGCTCATTTTATCCCTTGTGTCGGCTTACCCACTGCAAAACAGACATCAGATTTGATGATTAAAGATGTGTTTCGCTTACATGGAGTACCGGATGAGGTTATTTCGGATCGAGGGGTGCAATTCACTTCTAGGTTTTGGCAAAATTTCTGTGCAGCATTGGACATTAAAGTAAACCTTTCTTCTGCTTTTCATCCCCAGACTAATGGACAGACCGAACGAACCAATCAAACCCTGGAGCAGTATCTCCGCTGCTTTATCTGCCACCTACAGGATGATTGGGTGGATCTACTTCCATTAGCTGAGTTCTCGTATAACAACTCTCAGAGTGCCTCCACTAAACAGTCTCCTTTTTACTCTAATCTAGGTTATCATCCTAACATTCTACCACGATTTCCCATAGAAACGCCTTTACCAGCAGTGGCTGAAAGAATCACGTCTTTACAGAAGAATATGGATCTTCTAAAGGAGAATCTGGAATCGGCTCAGGAAAGGTACAAGAAAGCAGCAGATAAATTTCGTAAACCTGCACCAGCTTTCAAGGTAGGAGACCTGGTCTGGCTGTCAACCAGAAATCTTAAGTTAAGGATTCCATCGTCTAAGTTGGGACATAAGTACATTGGACCCTATAAAATCAGTAAAATTATAAGTGCCGTTGCTTGTCGTCTTCAACTGCCCAGAACTATGAGAATCCACCCTGTCTTTCATGTATCCCTACTAAAGGCTGCGACACCCAATACGTTTCCTGGACGTTCTTCTCCTTGCCCTGACCCAGTGCTAGTCGATGGTCAGGAAGAATTTGTGGTGGAAAGGATTTTAGATTCCAGGTTGTATAGAAATCAGTTACAATATCTGATTAAATGGCAGGGCTACCCAGTGGAGGACAACTCATGGGAACCGGTCAATAACGTTAATGCTCCTCGCTTGCTCCGTCAGTTTCATCAGAGGTACCCACACAAGCCTGGTCTGAGGTCATCCGGAGGTTGTCCTTAAGGGGGGAGTAATGTAAGGTTCTATGTATATATTCCTGAAACTCAGTTTGTTCGTCAGCCATTTTACTTTCTGTCTTGCTGCAGCTATCTTGCCCTCAGTCAAAATGGAGTTTCCAGCTTGCATGTTCCCGCCCTGATTCTCTCCTTTGATTCTTAAGCAGCCACAGCTGAGCAATCAGTGCTTCAGAATCTAGCCTGCAGTGAACCTGTGACTTGACTCCTGTAAGCCTTGGACCTTGTACTCCAGCTATTCCTACTGAGGAACTCTGAAGCACTTGTGGACTCTGAACCCTGCTCTTTGAAAGACCCACGTTTGCATGGACTTACGGTAACAGAGAAGAAGATCCTGAATCTGTATTGGAGAGTGATTGCTGAGCTTGGATTACTCTGGCCTGCTGTGTCTCCTGTTTCTGTGTCTGCAAACTGTGTGACTATTTCTGCCAACTTGTATGAAGTAATACAGGACTTTTCTATATCAAACCTGTGTCTCATGTATGTTCATCGCACCCAAGCACAAGACGCTATATGAACTGTACTACATACATTACACCCCTACAAGTACAGCCTGCTTAGCAAAAGAGTCGGGTACCTTACAGACTTTTGTTCCTGAGAACTCTGACTGTTCACCACCTGGCTTGTTAACCAACAGACGTCACCTAACTTACCACACTCGACTTGCTGACTCTGCAGACTCGGTGGCAATTTCCCCTACGGAACTCCATGCCACATTTGTTTTACCATCCTCTACTCTCGGTGCAACTCCGTGTACAGGGATCGGGAAATCGCATCCGAAGACTCCAGGAGCCTCCGTTTCGTTACAGAGTCATTGCTTCAATTACATCTGGGATCGTTTCAGTGACTTCTCGTTTCACCTGCGTCGACGTCGAAGGACCTTTCAAACGCCTTCATCCGGGAGCCACAGACTGATAAGTTGATTTATTACTTTACTGAACGTTACTTTTATTGCATATTCATTGATTGTTTCCCCTTTAACTGCATTGTTTTAGAACTGCGTACTCCCTGCGTGGAGTATTGTTTTTGATAAGCTAATCCTCCTCATAAAGTTTCCCTTTAAACTCTTGTTCTACCTCCTGCTCATCACCGCATCCCACGTTCCTGCCGACTTCAACTCAAAAATATTTCACCGATCCGTACATTCCTCAACCAAGAATCTTCCAAAACCCTAGTCCATGCCTTCATCATCTCCCGCTTTGACTACTGCAATCTCCTGCTCTGTGGCCTCCCCTCTAAGGGTCCCGTCACACTCTTCAATGTCCCAGCTTCCCACCAACAATCCGACGTGGATGGGATCGCTGGGACATCGTTAGCTGATCGCTGGTGAGCTGTCACATAGGCAGACTCACCAGCGATCAAGACCAGCGAGCACGCTGGTATCCAATGTACACATCGGGTAACTAAGCGCTGCGTAGCGCCTAGTTACCAGATATGTGTTATGTTTAGGTAGCTGTGGAGGCAGGAGCAAAAAAACACATAGGCAGCCAAACACCAGAGAGGTTGGAAACTAATAGGTTGCAGACCCCTAAACTAACCGTATTAACGCCGTCTTCCATTCATCTCCGTGCTTGATGCGAATAAGATTATACGCCCCCCTGAGGTCAAGCTTGGTAAACCAACAAGCACCCTTCACTCTGGAAAATAGGTCAGAAATCAAGGGTAACGGATATTGATATTTAACGGTGATCTTATTCAGGAGACGATAATCAATACACGGCCTCAATGAGCCATCCTTCTTGGCCACAAAGAAAAAGCCGGCACACAAGGGTGAAGAGGATGGTCTGATATGACCCTTATCTAAAGACTCTGATATAAGATCGCATAACCTCATGCTCAGGTACAGATAAATTAAAGAGCCGACCCTTGGGAAATTTACAACCGGGTATTAAGTCAATAGCGCAATCATAACTCCTATGAGGAGGTAAGGATGCAGACTTACTCTCACTAAACACATCAGAAAAATCAGTCAAATAGTCAGGGACATCTTGAGACTGGGGGGAGGCAGAAAAAACATCTTGGGACTGGGGGGGGCAGAAAAAACAGGAGTGTCAGCACGAACACATTGACAACCCCAACTGGTCACAGACACAGATTTCCAATCCAAAACAGGATTGTGAGTCTGTAACCAAGGAAAACCCAGTACAACAATGTCATGTAAATTATGTAACACCAAAAATTTGCAATTCTCTTGGTGGTCCGGGTCAACCCGCATTATCACCTGGGTAGAAAACTGGGGTTTATTCTCCGCCAAGGGGGTAGAATTAATGCCCAGCAAAGGAATAGACTTCCGCAGGGGTATCATAGGAAAACCACAATGTTTGGCAAAATCAAAATCCATCAGGTTTATAGCAGCCCTGAATCAACAAAAGCCTGAGCTGAAAATGTGGACAGGGAGCAAATCAGGGTAACAGTCAACAGAAATTTAGTCTGAACACTACCCAAAACAACTGAGCGCGCAAAACGTCTTCCCCGCTTGGGTCAGACGGAAATAGCATGAGAAGCGTCACCACAATAGTAGAACAACTTATTACGCTTACGAAATTCATGACGCTGTGCCCAGAAGTCACTCCATCACACTGCATGGGCCAGGGGCTGGCCCGCAAGGCATCACAATCTCACGCATATTTCCACGCTCGCGCAGACGTCTGTCAACTTGAATAGCCAATGACATAGAGTCATCAAGACCAGAAGGGACAGGGAATCCCACCTTTACAGTCTCTGCCAGACCCTTCCGAAAAAGAGCTGCCAGAGCATCATCATTCCATTTAGTAAGGACTGCCCACTTTCTGAATTTCTGACAGTACAGCTCAGCGGATTCATGACCCTGATTCAATGCCAACAAGGTTTTTTCAGCTTGATCAGTAACATTAGGTTCATCGTACAATAACCTCAGAGCCTGAAAAAAACACATCAACATCATTCAAAACAGGATCCCCAGGTGTCAGGGAAAAAGCCCAATCCTGAGGGTCACCGAGCAACAGGGAGATGACAATTTGAACCTGCTGCATTGTGTTCCCTGAGGATTTAGGCTTCAAAGCAAAAAACAACTTAGTTATTTTTAAAATTTAAAAACTTAGACCGATCCCCCAAAAATAAATCCGGCAGATTGATCCTAGGTTCCACAGCAGGCAACCCAGCAAGATAGATAGCAATACTCGAACTTCAGCAGCAAGCTGCTCCACACGATCGGACAAATGCTTGACCTCCATTGAGGAGAAAAAAAAATCCTCCTCAGCCCCCAGAGAAAAAGAGGGAAAAAATGTAACAAACAGAAAAAAAAATGTGACAACTTTTTTTTTTTTTCCCTTTACTATTTTTCTCTTCTATTGAGTACCATAGAATTTTCAGTATGGCCGGTGATTCTGTTATGTTTAGGTAGATGAGGAGGCAGGAGCAAAAAAACCGCATAGGCAGCCAAACACCAAAGAGGTTGAAAACTAATAGGTTGAACTGAGCAAATGAACAAATACAAAAAAA
>JARQOD010000001.1:401350099-401462134 GCA_033576555.1 Oophaga sylvatica
TTTTTTTTTTTTTTTTTTTTTAATTGGGTTTTTTTTTTTTTTTTTTTTTTTTTTTATTTTTATGCTAACTTTTTACAGAAAATTAAAAGTTTGCACGAAATTGCACATGAGAATTATCTGCAAATACCAGGTTCAATATAAAAAACTATTTTTAACTATTCTGAAAATAAGCAGATTAGGCACTACACATAGCCCGACCTTTTCCCAAATGGATGCACGAGCAGGATTCTGCCACTGCGGTTCCCCAGCAATAGCCTGCACGAAGTGGCCGTGCACCAAGGGGATTTCAGGCAAGTCAAAATGCAAGGGTGGACAAATCAGCAGTCCGGGTAGACGGATGTTATCTATGAACAAAAATGGCCATTTTATTGAATAAATAAAAAAAATTGGGTGATTTTGCAAAAGTGTGCTGTGCCCTGCGAAACGTACGTGGGGAAACCCCGGACATCGCCAAAAAAAAAGTATAGCAAATTGTTTTCCTTTTGTCTTTCAAGGCTAATGATGTTATAAGAAAACAGAAAGATCAAAAATCGGCACCTTCAAGTAAAATTTAGCTCTGTGAAGTGATCATACACCCAAAAAAATCATTAGACACAAGGGATAAATATGTAGACACTATGCTTTTAAAAATTTTGAATCCTACAGGTGCAGTGTGACACTTCAGGATTTCCCAATTCCATGGGCCGGGGAGCGTGCCACAGTATGCGATTTGCATACTCGGTCACATGGACTAGACTGCACAGCCCGCTCAATATAAGGGAATTGGCAAGGCCGGACCGATTTGTTGGAATGTTGGGCCGGAAGAGCAAATTTGCCGCTTACATTCACAAGCCTGTCTTTTCCCAGCAAATCCTCACTGATTGGTGTTGTCTGTACATTCTTGAGACCCTCAGGAGACTTTTGGGATAGTTTTAAATAATCAATATGGCTCCTGTTCACCAGATTCTGGGATCTATTGGATGTGTGTGTTGTGATCTGTCTAAGGGGTGAGTTTCGACAATTGGGATCTTTCTGTGATCAGTGAGGAAACACTTGGCCAACTATGTGTAATAATATCATTCTGTATATTGGATCTATGACTGTTCATATCGTACGACCCGACATACTGGAGATTACAGTCTTGCTGCAACAAATAAATCACATTATTAGTATTACAGTTTAAACTTGATAATAGGGAAAATTTGTCTTTTGTGTGAGAATGCTGTACATCGGTGATTTATCTTATACAACTGGGACATTGTGTCTCCCCCCCACAGAAAGGAACCTCTGATGGAGGTGTTGTGTGGGGGTCCTTGTGTGCAGGGAGACAGGAGGACTTTTGATTGATTTGCTAGGTTCAGGTCCCATTTCTACGGAAAACAACGTTAGTTTTTTGGGTTTTTTTTATTATTATTCCTGAAAGGATAGGATCATTCTCCAGAATTGTCCAATACTTAGATAATGCCCCCCTGATATTATTCTATGAGACTGATTGTATGTAGTTCTGAAATTATATTTAGTTTTATTATCCAAACAACTTTTTTAAAAATTGCTTTTCATCTTTTTAAAGAAAGACTCCCTTGCAATATTTGAGCACTCTGTCTGGTTCTGGGTTTTTTGCGAGTTCAAAACGCATCTTTCAATATTTTGGATGTTTATTTCTTTTCGCTGAATCCTTTTTTTTTTTTTTTTTTTTTTTAAATGTGGGCTTCCTTAACTCCCCGTCTGTAGAAACAATTTTTTTCTGATCCGTCTGTATTGACCAGATGGGATAATGATCATGGAGAACGCCAGGTAGCTGTTGACATCATCATTTTAATAACCACGGTGAGGTGGAAACATTAGTTCTTCTCCAGAAGGATTAAACCTGGCAGCCATCTGATTGGTTTCTGGGTTTTAGCTTGGTACAGAGCAGGGTACTAGTTGACTGGATGAGATTGTGTTTTATGAAAACCTGGATATCAGGGCCTTTTATGGAGGCAAGCTGGTGTATGGAGACTTACAGGCAATATTCTACAGGAGAAACATAGGCAAGATAATCTCCATACACCAGCTGAGTCTGTTTAATGAAAACCCATCACCCTCCTGGAGCTCTGCCAAAGGCATCTCATCCGCCAACCCGATTCTGCTCGGCAGAGATGAGGAAAATGGTTGTCTATAAATGACTGTCTGGTTCGACTACTAGAGTTTTCCTCCTTCTGGGCGAGAACCAATCTTCATACTATTTAGACCATAGAGCATTGCCTGTAAGTCTCCAACATCAGTCAAGAACCTTTAGTGAGAATTCGTACCAAACCAAAGATGTAATCCTGTAGACCTCAAAGTGTTATGAAAATAATAGGCTAGCTAGGAAACGGGAAGCGAGATGCATATACACAGCCCATGGACATGAGGCATCTGATGTGGGAAAAAAGTGTACTTTTTTATAATCTCAGACAATCTACGTTAAGGGATATTGCAGGTTTTTTCCCCATTTGACTAATAATTACAGATAGGTTGCGGCAGAGACAGAGCACAAGTCAACTGGCAGAGGAGGATTTTTAGAAGGAAAAATGACGATCTGAAAATCATGGCTCCGAAATAAGATCTATGAAGAAGGGACATTGCCACTCTCTTTAAACTCCAACAGTAGATTTCATTTTTGGTCAGTTTTCTTCTTGAGCATAATTGGCTTTTTCATGTTTTGGGACATGGTTTTTCTTTCACCTAAGGAAGTTACCAAACTTCCTTCATTAAAGTACGATGGACTATACACATGCAACAGGAACAGGTAAGAGAAGGAGAGGCAGTGACAATTTTCTGGCGTGTGTAACCATCGGGGACATGCAAATGTCATGGGCTCACCTAACCCAGTGAATTCATAGGTCAGAGTGAGCAGCATGCACCAGAGGAGCCGGATCAGCCAGATGGCATCTGGGAAGCAAGGAGCAGTAGAACTGTTATGTACTAAAGCATGGGGATCAGCAAAGATGGATACAGCAGATTTCATTGTGGGGAAAAACAGCTAGGATCAGTTTAGAGGAGTAGATAGGCAAGTATTTTTTGAAGCAGCAGAGGCTGGATTGTGGACAGCACTTTGAATCAAGAGATGATTGTGTTAACGTGTCTTGATATCAAGCAAAGTTGAGTAGGCTGACAGTGCATTAAAACAGTAGAGGGGAGTATGCAGACAGGTTGCCTTGATGCAGCAGAATTTAACGTGCAAACAGTATACTGGAATAGCAGAAACAAATAGGCTGGCAGGTACTTTGATTCAGAGGTTTAAGGTGCGGACAGCACAGGAACAGCAGAGCTGTAGCAGATCCAGTGGCTAGACTCCTGGAAAACACTTCTTAGCAGTGTGCACTAATACCTGAATACTCAGGCGGCATGCAGCCACCAGAGCAGACCTTTAAAAAGGACTTGGGTGATAGCATCAGAGGTGGTTCTAGTTACTATAGAAATCTGACGCCATACTAGCACAGAGGGAGCTGGCTGTAGGGGGAAGGAGAAGCAAAGCCCAACACTGATGCCAGGACTGGTAAGTAATGACAAAGTTGAAAATCGTGGTTCCCCAGCACTAAATCCTTCCATTCTGAACTAGTACAAGGTGAGAACTTGAAATGGATGTGAGAATATTCATATCGGACTAGAAATAATTGTTGAGAATTTCTTTACATGTTATTCTTCTTGTTATTATACCTGAAAAACTTCTCTTGTACAGATTTTGTAGGAGCAATTGTGTTACATCACGCTGAGTATGCCGTTTCACTTTGTTGGGTTTCTGCCATCAGTTCAAGTTGAAAAGTAGCTTGTTAGGATATTCGAAAAAACAGAGGCCTGGGATCCCATCCACCTCCATTTACGTGATGCATTTATGTTGTGGGCGGACTGAATGAATGCTGCTACCTACATTTTACAGCTGGGCACCCGGCTGTATCTCGTCAGCTTCTTACCATGCGTTGACAAGAGGAGATGATGACTGATCCCTAATGTGTTTCTCTGGGAATATGGCTAAGAACAGCTAACTGACGTACGTAACAGGGAGGCTTATTACTCACTCACTGTCTCCAACATCTGCAATAGTTTCAGAGCAATGGTTACAAAGGAAAAACATTGGATTAAAAAACAGAAAAAAAAATTATCTTGAATGAACATAAAAACATGGAAAACATGGACATATTTATTTTTCAGTCTACAAAGGCTTCTGCAAGCACTTAGCAGAGAAGTAGGGGGTCAGTAACATCCAGCTTCTACCCAAGTACGGACCATTCTGTCCAGACCGGCAGCGGGTCTCCTGACCCAAAGCCAACAGCCTCAATCGCATAGGGGAGGTTGATTTCAGAAGAATGAAGTTGTGTTATAGATCTCTGGACAGGGAGTCAACAGATTTGCTGGAGAAAGCCAAAAGTGACCAGAGTCCCTTTATTCTTTAACATTGCCTCACCCTGACTATCGAAATGTTACGGCATACCCTGGCGAAAAGCCATGAAAGATTAACACGAGAATGTGCCATTAAACACCTATTGTTTATATGTTCCAAAAACAAAAAGAGAAGGTCACACCCGATAAAATCATGGTCCCAAGTATCACTTGAATCTCACAGCTTTAGAAATTGCAAGTTATGATGGTTTCTCCATTGTCTAAAGCAAGACTATGACATTCCCACTCCATGAATTGGACCCTGCTTCCACAATAGACTTGAATGGTCGAATCTCACCCGATTTTAGCGCGTGCTGCAGTTTTTTGCACATGCCGATTTGGTCAGTGAAAAAAAACTGTTCATTTGCACAGCCTCATTGAATAACATTGGTATTAGAGCAATCCGCTTTTTTTTCCCAACAGATAGCATTTTAAACGAAAATACAATCATGTGCATGAGCCCTTGGGCAGGTTTCACATCCATATATGTGTAGGAGGATGGACCAGGCCAGGAGTTTCACGTATGTCTGAGCTGGAATCAAATGGACTGTCACCATTGTTGCGGGGGGAAGAAGATTCTGGCCGGGACTGACCTGTGCACCTGACTACAGGGGGCGGGGGAAATATAAAAGAGGGTGAGCGCGCCAATAGGACAGTTCTGGTAAGAAGTCAGCGACTACCTAGGAGAAGGTTTACTCCGTCTCCACTGTCCCGCGCCAAGCATCAGGCCTACCCTGCGGCCTATCCTCCCAGAGTAAGGTTCTATGTATATATTCCTGAAACTCAGTTTGTTCGTCAGCCATTTTACTTTCTGTCTTGCTGCAGCTATCTTGCCCTCAGTCAAAATGGAGTTTCCAGCTTGCATGTTCCCGCCCTGATTCTCTCCTTTGCTTCTTAAGCAGCCACAGCTGAGCAATCAGTGCTTCAGAATCTAGCCTGCAGTGAACCTGTGACTTGACTCCTGTAAGCCTTGGACCTTGTACTCCAGCTATTCCTACTGAGGAACTCTGAAGCACTTGTGGACTCTGAACCCTGCTCTTTGAAAGACCCACGTTTGCATGGACTTACGGTAACAGAGAAGAAGATCCTGAATCTGTATTGGAGAGTGATTGCTGAGCTTGGATTACTCTGGCCTGCTGTGTCTCCTGTTTCTGTGTCTGCAAACTGTGTGACTATTTCTGCCAACTTGTATGAAGTAATACAGGACTTTTCTATATCAAACCTGTGACTCCTGTGTTTTCATCGCACCCAAGCACAAGACGCTATATGAACTGTACTACATACATTACAAGATTCTGAAGCCAAAACGTTAGTGTCTGCTGGGTCTGGAAGGCTGTGTCTGCTGTACTGTGGATATCAGACGTCCGGTTGTACTTTCTGTGATGACAGTGGTTGTGACTTCTCACAACCATTCCAGGTGAGCAATTCCCTTAAGTTTTTTCTTTTTGCAGTGTTACCACAGGTAAACACTATTGTTTTTTTTTTTCCTTTCTTTTCTCTTTTTTGTCTGCTGTAACTCTGGATATCAGATGTCTGGTTGAAACTTTCTGTGATGATAGTGGTTGTGACTTCTCACAACCATTCCAGGTGAGCAGTTCCCTTAATTTTTTTTTCTCTCTGCAGTGTTGCCACAGGTGAACACTATTGTTTTTTTTCTCTCCTCTTCTTCCAGTAATCCTGTCTTAAAAGATCTGGAAAATGGAGGCCCGCATAAAGGAACTTTGCGGAGTGACTGATAATATCCTTGCAGATTTGCAGAATATAAAGACCCGTTTTACAAATCTACAGGACCTCAATAATACAATTTGCAAGTGGTTGGACAGACTACCCAGGATTTGCGAGCCAGGATTGAGGTTCTAGAGGGGCGAGTCCAGGCTCCTGCCGTAGCCCCGAGTGCTGGGATTCCCAAGTTGCCCCCTTTTCGTTTTGGCGGTGAACGTGAGAAATTCAGGGGATTTATTAATCAATGCAATTTTTTTTTTCTGCACATGCTTCACAATTTCCCACTGAACGATCTAAGGTGCTTACTATAATTATGTTGCTTACCAACAAGGCTTTAATGTGGGCAAACCCTCTGATTGAGACTGAGGATGATTGTTTGAATCACCTTGATGATTTTATTTCAGCCATGGGGCAGGTGTTTGATGACCCCAATCGAGGTGCAACAGCTGAAGCAGCCATGTTAGCTTTGCGCCAAGGTAAGCACTCGGTAGCTGAATATGCCTTGGATTTCAGGAGATGGGCCCTTGATACCACCTGGGACAGTTCCGCCAAAAAATCTATTTTTCGAAAGGGGTTATCTCCACTGATTAAGGATGAACTTGCTCGTGCCGACCCTCCCACTGCGTTAGGTGACTTTATTAACTACTGCATCCGTATTGATACTCGTCTGACTGAACGCAGGCAAGAGATATGGTTCGAAAGCAATCGTACTAACCTTTTCCTACCTTCCTCTCCAGCTAAGGAACCTTTGAGTAGGATTACACGGGAACCTGAACCTGAACCCATGCAGGTAGACTCTTTACAACGACGGGTTAGTGATGCACGCAAGGAACATCGTTTTAAGGAGAATCTATGTTTCTATTGTGGTATGTCAGGGCACTTCATTATAAACTGCCCCAGCCGTTCTCGTAAGACTACTGCAGCACTCATTCATTGTGAGTGTTGCGAGAGGGGATCTGTCAGGTCCGAGCCTCAGGCTCCAGAGAGATCTGCAGCAACAGATCTTGATTTCTCGGACTTAAACTCCGTTACCTCTGAGGACGTTGACTGTGTAAACGCTGCCATTTTTCAAGTTTCCTCAGCGGTGTCCCAGCTGAGTTGTAAGAAAAACAATTCTCATTGCTTTCTTTCCATCAAACTCTGGGTTGACTCAGCTTGGGTGTCTAGCTCTGCTATGATCGACTCAGGGGCAAGTGGAAATTTTATGGATGTCTCCTTTGCTCTGAAACAGGGAATACGTTCAGTGAAGAAGGCTACTCCAGTACAGATGGAAACTGTGGATGGCTCCCTGCTGACCTCTGGACCAGTGGATCAGGAAACAGAGCCTTTGAGGGTTCTTATGGGTAAAGATCATCAAGAGAAACTGTCCTTTATGCTTATCTCTTCTCCCCACTTTCCCATTATTCTAGGGCTACCATGGCTGCAGGCTCAGAATCCTACCATTAACTGGGAGACCAAGGAATTACACTTTCCAGAGAAACAGATGAGTCCAAAAGTTTCAGCTTGCTCTGTTCCTAAAGGAATCATGTCAGTCCCTGAACTACCAGCTGTATACCAGGACTATGTGGATTTATGTGACAAGAAGAACGCTGACCAGCTTCCTCCTCACCGTCCATATGATTGTCCAATTGAATTATTGCCTGGAGCAGAGATACCTTTTGGTAAGATCTACCCCTGGCAGGGCCCGAGCTAAAGGCTTTAAAGGATTACATAGATGAAAATCTAGCCAAGGGCTTCATACGCCCCTCTTCATCTCCTGCAGGTGCACCCATCTTCTTTGTAAAGAAGAAAGATGGATCTCTGAGACCATGCGTAGACTATAGGGAACTCAATAAGGTTACTATTAGAAACCGTTATCCATTGCCTTTAATCCCTGAGTTATTGGAGAGAGTGCAACATGCCAAAATTTTTTCTAAACTAGATCTTCGTGGGGCCTATAACTTAGTCCGTATTAGACCTGGGGATGAATGGAAGACTGCATTCAGGTCACGCTATGGACACTTTGAATATCTAGTTATGCCTTTTGGTCTGAGTACCGCCCCAGCCACTTTCCAACACTTGGTGAATGACATTTTCAGGGATCTCCTAGATACATTCGTGGTAATTTATTTGGATGATATTCTAATTTTTTCTAACTCCACAGAGGAACATCATGGACATGTGAGAATGGTCTTGGAACGTCTAAGACAAAATCATCTTTACATCAAACTTGAAAAGTGTGAATTCCATAGGACCGAAATTCAATTTCTGGGGTATGTACTGTCTACACAAGGAATTAGTATGGATGGAAGCAAAACCCAAGCCATCAAGGATTGGCCAAGTCCTAGAAATGTGAAGGAGGTACAGCGCTTCATCGGGTTTGCCAACTTCTATAGACGTTTCATTAGAAATTTCTCTGAGGTAGTGTCACCTATCACTCAACTTACCCGGAAAGAGTCTAGGTTTTCCTGGACTCCCAAGCCCAGGAAGCATTTTCCCGTCTAAAAGATAAATTTACCACTGCACCTATCCTAGTACATCCCAACCCCGAGCTTGCCTTCATAATAGAGGTGGATGCTTCAGACTGTGCCGTTGGAGCTATACTCTCTCAGAGAACAGGTGAGAAGAATGTCTTGCATCCCTGTGCCTTCTTTTCCCAGCAGTTGTCTTCGGCTGAGAGGAACTACGATGTGGGCAATAGAGAGTTGTTGGCCATTATTGCCGCCTTCAAAGAATGGAGACACCTTCTTCAGGGAGCTGCACAGCAAATAGTCGTCCTGACAGACCATCGTAACCTTAAGTTTATCAGGTCGGCTAAGTGCCTGACTCCTCGCCAGGCTCGCTGGAATCTTTTCTTAAACCAATTTAATTTTATCATCTCTTATAGACCAGGATCGCGCAATGGAAAGGCTGATGCACTCTCTAGGATTTACTCAGCAGAGACACGTCCAATTACTACTCCTAAGACTATTCTTCCTGACTCTAGATTCCTAGGAGTAATTCATAATCAAGACCTACTTAAGGACATCAAGGAAGCATACCATGGGGATTCCTTTTTGGCACAACCCCCAAGGGACGTAAGTCTTGTCTTTAAGAATGGTGTGTGGATTCAGGGACAACGCCTGTGTATTCCTGAAACAGTCAGATTGAGAGTATTGCAACTCATTCACGATTCCAAGATAGCTGGGCATAGAGGAATTCTAAAGACACAGGAATTTCTTTCTCGTTTCTTTTGGTGGCCCACTTGCAGGAAGGATGTTTTGAATTATGTCACTTCATGTGAGGTCTGTGCAAGATGCAAAACACCTCGCTCCTCACCAACTGGTCTGTTACAGCCTCTTCCCACCCCGTCCCGCCCGTGGGGATCCATTTCTATGGACTTCATTGTGGAGTTACCAACCTCTCAGGGGAAGAACACCATTCTAGTGGTGGTTGACCGTCTAACAAAGGCAGCTCATTTTATCCCTTGTGTCGGCTTACCCACTGCAAAACAGACATCAGATTTGATGATTAAAGATGTGTTTCGCTTACATGGAGTACCGGATGAGGTTATTTCGGATCGAGGGGTGCAATTCACTTCTAGGTTTTGGCAAAATTTCTGTGCAGCATTGGACATTAAAGTAAACCTTTCTTCTGCTTTTCATCCCCAGACTAATGGACAGACCGAACGAACCAATCAAACCCTGGAGCAGTATCTCCGCTGCTTTATCTGCCACCTACAGGATGATTGGGTGGATCTACTTCCATTAGCTGAGTTCTCGTATAACAACTCTCAGAGTGCCTCCACTAAACAGTCTCCTTTTTACTCTAATCTAGGTTATCATCCTAACATTCTACCACGATTTCCCATAGAAACGCCTTTACCAGCAGTGGCTGAAAGAATCACGTCTTTACAGAAGAATATGGATCTTCTAAAGGAGAATCTGGAATCGGCTCAGGAAAGGTACAAGAAAGCAGCAGATAAATTTCGTAAACCTGCACCAGCTTTCAAGGTAGGAGACCTGGTCTGGCTGTCAACCAGAAATCTTAAGTTAAGGATTCCATCGTCTAAGTTGGGACATAAGTACATTGGACCCTATAAAATCAGTAAAATTATAAGTGCCGTTGCTTGTCGTCTTCAACTGCCCAGAACTATGAGAATCCACCCTGTCTTTCATGTATCCCTACTAAAGGCTGCGACACCCAATACGTTTCCTGGACGTTCTTCTCCTTGCCCTGACCCAGTGCTAGTCGATGGTCAGGAAGAATTTGTGGTGGAAAGGATTTTAGATTCCAGGTTGTATAGAAATCAGTTACAATATCTGATTAAATGGCAGGGCTACCCAGTGGAGGACAACTCATGGGAACCGGTCAATAACGTTAATGCTCCTCGCTTGCTCCGTCAGTTTCATCAGAGGTACCCACACAAGCCTGGTCTGAGGTCATCCGGAGGTTGTCCTTAAGGGGGGAGTAATGTAAGGTTCTATGTATATATTCCTGAAACTCAGTTTGTTCGTCAGCCATTTTACTTTCTGTCTTGCTGCAGCTATCTTGCCCTCAGTCAAAATGGAGTTTCCAGCTTGCATGTTCCCGCCCTGATTCTCTCCTTTGATTCTTAAGCAGCCACAGCTGAGCAATCAGTGCTTCAGAATCTAGCCTGCAGTGAACCTGTGACTTGACTCCTGTAAGCCTTGGACCTTGTACTCCAGCTATTCCTACTGAGGAACTCTGAAGCACTTGTGGACTCTGAACCCTGCTCTTTGAAAGACCCACGTTTGCATGGACTTACGGTAACAGAGAAGAAGATCCTGAATCTGTATTGGAGAGTGATTGCTGAGCTTGGATTACTCTGGCCTGCTGTGTCTCCTGTTTCTGTGTCTGCAAACTGTGTGACTATTTCTGCCAACTTGTATGAAGTAATACAGGACTTTTCTATATCAAACCTGTGTCTCATGTATGTTCATCGCACCCAAGCACAAGACGCTATATGAACTGTACTACATACATTACACCCCTACAAGTACAGCCTGCTTAGCAAAAGAGTCGGGTACCTTACAGACTTTTGTTCCTGAGAACTCTGACTGTTCACCACCTGGCTTGTTAACCAACAGACGTCACCTAACTTACCACACTCGACTTGCTGACTCTGCAGACTCGGTGGCAATTTCCCCTACGGAACTCCATGCCACATTTGTTTTACCATCCTCTACTCTCGGTGCAACTCCGTGTACAGGGATCGGGAAATCGCATCCGAAGACTCCAGGAGCCTCCGTTTCGTTACAGAGTCATTGCTTCAATTACATCTGGGATCGTTTCAGTGACTTCTCGTTTCACCTGCGTCGACGTCGAAGGACCTTTCAAACGCCTTCATCCGGGAGCCACAGACTGATAAGTTGATTTATTACTTTACTGAACGTTACTTTTATTGCATATTCATTGATTGTTTCCCCTTTAACTGCATTGTTTTAGAACTGCGTACTCCCTGCGTGGAGTATTGTTTTTGATAAGCTAATCCTCCTCATAAAGTTTCCCTTTAAACTCTTGTTCTACCTCCTGCTCATCACCGCATCCCACGTTCCTGCCGACTTCAACTCAAAAATATTTCACCGATCCGTACATTCCTCAACCAAGAATCTTCCAAAACCCTAGTCCATGCCTTCATCATCTCCCGCTTTGACTACTGCAATCTCCTGCTCTGTGGCCTCCCCTCTAAGGGTCCCGTCACACTCTTCAATGTCCCAGCTTCCCACCAACAATCCGACGTGGATGGGATCGCTGGGACATCGTTAGCTGATCGCTGGTGAGCTGTCACATAGGCAGACTCACCAGCGATCAAGACCAGCGAGCACGCTGGTATCCAATGTACACATCGGGTAACTAAGCGCTGCGTAGCGCCTAGTTACCAGATATGTGTTATGTTTAGGTAGCTGTGGAGGCAGGAGCAAAAAAACACATAGGCAGCCAAACACCAGAGAGGTTGGAAACTAATAGGTTGCAGACCCCTAAACTAACCGTATTAACGCCGTCTTCCATTCATCTCCGTGCTTGATGCGAATAAGATTATACGCCCCCCTGAGGTCAAGCTTGGTAAACCAACAAGCACCCTTCACTCTGGAAAATAGGTCAGAAATCAAGGGTAACGGATATTGATATTTAACGGTGATCTTATTCAGGAGACGATAATCAATACACGGCCTCAATGAGCCATCCTTCTTGGCCACAAAGAAAAAGCCGGCACACAAGGGTGAAGAGGATGGTCTGATATGACCCTTATCTAAAGACTCTGATATAAGATCGCATAACCTCATGCTCAGGTACAGATAAATTAAAGAGCCGACCCTTGGGAAATTTACAACCGGGTATTAAGTCAATAGCGCAATCATAACTCCTATGAGGAGGTAAGGATGCAGACTTACTCTCACTAAACACATCAGAAAAATCAGTCAAATAGTCAGGGACATCTTGAGACTGGGGGGAGGCAGAAAAAACATCTTGGGACTGGGGGGGGCAGAAAAAACAGGAGTGTCAGCACGAACACATTGACAACCCCAACTGGTCACAGACACAGATTTCCAATCCAAAACAGGATTGTGAGTCTGTAACCAAGGAAAACCCAGTACAACAATGTCATGTAAATTATGTAACACCAAAAATTTGCAATTCTCTTGGTGGTCCGGGTCAACCCGCATTATCACCTGGGTAGAAAACTGGGGTTTATTCTCCGCCAAGGGGTAGAATTAATGCCCAGCAAAGGAATAGACTTCCGCAGGGGTATCATAGGAAAACCACAATGTTTGGCAAAATCAAAATCCATCAGGTTTATAGCAGCCCCTGAATCAACAAAAGCCTGAGCTGAAAATGTGGACAGGGAGCAAATCAGGGTAACAGTCAACAGAAATTTAGTCTGAACACTACCCAAAACAACTGAGCGCGCAAAACGTCTTCCCCGCTTGGGTCAGACGGAAATAGCATGAGAAGCGTCACCACAATAGTAGAACAACTTATTACGCTTACGAAATTCATGACGCTGTGCCCCAGAAGTCACTCCATCACACTGCATGGGCCCAGGGGCTGGCCCGCAAGGCATCACAATCTCACGCATATTTCCACGCTCGCGCAGACGTCTGTCAACTTGAATAGCCAATGACATAGAGTCATCAAGACCAGAAGGGACAGGGAATCCCACCTTTACAGTCTCTGCCAGACCCTTCCGAAAAAGAGCTGCCAGAGCATCATCATTCCATTTAGTAAGGACTGCCCACTTTCTGAATTTCTGACAGTACAGCTCAGCGGATTCATGACCCTGATTCAATGCCAACAAGGTTTTTTCAGCTTGATCAGTAACATTAGGTTCATCGTACAATAACCTCAGAGCCTGAAAAAACACATCAACATCATTCAAAACAGGATCCCCAGGTGTCAGGGAAAAAGCCCAATCCTGAGGGTCACCGAGCAACAGGGAGATGACAATTTGAACCTGCTGCATTGTGTTCCCTGAGGATTTAGGCTTCAAAGCAAAAAACAACTTAGTTATTTTTAAAATTTAAAAACTTAGACCGATCCCCCAAAAATAAATCCGGCAGATTGATCCTAGGTTCCACAGCAGGCAACCCAGCAAGATAGATAGCAATACTCCGAACTTCAGCAGCAAGCTGCTCCACACGATCGGACAAATGCTTGACCTCCATTGAGGAGAAAAAAAATCCTCCTCAGCCCCCAGAGAAAAAGAGGGAAAAAATGTAACAAACAGAAAAAAAAAATGTGACCTTTTTTTTTTTTTCCCTTTACTATTTTTCTCTTCTATTGAGTACCATAGAATTTTCAGTATGGCCGGTGATTCTGTTATGTTTAGGTAGATGAGGAGGCAGGAGCAAAAAACCGCATAGGCAGCCAAACACCAAAGAGGTTGAAAACTAATAGGTTGAACTGAGCAAATGAACAAATACAAAAAAACGGACTGAGACCAGCCAAAGCCCCCAAAGGGGACCCAGCTGAAGACAAAAAGCAATGCAGCAAAAAGCAAGGAATTCAAACCACAGTAAAAAAAACTGAGAGACTTATCTGAATGCAAGCAGGAGAAAGCAGAAAAGCAAGCTGAATTCCAACCTAGACCAGGAAGAAGAATTGACCACCGGCGAGGATCATGGGAGGTCAGCTCACTTATATCAGGCCAGTCAGTACTACCTGACAACCACTCGTCCACTGCAAGTGTAGGACTCTTGGTGTTCACATAGGTTCAATACCCTCAGCAACCACCAGAGAGAGCTTCAGCTCCGAAGTCGTCTCCAATACATTCACAACAGATATGTACCCTGGATACCGGCTCCCAGCGCTCAACAGCAGAAGCTGGGAGTCGGTATCCAGGGTACATATCGGGTAACTAGGCGCCGCGCAGAGCTTAGTTACCCGATGTGTACATTGGATACCAGCTCGCTGATCGTTGGTCTCCCGCTGTCACATGCAGCGTTACGTGCTGGCCAGCGGGACACCAACGATGAAAAAATGGTCCAGGCCATTTGACGACGATCAGCGATACCCAGCAGGGGGGCTGGTCGTCGCTGTGTGCCACACTAAGCAAGATCGCTGGCTAGGTCGCTGTTTCTCACAAAAATCGGTGACGCTTCAGCAATCTCGCTTAGTGTGACGGGGGCTTTACACTTAACACTCTCAGATCCCTCCAATCTATTCTAAACTCTGCTGCCCGACTAATCCTCCTGTCCCCACGCTATTCCCCGGCTTCTCCCCTCTGTCAATCTCTGCACTGGCTCCCCATTACCCAAAGACTCCAGTTCAAAACCCTAATCATGACATACAAAGCCATCCACATCCTGTGTCCTCCATACATCTGTGACCTCGTCTCCCGGTACTTACCTGCACGCAACCTCCGATCCTCACAAGATCTCCTTCTCTACTCCCCTCTTATCTCCTCTTCCCACAATCGCATACAAGACTTCTCACGTGCTTCCCCCCTACTCTGGAACTCTCCACCACAACATATCAGACACTCGCCTACTGTGGAAACCTTCAAAAAGAACTTGAAGACCTACCTCTTCCGACAAGCCTACAACCTGCAGTAACCACCGATCCACCAAACCGCTGCACGACCAGCTCTACCCTCACCTACTGTATCCTCACCCATCCCTTGTAGATTGTGAGCCCTCGCGGGCAGGCAGGGTCCTCTCTCCTCCTGTACCAGTCATGACTTCTATTGTTTAGATTATGTACTTATATTTATTATGTATACCCCTCCTCTCATGTAAAGCGCCATGGAATAAATGGCGCTATAATAATAATTAAGATTTTTGTGTCATTTTGTTGAACTCGCATTAAATCTGTAGCTATTTTAAGAGCCATCACATAAAATAAGAATTAGTATGAAGGACACTAGAAAGATCTTTAAAGGGAATCTGTCAGCACCATCCATCCCCCAAAATGTTTATATGGTAATGTTCCTCAACAATGGTTTTCTTAAAATACGATTTCTCATTTTTTTTGTAAAAATTTGGGATATTTGTCCAGTATCCATAAAAAGTACACATGATAAGACTACGGCTATATTCCTTTTCTTTTCTCCTGTGGGATGGACAATGGAAAGTGTCACTCGTTTCGGCAGTGTGAGCGAAGCTTACAGGATTCTGCTTTGAGCCGCTAGAAAATGATTTTACATGGATTTTGGAACAAACTAAAAAAGAACAATAGCTGCAAATGTATCTGGTGGTAAATTATGAATTTGCATTCAACGCATCCTCAGATACTGGTCCTATAAACAGATTATCTCCAGCCTTCGAATAACAAAGAAGGATTTATAGGTCTCATTCATTGTCTGCCTTTCTGCTGCAGCTCTTTTATGTCTTCTTCTAATCATTTCTCCTTTTTTGTCGATTCACAAATTTACAGGAAGCTTACAAAACAATTTTTTTTTCTAAGAAGATAAAGTACGGGAGACAAAAGTTAGCAAATTACCAAAATTTATTTATTTTGCATATGAAAGTGGAATTAAAGGAACACTAAACGTAGGAATGAAGAAAGAAACAGACTGGGGGAAATCTGGCTGAGAAGCATAATATAAAGCAAGAGAGCCTGATTCTAGGGATGTGTCACTTATTAGGCTGTAGTTTCAGTACAATCTGTGTTTTATCAGCAGGAGATTAGCACTGCAAGACTTAAGGGTATGCCACACTAAACAATCCCGCTAGCGATCTCGTTAACATCGCATACTAATGAGATCGCTAGCGGGATCGTTTTAATATCGCTAGTAGTGGCCTAATTTAGCGATGTCGTTAAGGACGCTATCGCGGTTAGCGATCTCCTTAACGACTTTAGCGGTACTTTTGCACCGCTAAATCGCTAAAAAAAAGGTGCCACACTCAGCGATACATACTTACCAGCGGGACGCCAGCAGGACGCCGACGATAAAAATAGGGTCCGGAACGATCGCTGTGATGAACGAGATCACAGCAGGGGCCACGTCGCTGGTAGATGCCGCACACAACAACATCGCTAACGGGATCGCTAAATAGTGACGTTTTTTAGCGATCCCGTTAGCTATGTTGTTTAGTGTGGCATACCCTTTATGTGCAGGTCACTAAGGGTAATCTGTGTAACCCCACCTCCACCACTGATTGGCTGCTTCCTGTGTACATTGTCAGCAAGTGTCCAATCAGTGGTATGGGTGGAGTTATACACAGCTCAGTATTCTGAGCACTGCTACATCTACAACAGATAAATCAGGGATTCTATCAAAACGGCACCAGTCCGTAAGTGACATATTGCTGGACCAGGGTCTCTGCCCCTACATCATGCTTTCTGATTACATAACAAAAACCTGCTGGTGTATTATCTTTAAACCTGCGATAAAACTAGGACTCGAATTCCTATCAGGGGTGGACTTACCATTGGTGTAATCTGTGCACAGGGGCCCAGAAGGTAAGAGGGCCACTACCACCTCCAAAGCAGGTGGAATTGTGCATTATATTGAGCTATTGGACTGCAAAGGACCCATTTAGTGTCCTCACACAGGGGCCCTCTCCTACCTATGTCTGCCACTGGTTCCTGCAATGTGCTCCTCTAAAACTGTTCATAGTCAAGCCCTCGACACATCTATGTGAGAAAAGTTGTCAAGCTTCAAAAGGGAATCTGTCAGTAGTGACTTACTATGTAATCTGAGAGAAGCATGATGTAGGGGATGAGACCCTGATTCCAGCGATGTGTCTCTACGCGGCTGTGTTTTGTGTTTCAATAAAAATATCACGGGGAGGATTGCAAGAGAACTCACCAGTGCAATCTCCCGGAAGACGAGTGCGAGAAAAAAGCTTCAGGCTCCTAGGAACGCAGGGTGAGCAAGGCAGGAGAGAGATGGTTTCAGGGCCTGAATCACCTGACAGTTGAGGGGCGTGGCTTCAGCTCCAGGGAGCTAGAAGCTGAGGGAAAACTCCTAGAAAGGTAACTACGGGACAAAGTTACCCAGGGGCACAGACAGACGTAAATCTGAACAAGCCAAGGTCAAAGCACGAGAAGACAGTATAGTACCAAGGATGAGACAGAACGGATAGTCGGGGCCAGGCAGAGGTCAAAACCAAACAGACAGCGAAGGTACAGAAACAGAATCCAACAAGCAGTATCCAGAGAACAGACCGAGTCAAAACCAAAGTATCAGGCAAACCATACCTCCCAACTGTCCCGGATTGAGCGGGACAGTCCCGATTCTGACCCCCCCGTCCGGCTGTCCCGCTGAGGACACTATGTGTCCCGCAGTGAGACGAGCCGCCACGCCCCCTGCACCCTTTCCTGCCCTCCCTGTCTCTACAGCTTAGCCTCACAGCAGCTAGCAATGACGCTGCCAATTGCTGTAGTCTTCTGTGCCCACAGGACCTGTGATGAGGTCACAGGAGGGGAGGAGTCAGGGGTCACATGATCAGTGTCCTCCTTGTGTGTAGGACTCTGCCCTGTGATGGTTGTCATGGTGCTGGATGAGGGTAAGTGTGTGTGGGAGGTCGGGACTCGGGTTTACAGTGTGGATGTAGCAGTGCTGTAGTGTGTATGATGACGAAGAAGCAGCGGTGAAACGTGCGTTGAGGCGGCAGGCCCAGGGGAGTTCTCTTCTAATCTATTTTAGATGTAAGTACGGACTTTGAAAGTGTAGTGGCTGATATTTGCAAGCATTGCAGTAATGATAGTATGGTGTAGTTTAATATCTCTACATGGTAAGCAGTCCCATATTATGGTGGAAGTTAATAGCGGTATTATGGCCGATTAATATGTGGATCAGACATTCCTAAATATAGGGATCGGCATCCGAAACCTTTTTGGAGACATTAAAACAGCACACTCCCTACAGATGAGGGACTTTTTTGGATAGTTTACAGACTTTGCCTTGTGTTAAAATAATCCTGATATTTCTTGTTGCTGCAAATCATATGGAATATACAGTCAGGGCCAGAAATATTTGGACAGTGACACAATTTTCGCGAGTTGGGCTCTGCATGCCACCACATTGGATTTGAAATGAAACCTCTACAACAGAATTCAAGTGCAGATTGTAACGTTTAATTTGAAGGGTTGAACAAAAATATGTGTTAGAAAATGTAGGAATTGTACACATTTCTTTACAAACACTCCACATTTTAGGAGGTCAAAAGTAATTGGACAAATAAACATAACCCAAACAAAATATTTTTATTTTCAAAATTTTGTGGCGAATCCTTTGGAGGCAATCACTGCCTTAAGTCTGGAACCCATGGACATCACCAAACGCTGGGTTTCCTCCTTCTTAATTCTTTGCCAGGCCTTTACAGCCGCAGCCTTCAGGTCTTGCTTGTTTGTGGGTCTTTCCCTCTTAAGTCTGGATTTGAGCAAGTGAAATGCATGCTCAATTGGGTTAAGATCTGGTGATTGACTTGGCCATTGAAGAATGTTCCACTTTTTTGCACTCATGAACTCCTGTGTAGCTTTGGCTGTATGCTTGGGGTCATTATCCATCTGTACTATGAAGCGCCGTCCAATCAAGTTTGCAGCATTTGGCTGAATCTGGGCTGAAAGTATATCCCGGTACACTTCAGAATTCATCCGGCTACTCTTGTCTGCTGTTATGTCATCAATAAACACAAGTGACCCAGTGCCATTGAAAGCCATGCATGCCCATGCCATCACGTTGCCTCCACCATGTTTTACAGAGGATGTGGTGTGCCTTGGATCATGTGCCGTTCCCTTTCTTCTCCAAACTTTTGGCTTCCCATCATTCTGGTACAGGTTGATCTTTGTCTCATCTGTCCATAGAATACTTTTCCAGAACTGAGCTGGCTTCTGGAGGTGTTTTTCAGCAAATTTAACTCTGGCCTGTCTATTTTTGGAATTGATGAATGGTTTGCATCTAGATGTGAACCCTTTGTATTTACTTTCATGGAGTCTTCTCTTTACTGTTGACTTAGAGACAGATACACCTACTTCACTGAGAGTGTTCTGGACTTCAGTTGATGTTGTGAACGGGTTCTTCTTCACCAAAGAAAGTATGCGGCGATCATCCACCACTGTTGTCCTCCGTGGGCTCCCAGGTCTTTTTGGATTGATGAGTTCACCAGTGCTTTCTTTCTTTCTCAGGATGTACCAAATTGTAGATTTTGCCACTTCTAATGTTGTAGCAATTTCTTGGATGGGTTTTTTTCTGTTCTTGCAGCTTAAGGATGGCTTGTTTCACCTGCATGGAGAGCTCCTGTGACCACATGTTTCCTTCACAGCAAAACCTTCCAAATGCAAACACCACACCTCAAATCAACTCCGGCCCTTTCATCTGCTTAATTGAGAATGACATAACAAAGGGATTGCCCACACCTGTCCATGAAATAGCCTTGGAGTCATTTGTCCAATTACTTTTGGTCCCTTTAAAAACAGGGTGGCACATGTTAAGGAGCTGAAACTCCTAAACCCTTCATCCAATTTTAATGTGGATACCCTCAAATGAAAGCTGAAAGTCTGAACTTCAACTGCATCTGATTTGTTTTGTTTCAAATTCATTGTGGTAATGTCTAGAACCAAAATTAGATAAATGTTGTCTCTGTCCAAATATTTATGGACCTAACTGTACAGCTTGTAGACATTATGATAAGAATGCCACATTCTGGATGACTCTGTGGGGTAATTTACAATAACATGATATAAAATTAGTAGATGATTGATGGGACTTTGAATTTTTGTATAAAAGAAATTGCGATTTAAATAACCCTTTTTGCTGATTAATATAGATATTTACCCATGAGTTGCTGGATCATATATTTATAACAATGTCCTGCTAAATTTCTGATTAATTACTCCTCTGATCATTTAGCCTGCTTAGTAAGTTGCTCTGTTACTGTGTGTAATTTTAGTCTATGTGTAATAAAATTTGCTATTTTTCTAAAAAAACTCTTTTGACCTGTGTTACTCTAATTAGTACAGGGGTATGGTATTAAGTGTGTATGATGTGTACGGAGCGGAGCCGTGTGTACGAGGTGTACGGAGCGGAGCCGTGTGTGTACGAGGTGTACGGAGCGGAGCCGTGTGTGTACGAGGTGTACGGAGGGGAGCCGTGTGTGTACGAGGTGTACGGAGCGGAGCCGTGTGTGTACGAGGTGTACGGAGCGGAGCCGTGTGTGTACGAGGTGTACGGAGCGGAGCCGTGTGTGTACGAGGTGTACGGAGCGGAGCCGTGTGTGTACGAGGTGTACGGAGCGGAGCCGTGTGTGTACGAGGTGTACGGAGCGGAGCCGTGTGTGTACGTGGTGTACGGAGCGGAGCCGTGTGTGTACGAGGTGTACGGAGCAGAGCCGTGTGTGTACGAGGTGGTTGTAGCAGTGATGTAGTGTACGAGGTGTACAGAGCAGAGCCGTGTGTGTACGAGGTGGATGTAGCAGTGCTGTAGTGTGTACGAGGTGTATGGAGGAGAGCCGTGTGTGTATGAGTTGGATGTAGCGGAGCCGTACGTGTACAAGTTGGATGGAGCGGAGCTAAGGACTACTTTCACACTTGCGTTTTTTTGCGCAGAGCATCGTGCGCACATGAAACGCATTAAAAAAACGCATGCAAACGCTTATAAACGCTGCGATATTTAGTCGCATCAGCGTGCGCATTACGACAAAAAAACGCAGCGTTTGTATGCGATTTCAAGCGTTTTTGCATGCGTTTGCATTTTTTTGGCGCATGGGTTGTCTACGTGTCACATTTCTATCATTTCTGTCTCTATCATTTCTGTCTCTATCATCTCTGTCTCTATCATCTCTGTCTCTATCATCTCTATCAACTCTGTCTCTATCCTCTGCCTCTATCATCTCTGCCTCTATCATCTCTGTCTCTATCATCTCTGTCTCTATCATCTCTGTCTCTATCATCTCTGTCTCTATCTCTTCTTCATCTCTGTCTCTATCATCTCTGTCTCTATCATCTCTGTCTCTATCATCTCTGTCTCTAACACCTTTTTATCTACACTACTCACAATGTTGCTTGTGTAGGGGGTTGTTTAAACAAGTGTTTAGACATTATTTTCTCCAAAATCGCGTGCACGCAAAAGCACTGACGAGCGCAAAGCCATGCGCACGCCAGCGCACCCATAGACTGCAATGTTATTTTTTTGCGCATGGCATGCGCACACGTGCGTACGCGTTTTTTTAAAGCGGATGGGCGGGAAAAAAAATGCAGCATGTAGCGTCTAGCGCGTATGGGTGCACACCTGGAAAATGCGCAGTGCATGCCAAACGCAGATGAACGCGTGCAAGCGCTACACCCTGCGCCCGTCATGTTAAAGATAGGGGAACATTGCGCATGCGTTCGATAGCGCACTATGCGCTGAGCAAAAAAACGCAAGTGTGAAAGTAGCATAAGCCGCACATGTACGAGGTGCACAGAGCGGAGCCGCGCGTGTATGAGGTGCACGGAGCGGAGCCGCGCGTGTATGAGGTGCACGGAGCGGAGCCGCGCGTGTACTAGGTGCACAGAGCGGAGCCGCGCGTGTACGAGGTGCACGGAGCGGAGCCGCGCGTGTACGAGGTGCACGGAGCGGAGCCGCGCATGTACGAGGTGGATGTAGCAGTGCTATAGTGTGTACAAAGTGCACAGAGCGGAGCCCCACGTGTACGAGGTGGATGTAGCAGTGCTGTAGTGTGTACGGGGTTTACGGAGCTGAGCCGCGGCGCGCGTGTACGAGGTTTACGGAGCAGAGCCGTGTGAACGAGGTGGATGTAGCAGTGCTGTGTGTGTACGATACGGAGCCCTGTGTGTGTGAAGTGTACGGAGCTGAGCCGCTCAGCTCCGTACACACAGGGCTCCGTGCTTGAGCCGTGTGTGTACAGAGTGGAGCAGAGCCATGTGTGTATGGAGTGGAGCCGCGTGTGTACGAGATGTACGGAGCAGAACTGCGTGTGTACGAGGTGTATGCTGCAAAGCCGCATGTGTACAAGGTTTACGGAGTGGAGTCGTATGTGTACAAAGCGTGGCTGCGTGTGTACGGAGTGGAGCCTCGTGTATACTGAGTGGAGCCTTGTGTGTGCGAAGTGGACGGAGCTGAGCCGTGTGTGTACGAGGCATACAAAGCGGAACCGTGTGTGTGTATGAGGTGTGCAGAGCCGTGCGTGTACAAGGTGTATGGTGGGGAGCATTCATACCTCCCAACCGTCCTGAATTCAGCGGGACACTCCCGATTTTGGGAGTCTGCCCCGCTGTCCCGGCCGGGAGCTTTTCCCGTGGACACAGGAGTACATGCCGGAGCCCCGAGGAGCACTTTAAAATTCGCACGTGATGTTCCACCAGAAGTGACGTTCTGGAAGATGACCGGAAATTAGGTAATTTCGGGAGGAGATTGTGACGGAACCATGGAGGCACTTCAGGGAATGCTTCAGATCCATCACCGTGTCCTCGCCTTGGAATCGGGGATGTCGGCCATGTGAGCGGATCATGATATGTCCTGCACCGGGAGGCTCAGGTGGGCACTACAATGGGAGCCGGGCTGCTAAAGTATCTTTATAGAATCTTTATTTCTTTCTCTCTCTGTTTCTTTCTCTCTCTCTGTTCTTTCTTTCCCATCTTTCTTTCTCTCTGTTCTTTTTTCTTTCTTTCTTTTCTCTCTCTGTTTCTTTCTTTTTCTCTATCTCTCCGTTCTTTCTTTCCCCTCTTTCTTTTTCTCTCTGTTCTTTCCCCTCTTTCTTTCTTTCTTCCTTTCTCTCTGTTCTTTTTTTCTCTCTCTCTTTCTTCTTTCTCTCGCTCTGTTCTTTTTCTTTCTTTCTCTCTGTTCTTTCTATCTCTCTGTTCTTTCTTTCCCCTTTCTCTTTCTTTCTCTTCTTTCTTTCCCCTCTTTCTTTCTCTTTCCCCTCTTTCTTTCTCTCTCTCCTTTCTCTCTGTTTTCTTTTTTCTCTCTCTGTTCTTTCTTTTACTCAGTACCAGTGTGCCCACAGTTCCAGTCACTGTGCCCTCAGTACCAGTCAGTGTGATCACCAGTGCTAAATGGGTGTGGTCGGGGCGTGGGCATGGGTGTGACTAGTTGGGAAATGGGTGTGGTCGGGGCGTGGCCTAAAATAAAAATATGCCTAAAATATGCCACTTTATCTCTCTTTCCCATCTTCAAAAGTTGGGAGGTATGGGCAAACCAGAACACAGCACAAACACACTCAGGGGTCAACACACTCTGCCAAGGGCGAAAGTATAACTGACAGGGATTGGAGCTTTCTAGGGCTATAAGAAGCTCTCCCCGAACCAAGGAGAGGCCACAATAATAAGCCCCAGGTGTGCAGGTAAGAGCTTGCACTGGGATCAAAACCTTAACCCCTAGCATGCAGGTCAACCCTGCACTGGGTTCATGACAAAATCTCCTGCTGATAAAACACTGATTTATCACTACACGACTAGGTGTCTCGTGCCTCCTGGTCAACTGGTCTGCGTAACCCCGCCCCACCACTGATTAGCAGTGTTCTGTCAATATATAGTGTACACAGAAAGCAGCCAATCAGGGATCTGGGAGGGGTTATACACAGCTCAGCATTCAGAGATCTGCTAGATCTGCAGCAGAGAAAACAGTGACAGTTACAAGATGACAGCATGTAGACCAGCAAGTAACATCGCTGCAATCAGGAACTTAGCTCATGGTCTCAAACTATGTAGCAAAAACCTGCTTTAAAGCGGTTGTCTAGTTTTGAGATCCATTCCAATTAGTACTATACAAGGATATTTTAGTTAAGAATGTGTCTTTTAGCTGAAGCACAGAACTAATAATAAGGGTGACCGGTTCATGCAGCATTATGTGAACGCCCTATTGATTGAAAAACGCTGTTTAAAGTGTTTTTTTCACTTGTTGTTTTGGCGCAGATTCTTCCCCACTCGTTAGTATGGGTGAAATCTACAATAAAACACTGGTAGAATTGTCATGCTGCACATTTAAACCCTTTAGGTTTTATGACAAAACTGCACACAAAAAATGAGACAAAAACGTAACGTGTGCACACAGACGTATGTGTCCATGAAATTCAGTCTCCGTACACATTACCATTCGTGTAAAATCCCTGTGTTGTCTGTCATAAAAAAAAAAAAATCACTGATGGTAAAAACTGAATAAACAACAACACAGGATTAAAATCGGATACAAAACACTGATGAATAATGGTGCGTATCGTCATAAGAAAAATCACATGTCTGAATGAAATCTTAGCTGTTTTTTTTTTTTTTTTTTTAATCTCTCCCAATTTTGTATTTCTGTGACCTGCTAACAAAAAATATAGGTTTACGTTGCGTAAGTGAATAAAATTAGGCAGTTTTCCCCTCATCTTGTCCCGTGGCAACGAAAAAGTGCACGGGGTAAGTGATATGTTCACACTGACCGAGCCACACTCATGTTATTGTGCTGCCTATTGTGAACAGAGGCTTACACAGGCTTGCTGCACAGTTTACACCTACTGCTTCACTAACGAGACTGAACAGGAGTTGGCGAAACTTTTAATTATCGAGAAGCAAAATCGTATTCTATGCCAAAATGTCTTATAATTATTCTCTAAACAGATTATTAGAAGAAACTAATGTTAGAAGAGAAGGCTTTTGGACTTCACAACATTGGGTCATTTTCTCCTAAAAAAATATATATATATATCTTTTTTAAAAGTATTTATAAAAATCCCACCGTAAAGGGGTTGACCACTATTAGGACAACCCTTTCTTGATGTAAATGTTTTGCCCCGATAAATTAAAAAAAGAGCCTATAGTCACCTCCCATGCCGGTGCCGTGTCAGCACTAGCGGTCTCGTGGCTCCCATGCCTTTTCATGACACGTGACTCCGGCGCCCAATCAGCACTGTCTGAAGAGAAAGCTCAGGCAAGCCAGTGAAGGAGGCGGGACATGCAAAGCAGTGGGCGGTACGGAGCACTCAGCCTCTTGGCCACACTAAGGGTGCACCGAGCACCCTAATTAGCATATTTGATCATACTTCCATTTCTACAGAACATAGGCAGCAATTAGATCACTACAGGTGGGATTTTTATAGGGGCTATATCCCCCACAAGACTGTGGGCTCAGTTCATACTATCAGATTAGGCTGGCAAATTCCCTTTAATCTGCGATAGGAAAACTCAACCTGCCAAGTATGTAATCAGCGTACAGCACAAGGATAATGGTACAGTAGCAGTTTCTAAGGGCAAGTGCCTCACTTCCGAGAGCCTTCTGATTTCTTAACTCCTTCACTGCCTTCATAAAACCCCTGTGTGAAATAAAAGAAGGTATACAGTAGTAATTATATAAGGCTGTAATTCTGCGGTTCTGTCTGGGTGCGCCCCGCTGTAGTCATAGGTAATGTGATACATAAGTTATAATTATTTCAGGCTTATAAAGTTGCGGTCATCATTATTGGCTCCCTATAAAACAAAAAGCCAATATCTTCAGCCTTTAGTGGATATGGACCAACGTTGTATATTAGAATATTTTTTTATACCATGTCCAAAAATTTTCAACAAAAAGGTGGACCTGTCACCATACATGCAGGCTTTGAAAAATAAAGAAGAAACCTGGTATATGACAAGGACAGGTGTAAAACCCACCCTCCTTTACTTTTTTGCACAACCATTAATAACAAATGACAGATGCCAAATGTTTTTCTGGTCATCTCTGAGCACCACAGGCATATAAAGCATATCTGTAAATTCAGGTGACTGTCACGCTGTCTAATGATATGTATACAATGTCAGTAAACTATTAATACAGGAACAACACTCTATACAACAACTAGTATAGCAACATCAGCATGTAAGTATAGAATAGATTTACCTGACACGATATCTGCTGAACTCAGGGTTAATCTTGAGGACTTGATGAGCTGAAACAGGAAAGAGGTGGACCGGGATCTAACCTGACCCTAAACTGGGGTCCTAACTAATCCCTCACCTTGGAGGTACTGATAATGGTTCAGAGGTCCAAGTCTCCAACCTAACCCTGTCTCCTATCAGACCCTGAACCCTGTAATCAGTCCTAAGAAGGATCCTGACTACCACCAAAGGGATATGGGCTGATCTTAGCTAAATACACAGATTAGACATATAAGACAGACAGGATAACACTCGCTTGCATACACACTCAAACACCAAAGGAAAATAAATGGTCTGGGAAATAAACTCTAACCAAGTTGAGCTTAGAACAACTAAGGAGCTCACAACTAAAGTCTATACAGATTCATTCCTATCTGTGGTCTGCATGAAGGTTTCACTGGCAACTCCCCAAGCAGACAACCAGGAATTTAAAGGAAACCAATCAACAAATAAACAATTGCAGCCGGGAGAAACTGCACCCAGTCCCAGAACCGAGCACAGACAGAATTAACTCCCTAGCTGCCAAACATAAAGAAACAGCAGCTCAGCTGTGAGAAGTCAAAATGTGCAACCGCGACGATCTTCGTGGCAATGCACACATGACAGTGACATTTCATAATGAGCTGCCATGTGTATGTACATGTAGAATAACACTATTTATGGCAATTGCATGACTTGTAGCCTTCATTATTCCTTTCTGCAGGCTCTCTCTCTAATTTTCAGTTGTCTCTTAGCTGGTGGGTGGAGACGAGCTGCTACGATGTCTAATTTTCAGTTGTCTCTTAGCTGGTGGGTGGAGACGAGCTGCTACGATGTCTAATTTTCAGTTGTTTCTGAGCTGGTGGGTGGAGACGAGCTGCTACGATGTCTAATTTTCAGTTGTTTCTGAGCTGGTGGGTGGAGACGAGCTGCTACGATGTCTAATTTTCAGTTGTCTCTGAGCTGGTGGGTGGAGATGAGCTGCTATGATGTCTCTCATACACAACACAGCACACAGAGATGGATTATTGCTCTTTTTTGTCTGTAGCACACAGAATCAACAGCCTGGAGGACATTACACAACATCACTGAGCTGTGTGACTGAATACCGCAGATGTGAAAAACTAATTGGAGGTAGCAGCATAATCTGCCTGATCTTTTACTGTGCTGGATGCTACTAACTTCTTTACAGAGTTTACTAGGCTCTGTAACCTGATCCCTCACTGATCTTGCCTTTACCAAGATGGATTTGAGATGTTTTACTAAGGGGATCACATGATTGGACAGCAAGGAGGAGGAAAGAAGTGGCTCATAAGTGTGAGAAGCATATTTTGCTGATAAATATTGTTTTGTACTATTGATTTTACTTGTTCTCACCCACAAAGCTCTCCACAGTGCAGCACCCCCCTACATCTCCTCCCTCATTTCTATCTATTGGCCTAACCGACTGCTGCGCTCTGCAAACGACTTTCGACTAACCTCTGCACTAATCCGTACCTCCCACTCCCGAATACAAGACTTCTCCCGCGCTGCGCCAATCCTCTGGAATGCTCTACCCCAAGAAATTAGGACTATCCACAATTTGCATGGTTTCAGGCGCTCCCTCAAAACACATTTGTTCAGAGCGGCCTATCACGTTCACTTATCAAAGTCATTCTAGTTGTAAGTGTGTGTGTGTAGCCCATTCACTATCTCCATCCATCCCTCACTCCCTCAAGATGGCTGGACCATCATTGTAAATGCACCATTGTATATACACACCTGTACTTTGTATCTCCCCCATCTCATTGTACATTGTAAGCTCTCACGAGCAGGGTCGTCTTATTTTGCTTTAATTATTGTATTGTTAACGTTGTTACTTATGACTTGTGTTTTGAAACTGTTAAACTGTAAAGCGCTGCGGAATATGATGGCGCTATATAAATAAAGATTATTATTATTATTATTATTGATTTACTCGAAATTTGTTAAAACGATAGTGAGTACTTGAAGCATAGAGATGTGATATGATATGCCCTAAATGCTTGATATGTGGGTGGCCAGGCAGTAGCAGTCTCGTTCCAGGGAACAGTGGTCCTATAAGGAGGAAAGCATAACACCTGAACGGACCGGGATCACTGGAGAGTTGTCCATGAACGATCATTCAGCCGTCTATGGTGTACGGGGGCTTTATTCCTGATGCAATAAATGTAAAAACACAAAAGATGTGGCTTGTAACAGAACCCCACCCTTAAGCTCAGGTGAGGGGGGAATATAAAATAATCACAATTCTTTAAGCGGAAATAGTTACTTTTGTAGTCCTGTACCCAAGATTGTGTAACAGGCGACTCATAGTGTAACTCCCTTACATCTAGCCTCACTAGCCTAGCAGCACAAACCGCGAGTCCAGACAGAACTCCCATTACCAGACAAGACAGAACAAGACTATTGGTAAAATCTACGGAGAAAAAAAAAATATATTAATGGGTTAACCTTGAAACCGTGCAGGCATGTGGTGTCCCACCCTCCTGTTCTGCTTCTGTCTGTTTGAAACATCTGAGTGGATGAATGTTACATAGGCTAGGGTCACGCGTTGCCACCGTATTTTCAGTCACCCAAGAAAATCGGTCGGATTATGCTAATCAGAATGTGAGCTAATCTTCTCGAATGTGAAGAAGCCTTGCTATTGGGACACCCAGCAACTAGCTGTAACCACTGATGAAGTTCTCACAACTATTCAATATTTCTTTAGTGCCCCCATAGGGGAAATAAGGCATTGCACAATGACCATTGAAATCTATGGACTAATAAGGTAACACAATGTATGAAACGCAGTGGTGGTCACAGATGGAAGAGGGCCCCTGTGCAAGAACGATATATCGTCCCCTCTTAGTGTCTGAAACAGAACCTGCTTGCTGATTTGAAAGTGTAAGTGGCCCCTTACTTTTTGGGCCCCTGTGTGGCTGCAGACGTTGCATTAATGATACGCCTGCCCCTGACTAAAGGTGTTTGTCATTGTGAGAATTAAAGACCACCCGTGAAGGTGGGCAATGACAACAAGTATGAAATTTGTACACTTGTGGTCACATGCCAACTAGTCTCACCCGGGTTTCTAAAAATAAATAAATCGTAAAGTAAATGTTAATTACTAGACACTTGATACTGCACTGATAGAATTTCCGCTATATATTCAGTTTTTTATTTTTCTCCTGAGAATTTTTAATATTTCCCTGCTCTGCTTTTTTCTATCAGTAAACCACTGCAGTCAGACCTTGATTTTTCTTTGTGGTATACAGACGCTTGCAGATTTAGTAGATCTATGAACCGGTCTGACTCATGAATTGAAAAAAAAAAAGCAAACAAACAAAAAGGAAACTGAGAAAAAACAAATTAGTGATGTCACAGTACAGAGATGTTTTGCAACACAAGAAGCTACAATGTTTCCCCGCAGATATAAGAGATAGGATCTGGATCTCATTTCCTGTTAGGCAGCCTGAAAAAAAGTGAAATACCTGGGAGAAAAAAAATCATGCGAACACTGCGCTTTAAGCATTTTCTAAATGTGCAGGTAATGTGGCTACCGGTGTGTATTCAATAATAGAAGAGAAATATATTAAATACAAAAACTGTCAACAGGCTATTGGATTGTAGGAATCCGATTCACTGACGCTGAGAAACTGAGTCATTTTGTCTGGGAGCGCGTAGGGGCGCACTGACACGCCCCTTATGCACTTCCTAGTTAATTTGCATATGGCTTCAAAACTTGATTTGGATTGCTACATTATGGATATCATTTTTAGTGTACCAGGCACTGTACAGCCATATCACTCGTTTCAGTAGTAAAAAAAAAAAAAAATTGTCATGACACATTCCCTTTAATTCAATGTAATTCAATATTGAAGGGCTTAAAGGTGTTGTCACTGCAGTCACTATATGTGATCTTCACATTACACGCATCGGAAGGAGGGGAAGTGTGGCACCCCAGGAGTTTGGTTGCCACAGTGACCTTGCCTTCCTCCAGGGGAGGGTGATGTCATGCCTGAAAGCACAGAAGGATCCCTTAGCAGGTAACACAGCGTACAACACCTTTCTGACTCCAGACCAGAAGGGGGAGCTCAAACACCTGATTTGAGGGGAGCTTCCCTGGAATATTCTGGCTGGGGGAGGAGTTAAACAGTCTAGCTGAGGGAACGAGAGAGGAAGATGTGGTGAAGACAAGCTGGGGGACTGAAGCCATAGCAGGGCTCATCCCCAGGTCTAAGTGCCGGAGACCGGACCCCTGGAGTCCAAGGCTGAGAGGGTGTAGTAAAATCCCAGCAGCAGAATCCGGAGGGCAGAGGACGGCAGGTTCTCTGTCCCTATTAAGACTCTTCCACAAAGCAGCAGCACATGTGAGCCGGAGACTCCATAAGTGATTAGTTCCTGAAACAGGCTACAGCTGCATGTAATGAGAGTTAAGTTCAACTTGAATAAGAGACGGAGAGCAAGAGGAACTTGGACGGAGCTTATAGCCGCCAATGCCTCACAGAACAGTGCTAGGAAGGAGACCTCACATCCCACCTGTAATAAGGGGATCCTAAACTGCTTTCAGGCTGACCTACTCCAGTACGACCTGTATTCAATGCTCTGGATGCATTGCCTGCAAAACTGTAAGTAAAGCTTTGGAAACTGCAACTCACTGACTGTTTCTCAGTTTCTTCCTGCGTCACCCATTGCACTCAGCTACATCTCCCAGCACCATTACTACCTTTCACTACATCTACCTGCCCTGGGATCCCATAGTCTCACCTGTGGGAGACTGTACCAACTCTGCTGCATCTCACCATCTATCCCAGAGGATCTGCACCGCAGCGCTGGTCGCCATTGACCAGATACCACAGGTGGCGTCACGAATACCTACACTACAAACTCTATTCATTCCCCTGTAAATAATTCCCCTTTCATTGGACTCCCAGGGCCATGGACCGGGTCATTGCCGCTGTGACACATCCCCTCAATACACCGGCCCGGTACGAAGTATCCCACTGCCCTGGCGGGCGATCCAGAAGATTATCCAGTGATGACATCAAGAGCGACAGTCATGTAAACGCCGATATGCATATTCCCATTCACATTCCGACTAGACATGCGCGGCCTCGCTCAATGCAACTGTATTGAGCGATGCCAGAAACAGTGTAGTCGGAATGTGACCGGGAATATGCATAGCACATACTTGTAGTTGCTCCTGACGCCGACAGTGGAGAATCTTCACAGCGTGCAGTGCGTGTGAAGATCACATATAGAGGCTGCAGACTTGTAGCTTTAGACTGAACAACCCCTTTAAATCAGAAATAATAAAAAAAAAATCTACTGCATGTAATTATTGTCAGAGATGCATAAAAGAAAGAACAACTTCTAATGGTGCCTGCACAAACTCGTGGTTTTCATCATTTAGTAGTGCCATTCAGTTCAATCTAGAGACTTTTAAAAGCTATTTTGTGCCAGCACAAAATACATAAAGTGCATGTATACTAATGCAAGAAGCCTCACCAACAAAATGGCGGAATTAGAATTAATTTTGTTGGAACATAATTATGACATGGTGGGGATATCTGAGACTTGGCTGGATGAGAGCCACGACTGGGCGGTTAATTTACAGGGCTATAGTCTGTTTAGAAATGACCGTAAAAATAAGCGAGGTGGGGGTGTGTGTTTATATGTAAAATCATCCTTAAAACCCATCCTGCGTGATATCTGTGAATCTAATGAAGATGTAGAGTCTCTGTGGGTGGAGATTAGGGGAGGGGGGAAAAATAATAAATTATTGATAGGGGTTTGTTATAAGTCTCCTAAAATAATGGAAGCAACAGAGAATATCCTCGTAAAGCAAATGGATGAAGCAGCAACTCAAGGAGAAGTCATTATTATGGGGGACTTAAACTACCCTGAAATACATTGGGGAACAGAAACCTGCAGTTCCAGCAAAGGTAATAAGTTTTTGGCAACTATGAGAGACAATTACCTTTCACAACTAGTTCAGGACCCAACAAGAGGGGGGGCACTGCTAGACCTAATATTATCCAACAGGCCAGACCGCATATCAAATATAAGGGTTGGGGGTCACTTGGGTAATAGTGATCACAAAATAATAAGCTTTCATGTATCCTTTAATAAGATGTGTAGTCGAGGGGTTACAAGGACACTAAACTTCAGGAAGACAAATTTCCAACAGATGAGAGATGATCTTGGTGCAATAAACTGGGACGATATCCTGAGACATAAAAATACACAAAGAAAATGGGAGACGTTTATTAGTATCCTGAATAGGACCTGTGCACAGTATATACCCTATGGGAATAAACATGCTAGAATTAGGAGGAAACCACTATGGCTAAATAGAGCTGTAAGGGGCGCAATAAGGGACAAAAAGAAAGCGTTTAGGGAATTAAAGCAAGTAGGTAGTGAAGAGGCATTAAATAAATACAGAAGACTGAATAAATTCTGTAAAAAGCAAATCAAGACAGCAAAGATTGAGTCAGAGAGACTCATTGCCAGAGAAAGTAAAAATAATCCCAAAATATTCTTTAACTACATAAATAGCAAGAAACTAAAGAATGATAGTGTTGGTCCCCTTAAAAATAGTCTGGGTGAAATGGTGGATGAGGATGAGGAAAAAGCCAATATGCTAAATGACTTTTTTTCAACTGTATTTACACAAGAAAATCCCATGACAGATAACATGATCAGAGATAAAAAAATTTCTCCATTAAATGTCACATGCTTAACCCAGCAGGAAGTACGGCGGCGTCTAAAAATCACTAAAGTTGACAAATCCCGGGTCCGGATGGGATACACCCCGAGTACTGCAGGAATTAAGTACAGTTATAGATAGACCATTATTTTTAATCTTTAAAGATTCCATAATAACTGGGTCTGTACCACAGGACTGGCGTATAGCAAATGTGGTGCCAATATTCAAAAAGGGGGCAAAAACTGAACCTGGAAATTATAGGCCAGTGAGCTTAACATCTACTGTGGGTAAAATCCTGGAGGGTTTTTTAGGGATACTATATTGGAGTATCTGAAGCTGAATAACCTCATGACACAGTATCAGCATGGGTTTACGAGGGACCGTTCTTGTCAGACTAATCTGATAAGCTTTTATGAAGGGGTAAGTTCAGGACTGGACCAAGGGAATGCAGTGGACGTGGTGTTCATGGACTTCTCAAAAGCTTTTGATACAGTGCCACACAAAAGGTTGATACATAAAATGAGAACAATGGGGATAGGGGAAAATATGTGTAAGTGGGTTAAGAACTGGCTCATGGATAGGAAACAAAGGGTGGTTATTAATGGAGCACACTCGGACTGGGTCACGGTTAGCAGTGGGGTACCACAGGGGTCAGTATTGGGGCCGCTTCTCTTTAACATATTTATTAATGACCTTGTAGGGGGGATACAGAGTAGTATTTCAATATTTGCAGATGACACTAAACTCTGCAGGGTAATAAATACAGAGGAGGATAATTTTATATTACAGGAGGATTTATGTAAACTAGAAGCTTGGGCTGATAAATGGCAAATGAGCTTTAATGGGGATAAATGTAAGGTCATGCACTTGGGTAGAACAAATAAGATGTATAATTATGTGCTTAATTGTAAAACACTGGGCAAAACTGTCACTGAAAAAGACTTGGGTGTATGGGTGGACGACAAACTCAAATTTAGTGGCCAATGTCAGGCAGCTGCTGCCAAGGCAAATAAAATAATGGGATGCATTAGACGAGGCATAGATGCTCATGAGGAGAACATAATTTTACCTCTATACAAGTCACTGGTGCGACCACACTTAGAATACTGTGTGCAGTTCTGGTCTCCGGTGTATAAGAAAGACATAGCTGAACTGGAGCGGGTGCAGAGAAGAGCGACCAAGGTTATTAGAGAACTGGGGGGTCTGCAATACCAAGACAGGTTATTACACTTGGGGTTATTTAGTTTGGAAAAACGAAGGCTTAGGGGTGATCTTATTACAATGTACAAATATATGAGGGGACAGTACAAAGACCTTTCTAATGATCTTTTTACTCTTAGACCTGTGACGGGGACGAGGGGGCATCCTCTACGTCTGGAGGAAAGAAGGTTTAGCCATAATCACAGATGCAGATTCTTTACTGTAAGAGCAGTGAGACTATGGAACTCTCTGCCGTCTAATGTTGTAATGAGTGATTCCTTACTAAAATTTAAGAGGGGACTGGATGCCTTTCTTGAAAAGTATAATATTACAGGCTATATTCACTAGTTTCCTAGATACAGCGTTGATCCAGGGAGCTAGTCTGATTGCCGTATGTGGAGTTGGGAAGGAATTTTTTTCCCCAATGTGAAGCTTACTGTTTGCCACTTGGGGTTTTTATTTGCCTTCCTCTGGATCAACATGTTAGGGCAGGTTAGGATAGGATATGGGTTGAACTAGATGGACTTAAAGTCTTCCTTCAACCTTAATAACTATGTTACTATGTTACCTTTCACCCATTTTTAATTATTACGACATTTTAGTGCATGCAAACCATTGAGATACAGGTAGGAGAAATACATGCTGGAAAGTAACGGAAAGCAAGTTCAGGCACCAATAGAGCTGGCAGAATGCTGATAAAGCAGAGCAATGCATATGAAGCAGAACTGCTCATTAATAGATTGTGGCTGGCAAGTTTCAGGGCATGAGAATAAGGACAATTCCGAGACGTATTAGACTGGCTTGTGTAATAAGAACTTCAGCCTGTGATTGTGGCCCCTCCCTACTTTATATCAATGGCACCAGGCGTGTCAGAACAGTAAGGAAAAATGGAAACCACACCAGGCCAAGGACAATAGGACTGTTAGGCCTATTTCACACATCCTTTTTTTCCCAAAACCGGAAAGGACAGATTCAGCGCTGATTTTGAAAAAACTGATGCAACGGATCAGGTTTTTTCTTTGCCGGATCCGTCCTGAACTTTTGAAGCTGTAAATGCTTGGTACACATGGAGAGAGAGACCTTGGTTTCCAGGATCCGGATCAGTCTTTTGCCGGATTGCACAAGAGACTGATCCGGCACCGTTGACTTGTATTGTTTCCGTCCGCCTGATGCGCCGCTTCAGGCGCTATCAGGCGGGTGCGGCAGAAAAAAAAAAACGTTGCAGTGACCGTTTTGTCCGGCCGCCGGAATGTACATTTCCGACGGATCCAGCAAAAAACGGACGCAACGCAAGGACATCCGGCGCTAATGATAGTCAATGACAAAAAAACACATCTGGCGATTTAAAAAACCGTATCCGTTTTTTAAAAAAAACGCTGGATCGCGCCTGACGGCTAAAAACGGATGTGTGAAAGAGGCCTTAGCTGATTGCCAGGCCACTTTCATCATGGCTAGTGGTGGCAAATAAAATTATGCACACCGCAATATTACTGATTTTACACACAATAAAGCTTTTCTTTCTGATTAGTAATGGATGTAAATTGTTCATCAGCAACTTTGATTTAATTGATCACTTTCAGACAACTTGATTTTATTTGATAATGCGCTAAATTACTAAATAAATTACTTACTGCCAAAAACCCCACTCCGAAGCACTGGCCATTTATTGCCTCCCTTTTGTCTAACTTTTTTTTCTACATCCTGTTGTGAAGTGTAATCTGCAGCTGCAGACAGGCAGAGACAGATTACAGGAAATGGTTGGTCTACTCTATGGAGTGTCAGACTGGAGAGCTAAGGGACCTCCAGTAACAATGACTTTGGGGGTTTACTGTTCTCCTACATGCAAATATTACATTACCCCACTAGTGGATACAGAGTATAGGACCCCGGTGCAACAACAATATATGGGCCTATTGCAGCCCAAATCGTCATCATAAAGTACAATTCCGCCTGCTTTGGAGGTAGAAATGGGCCCGTGGTCTCTTGGGCCCCGGTGAGGTCGCACAGGTTGCATGAATGATATGTGCGCCCCTGCATTACCCTTAATCACAAGTGTATATAATAATACACTGAGTAGTTTGTTACATGAACGATGAAATGATGATTCTAAGTGTATTGTGCCAAGCACTGCTCATATAAGGCTGCAAGTGGGCAATTCCTGCAAGAGGGGCCCACCGCGAAATTCCCCTGTTGACCAGTCCGTGTCTGGGTCTATGACTCTCTGTTCTCCTCTATTGCAGGATTCCCCAACTCCAGTCCTCAAGGCCCACCAACAGATCATGTTTTCAGGATTTCCTTAGTATTGCACAGGTGATGCAATTATCACCTGGGCAATACTAAAGAAATCCTGAAAACAAGACCTGTTGGTGGGCCTTGAGAACTGGAGTTGGGGAACCCTGCTCTACTGTATCAATGTGCATAGAACCATAACAGAAATGTGGGATTTCAGTTAAGTGCAGGAAAACAGTTGGATATAGGTTGGAGAAATTCATGCTGGGAAATGAGGGTAAGCAAGTTTCAGTACCAATAGTGCTGGCAGAATGCTGATTTAGCAGAACTACTCATTCAAATAGTGTGGCTGGCAAAATACAGAACATGACAATCAGGAAAATTCCTAGATATAGTAGACTGGTAAATGCCCTAAAAGCAGTTTTAATTAGCTGGGGAGGAAACAGAGCAGCAAAATCATGGGGCACATAGCCTAAGACTTCGATTTTTCCAAACTGAATAACCCTAAATTTGATACCTTCTCTTGGTACTGCAGTCCCCCATTCCCTTAATAACCTTGGTCGCTCCTCTCTGCGCTGCTCTAGTCCAGCTATGTCCTTCTTACACACCGGAGGCCAAAACCGCACACCGTATTCTCAGTGTTTAATAATGTTTATGTATTTTGTATAATGTTACAGTGTCTCACTTTATACACTCCACTATTTCACATGAAATATTCGGAGAGGACCTTTAGTTCTTTCATTCTGTTCCTAAAAACTGAAAAATGCTAAAGAAGATAGTAGAGAGGGGTCACTCATTAACAATGCAGATTTCTATGCTATAGGAAGCTGGCTGACAACTCCATAAGGACATTACAAAGATGGTTGTCACTAAGCGCCAAACATTGCAAAAGAAGAATACAGTGGGTACGGAAAGTATTCAGACCCCTTTAAATTTTTCACTCTTTGTTTCATTGCAACCATTTGGTAAATTCAAAAAAGTTAATTTTTTCTCATTAATGTACACTCTGCACCCCATCTTAACTGAAAAAACAGAAATGTAGAAATTTTTGCAGATTTATTAAAAAAGAAAAACTGAATATCACATGGTCATAAGTATTCAGACCCTTTGCCCATACACTCATACTTAGTTCACATGCTGTCCATTTCCTTGTGATCCTCCTTGAGATGGTTCTACTCCTTCATTGGAGTCCAGCTGTGTTTAATTAACCCCTTAACGACCAAGCCATTTTGTAGGTTAAAGACCAGGCCAATTTTTACAATTCTGACCACTGTCTCTTTATGAGGTTATAACTCTGGAACGCTTCAACGGATCTTTTCGATTCTGAGATTGTTTTCTCGAGACATATTGTACTTCATGATAGTGGTAACATTTCTTCAATATAACTTGCGTTTATTTATGAAAAAAACGGAAATATGGCAAAAATTTTGAAAATTTTGCAATTTTCAAACTTTTAATTTTTATGCCATTAAATCAGAGAGATATGTCACAAAAATTAGTTAATAAATAACATTTCCCACATGTCTACTTTACATCAGCACAATTTTGGAACCAAAATTTTTTTTTGTTACGAAATTATAAGTGTTAAAAGTTGACCAGCAATTTCTCATTTTTCCAACAAAATTTACAAAATCATTTTTTTTTAGGGGCCACCTCACATTTGAAGTGAATTTGAGGGGTCAATATGACAGAAAATACCCAAAAGTGACACCATTCTAAAAACTGCACCCTCAACGTATTCAAAGCCACATTCAAGAAGTTTATTAACCCTTTAGGTACTTCACAAGAATTGAAGCAATGTGGAAGGAAAAAATTAACATTTAACTTTTTTTCCCAAAATTTTTCTTTCGACACAATTTTTTTAAATTTTGTCAAGGGTATCAGTAGAAAATGAACCACAATATTTGTTGTACAATTTCTCCTGAGTACATCGATACCCCATGTGTGGGGGTAAACCACTATTTGGGCGCATGGCAGAGCTCGGAAGGGAAGCAGCGCCATTTGACTTTTTTGGCTGGAATTGAGATTGGACGCCATGTCGCATTTGGAGAGTCCCTGTGTGCCTAAACAGTGGAAACCCCCCACAAGTGACCCCATTTTGGAAACTAGACCCCCCAAGTAACTTATCTAAATGTGTTGTGAGTGCTTTTAACCCCCAAGGGCTTCACAGAAGGTTATAACGTAGAGCCGTAAAATTAAAAAATCATGTTTTTTCCACAAAAATGATCTTTTCATCCCAATTTTTATTTTCCAAAGGATAAAAGGACCCCAAAAGTTATTGTGCAATTAGTCCTGAGTACGCTGATACCCCATATGTGGGGGTAAACCACTATTTGGGCGCATGGCAGAGCTCGGAAGGGAAGCAGCGCCATTTGACTTTTTTGGCTGGAATTGAGATTGGACGCCATGTCGCATTTGGAGAGTCCCTGTGTGCCTAAACAGTGGAAACCCCCCACAAGTGACCCCATTTTGGAAACTAGACCCCCCAAGTAACTTATCTAAATGTGTAGTGAGAGCTTTGAACCCCAAGGGCTTCACAGAAGGTTATAACGTAGAGCCGTAAAATTAAAAAATCATGTTTTTTCCACAAAAATGATCTTTTCATCCCAATTTTTATTTTCCAAAGGATAAAAGGACCCCAAAAGTTATTGTGCAATTAGTCCTGAGTACGCTGATACCCCATATGTGAGGGTAAACCACTATTTGGGTGCATGGCAGAGCTCGGAAGGGAAGCAGCGCCATTTGACTTTTTTGGCTGGAATTGAGATTGGACGCCATGTCGTATTTGGAGAGCCCCTGTGTGCCTAAACAGTGGATACCCCCCACAAGTAACCCCATTTTGGAAACTAGACCCCCCCAAGGAACTTATCTAGATGTGTGGTGAAAGCTTTGAACCCCCAAGGGCTTCACAGAAGGTTATAACGTAGAGCAGTAAAATTAAAAAATCATATCTTTTCCACAAAAATGATCTTTCCACCCCCAATTGTTATTTTCCAAAGGGTAACAGGACCCCAAAAGTTATTGTGCAATTTGTCCTGAGTATGCTGATACCCCATATGTGGGGGTAAACCACTATTTTGACGCATGGCAGAGCTGGAAAGGGAAGGAGCGCCTTTTTCAAATGCAGATTTTGATGGAATGGTCTGCGGGTGTCATGTCACGTTTGGAGAGCCCCTGATGTGCCTAAACAGTAGAAACCCCCCACAAGTGACTCCATTTTGGAAACTAGACCCCCCAAGGAACTTATCTAGATGTGTGGTGAGCACTTTGAACCCCCAAGTGCTTCACAGAAGTTTATAACGTAGAGCCGTGAAAATAAAAATATCATATTTTTTTCCACAAAAATAATCTTTTTGCCCCCAAATTTTTATTTTTATAAGGGTAACAGGAGAAATAGGACCCCAAAAGCTATTGTGCAATTTGTCCTGAGTACGCTGATATCCCATATGTGGGGGGGAACCACTATTTTGACGCATGGCAGAGCTCGGAAGGGAAGGAGCACCGTTTTTAAATGCAGACTTTGATGGAATGGTCTGCGGGTGTCATGTCGTGCTTGGAGAGCCCCTGATGTGCCTAAACAGTAGAAACCCCCCACAAATGACCCCATTTTGCTAACTAGACCCCCCAAGGAACTTATCTAGATGTGTGGTCAGCACTTTGAACCCCCAAGGGCTTCACAGAAGTTTATAATGTAGAGCCGTGAAAATAAAAAAATCATATTTTTTTCCACAAAAATTACCTTTTTGCCCCAAATCTTTATTTTTCTAAGGGTAACAGGAGAAATAGGACCCCAAAAGCTATTGTGCATTTTGTCCTGAGTACGCTGATACCCCATATGCGGGGGAGAACCACTGTGATCGCCTTACTGCGATCTTTGGGAGGCACAATGAACAAATCCACAAAAGGTGAAGAATTGGTTTTCTTTTTTGCGCCGTTCCTCGTGCGGTATTAGTGATTAGGCGACTTTATTCCTCGGATCGGTGCGATTACAGCGATACCAGATTTACACCCTTTTTTCATGTTTAGCTTCTGTCACACACTAAAAGATGCTTTTTCTTGGAATAATTTTTTGTAAGAAATTTTTGCATCGCCGTATTTTGAGAGCTATAATTTTTCCATATTTCGGCCGACAGAGTTATCTGTGGGCTTATTTTTTGCGGGACGAGCTGACGTTTTTATTGGTACCATATTCAGGCACATAACGTTTTTTGATTGTTTCCTATTCCGATTTTTGTGGAATCAGAATGAACAAAAACCAGCAATTCAGGAATTGTTTTTTTTTTCCTCCGTTCCGTGTGTGGTAAAATTGATAAAGCAGCTTTATTCTTCGGGTCACTACGGTTACGGCGATTCCTCATTTATATATTTTTTTTTATGTTTTGGCGTTTTTTTACACAATAAAAAATTTTATAGAAAAAAATAATTATTTTTGCATCAGTTTATTCCGCGAGCTATAACTTTTTTATTTTTTTGCTGATGATGTTGTATAGTGGCTTGTTTTTTGCGGGACAAGATGACGTTTTCAGTGGTACCATGATTATTTATATCTGACTTTTTGATCGCGTGTTATTGCACTTTTTCCAAGCGGTATAATGATACCGCTTGGAAAAAGTATAATTTACTACTTTTTTGTGTTTTTTTTTACGGCTTTCACTGAAGGGGTTAACTAGGGTTAAGCTTTTATAGATGGGATTTTTACGGACGTGGCGATACCTAACATGTGTATGTTTTTTGTTTTTTATTTTTTTTATTACATAAAAATGTGTATTTTTTAGGGGATTTTTTTAAAATTATTTTTTAATATTTTTTTTACAATTTTTTTAAAAAAATGATTTTTTTTAACTTGTCCCTTTATGGGACTTTCACTTTTTTTACTTTTTATTGCAGTTACAATGCATTGCAATGCTCTGGCATTGCAATGCATTGCAACTATAGTGGAAGCTGCTGTGACATGATCACAGCAGCTTTCCGTAGCTAAATGACCCGGAGGTTGTCATGACAACCCCCGGGTCATCAAGGCAGAGATCGGCCCCTGCAAATACATTGCAGGGTGCCGATCTGAGGCAGAGGGAGCTCCCGACCCTCTGCCTCCCCCCCTGAGCTCTGCGATCACGCTCGATCGCAGCAGTCAGGGGGTTAACAGCCAGGGGCGGTGGGGGCTCCGCTCCTGGCTGTCAGTGCAGGAAGCCTGGCCACTGCAGCGCCGGCTCCTGCACTGATCGCGCTGGAGAAGCTGAAATTTCAGCTTCTCCTGCACGATCGCTGCTGTGTTTGGTCAGTCAGATTGACTGACCAAGCACAGCGCTGTAGGTGCGGGGACCGACGGCAAAGGTCCCCGCACCGCTTGCCGTGCCTGTCAGCTGTCTGTGACAGCTGTCGGCACTGATCTACCACTGCGTGTTTACACGCAGTGGTAGATCAAAGCCATGACGTGCAGAGTCCGTCCTGGTGCCGGAACTGACACCTTGCCATGACGGACTCTGCACGTCAGTGGACATTAAGGGGTTAAACTGATAGGACTTGATTTGTAAAGGCACACACCTGTCTATATAAAGCCCCCGTTACACTAAGGCAGGCGTCACACTGCCGAGTTTGATGCGAGTTAGTTGCACGACTTTCTCACATCAACACCTGGCACGGCCGCCCGCTCTCGGACCAGAGTGTGCGGCTGCATGTATTTCTATGCAGCCGCACACTCGGGTCTGAGAGCGGGCGGCCGTGCCGGGTGTTGATGCGAGAAAGTCGTGCGACTAACTCGCATCACACTCGCCAGTATGACTCCGGCCTAAGCGAGATCGCTGAAGCGTCACCGATTTTTGTGACACAACAGCGACCTAGCCAGCGATCTCGCTTAGTGTTACACGCAGCGATGACCGGCCCCCCTGCTGGTTATCGCTGATCGTCGTTGAATGTCCTGGACCATTTTTTCATCGTTGGTCTCCCACTGGCCAGCGCACATCGCTGCGTGTGACAGCGGGAGACCAACGATCAGCTAGCTGGTATCCAATGTACATATCAGGTAATTAAGCACCGCGCTGCACCTAGTTACCCGATATGTACCCTAGTTACCAGCTCTCAGCTTCTGCTGTAGAGCACTGGGAGCCGGTAGCTAGGGTACATATCGGGTAACTAGGTGCCGTGCAGCGCTTAGTTACCCGATGTGTACATTGGATACCAGCGTGCTCGCTGGTCCTGATCGCTGGTGAGTCTGCCCATGTGACAGTTCACCAGCGATCAGCTAACGATGTCCCAGCGATCCCATCCACATCGTATCATTGGTGGGATCACTGGGACATTGAAGAGTGTGACGGGACCCTAAGACCTCACAGCTCACAGTGCATATCAGACCAAATGAGAATCATGAGGTCAAAGGAACTGGCCAGGAAGCTCAGAGACAGAATTGTGGCAAGGCACACATCTGGCCAAGGTTACAAAAGAATTTCTGCAGTACTCAAGGTTCCTAAGAGCACAGTGGCCTCTATGATCCTTAAATGGAAGAAGTTTGGGACCACCAGAAATCTTCCTAGACCTGGCCGTCCAGCCAATCTGAGCAATTGTGGGAGAAGAGCCTTGGTGAGAGAGGTAAAGAAGAACCCCAAGATCACTGTGGCTGAGCTCCACAGATGCAGAATGTAGATAGGAGAAAGTTCCACAAAGTCAACTATCACTGCAGCCCTCCACCAGTCGGGACTTTATGGCAGAGTGGCCCAACGGAAGCCTCTCCTCAGTGCAAGACATATGAAAGCCCGCATAGAGTTTGTTAAAAAGTCATGTGGGAATCCCAGACTATGAGAAGTAAGATTCTCTTCTGATGAGACGAAGATAGAACTTTTTGGTGATAATTCTAAGCCGTATGTATGGAGAAAACCAGGCACTGCTCATCACCTGCACAATACAATCCCAACCAACAGTGAAACATGGTGGTGGCAGCATCATGATATGGGGTTATTTTTCAGCTGCAGGGACAGGACGACTGGTTGCATTTGAAGGAAACATGAATGTGGCCAAGTGCAGAGATATCCTGGATGAAAACCTCTTCCAGAGTGCTCTGGACCTCAGACTTGACTGAAGGTTCACCTTCCAACAAGACAATGACCCCAAACACACAGCTAAAATAACAAAGGAGTGGCTTCAAAACAACTCTGTGACCATTCTCGACTGGCCCAGCCAGAGCCCTGACCTAAACCCAATTTGAGCATCTCTGGAGAGACCTGATAATGGCTGTCCTCCAACGTTCACCATCCAACCTGATGGAACTGGAGAGGATCTGTAAGGAAGAATGGCAGAGGATCCCCAAATCCAGGTGTGAAAAACTTTTTGCATCATTCCCAAGAAGACTCATGGCTGTACTAGCTCAAAAGGGTGCTTCTACTCAATACTGAGCAAAAGGTCTGAAGACTTATGACCATGTGATATTTCAGTTTTTTCTTTTAATAAATTAGCAAAAATTTCTACATTTCTGTTTTTTTTCAGTCAAGATGGGGTGCAGAGTGTACATTAATGAGAAAAAAATGAACTTGAATTTGAATTTACCAAATGGCTGCAATGAAACAAAGAATGAAAAATTTAAAAGGGGTCTGAATACTTTCCGAACCCACTGTAGTATAAAAGAACATTGCTGTGATATTACATGACCAATGGGAGCACATTAGCACCCGGTAATGTAGTATCACATCACTCAGATTGCGTGGGCAGATATTGCCTGTGTGAATAATAGAGGGAATGCGTCTGCCAATCATTGCCGAACTCCCAGTCCGACAGCAAAGATAAGAGAAACTTCTGATCTCTGCTGTTTAGCCCTGTGTGGTGTGATCAATACTAACTGTGGCATACATGAGAAGAAGCAAAATGGAAGGGGGCTTCTAACGTCATGCCCATCATCTTAGATGTGGAGACAGTGCTGGGTCCATTGAAGCACCCTAGGGGCTATCCTTTAGTTTCCAGAACACACGTAGGTTATAATAAAATACGTAGCACAAATTGATACCTTGGATCTAAATCATAGATCTATTGCTGACATTCTTTCTTGCTACCAAATACCATAGAAATGAATAATTTCATTGTCAGACCTCAAGGAAACTTATGCCAGACAGGGCAGCACCTGATTTGATGCATCGGACGCAAGGCGGAAAGGTCAGAAAGTAGTTTTATTCCTCTCTCGACTGCCCAAATCACGCACCTAGGAAGCTGAGCATTTTTTATACAGTATTGACAACAGAGGCGCAGCATGAGGATGACTCATAGCATTAACCAAGGAGAGAGATATTTAATATTTTATCATATTGCTATCATTAGCCGGCAGCTACGTAACCAATCGCTGTCACAATGCGACATTGAGACCTTGCTGGGCAACACACCAACACCTCTTATCTAAAAAAATAACCAAAACCATGCACCTATAAATGTCCAGAAGTATTTATTTAGGTCACCAATTAAAGCAAAATCAGGATAAACGTTTGCTCTTTTCTTGAGGTTCCGAACAAATGTTTATTTTAATACATCATTTGTATCAATAATACCTGAAACGCAGTCCCATGTGGTCGGAGCAAATTTATTTCTAAGTATCCTGTGTTTTGATTCAGCCATTTCTCCTTGTAAGACTTCTAGTCTGGTTGCATAGCAATAAGCGCCTGCTATGTATTGTGCCGATTTAGGACACACTAGGAGGAATCGTGCCAAGACTGTTGCAAAATGTGCATAATAATTGAGTATATAATTTTTTTTTAATGTTTCTTAAAAAGAGCCATAAAGTGCATTAAATTTACTGAATATACACAGAAAATTATATATATTTGTTAAAAAAAAAAAAACAACAACAACACATACGCCTGCCTTGAGTTTTTTCCTTTAAAGGAGATAAAAGGTGTCCGATATGCCTGGCAAGTAGCACCAACTTTTTCAATATCAATTGCATAAATAAATATATTACTACTAAAATAATAAATGTGGTATAAAGTACTGTGCAAGGGAAATGATAACATCAGTTAAATAACATTGGTTTAAGTCTGTCATTCACATGATTGATAATACGCATAGGACATAACCTCTATGCACTCTAATTATAGGAACTCAGAACCAAGGGGGTATCCCACGGACTGCAAAGGAGGCAATTCATGACACCTCAGCTTGGGGAGCAGGAGCGTCAAAACTTGGGCAGATGGTCCCTTGTGGCCAGGCTGGACATTTCCTATCTACTATAGGAAAGGTTGGTTGATAGAATAAAGGTGCTCACCCCTAATTAGCCCACCGTCCAGTTATTACAATCCATACTGTCTTGGAAATTTGAGATCAGGACCGGGCATATAAAAGATGGGTGACACAATTGAAAGATGTTCACATACCGTAGAATGTAAGTCCGCAAGGACAGGGTCCTCTCCCCTCTGTACCAGTCTGTCATTGTAAATTTATTTACTGTAAACAATATCTATAACTTTGTAAGTAACTTCTCATGTACAGCACCATGGAATTAATGGCGCTATATAAATAAATAAATAATAATAATAATAATGTGGGGGTCAGTTTCAGCTGAATGTGATCCATAATTTCTCCTTCCCCAAGGAAACAGAAGAATAGCATTACATGGAAACATTTAAGTATTTCTGTTATTCTCCCTCTTTTATTTTATAACTGTTTTGCTTATTTGTGTCACTATTTTTCTCTTCTTATACCTTTTCTTCTAAGCACTGTACCAAGTGTGTGATGAGTGATAGCAGCGTGTTGTGTATCCAGAGTGTATGGACTGTGTTGGGGTGTAATTCATGCTCATTTCGAAGCTTATAACAGAAGTTGAGTACAAGATGGAGTAAGAGGAGATAAATTAACCCTTGGAGGCGCACCCCACGTCACGTGCCGAGAAGTGTCTGCGTGACATTCCTAAATTGATGCTTTTGGTGCATTTTTCCTTCTACTTGTATATCTATACTACACAGACCTACATAAGGGTATGCACACTCATAACCAGGTCATAACTGGTGTGTCAGTGACCCATCTGCTGATCTGATAAGATTTTTTGCAAACATGTTTCAGATTACTCAGGGTGTGATGATCTAAGATAGCCTTCAAGGGGTAGTCTCAAGTTTGGAAAAGAATGATCCCCTGTGCATGGGATAAAGAATACATTTCCGATTGATGGGGTCTGATGGCTGGGAATGCAGCACTCAGCTATCTGCTGCAGTTACATTAAGGCCGGGATCACACATGCGAGGAATACGGCCAAGTCTCGCATGTTAATTCCCGGCACTGCCGCTGGCCTCGGGAGCGGAGCGTGCAGCTCCATGTATTGCTATGCGGCCGCACGCTCCACTCCCGAGGTCGGGAATTAGCATGCGAGACTCGGCCGAATTCCTCGCATGTGTGATCCCGGCCTTAAGAATGAATGGAGCACGATTTATTCAGATCTCTGGTTCTCAGGATCGGTGAGGTCCCAGCAGTCACGAAGTTATTTTCTATCCTATAGATAGTCGATAATTTCCACACTTGTAAATACCCATGAAAGATTACAGGAATATAAAAAGCTGAAAGAATGATTTGTTGCAGAAATCTCTCGGACTTAAAGGGATTGTCCACACTTGAGAATCCTGTGCATGCACTATTTGGGTTCTCCAGGGCTGGGAGCTGGTGGATGCAATTATGTGATTTGCAGTCACACGCCAACTAGACATGCACTGCTGGCCTCACTAAATGAAAGTGTATTGAGCGAGGTCAGACAAAAATCACTGGAGAATCCAGACAGCGTGCAGTGTGCACGATGGGAGGATTCACAATTCTGCAGTCACATAGAGGGATTGTAAGCTTAAATCCCCAACTTTGGACAACCCTGTTAAAATCTGTTCTTTACCTGTGAAAGCTGTAGTTTCTGCAGTGTGTGAATTGTGACTCGCACCACATGTGTGGGTACCAGGGCTATGGGGTACTCGGTACCGAGCCCATAGAAGTCTATGGGAGTTGTCACTGGCAGCGGGACTCGGTCCGTGGCCCTGGCGGTCATGCAATGGGGGATATTTACAGGGGATTTGTAGTTAATTTGTGACGCCACCTGTGGTGTCTGATCAATTGGACCAGCGCTGCTATTAGGATCTTCACAGGGGATGTTATGGGGGCAGCTGGGTGGTAAGTCTCCCACAGGTGAGACTGGTCCCTGGAAGTCTATGGTGATGATGCAGGGTGTAGTTAAGAATTCAGTCACACACAATGCAGCTTCTTTCCATACCTTTACTTGTAGGTGTTTCAGGCAGGTCCCGGGGAGCTGGTCGGGGTGGAGAATGCACATTCAGGATAACTGCTGAGCAGGTTAGAGGCCTCCTTTACTTCATATGTATATGAGTCCAAACTTCCATGAAGCGAAGTTAACTCTGCAATCTCCAGCTTTTCTCAATAGCTGCAACGCCCGGCTGACATTGTGGTAGAGCCTTCTATGTCTCTGATCATCAGATGTTGGCAAGAACGAAGTCCTTCTATGCTTGGCCTAGCTAAAAGTCCTTGTTCCCCTGACTCCGTTTACGTATCAGCGCTTAGGGCTACCTCCTGCGACCTGTGGTCCAGAAAGCCTCCGGTTATCTTGTTACTAGGCGTGAAGCACTAGCAACGCTTCAGACCCCGGTGTCCGGTGAATTAGTGCAGGTAATCTGGTACCTGAAGCACTTCTCTCTGTCTTCTCCACTGTGCCCTTCGCCCTGCTCTCGCTCTTAACATAAGCACTTGTAGCTTTGATGGGAATGTCAGCTTTCTCCAGAGCTCACTGAACAGCTCTCAGTATCTTCCAAGTCCAGACTGAACTGACACTGAACTGCACTGTCCTAAGACAGGAAGCTGACTGACTGGGAATGACTCACTCCTGAGTCTCCCAAGGCTTGAATATCTGAACACTGACTGATCTGAGCTCTGCTACGTGTCACTTCCTCTTATACCCTTGATGGGTGTGTCTGAAAGTGTGAGTGACGTGAATGGATATCAAGCTTTTGCGGTTACCTTCCTGTGCACTTTCCTGGATTATGTGTGCCTGACATAGCTGGGCCACACATCCCCCCTTGGTTAAACACAGCACTCCCGGGCTGTAAAAGAGAAAAAGAAAAACATTTTTGTTTTGCATTTAACATAAACATTTAACTCATCCCATCCGGGAGGTGAGGAATCTTTAACGTTACAATTTGTACATTAGAAAAAATACAAAAGTATCAAAGTATCAAAACATTTCCATAAATACTAGATAATATTCTTGTGGAGGACCCGCACCAAAAACCTCCCACGTGGGTCCTGGGTGGGCTGCAGGACTTCTGACTGCAGACCTCACTCTAGGCCACACCATACGGGTTTTTCTTCAGAGGTAGTTCAAGGCTTTGTGTAAAACCAAGATAAGGCACCGTAGTGCAAACTATTTACAATACAAGTTCTTGGGCTGGCACAGTCCACAGCCACGCAGTCCATGCATAATAAAAGACACATATATATATATATATCAAGTAATCACATTATACTTTAACTCTTATTAAAGTGCGAAAATCTTCTTTTATAACATCTTTATCAAACTTCATACAATTTGTCAATAACCGTAAACCCTGTTTGGGTCTTGCTAAACTAGTTTACTAGGACTACTCTTGATAACGAATAGGCAACCTTCCTTTCGTTGTACGTTCTGACCTACGTGGAGTGGTGTCAAGTGTAGTAGTCTCTAGCCTATCTGCTCTGTGTACCGGCGAACTATAGATACGACTCCACCTCTCTAGGGATCTGGCAAGCATGCTAGCAACTGGGCGATGCGGTACTGCTTCACCAGGGGATTCCACTTCTTGTGGTGCTGCACCTTGTGGTTCCGCTTCTTGGGGTTCTGCCGGAACAGGTCCCTCTGGAACTGGCTCTACTGGCACGATTGGTATGACTGGATGTAGAGACTCTTCTTGCGATTGATAAAACTGCAGCACAGGAATGATTACAGCATCTCCCACTCTGGGCCAATCCGCAGGTAGATCTCCCAGATCCGTATGTATGACCGCTTCATCATTCTCTTCCTGAAGGACAACAGGTTCTTCCTCACGAAGCTTTAATGGGCCCGGACACAACTTTAGATGATCTCTAGACACAGTTGCAGTCGTTTTTCCTCCATCCTTGCTGATGGTACAGGTTTTTCGGTTATCAAATTTGGAATTTTGCACGACATATGGCTCCTGTTCCCACTGATCATCCAATTTGTGCATTCTTCTTTTTCTTTTTAGCACAATTTCTCCAGGCATTAAAGGCTTAGCGGGAGCATTTTTGTTGTAGTTCTTCTCTTGCCTTTCTCTTACTTTATTGAGACTGTCTTCTACGCAGGCTTGTACTCTCCTGTACTGTTCCTGTCGATTCGTGTCCCAATCTTCAGCATTGTCATCAGCCTCTGGTTCTACCACACCAAGTTCCAAATCCATTGGCAGTCTTCCTGGTCTTGCTCTCATAAGGTAGGCTGGAGTGCAGTTGGTGGAACTTACTGGTATATGGTTGTACAAGTCGACCAGGTCAGGTAACAAGTCTGGCCACCGATTTCTTTCTTCCAGTGGTACAGATTTCAGTAAATCCATGACAATGTGATTCATCTTTTCACAAAGGCCATTGGTTTGAGGGTGGTACGATGTTGTTCTGATCTTCTTACACCCATACAAGTGACAGAATTCCTGAAACAGTTCAGCTTCAAAGGCTGGACCTCGATCAGTCAGTACCTGCTCTGGATATCCGTGTGGTCTACAGAAACTTGCTTGGAAGATCTTGGCTGCTGTCTCTGCTGTCAGATCTTTGACCAGGGCGACCACCAGAAATTTGGAATAGTGATCCACCATGGTCAGGGCATACGAGTATCCCGACCTGCTTGGTGACAACTTGACATGGTCCAATGCCACGATCTCCAAGGGACGAGTCGTCTGGATAGGCTGCAGGGGTGCCCTCTGACTACAGTAGTCTTTTCGTCTGAGGCCACAGGGTCCACAATTCCGGCACCACTTCTCGATGGAGTTGCGCATCCCTACCCAGTAGAACCGACACTCAACAGGGTCTCCAGCTTTTTCCAGCCAAAGTGTCCCGCTTGATCGTGGTAGGCTTCTAACACCATTTGGATGTCTGCTCTGGGAACCACTATCTGCCAAACCATCTCATGGGTCCTTGGGTCGACGTATCTCCTGCACAACTTCTCACGGTAGATGAACAACGGCTTCTCTCGTTCCACAGGAGCTTTGCTGGTATAGGTGCATCTTTCTCCAAGGAGGAACCTTCCTGTCTTATCAACTCCTTGATACGGCTGACCACTGGATCGCTGTCTTGAGTCTCCTTCCAGCTGTGATGAGGTAAAGGGTTTACCGTCTTGTCACACCGTTTTCTGTGGGCTCGTTGTTCATTGATCATCCCATTTCTGTGGAACGCAGGTATCTCAATTTCTTCCAGGTCGTCCGATTCTTCCTCCGTGTCGGATTCATGCGGCATTCTGGACAAGGCGTCAGCGTTGGCATTTTTACGGCCTGCCCGGTACTTGATGGTAAATTGATAGTTTGACAGCCGAGCCATCCGACGTTGCTCCATGGCTCCCAGCTTGGCTGTTTCCAGATGAGTCAAGGGGTTATTGTCTGTATACGCAGTAAACTTGTTGGAGGCAAGGTAATGTTTGAATCTTTCTGTAATGGCCCAGACCAGCGCCAGGAACTCCAGCTTGAAGCTGCTATAGTTTTCCGGGTTCCTCTCAGTTGGCCTGAGCTTTCTGCTTGCATACGCGATAACTTTTTCTTGGCCATTCTGCTTCTGACTGAGGACCGCTCCCAATCCTTCATTACTGGCATCGGTGTACAGCAGGAACGCTTGGCTGTAATCTGGGTAGGCTAAGATTTCATCGCCTGTCAGAATCTCTTTCATCTCTTTGAATGCCTCAGCTTGTTCTTTACCCCAATTGAATGGAGGGTTTCTGCTCTTGAGAGGTTGTCCTACCAGGAGGTCCTGTAAAGGCGCCGCTTTCTTGGTGTAATCTTTTACAAACCTCCTGTAGTAACCTGTTAGTCCCAAGAACTGACGCACCTCCTTTAGATTCTTCGGCTCCGGCCATTTCTGGATGGCTGTGACCTTCTCGGGGTCCGGCGCTCTCCTTCGGAACTGACAATATGTCCCAAGTACTGTACCTTCCGTTTGAGCAGATGGCACTTTGAGGGCTTCAGTTTCATCCCATACTTGGACAGTGACTCGAATACCTCTGCCAGGTGCTTCAGATGGTCCTCATACGTCTTGGAGTACACAATTACGTCGTCCAGGTACAGCAACACGGTTTCAAAATTGAGATGTCCCAGGCAGCTCTCCATCACTCTCTGGAATGTTCCTGGGGCACTGCTGAGGCCAAACGGCATTCTGTCAAACTCACAGAGTCCCATTGGGGTGGTGAAAGCAGTTTTCTCCCGATCCTCCTCAGCCACAGCTACTTGCCAGTACCCACTAGTAAGGTGAAGGGTAGAAAAGTAGTTAGCCGTTTTCAAAGCAGCTAAGGATTCCTCAATGCGTGGCAATGGGTATGCATCTTTATGTGTTATGCGATTTACTTGTCTGTAATCTACACACATTCTCATGCTACCATCCTTTTTCTTAACTAGAACTAGAGGTGCTGCCCAGGGGCTACAACTATCCCGTATCACCCCGGCTTTCTTCATGTCACGCAACATTTCCTTAGCTTTTTGATAGTGGGCTGGAGGTATAGGCCTGTATCGCTCTTTGATGGGATGATGACTGCCTGTAGGGATATGATGCTGTACTCCCTTAATTGTCCCAAAGTCAAGTGGGTGCTTGCTAAATACCTGTGCGTACTCTTGTACCACCCGTAGTACTCCCTGTTTCTGGTGGACGGAAGTGGTGTCTGTCCCTATATGAAGCTGCTGACACCAATCCGCTACCGGGGTTGCCGGATCATTATCCTCCGCTGGTTGGCGGGAGGCTAAGGACTCGGTTGTGAGGATAGAATTGTTATCTACGGCATGTAATTTAGCAACTGTGGCATAACGTGGTAAATTTACTTCATCGTCTCCCCAGTTGAGAAGTCGTACTGGTACTCTCCCATTTATTACTTCCACTACCCCCCTAGCAGTCAAGAGTGTAGGTCTGTGCTCTGAACGATGGGGCTCTACTACTGCTTGGTAGTTCTGTCCTCTCAGACCCATGGCTGCTCTACACCATATTAACATTTCACTCATTGGGGGTATTACAATGGGATTCGGGTCCGTGACCCGTACATTACCGATTTCACCATCTGTAAGCTTCGCTTGCTGCTGGCACATCAGGGCCCGGATCTCCCTCTGGATCACTCCCTTTTGCTTTGGCTTGGCAACTTCAGCGAGCTGTTGGAGCAAAAACACAACTTCTCCCAGACAGTTACTGATAATGTTAGTACCTAATATCACATTTAAGCCGTTTTCCTCATTCACAGTCTTTACCACTAAGAGTCCCTGATCCTCCAACTCTACTCTGCCCACCTTTACGTTCACGTTTTTGGCTCCGAGTACTTCAACAGGGAGACCATTAGTGGCGTACACTGTAAAGTCAGGGCTCGGGGGCTGGAGACTGTCCATGGACCAAAATTTATTATAAAGGACATCAGGTATGATGGTCACCTGAGATCCAGTGTCCAGCAGTGCAGGGATTGCAATCCCGTCCAGAATTATGGACAGGTAGGGCCGTCCTCCCACAAATCTGCGGTTCCAGTCTAAGGGCCTGATGAGTCTACTCCTGGGTGTTGGCCCTCGGACCCAGGATCGGCTCGTTTAAAGGACATTGCTGAGCCATATGACCTTTTTGGTTGCAGCGGTAGCAGATGATCTCTCGGCGAGGATGGTGCTGATCAGGAGTCGCTCCTGGGGGTGGCGTGGTCCTCCTCCGGTGAGGCGACGTCCTCCATTTCCTCCGGTTCATCCAAGGGACATCCTCTGGACAGTCGGCAAGTAGGATCTTTCCTCCTTCTTCTTTCCGCAGTTGCAGGGCATTCATTACAGTGGCCAGGTTCTTAGTCAGCTGGCGCACTTCTGAGCGCAGACATTCCAACTCGCTAGGGGGCGCCACCTGCGTTTTAGCTTCTGCCACCTGCGGGGAAAAGGTGGGTACTGCCGGCTTAAAAGTGGCTTCACCCGGGTGATACGGAGTTGCCACCTCAGGCTTTTCCAAGGGTCGCAGTCCTTTTATTGCCATGTCCTTTAGGGCATCAAAGGTGGCATCAGGATGATCCAAGGACCACCAGTTTACAGTCCTGCCTTCCGCTGGAGACCTCAGTCCCCGTACAAATTGTTCTTTCAACATCTTGCTTTCATCAATGGCACTTGTAGGGTTAGCCTGTTTGAGAGCTCGCAGGGCCCCCTGTAGTCGGCAGGCGTAGTCCCTAATACTGTCACCTGGTCTCTGGGAACACTGATAAAATGCCATCCGGAGATCCGTTTCTGTGCGGTCCTCAAAGATGGCCTGTAGCTTTAAGAGAATTGCAGGTACCGACTCCTGGTCTGCAGTGGTCCAAGTCTCCACTTCTCTCTCAGCCGCACCAGCTAACTGTCCTATTACCACTGCAGCTTTTTGCTTCTCAGTCATTGAGTACATGTCCAGAATACTACATATTTTCCGTTTAAACCCTGGCAGGGTGTCGGGCTCGCCGCTGTACTGAGGGAGCCACTTCGCTCCAGGCATGTATGGGAGCGTTAGCGGCATGAGTGGGACCACAGGACCAGGTGAGGGGCCTGCACCTCCATCCTGCACTACAACGCCAAGCGGTGGGCTATTGGGGCCACCGGCTGGGGCCGCTCTGTCTGCCGGTTGCTGCGACATGCTGGTGCTCCCCTGTTTGATCGGAGCCTACCTCTTTCAAAGGCTGCAGCGTCGCAGGCACAGCGGTGGAGACAGGACCTTTGTCGCTGGCGCTCTGATGTCAGAGCGTTCACTTCCGCTCACACAGGACCTGCCGCCACGTCAGAGCTGGGGGCGGGGCTAGGGAACCAGCGCGCTCTTTCAGGTACGCCCACAAATGCACGCCCACCTTCTTCACCAGCGCCTCTGGGGCGCGAATATGGCGGTAAAAATGGCGGTATTTGGCGCCAAAGGTGACAAACAGCAAACAGTCTTTTTCTGCAATAAACAGTTCAATAGGCACACAGGACTCACAATTGCAAGCTTTCGTATCCTGTTCGTGACGCCAAGTTTTAGATGACTCACACCACATGTGTGGGTACCAGGGCTATGGGGTACTCGGTACCGAGCCCATAGAAGTCTATGGGAGTTGTCACTGGCAGCGGGACTCGGTCCGTGGCCCTGGCGGTCATGCAATGGGGGATATTTACAGGGGATTTGTAGTTAATTCGTGACGCCACCTGTGGTGTCTGATCAATTGGACCAGCGCTGCTATAAGGATCTTCACAGGGGATGTTATGGGGGCAGCTGGGTGGTAAGTCTCCCACAGGTGAGACTGGTCCCTGGAAGTCTATGGTGATGATGCAGGGTGTAGTTAAGAATTCAGTCACACACAATGCAGCTTCTTTCCATACCTTTACTTGTAGGTGTTTCAGGCAGGTCCCGGGGAGCTGGTCGGGGTGGAGAATGCACATTCAGGATAACCGCTGAGCAGGTTAGAGGCCTCCTTTACTTCATATGTATGTGAGTCCAAACTTGCATGAAGCGAAGTTAACTCTGCAATCTCCAGCTTTTCTCAATAGCTGCAACGCCCGGCTGACATTGTGGTAGAGCCTTCTATGTCTCTGATCATCAGATGTTGGCAAGAACGAAGTCCTTCTATGCTTGGCCTAGCTAAAAGTCCTTGTTCCCCCTGACTCCGTTTACGTATCAGCGCTTAGGGCTACCTCCTGCGACCTGTGGTCCAGAAAGCCTCCGGTTATCTTGTTACTAGGCGTGAAGCACTAGCAACGCTTCGGACCCCGGTGTCCGGTGAATTAGTGCAGGTAATCTGGTACCTGAAGCACTTCTCTCTGTCTTCTCCACTGTGCCCTTCGCCCTGCTCTCGCTCTTAACATAAGCACTTGTAGCTTTGATGGGAATGTCAGCTTTCTCCAGAGCTCACTGAACAGCTCTCAGTATCTTCCAAGTCCAGACTGAACTGACACTGAACTGCACTGTCCTAAGACAGGAAGCTGACTGACTGGGAATGACTCACTCCTGAGTCTTCCAAGGCTTGAATATCTGAACACTGACTGATCTGAGCTCTGCTACGTGTCACTTCCTCTTATACCCTTGATGGGTGTGTCTGAAAGTGTGAGTGACGTGAATGGATATCAAGCTTTTGCGGTTACCTTCCTGTGCACTTTCCTGGATTATGTGTGCCTGACATAGCTGGGCCACACAATTGATATTTCCAAACCATACATTTACAGTCATGGAATAATATGTGCAAAAATCTGCCACTTAACACTAAGCCATGCTCACATTGCAGTATGGTGGTCAGAATTTTGCATCAAGATTTGTAAATCAAATCCCGGAATGGAATCTACAGATAGAAAAATTGTTATGGAAGATTTGCACGGCATCTGTTTTGTCCTCTTTCAGATGGCCAGAATGCAGGCATATCTTAGTAATCACATAAAGCCTACAATTCCTGGCCCGACTGCAGGCTTCTGAACTCCACAATCAGTATAATTGGATAAATAATGGTTAATTATGAATGGTATAATTAACGCCAATCTGGGTTGGTAGTCTCACTATCAGGCTAGGACTTGCGGTAATAATACAGATGCTAAAACGTACCCACATTACGGATGACTGAATGTGGATTTTGGCTTAAAAAAAAATACGGATATGTAGATGGCCTTAAAACCCAAATTACCAGGAACCAATGGAGTAACAGATACTAGAAGATAAAGCTTGGCTTACAAAACTGAAAAAAAAAAAAAAAATAGAAAGGAAAGATCAAAATCGGCCTCAAAGATAAGGAACCTCAACCTCCAAGTTCTTATTTAGTTTACAGACACGTTCTTAAAGGGCGCAGTCAGACGACCGTAAAAATTGGACGGCAATGCACGGACTGGCTGGCGGCTCTCCCGACCAGAAAATGACAGCTGCCTAGAAATACATGAAGCTGTCACATTCGGGTAGGGAGAGCCACCAGCCTGTCTGTACATTGTGGTCCAATTTATTCGGCCGTCTGATTGTGTCCAAAGTGGACCTGGCATCGGGATTCACCTCTCGAAGGTATTGGGAGCGCTTTATGAGCCACCTAATGCCCTTTTAATGATGTCTCTATTAGCCCTTAATGCAAAATATAAGTGTTTAAAAACTAAGTTTAATTGTCCCTGGACTAGTCCGGGATGGCTGTCAATCAAAGCCACTGTGCACTGGGAGCATGCCCACAGCAGTGTCACCAACATCCTGACATGTGCAGAGACAGCAGGGAGGAGAGGCCATCCTGCTTTGCCACCTTGCACACGCCGTGATGTCAGTGACACTGCTGTGAGCATGCTCCCAGTGCGCAGTGGCTTTGATTGACAGCGACCCTGGACTAGTCCAGGGACAATTACACTTACGAGTCTATACACAAAAAACAAAAGGAGCCATATAACCCATTCAATATAAAATAGTATATATTTTTTATTATAGCTTGATATACAAAAAATTCATTAATCAACATACATCTATTAAAAGACACATATAATCTCATAAATGTGATTACGGTAGTTTTTAAACACTACGGTACATTTAGCATTAAAGGGGGTATCAGGAGGCTGCTAAATCGCTCCTATTACTGTCTAGAGGTAAATCCTGATGACAGGTTCCCTTACATTAAGCATACTTTAAGACGTCCATGATCATCGGTAATATCACCAATCACAATGCACGGACTGTCCGAACGTTCCCCGACCCGAGCACGACTGCCTCTTAGAAATATATGAAATGGTCACGCTTGGGGTCAGACATGGGCGACCAGTCCGTGCATTGTGATCCCAGATCTGACCCATGATTACGGACATCTGAAAGAGCCGTAAGACTAAATAGTCACTGGATCCGTGCACTTAGCCTACAGTTTATGATGGGAGCTTTTTCTGATGTATTTTTTACCATTCTCAATGCCCCCATTCATCAGATGGAGGCCAAAAGTGTGTTCTCTTTGCCTCTGACTGTTTACTACAGTATATAGGAAAGCGGCAACAGACGGCACTGCCCTACACAGACACATTCTATTATATTAATAATATATATATATACCCATTGTAAAAATTATACATATATATATAATATATATATATATATATATATATATATATATATATATATATATATATATAAAATAAATTAGAGCAGCACAAAGAAAGAGTCCAGGTGCAGAGCCCCCAGGCAAATACCAAACCTCAATTATGAATATCCAGAAAATTTGGAGTCAGCACACAGTTTGTAGTGAAAAAGAGCTATTTAATAAGCCCAAAAGGTGCAAACCTCCTGAGCAAATGAGTCCGAAATTGAGCACAAATGCGGTCTGTACCCTGCAATCTCCAAATTCACCTATCCGAGTTGGATCTTTTCGTTTAGCCATTAGCCCAGAAGTCAAAATTGCTCTTAGCAATTACCATATTATTTCTCCGGACGTGGACGCCATTGTTGCCAAGTTTTCAACGGAAAGGAGACTTGAGCCACTCACATGCGGCTGATAGTTATGTATGGCCACAGTCAGGTGCCCTTTTTTTTTTTATACATGAAAAAAAAAGGATTGTTTTTCCTCCGTGTCCTGATCAGTTTTTACCATTAACCAAAAAATAAAACTTATGGAGGTTTCTCATGCTTCACCTAGCAAACAGTCAGTGAATTACAGGCTGCAGAAGGATGCAACTAGGATTCCTTCAGTGAGCAGTCCGAGTCTTTAATTGATTTGAAAACTTGCAGTGGAGAGAAAAAAAAGTGACATGTGAACAGCGTCCTAGACCACAATGGGTACATGCAGGTGAACGCCGGCCATCTGACGTGTGTAGCCGGCTTTATTAGTAACTAGCTCCGTACCAATAGAGCATAGGAGGACCTTGTACTTGGCCAAACATGAAATGTCACAATAGTTTTCTTTGACTGATGACACGGCCGATGAACATAAAGAATTATCTTTATTGCTCAGTAAGTCGCTGTAAGTAATCACCAGGGACTGGCTTTTAAAGTAGTCATTCAAATGTGCAAGACCCGGCTTAAAAGGTTAAAAAATAAGGTGCGATTATTTATCAATGCCGCTGTCATAAATGGAACGACTTGGTAGAAGCCGAAGCTGTGACCTAAAGGATTTCCAGAATTGTTTCACGTTCTAGCAAGTCATTAAGTAACAATGTAAGAACATCGCTTCTCCTCCCAGAAACTGAGCCTCATCCCCATCTTACCTGCCAATCCTAGCGTCACAGTGGCCAGAAGGAGCCCCTTGATGAGGCTAGCCGAGCCGGGGTCGATCATGCTTCTTCACCATCCATCCATCCTCCTTTTTGGGCTTCACCGTATCCGGTAAAGTCTGTTTAATAGGAATTAATCCAAGTGCTTGGTGGATCTCCTAACCCTTGATCTGCAGGTCAGCTCCTAGCCATGAACTTCTCCAGCTGATCGATAAGTCCTACTAATGACCATGCAACCTCATTGACGGATGGGTTTCTATGGGTTGTGGGTATCTACGCTAAAGCAACAGATGATGAGGCTTGGAATATATGCATGGCAACCGTACACGCCAGCTACCAGCCTCCCATGGTTTATCTACTGCGGGGGAATCGACCCTATAATTTGCCTCCTATCTATGAACTGACACCTTAATCCAATAATCTCCAATTCTTCTACAATCCAGGTTGCAAGGAATCCCCCTGCTCTGTCTATTCTGTATGTAGATGATCCACACCAGGCAGGAGCAGCTCCTGCCACAGAGAACTCCAAGGTCTCCTCCTTTTCCTGAGAAATACAAAGTGCTGTCTGTACGAGGACCTATGGTGATGTGATGTGAGCAGCCACGTGACTAGGAGGAGTAGTCATCCCCAGTGTGCTGGAGGAGTAAGAGCTGGGAGGACTTCATACAAGTCTGATTCCTGCTGTAGGAATTCACCAGCATGTGCCTCACTTGTGAACTGATTCTGAGGCTACTCATTATCAGTGCCGCCACAGTGAGGCCCAAGAGTTAAGGGCCACACTACCACCCCCAAAGCAGCAGCAGCTTCTCTCATAGGACTGCAAAGGACCCATATACTGTTCTTACACAGCGACCCTTATTTCTGCGTCCGCCATTGAACTGCATATATGTCTTCGTTCACAAACTGCAGATCTGATGCAGAAATGTATCCTTTGTATAAACCTGAGTAAGGCCGGAGTCAGACACAACGTATAAAAAAATCGGTCCGATTTTGTCTGCTGAGAATCGCACTAATGTTCTCCGTATGTATCTGTATGTATCTGTATGCGATTTCCTCGCGTCTAAGTATCCGTGTAACATCCGTATGGCATTTCATTTCTCACTGCTTTTCCCTTTGAATTTAATGGCTCAATGGGCTGTAATGAGGAAAATGTGTGTGTATTTCTCACAAGTCCACTGATGGTCCGTGTGGTGTCCGTTTTTTTCTCACACCCATAGACTTGCATTGGCAAGACTAGGCTGATATTCGCTGCAAATCACAGCATGCTGCGATTTCACTCGCACGTATAATACGGACGAGAAAAAAACAGATGATGGGAGCTGCCCCATAGATTAACATTGGTCCGAGTGCAATGCTATTTTTTTTTTTTCTCGCACAGCACTCGTCCGTATTCCTCTCTAGTGTGACTCCGGCCTAATATTGTTTCTGCGGCAGAGGCACGGATTTCTAACATCACCTTCTGGATGAATGAGACGGTCATAAAAAATTCTGCGACAAATTAGCTACATGTGAATATGCCCTTAAATCTACATACAGATTCCTGCCAGCATATAGCAGCTGTGGTCGTACATCCGGTACGGTACCGGGAGGTATATCTGCTCATGGTACATTGTCAGCGCGTGACAGGGTTAACTCTCTAGCTGCCAGTGCATGACAATTGACAAGGATTTTTTGCACAGTTATACCATGCCAGGAATAAAGCATTTTGGTGCTCAGAGGGTTAAGATTACAATAGAGGTTCTCTCTGCTGTGCACACTAAATGGGGCTAATGTTATTCATGGATTGCAGAAATACAGGTAAAACAGACTGTGAGAGGATGAGGTTAAACACTATTCCAGACTAGAACAATTTTCATTAAAACGCACAGTTTACAATGGGTTGTCCACTTTTTTCTTTTTACTCCATTAGCATGCTCAGTTAAAAAAATAATGAAATCATCTATATACCCCCGACCTTCCCAGCGCTGCCTCTCCACCATTGCCCTTAGTCTTCACTGACATGGCTGCAGAGGCAAATTCCCAATCACAGCATGACCTTGTGACACTGACAGATGTATCAGCTCTGAGCCCAGGGAGGCTGGGGTTAATATTAAAAACCCATTTTTTTCTTCCTACAGGAGTTCTACAGCAGCAGAGGTGTGCATTATGATGTTCTGCAGCAGCTGAGGTTTGTATTGTGATGTTCTGCAGAAGCAGAGGTGTGTATGATGCTGTTCTGCAGTAGCGGAGGTATGTATTATGAGGTTCTGCAGAAGCGGAGGTGTGTATTATGAGGTTCTGCAGCAGCAGAGGTATGTATCATGAGGTTCTGCAGAAGCGGAGGTATGTATTATGAGGTTCTGCAGCAGCGGAGGTAAGTATTATGAGGTTCTGCACCAGCTGAGGTGTGTATTGTGATGTTCTGCAGAAGCGGAGGTATGTATTATGAGATTCTGCAGCAGCAGAGGTATATATTATGAGGTTCTGCACCAGCAGAGGTCTGTATGATGTTGTTCTGCAGCAACAGATGTATGTATTGTGATGTTCTGCAGAAGCGAAGGTGTGTATTATGAGGTTTTGCAGCAGCTGAGGTATGTATTATGAAGTTCTGCAGCAGCGGAGGTGTGTATTGTGATGTTCTGCAGCAGAGGAGGTATGTATTATGAAGTTCTGCACCAGCTGAGGTGTGTATGATGTTGTGCTTGAGCAGCAGAGGTGTGTATTGTGATGTTCTGCAGAAGCGGAAGTGTGTATTATGAGGTTTTGCAGCAGCGGAGGTGTGTATTATGAGGTTTTGCAGCAGCGGAGGTGTGTATGATGTTGTTCTGCAGCAGCGGAGGTGTGTATGATGTTGTTCTGCAGCAGCGGAGGTGTGTATGATGTTGTTCTGCAGCAGCGGAGGTGTGTATGATGTTGTTCTGCAGCAGCGGAGGTGTGTATGATGTTCTGCAGCAGCGGAGGTTTGTATTGTGATGTTCTGCAGCGGCGGAGGTGTGTATTATGATGTTCTGCAGCAGCTGAGGTGTGTATTAACATGTTCTCAGCGGCGGAGGTATGTATTATGATGTTCTGCAGCAGCAGAGGTGTGTATTAAGATGTTCTGCAGCAGCGGAGGTATGTATTATAAGATTCTTGAGCAGTGGAGGTTTGCATAATGTTGTTCTGCAGCAGCGGAGGTGTGTATGATGCTGTTCTGCAGCATTAGAGATGTGTATTATGCTGTTCTGCTGCAGCTGAGGTGTGTATGATGATGCTATGCAGCAGCGGAGGTGTGTATTATGAGATTATGCAGCAGTGGAGGTATGTATTGTGATGTTCTGCAGAAGCGGAGGTGTGTATTATGAGGTTCTGCAGAAGCGGAGGTATGTATTATGAGGTTCTGCAGCAGTGGAGGTGTGTATGGTGTTCTGCAGCAGCGGAGGTGTATATTGTGAAGTTCTGCAGAAGCGGAGGTGTGTATTGTGATGTTCTGCAGCAGCGGAGGTATGTATTATGAGGTTCTGCAGCAGCAGAGGTGTGTCTTGTGATGTTCTGCAGCAGCGGAGGTATGTATTATGAGGTTCTTGAGCAGTGGAGGTATGTATGATGCTGTTCTGCAGCAGCGGAAATGTGTATGATGCTGTTCTGTGGCATTAGAGGTGTGTATTATGCTGTTTTGCAGCAGCTGAGGTGTGTATGATGAAGCTATGCAGCAGCGGAAGCGTGTATTATGAGATTATGCAGTAGCGGAGGTATGTATTATGAGGTTCTGCAGCAGCGGAGGTGTGTATTGTGATGTTCTGCAGCAGCGGAGGTGTGTATGATGCTGTTCTGCAACAGTGGAGGTGTGTATGATGATGTTCTGCAGCAGCGGAGGTGTGTAATGTGATGTTGTGCAGTAGCGGAGGTGTGTATGATGCTGTTCTGCAGCATCAGAGGTGTGTATGATGTTGTTCTGCAGCAGTGGAGGTGTGTATTATGCTGTTCTGCAGCAGCTGATGTGTGTATTATGATGTTATGCAGCAGCGGAGGTGTGTATTATGATGTTATGCAGCAGCAGAGGTGTGTATTATGATGTTATGCAGAAGCAGAGGTGTGTATTATGAAGTTCTGCTGCAGCGGAGGTATGTATTATGAGGTTCTGCAGCAGCGGAGGTGTGTATTGTGATGCTCTGCAGCAGCAGAGATGTGTATGATGTTGTTCTGCAACAGCGGAGGTGTGTAATATGCTGTTTTGCAGCAGCTGAGGTGTGCATTATGATGTTATGCAGCAGCAGAGGTGTGTATTATGAAGTTCTGCAGCAGTTGAGGTGTGTATTAATATGTTCTGCAGCAGCTGAGGTGTGTATTATGAAGTTCTGCAGCAGCTGAGTTGTGTATGATGCTGTTCTGCAGCAGCGGAGGTATGTATTATGAAGTTCTGCAGCAGCTGAGGTGTGTATTATGATGTTCTGCAGCAGCTGAAGTGTGTATTATGATGTTATGCAGCAGCTGAGGTGTGTATTATGAGGTTCTGCAGCAGCGGAGGTGTGTATTGTGATGTTCTGCAGCAGCGGAGGTGTGTATGATGCTGTTCTGCAGCATCAGAGGTGTGTATGATGTTGTTCTGCAGCAGCGGAGGTGTGTAATATGCTGTTTTGCAGCAGCTGAGGTGTGCATTATGATGTTATGCAGCAGCAGAGGTGTGTATTATGAAGTTCTGCAGCAGTTGAGGTGTGTATTAATATGTTCTGCAGCAGCTGAGGTGTGTATTATGAAGTTCTGCAGCAGCTGAGTTGTGTATGATGCTGTTCTGCAGCAGCGGAGGTATGTATTATGAAGTTCTGCAGCAGCTGAGGTGTGTATTATGATGTTCTGCAGCAGCTGAAGTGTGTATTATGATATTATGCAGCAGCTGAGGTGTGTATTAAGATGTTCTGCAGAAGCTGAGGTGTGTATTAAGATGTTCTGCAGAAGCTGAGGTGTGTATTATGATGTTCTGCAGCAGCTGAGGTGTGTATTAAGATGTTTTGCAGAAGCCTAGGTGTGTATTATGTTATTGAGCTGCAGCAGATAAGGTGCTTGTTATGATGTTCTGCAGCAGCTAATTTGAGTGGTTATGATGTTCTGCAGCAGTTAGGGCACAGTAATAGAAATAGTTTGTTCTTTAGAAACAAGTACAATAATGCAAGAAACACATTTCCTTTATGTACTTTTTGAGTTGAAACATGTTTAAACATCCTAATGCAGAAATACATTTTACTTCCCTGTAGCGGATCTAAGGGTTAATGCTTCTTGTGGAGAGTGCCAGGCCTGGCATGTCAGAGTGAGGAGACTTACAGGCCATGCATGCTCATCTGGGAAATTACATATGCAAATTACCTCTTCAGAGAGGAAACGGACTAGAACTCTAGCGCCACCAATTGGAAGTAGCTATCCTAAAAGTCAATATTGACCCTTTAACAACCTTGCCCCATTACTTAGGATAAAAACCAAACCAGAAGCTCAATTTGCAGACACTGTGTTTGCATGATTAATTTCCCAGAGGAGCATGCAAGGTGTACAAGTCTCCTCACTCTAACATACCAAGTGTGGTTTGTCACACTCCACAAGGAGAAACGTTATCCCAGCCTTAAGCTTCTCACCTAGCTAAACCAGATATCACGCTTTGCACTGATGAAGGGCAAACCCCTGAAACACAGTGTCTGCAAATTGAGATTCTGGTTTGGCTTTTATCCTAAGTCATGTGGCAAGGCTTGTTATAGGGTCAATATTTTTACTTTTATGATAACTACTTCCAATAGGTGGCGCTAGAGTTCATATTCTCTTTCTTACTGGAGAGGCAATTTGCATATTTAATTTCTCTGTTTAGAAACATAAAATTACAAAGAAGGCTAAACAAAATAAAATCAGGGTCCATTTACCCCCTAGGATGTAGATTAGGCAATATCCTGGTGGGTAGATGGTGCAGGACTGTTACCCCACTAGCAGGGCCAGTGTCAGCACCTGGCGCACAGGGGCAAGTGCCGGGGCCCTGAGCAGGTGGGGGGCCCACTCGCCGTCAGAGACACCGGCGTACTATAAGGGGCCCTGTGCCAGAGCCGGCGCCCATGAGTGTGCCCCCCCTGCTTTCTCAGGGCCCCAGCACTTGTAATACTTACCTCTCCCTGCTCCACCGCTGTGACGTCTTCCGCGTTTCCTGACAGTGACATTCAGGTCAGAGAGCGCGATGACGTCACGTCTGTGCGCCCTCTGCCTGAACAGTCACAGTGCAGAGAGCTGGAAGATGGTGACGCTGAGGAGTCCAGAGTAGAGCAGTGCCCAGCGAGGAGAGATATTTCATTTTTTTAATGTTTGGATCAATATATGGTGAGCATTATACACTGGAGAATTATATATGGGGCCCATCATACACTTGAGCATTATAGATAGGGCCCATTATACACTGGAGCATTATATATGGGGCCCATCATACACTGGAGCATTATAAATGGGGCCCATATCATACACTGGAGCATCATCTAAGGAGCTCATTATACACTGGAGCATCATATGGGGCCCATCATAACTAGAGCTTAATATGGGGTTCATTATTTATGGGGCATCACATGGAGCCCATTATATATGGAGCATTATATATGGGGCCCATTATATTTGGAGCATTATATGGGGCTCATCATACACTGGAGCATTATAAATGGGGCCCATCATACACTGGAACATCATATACGGGGCCCATTATACACTGGAGCATCATATGGGGCCCATTATATATGGAGCATTATATGGGTTCATCATACACTGGAGCATCATCCATGGGGCCCATCATATACTGGAGCATCATATGGGGCCCATTATATATGGAGTATTATATGGGGTTCATTATTTATGGGGCATCACATGGAGCCCACTATATAAGGAGCATTATATATGGGGACCATTATATTTGTAGCATTTTATGGGGCTCATCATACACTGGAGCATCATATATGGGGCCCATCATATACTAGAGCATCATATGGGGTTCATTATTTATGGGGTATCACATGGAGCCCATTATATGTGGAGCATCATATGGAGCACATATGGGGCCTATTCTGTATGGAGCATTATATGGCGCACTATGTGGTGCCCATAATACTGTATGGAGGACTATACTGTCCGGTTTTTGAGCTATTGTAGAATTTACAATAGATATCACTCATGTAATGTAAGAAGTGAAGTATTTGGCATTGTACTATACCCATATTTCTCTGCCGTCTCAGAGCATCATGAATTGTGGTATAAAAGGGACCCACTGAGACTTTCGCCCGGGGCCCATGAAAACCTGGAGCCAGCCCTGCCCACTAGTATCCAGTGATGCCAGTTACCAGACGAGGCTGAGTGCTGCCAGTGTATGTGCAGGTCCCACACTGTCTTATAATGCTGCCTGATGCTCCCTCTGCTGGCAAACATGAGTATAACAGGACAGACTGCAGTCAAATCATAGTAAAATACTATACTCTAAGGTTCCAATGTGCTTCCTCTGGTCCCAATGATTTCATGTAATGATATTTTTGATTTAAAAATGTCATTTCATGGGCGATTGTGACTTGAAAGCCCTTTAATTTACTGCTCTCTATGTAGAAAGATGGACCAGGCTAGGGCAGTTTTGTGTTTATCTGGGCTGTCACCATTGTTGCCGGGGGAAGGTATTTCTGACCGGAGCAGACCTGGGCACCTGACTGCAGGAGGTGGGGTAGAGATAAAAGGAGCTGAGCGCAGGAAGAAGGGACTTCTGGCGGGAAGACTGATCACATGTGAGGAGAAGGTTGACTCCGTCTCCACTGTCCCACGCCACCCAGAAGGCCTTTCCTCTGGCCTATACCCTCTAACGAGCACATCCTGCGTGCCAAAAGCCTTGATCACATTTCAGACTCCTGTACCTGAGAACTCTGACTGCTCAGTGCCTCGCTTGGTTGCTGATGGTCGTGGCTGTGCCTTCATCACACATCGCGCTCACTCTTCGGGCCCCGCTGCGGTCTCCTCTCCGGGATTTTGTGCCTCATTTGTTTCCCTGACTTCTACTCCCTGTGCAACACCGTGTACCGTTTTAGAGACTTCTCTGGTCACCTGCGTCGATGTCGTGGGTGGAAACGCGGCAAAAACGCAACTCATTATATCCTATGGGATTCCGCAATGCTGTGCATATGCTGCGTGTTTTTCCGCGGCGGAATCGCATCGCGGAAGAATCCGCAGCATGCTCATTCTTTTTGCGGAATCGCGGCGATTCCGCCGCCATAGGAATGCATTGAACCGCTTACTTTCCGCATTCGGCTATGCCCACCATGCGCAAAGTAAGCGGTTCAAGTGCGGATGGTACCCAGGGTCTGGAGGAGGGGAGACTCTCCTCCAGGCCCTGGGTACCATATCCCTGTTAAAATAATAATTAAAATAAAAAATCGTGATATTCTCACCTTCTGGCGTCCCCCGCAGCCTTCCCGCCTTTCAGCGACGCTCCCGGCCAATCCCGGTCCCAGTAATGCATTGCGAGAATCACTCCAGATGACATAGCGGTCTCGCGTGATGCTACGTCATCTGGGGTCATTGTCGCAATGCATTCCTGGGAACGGGATTGGCCGGGAGCGTCGCTGAGAGGCGGGAAGGCTGCGGGGGACGCCGGAAGGTGTGAATAGCACGATTTATTTATTTTTTTTATTATTTTTAACATTAGATCTTTTTACTATTGATGCGACATAGGCGGCATCAATAGTAAAAAGTTGGTCACACATGTCAAACACTTGTTTCACTAGTGTGACCAACCTGTCAATCAGTTTTCCAATTGATGCTACAGATCGCTTGGAAAACGCTAGCATTCTGCAAGCTAATTACGCTTGCAAAATGCTAGTTTTTAGCAGGAATATGCATACCTATAATGTGCGTATTTCCAGCGTCAGGGAGGTGCGGAATTGCCGCGGAAATTTTTACACGGCAATTCCGCAACGTGTGCACATAGCCTTAATCTAATCTTTTTCTGCCCGTTTATCTACGTTTTTTCTTCATTAATGTACTTCCCTGTATCTGCATTATTTTGCGGAGTATTGATTTATCAATCTTTTACTGCATAAAATACCCTTCATATCTTGCTCTGCCTCCTGCTTGTCAATGCATTCCACGTTTCCTGCTAGAATCTCACATTTAGCGTAGTCGGCAGGATGCAAGCTAACAGGACGGAGGCGGCAAATCAAGCAGTTGGGTGAGGACCACGGTCCAGTATCTCACTGGGAGCAATGTTGAATAATTTGCCGAAATGTACGGGTAACAATACCATGTTATGGAGCTGGACTGAAACAGATGCGAGACATGATGAGGATGCACATCCATGACCCCTGCCTTGGAAGCTGAGGTGGCTATTATGGCTCTAGATGGGGAAGCTAGAGACTCAGTTATGTTACGGGCCCCGAGGGAGCTGGACACCTTTAACAAGGTGCTGCAGATCTTGGCGGAGACCCATGGAGACCCTACTGATGTAGAGGAACTGAGGACTCGTCTCTTTAGTCATATGCAGAGAGAAGGGGAGACTGTGACGCAGTATATGAATGCAATACAGGAGTTACATACTGCGATTGTCAGAAAAGATGGCATGGGTGTAGATCCTATAGACATAACGCTGCAACACCTTTTAGTGATGGGCTTGCGGGATGCACTGACAAAACAGACCCTATGAGAGTGCGTGCGAGTGATCCCCCGCTTGACGTTTTCTGAAATAGGAAGCGAAGCGTGAACGCGAGAGCAAGAGCAATGAGTGACAGTCCCGGTGGGAAAGGTCCGGAGCACAGAAGTATCCGTGAATGCAATCGCTGAACCCCAATGGGTGGAAGAATTGTGGAGAGAACGCCTGAATTCGATAGGAAAGTTGGCTGAGGTTAGGAAAAAAAAACGAGACTGTTGCAAATCTTTCAAGGGCCAGTGGAGGCCTGGATCCTTGGTGGGATTCCAGAAGGTTCCACCAACAAAGGCCCCTCACGTGCTTTAACTGTGGTGGAAACGGACATATGGCATGGTAGTGCACACACCGGGGAAGAGTTCAACCCCAAACCAGGTCAGATGGGGAGGAGTAGTGGAAGTCCCACAAATTTAGTGTCTATGTGCCCTCTGGTCTGGGCTGAGTTTAATGGACATGCAGTTTGCTGCCTAGTGGACACAGGCTCCCAAGTGACGACAATGCCAGAGACCTATTTTCGGCGACATTTTACTGAAATCAGAAGGCCTGAGTGGGGCCCCATGATAAAGTTGATGGCTGCTAACCAATTACCCATCACGGTGGCGGGGGTTGCATGGATGCTAATCTCCATGTGTGGGAAGGATCTAGGACGTAGGGGTGTGGTGCTAACTCAGGGAGAAGTGAACAGCGGGCACACAGTTACCCTGGGAATGAATGTTTTAAAGGAATTTGGAAGTCTAATGATAAATGAACCCGCCAAAGAAACCCTGAAGCAGTGGAGTTCTCACACCCCTCAGAGAAGAATATTCCAACAGTTGGTCCATGTAGCTCAAGCACAGGAGTCATGCCTGGATGGGGGAGTGCTAGGAAAAGTGATTGCACCTTCCTCTAACAAACCTGTGTTGCCTCCAGTTCAAACGGTCTGACTCTGCCTGTCTGAGCTCGTATCCCTCTGGAGGTGGTGGAGATTCAAATTGAGCCTTCCTGTGCAGAGGAACTGCACTCGATAATATTGGTGGCTCGTACTATGGCCACTGTGCGGGATGGAGCAGTATCCATAGATTTTGTTAACTTAGAGAACCAACACATCATAGTTTGCCCCAGAAGTGAGGTGGCCCGAGTTGTGGGCCTGCTCGAAGAAATAATGTCGCCCCCAAATCATACACTTGAAAGTACACAATGAAGACCCCTGGTCTGTAACAGTGAATTCCACGGAGATTTTAAAATCCCAACATATTTAGGAGGGGCGAGTTATCCTGGACCAAATGCGGGCTGAGTTAGCCGAACTAACTCTGGAACAAGTGCAACAGGTGGAAAGTCTGTTGGGTAAATACCGGAATGTGTTTTCTCGCCATGAAGACGACTTTGGCTGTACCACGGCTATCACTCAAGAGATACTCACGGAAAATACCGCATCTATCATAGAACGCTACCGACAAATTCCAACACAGTTATATCAGGAGATGAAAGGGATGCTGGGACAGATGCTGCAGAAAAGTGTCATCAGGGAAAGCCAGAGCTCCTGGGCGGCCCCGATCGTTTTGGTACAAAAGAAAGACGGGACACTGCGCTTTTGTGTGCATTACCGGAACCTTAACGCCTGTACTGTGAAAGATTCTTATCCACTGCCCAGAATTAAAGAGTCTCTGTCTGATCTCGGGAAGGCCAGATTCTTTTCGACGTTAGATTTCGCCAGCGGTTATTGGCAAGTACCGATGTCAGAACAGGATGGAGCCAAGACTGCTTTTGTTCTGCCCATGGGCTTATACGAATTCAACCCGATCCCTTTCGGCTTGACCAATGCCCCAGGAACTTTTCAACGTCTCATGGAACGATGTCTGGGTGAGCTCAACTTTGAAGCTATGCTAATTTATTTAGACAATATCATAGTCTACGCTGCTTCATTTGAGGAACACTTACAATGTCTCGAGCAAGTGTTGAGTCGTTTGCAGAAGTACAGGCTGAAGGTGAAACCTCAAAAATGTCATCTGTTCCACACTCAGAGTACCTGGGTCATGTTGTGTCCGCCGAAGGAGTCAAACCCTCTCGTAAGAAGATCGTCGCGGTACAAGATTGGCCCACTCCAGAGACAGTAAAGGATGTTCGGGCCTTTTTAGGACTGGCTGGGTATTATCGCTGTTTTGTGAAAAACTTTGCCGACGGGAGTTTGCATGGACTTGGGGCTATATTGTCGCAGATACAGGGCGGAAGAGAGAAGGTGATCACTTATGCAAGTCGATCCCTTCACGATTCCGAACGTAATCCGGACAATTATAGTTCCTTCAAGTTGGAGCTACTCGCGTTGGTGTAGGCCATGACGGACAGGTTTGCGGAATATCTGTCCGGGTTTGAAGTTTTAGTGCGCACCGATAACAATCCTCTGGCTCATCTGGAAAAGGTGAAGCTAGGAGCTCTGGAGCAGCGATGGGTGGCCAGGATGGCGAAGTTTCGGAATAGAATCTCGTATAAGAGGGAAGCAGAGAACGTTCATGCTGATGCCCTGTCCAGAATAAATCATCGAGAGCCTGGACGGAATAGAGATGAGGAACTGGAAAGTGAAGAGATTCCCAGATTTCTAGGGTCTACCAGGATGGTGGTAGCAACGCAGGATCAAATACAAACACAGATCTCTGGAGGAGTTTTAGGGCGAACCCAGGATGAATGGGTCCGGTTGCAACAAGACGATAGAGAACTGGCTCTCTTAAGGCGGTGTATTACTTCAAAGAAACACCCCAGCCTAGCCAAAAGGAACAATCTTTCTCTGGAAGCTTTGCGAATTCTGCGATAATGGGAGCGCCTTCAGATGAAAAATGGGTTATTATATCGGAAAATACAACTTCAGACAGAGCTGGGGGCTACCTGGCAGGTCCTAGTTTCAGAGACTCTTGACTGAAATTTCCACTGAGGCCCATGAAAAGGGAGTGCACTTTGGCCAGGAGAATACTTTTCAGTGGTTGCAGCGGTTCGTTTATCACCCTCGGCTGAAGGCAGTAGTAGAAGAGACATGCAGAGCTTGCCTGGCCTGTGAATTGGCGAAACCTCCCGAGCAGAGAGCTGCGATTCAGCCCATAGTGACATCCGCTCCCTTTGAGTTAATGATGATAAACTATTTGACCATCGGACATGCTCACCAGGGATATGAACATTGCCTAGTATTGGTGGATTATTTTACAAAATTTGTTGTGGTGACCTCTACTAGAGACCAAACTGCGGAATCGGCTGCATATGCCATCTGTAAGAATTTTATCCAGATTCATGGCTGTCTGAAGTGGATCCATTCAGATCAGGAAGCCTGCTTTCTGGGAAAAGTGATGGAGGAGCTACATCGCATGTACCAAATTGACAAATTCCGTCCCACACCCTATCACCCACAGGGCAACGACGCGTGTGAAAGCTTCAACCGCACGTTGATTCAAATGCTGAGAACTTTGGAAGAAGATCGGAAGGCCCGGTGGCCTGAATTTGTTCCAGAGTTGGTTTAGGTCTATAACAATCGAGTGCATAGTACTGCGGGTTTCACCCCCTATTCACTTTTGTTCGGCCGAGATGGAAAATGGATCACTGAGTTAGAGTTAGATCCAGAAGAAGACTGCTCATGGGTAGGAGTGTCCTCGTGGGTCCAGGAAAATCGACATCGTCTACAGACCCTGCATCACTTAGTACAGACCAGACTCCGAGAATTAGATTCTGCTGAGAGAACCTCACCATGGGCAACAGAACTTCAAATTGGAGACCGTGTCCTAGTGCGAGACAAACACCCTCGAAGTAAACTAGAAAGTTGCTGGGAAAGAGACCCCTATAGAGTAAAAAGGTGGGTCAACCCAGGAGGCCTTGTGTATGAGATTCAAGCTGAAGGAGATAGAAACTCCACTACTCGAGTGGTTCACCGAAACATGCTTCGGCCCTCTAAAGATCCACTACAAGTGGAAGAGATATCTGAGGCTTTTGAGTCAGTACCTGTCAAAGAAGTAGAAGATGAAGAAGAGGAAGTTGGAGGAGGTACAGAACAGGAGCACAGGGTCCCTCAGGAAAATGTTTCGGAAAGTAAAGGCACATCCGGGTCTCCTACGGTGCCAACTGAATCTGTGTGGCCCAGCTGCGCTTGGTGACACATGTTCCCTGGAGGATGCACAGAAAGGTAATGCACAAACACCTGATATTCATTCACACTTCACATTTCACAGGAGCCACCAGAGGGAGCCCTTTAGATTCAGGTATATAGGGGTGTGGAGAGACGCAGCAGTAGGCATTCTAGCCAGACAGTCATGCTAGTTGTTGGTTGTACCTCAGACAGATCAGATCTCCTCAGGACACCAGAGTGAGATGATTCCTGTCAGAGCTCAGACATTCTAGTTCAGTCTGTCTTTGCTAATCTAGCTTGATTCGTTCAGTCTTCTGGAGTTCAGTGATTCTGACATTCCAGTCAGAGCCAGTCTTGGAGTGGATTTCCTGTCAGAGACATTCTAGTCAGACGGATGGAGATTTTACCTCAGAACAGGCTGACTGTTAGTTCCCTATGAACGTGGTAAGTGACTCTCGGAGTGAGCATGAAATCAGTCTGACGGAAGGTCCTGATAGCTACTCTGGACAGAGCCTATGAAGGAGCAGAAGGAAGGGACTACAGTTATTTGTAACAACGAGTCGACTGAGAAACGGTCAGTGAGCTGTGGATAGAAGGAAGCTGACTACACCTGCTGTTGCCTGTGCTTATGTTAAGGGTGTGAGTAGGGCGACAGGCGAGTGGTAAAGAAGAAGAAAGAGTGACTGAGGTGAAATAGCAACGTTAGCTTAACCTCCACTCTGCACTACCGGACGCCGGGTCCGAAGCTTGCTAGTTCCTTCACGGCTAGTGGGAGAAAACCGGTGACCCTGCTGGACTTCGGGTCGCAGAGGGGCCCTTTTGTGCTGATGCGTAACCGGGGTCAGGAAGAACAGGAGTCAGGCCTGATCAGCCACATAGACTTAGTTCTGTCCAAAAGAAGGCTCCACCACAATGTCGGCCGGGCGTAGCTGTTCTACACGGAGTTGAACTTCGCTTCACGCGGGTTGGGACTCGCACACATTGAGAAGTAGGGAGGCCTTAAACCTACTCAGTGATTACCTGGATGTGCATCCTCCACCCTGAGCAGTTTCCCGGGACATACCTGTAAATACCACCAGTAAAGGTATGGAAAGAGACTGACTTGTGTGTGTCTGACTTACTGCCTGCACCCTGCACCGCCATATACCTAGAGGGACCAGTCTTACCTGTGGAAGACTTAATGTCTTGCTGCCCAGTAACAACCCCTCTGAGGATTAACCCTGCAGTGCTGGTCACCTTGATCAGAAACCACAGGTGGCGTCACGAACAATTATTACTATCCCCTGTAAATATCCCCCTTTGTATGAGCGCCAGGGCAACGGACCGAGCTGTGCTACTTGTGACATTCCCATAGACTTCAACGGGCTCGGTGCCGAGTACCCCATAACCCTGGTGTTGTGCGACTCATCTTTGGCGTCATGAACAGGACCCGAAGCTTATTATATGTGAGTCCTGTGTGCCTAAGTGAACTGTTTTTGTGAAAAAGACTGTGTTGCTGTTGTTTGATTTTTGGCGCCATTTTCCGCCATTTTGCCACCATATTCACGCCCTGAGGCGCTGGTGAAGAAGGTGGGCGTGCCTTCGTGGGCGTACCCCCCTGTGGCGCGAAAGCTATGGGCGCCCTGTCTAAGTGCTATTACAATGTGAGAGCCTGCCCTACTGCAAGGGAGATCCGCCTCCTCTTCATCCTCTATGCCAGGAAGAGAAAGCGAAAGTCCCGCCTCCACGGAAGAGACCAGATTGTTCCAGATGGGAAACACAGTCTGGCCTGGAGTGAGATGGCGGAAGGACAGGAGACGCTGTGTGGAGGAATGGCAGTGCGCAGACCCCATTCCCCTGAAGAGCTGCTGCCTGTGCCTGAACCGTCCCCAGGTCGGGTGGATGACCGAAGAATGCAAAAAGTGGAGGAGGTGGATGCGGTGCTGAAAGTTATAGCCCGACACCGTGCAGAGACAGAGGTGATGGAGCAAGGCTGGCGTGCCCTGAAACAGCGGCTGCTGTGGGACGCGACGCTCTCCCCTCAGGATGCGCAAATGTCATCTGCGCCACCACTGGACCCTGCGGCTGATGAACCACCGGAGGCCGGCCCCGAAAGAGCTGATCCTGACTCCGCCGAGGAAGCGGCGGGAGGGAAGGAGGCTGAGGAGGCCCTGCCCGGACCAGAATGCCAGCCAGGCCTGGAACCAGAGGCCGCAGCGGAATGCAGTCCCCGGTAGGGACGACGACGGAGGAGACCCAGCCGCAAGTGATGGAGATCGACTGTGAGGAGATGGAGTACCTGGACGACGTGGAATACGCCGCCCAGACGGAGAACGAGTGGCGATGCCGTGAGCAGGAGCAGCGGCAGCAGCAGGAGCAGAGAGAGGTGCAGCAGCTTTACTGGAGGGACCGGGAGCAGAATCTTGCGGACAAGAAGATCGTCCGGCGAGATAAAGGTACGCTCCGGGGGCCGCAGCGCCAGGGGACGGTGTGTGCCTCTAAGTCCCGAGGAGTTTGGGGTTACATAAGCGAGCCCGAATTCTCTCAAGAGATCTTCGTTCACTGCTGCGATGCGGGGTTCAACCTGTTAAAAGGGGATGTTGTCACCTACACGCGACACTGGGGTCTTAAGGGGTGGTATGCCTTGAATGTCTCCCGAGTCAGCGACCCCGTCCCTGAAGCTGGAAACGTACCCCGTGTCTCAGCGTCCCAAACCACAGCCCCACAGCGCCCGGCCGTGCACCTACAACCTATTCTGCAGCGCAACAAGCTAGTGCGTCTCCAACTGCGCCACTGCGCGCACCTGCATCCTACTCTGCAACACAACAGGCTAGTGCGTCCCCAACTAAGCCACTGCGCACCTCTGCGTCCTCATTGGAAACGCTGCAGAGCGTAGTGACTGTTAGTGCGACTCCTTTTGAGCCAAATCTGTATTCAGAAGAGGCATCTGTAAGGTCTCCAGCAAGTCGCAAAATTGTAAAGAGGACTGTAGCTACCCAGACACAGGTAGCAGGACATGATCTTCTAGTGATGCGTTCCAGAGTGCACCGCGTACTTCCAGCCCCAGGTATGGAAGGTGTCACTGCTATTTGCAAAGAAGAACAGTAGGACCCAGACAGGGTTTACTGCAACTGTAAAAAGTTAAGAAGATTTGCACTTATTGAATGTTGAAAATATGTGATGATGTTTGCATAGTATGATGCATAGTATACCCCCGTTGGGTAATGTGAAATGTGAAATGTTCTTATGCAAAGGACTGCGTGCTGAGGACTCTTGCAGCACAGAACTTTAAATGTAAATAGTTAGCACTTCGGTGCCCCATCTTGGTTTTACGTAAAGCCATTCTACCTCTGAAGAAAAACCCGTAAGGTGTGGCCTTGAGTGAGGTTAGCAGCAGAGAAGTCCTGCAGCCCACCCAGGACCACCGTGGGAGGTTTGGTGCGGGTCCTCCATAAGAATATTGTATTTATTGTGAGAAAGTATTTTGATATTTTTCTAATTGCAATTTGTACACAATGTAACGTTAAAGTGTCCTTACCTCCCGCAAGGGATGAGTTATGTTGTTGATGTTATTATAAAAATTGTTTTTCTATTTCAGCCCGGGAGTGCTGAATATAACTAGGGGGGATGTGTGGCCCAGCTGCGCTTGGTGACACATGTTCCCTGGAGGATGCACAGAAAGGTAATGCACAAACACCTGATATTCATTCACACTTCACATTTCCCAGGAGCCACCAGAGGGAGCCCTTTAGATTCAGGTATATAGGGGTGTGGAGAGACGCAGCAGTAGGCATTCTAGCCAGACAGTCATGCTAGTTGTTGGTTGTACCTCAGACAGATCAGATCTCCTCAGGACACCAGAGTGAGAGGATTCCTGTCAGAGCTCAGACATTCTAGTTCAGTCTGTTTTTGCTAATCTAGCTTGATTCGTTCAGTCTTCTGGAGTTCAGTGATTCTGACATTCCAGTCAGAGCCAGTCTTGGAGTGGATTTCCTGTCAGAGACATTCTAGTCAGACGGACGGAGATTTTACCTCAGAACAGGCTGACTGTTAGTTCCCTATGAACGTGGAAAGTGACTCTCGGAGTGAGCATGAAATCAGTCTGACGGAAGGTCCTGATAGCTACTCTGGACAGAGCCTATGAAGGAGCAGAAGGAAGGGGACTACAGTTATTTGTAACAACGAGTCGACTGAGAAACGGTCAGTGAGCTGTGGATAGAAGGAAGCTGACTACACCTGCTGTTGCCTGTGCTTATGTTAAGGGTGTGAGTAGGGCGACAGGCGAGTGGTAAAGAAGAAGAAAGAGTGACTGAGGTGAAATAGCAACGTTAGCTTAACCTCCACTCTGCACTACCGGACGCCGGGTCCGAAGCTTGCTAGTTCCTTCACGGCTAGTGGGAGAAAACCGGTGACCCTGCTGGACTTCGGGTCGCAGAGGGGCCCTTTTGTGCTGATGCGTAACCGGGGTCAGGAAGAACAGGAGTCAGGCCTGATCAGCCACATAGACTTAGTTCTGTCCAAAAGAAGGCTCCACCACAATGTCGGCCGGGCGTAGCTGTTCTACACGGAGTTGAACTTCGCTTCACGCGGGTTGGGACTCGCACACATTGAGAAGTAGTGAGGCCTTAAACCTACTCAGTGATTACCTGGATGTGCATCCTCCACCCTGAGCAGCTTCCCGGGACATACCTGTAAATACCACCAGTAAAGGTATGGAAAGAGACTGACTTGTGTGTGTCTGACTTATTGCCTGCACCCTGCACCGCCATATACCTAGAGGGACCAGTCTTACCTGTGGAAGTCTTGCTGCCCAGTAACAACCCCTCTGAGGATTAACCCTGCAGTGCTGGTCACCTTGATCAGAAACCACAGGTGGCGTCACGAACAATTACTACTTTCAGCTGCAGATGGAAGGAAGAGAGCCACAGTATTCATTACTGATGGGTAGGCGGAGCCCCAGATAGGATTGACACCTCAGATTAAAAGCGTGTTGATCCGGCCCCTTCAGCTCGGGCTCCTCCTACTCAGCTCTTCAGTCTAAGATTTGAGGTCTCAAAGGATAGTCGCTGCTGATGCAGCTCCTCAGAAGATTTTATTATTTTATATCGGACAGGAGACTTGGATCACCAGAGGTGGTCTAGAGGTCTCAGGGGTCTCAGCGCTGCTGTACCCCAACCTCTCCCTTGGCGGATCTGTAATTACATAATGGTCCCTGTAGAATCTTGCCGGCCCTGGGGGATGAGGAGAGCTTCCCTGGCGGGGGCGCAAACCGCACACTGGGGTCACTGCGTTCCTCGCCCTGGGGGGAAGCATGGGCACAAGCGCCACAAATCCTGAGGGGTCCCTGTGGCACTAAGCTGGTGAGTACTCCGCAATCTTTATTATTGTGTGAGTGCTTTAGCGTCTGCTGTGGCAGCGCTATTACATGTTTATCAGTGTGACTTTCAGCGCTGCGGTGGCAGTGCTGTTACATGTAAATGTGGTGTTTGTGCTTACTTTTGTCCGCAGGCAGATGCCTGCAGGACGGGGGGGGGGAGCAGGAGCGAGGGAGTTAGCGCTCATTTTTTGAGCCGGCGGGGGGCGTGGCCTAACGCTTCCCGGTCTTTTGTGCAGGAAGACGCGCGCTCTGATGCTTCTCTTCCGGCTCCCTCTCTGCGGCGGCCATTACTAAGGCTCCCGGGCTCCTCAGACGCTTCTCTCATCCCAGTCACCACGGCCAGCTGGGTGAGTGTTAATTCCTCACCCTGCAGCGCAGAGATTGCTATCCTGCAGCTGCGGTCTCAATAGAGACCTTGATTTTTAGCTGGGACTCACACAATAATATTTGTGGGGAGTCTGCGACATTAACCCTTCCTGAGGGTTATTTCTGCCAAATACCGTTGGGGTAGCTCCATCTGTTAGAGAGCTTTAACCCTTCAGCGCCTCCTTTGCAAAAAAAAAAAAAGCCACATTTTTTGCTGGTACTGCCGTTTGACCTACTATATACAGGTGAGGCATGTCTGAACAGAGTTCAGAAGCCGCGGACCATGTTCCAGTTCCGCTTCGGCAATCTGATACGCAGACCTCAACAGCGTCCAGCGCTGTGGTTGAAGGTCGCAGTAATGCAAAATTGGATGATATTGCTCGTTCGCTTAATAGCTTGTCTAACCTTTTAGGTCAATATGTGTCAGCTAGATCCTCTCAGGATAGGAAGCGACACAGGCCGTTACCGTCTTTTCCGCGTAGCGAATCAGACGCTTCTGATTTGGTTCCCCTTTAAGTTCGGATGGAGAGATATCCGATTCAGACAAGGAGGAACGGCAGGGGCGTTTTTCTCTTGTGAGACGTACGGAGGCATTTATTGAAGCCATGAGAGAGGTTTTACAGTTACGGAGGTGGTAACTAGTCGTCCTGGAAAATCAGCACGAATGTACCAGGAGTACCGTACTTCGAGATCAACATTGCCAGCTCTGGATGAGCTTAATAGTGTAATAGAGAAGGAACGTCTGTGTCCAGATAGACGTTTTCGTGGAACGCGGTTCTTTGACGCACTTTATCCGTGTTCTGCGGAGTTGAAGGATAATTGGACTCCTTCTCCTGAAGTGGATGTTTCGTTATCACAGCTTAGCAAAACCTCATTGCTTCCTGTCAAAGGGAAGGCGAATTTGCAGGAACCGTTGGACAGAAAAACGGAGATGGCGGCAAAATCAAACTATGAGGCCGCGGGTCATGGTTTCAGAGCGGTGCTAGGATCCATGTGTGCTTCTAGGGCTTCTCTAGGCTGGCTAGAACGTCTAAGGACAGCGTTGCAAAATGGATCTCCGTTATTTGACATGGAGGAGATTGTCGAATGGTTAGATACTGCAGCCCGTTATATCTATGATGCGGGTCTGGATACGGCGTCTCTTCTGTCCAGGCGCAAGCTGCAGCGGTCACAGTCAGAAGAGCTTTATGGCTCAGACAGTGGACCGGGGACGCGGTCTCCAAACAAGGTTTACTGGCCTTAGCTTATAAGGGTGGTCATCTTTTTGGATCTGACCTCAAAGAGCTGATTACCAAAGCAAAGGCAAAAGAAGCAGCGTTACCACAGCGTAGGGCCGTGGCTTCTGTATCTAGCAAGCCTGGTGTCTATAGTGGTCGACGGTCCTTTCGGGGCCGGGGACGATTCGGTCAGTCCTCTTGGGGATCGGGTCGTTCTTTTTTCTCGGGAAAAAAGTCCACCCAGAAATCTCGCACTCCCTGGAAGCAGAATTTTCGTCAAGACAAGCGGGAATCTGACAAGAAGCCCGCCAAGACGGACTGACGCCAGGGGTCCACTTGAGGACTCTCGAGTGGGGGGTCGCCTGCTCCAGTTCAAGGCGACTTGGATGTCTCGCGTTCCAGATTCCTGGGTAACGCGGGTCGTGTCGGCAGGCTATTTCATAGAGCTCTCTTCTCGACCCCCAAACACTTTTTGCCAGTCTCGCATTCCGTCAGAGCCCGAGCTTTTTGTCGCTCTGCAGCGAGAGGTCGATTTTCTCCTACAGAAGGGTGTGGTGATACCGGTTCCGTCAGAGGACCGGGGAAAAGGTTTTTACTCCAACCTCTTTGTGGTTCCCAAAAAGGAGAACAAATTTCGTCCGATTCTGGATCTCAAAAGATTGAATCGGCATGTCCACACCCGGAAATTTGCACGGAGTCGCTTCGCTCCGTTGTAGCAGCTCTGTCGCAGAACGATTTTTTGGTGTCAATCGACATTCGCGACGCCTATTTGCATGTTCCCGTCGGAAGGGCTCATCAGCGTTTTCTTCGGTTTGCCATAGGTCAGGATCACTACCAGTTCGTGGCTCTGCCTTTCGGCTTAGCCTCAGCGCCCAGAGTCTTTACAAAAATTCTGGCGCCCCTCATGGCAATTCTTCGAAGACAGGGGATTACGATCCTTCCTTATCTGGACGATCTTTTGATCGTGGCTTCCTCGGAGGAGGAGGCAGTGACGGCTCGCAATTTGTCTCTTCAGCTTCTGAAGGACTTCGGTTGGCTGGTCAATTGGGAGAAGTCGTTTCTGGAACCGTCGCGGGCGATCCTCTTTTTGGGGATGCATTTCGACACGGTACGGGCGATAGTTTCCCTACCTCTGGACAAACAGTCATGTCTTCTTCGACATGTACAGATCATGAAATCCTCGACAGCGATGTCTCTTCGGAAGTGTATGCGTCTTCTGGGATTAATGGTGGCATTCATGGAGGCAATTCCGTTTGCCCAGTTTCATTCCAGAGCTCTCCAAAGGTTCATACTGAGTCGTTGGAATCGGTCGCAATCACTGGATTGCAGTGTCACCATTTTCTCGCGGGGTGCGAGAATCCCTAGGATGGTGGTTACGTCCAGGAGCGTTATCCCTGGGGAAGTCCTTCCTCCCTCCGAAGTGGTCGGTCATAACCACCGATGCCAGCCTGACGGGCTGGGGGGGTGTTTGGAACGATCTCTGGATTCAGGGGGTGTGGTCATCGGAAGAGTCTGTTCTACCGATCAACATCCTGGAATTGAGGGCGATTTTTCTTTGCCTCCAACACTGGACGGTCCCTTTGAGTGGTCGGCCAGTCCGAGTGCAGACAGACAATGCGACGGCGGTCGCGTATATCAATCACCAAGGCGGGACAAGGAGCTCCAGGCTCATGTTGGAGGTGTCCCGGATCTTGATGTGGGCCGAGGCCAGAGTACCAGCCATTTCGGCGATCCACATTCCAGGGGTTCAGAATGTTACGGCGGACTTTCTCAGTCGTGAGAAGATGGATCCCGGAGAATGGAGTCTTCATCCGGAAGTTTTTGCACTGCTGTGCTCCCGATGGGGAACTCCCCAAGTGGATTTGATGGCATCCAGGTCCAATGCCAAGCTACTGACGTTTATGTCCAGGTACAAGGACCCGAAGGCTGTGGCGGTGGATGCTCTAGTTGCTCAGTGGGACCAGTTCGAGCTAGTCTACGTGTTCCCGCCAATATCCCTACTTCCTCTGGTGCTGCGTCGGATCAGACTAGAGAGAATCTCAGCTATCTTGATAGCTCCAGATTGGCCAAGAAGGACGTGGTTCTCGACACTAATGTTGCTATTAGCGGCACCTCCGTTTCCACTTCCTCTTCGACCGGACCTGTTGTCTCAGGGGCCAGTTTGTCATCCGGACTTGGAGTCTCTGCGTTTGAAGGCGTGGCTCTTGAGACCGAAATATTGACCCGTAGAGGTTTCTCAGCCAAAGTCATTGCTACTCTGAGAGCGGCTAGGAGTCCGGCTACTACTAAGATTTACCACAGGACTTGGGAAGCCTTCTTTTTGTGGTGTTCGAGTTCTTCAAAGGACCCGAGAAAATTTTCTATTCCCAATTTGTTAGCTTTTTTTACAACACGGGTTGGATAAAGGTTTGGCAGTTAGCACCCTGAGGGGTCAGATTTCTGCTCTGTCCTTACTTTTTCGGAGGGCTATCGCCTCGCGCAGAGACGTACGTTCCTTTTTTCGTGGAATAACCTGTCCGTTTCCGCCGCGGATAACACCTGTATCTCCTTGGCGGCTCAACCTTGTTTTGGAGGCTCTTCAGCATAAGCCTTTTGAGCCTATGGACTCTGCTAGTCTTTCTTTAATTTCTTGGAAGGTGGCCTTCCTAGTGGCAGTCACCTCTTTGAGAAGGGTTTCTGAGTTGGCAGCTCTTTCATGCTCACCTCCTTTTCTGGAGTTTTTTCCGGATCGTGTAGTACTTCGTACACGGGGTGATTTTTTACCTAAGGTGGTGTCACAATTTCATGTTAACCAGGATATTGTGTTGCCTTCACTCTGTCCGGAACCAAAGAATGCGAAAGAGCGGGCCTTGCACACATTGGATTTAGTGCGGGCTTTGAAGTTTTACTTGTCTATTACTCAAGTTTTTCGCAAGTCTGACTCCCTGTTTGTGATTCCAGCAGGTCGTCGGCGTGGTCACCGAGCTTCCAAGGACTCTATAGCTCGTTGGATTCGGTCAGCCATTTTGGAAGCTTACCGTCTTCAGGGTGAATCTTGCCCAGTTAAGATTCGAGCTCATTCCACGAGAGCTGTGGCTTCATCGTGGGCTTTCCATCAAGGGGCCTCGGCAGCTCAACTCTGCCGGGCGGCGACTTGGCGCTCCGTCCACACTTTTACAAGGTTTTATAAGGTGGACGTCAGTGCTTCTGCTGATGCAGCCCTGGGGCGTAGGGTTCTGCATGCAGCTGTAGTTTAAAGTTCTCAGTGAACTTATGTTGAGCGCTTGTTGCGCTTTTATTTAGGTTGTTGGGTTTTCTGCCTTTTGTTGGTATTTTCCCACCCTTATTTTTGAACTGCTTTGGGACGTCCCATCAGTAATGAATACTGTGGCTCTCTTCCTTCCATCTGCAGCTGAAAGATGGGTTTTGGTAAGAACTTACCTGTAAAATCCTTTTCAGCGAAGGAAGGAAGAGAGACACAGCACCCTCCCATGGCAGAAGTGTGTTGGTATTTTCAGATGCGGCGTGACCCTCCTCTGATTGCGATTATCTGGGCTGAGGTTAACGCGCTAAGGCTCTGTTCCAGCATCGCCAGCTTATCGCAGTAGTCAGGTCGTTCGTGAGTAGTACCTGAAACTCTGTGGTTTTCTTCATATTGCACACATAACCTGTCTCTTTATCCTTCAGAAGGGGTTATGTTGCTCCGCTGGTGATCTTTACTCTTCCTTTAAGCTTGGGTACGACTGAAGAGCTGAGTAGGAGGAGCCCGAGCTGGAGGGGCCGGATCAACACGCTTTTAATCTGAGGTGTCAATCCTATCTGGGGCTCCGCCTACCCATCAGTAATGAATACTGTGTCTCTCTTCCTTCCTTCGCTGAAAAGGATTTTACAGGTAAGTTCTTACCAAAATCCGTCTATCCCCTGTAAATATCCCCTTTGTATGAGCGCCCAGGGCAACGGACCGAGCTGTGCTACTTGTGACATTCCCCATAGACTTCAACGGGCTCGGTGCCGAGTACCCCATAACCCTGGTGTTGTGCGACTCAAATCTACCATTCCAGAAGACTCCACTACTCCTTCCAATTTACGGCGCTCCCAACGTACAACATCTGGCAAACCCCTCAATCATTATGAACAGGATCAATTTATTTGGCAACAGAAAATACGGAAGAGAAGGAGATGCCCGCGCGGTTCTCGTGAATTCTTGCCTGTGGAATGGCGAGCGAAAGGAGTAGGGGAATGTAGGAAGATGGACTGGGCTAGAGCAGTTTTGTGTGTATCTGGGCTGGAACCACCAGTGCTGTCACCATTGGTGTGGGGGGAAGGTATTTCTGACTGGAGCAGACCTGGTCACCAGACTGCAGGGGGCGGGGTGGAGATAAAAGGAGCTGAGCGCGGGAAGAAGGGACTTCTGGCGGGAAGACTGAACACATGTGAGGAGAAGGTTGACTCCGTCTCCACTGCCCCACGCCACCCAGAAGGCCTTCCCTGCAGCCTATCCCCTCTACCTAGCACATCCTGTGTGCCAAAAGCCTTGATCACATTTCAGACTCCTGTACCTGAGAACTCTGACTGCTCAGTGCCTCGCTTGGTTGCTGACTGTCATGGCTGTGCCGTCCTCATGCAGCGTGCTCACTCTTCGGGCCCCGCTGCGGTCTCCTCTCCAGGACTTTGTGCCTCATTTGTTTCTCCGACTTCTACTCCCCGTGCAACACTGTGTACTAGGTCCCGGACTCCGTACCAGAAGAAGCCAGGAACCGCCGTTTCGTTACAGAGACATATTTTTTCAAATACATCTGGGACAGATTTAGAGACTTCTCAGGACACCTGCGTCGACGTCGTGGGATATTCCAATTCCCACCATCCGGAAGCCACAGACTGATAAGTTGATCTAATCTTTTACTGCCCGTTTATCTATGTTTTTCTTCATTGATGTACTTCCCTGTATCTGCATTGTTTTGAACCCGCTAACTCCCTGGGTGGAGTATTGATTTAACAATCATTTACTGCACAAAATACCCTTTAAGGGCCCAGTCTCACATACCGACACACCAGCGATCCCGACAATGATCAGGATCACTGGTGTGTCGCTACATGATCGCTGCTGAGCTGCCAAACAGGCAGCTCAGGCAGCGATCAGGACAGCGACACTGCGGGTAACGTCGCCTAGTTACCCGCAGTGTACGTTGGATACCAGCGCGCTGATGCAGGGAGCTGGTAACCAAGGTACATGTCGGGGTTCCAGGCGCTGCACGGTGCCTGGAAACCCGACATGTACCTTGGTTACCAGCTCCCCTGCAGCAGCACGCTGGTATCCAACGTACACGTCGGGTTTCCAGGCACAGCCCTGCGCCTGGAAACCCGATGTGTACCTTGGTTACCAGTAGATCGCTGGTCTCCTGCCTGTCACACGCAGCGATGCGTGCTGGCCAGCGGGAGACCAGCGATCAAAAAAAAGTCTAGATATTTCTGACAAGACCAGCGATTCACAGCAGTGGCCTGATCAGACATAGCGAGATTGCTGTTTAGCAGCGATCTCGCTATGTGAGACGGGGCCCTAACTCTTGCTCTGCCTCCTGCTCGTCACTGCATCCCACGTTTCCTGCTAGAATCTCACATCTAGGTGTACTACCTGTAGTCTACTTCTCTTTTATTGTCAGGAGTGGACACCAGTACTTAGATGCAGAATGGCATTCACAGCGAAATCTGTCAAGGAGTTTCTCTGACAGCTCTGATTTGCAACCCTTATCTTTCTTCTCCTGGATGATCTTCTAAGCTGATTTCTAACCAAATAATTAAGAAAAAAATTGATTTGTTCATAAATCAGCTAAGAAGAACTTTTAAGAGTAGAAAAATATAAGTTACAGATCCGCGCTGTCAGATAAACTCTCTACAGATTTCACAGTGAATAGCGTTCTGCAGGCGGCTATGTACCGTGATACACACAAGCTGCAGAAGCCATATTTTTACTTAAAGGGGGCTTCTAGGCTTAAGTAATTGAGGAACTATCCTGAACAGTGAACCAACGTAGAAAAGCACAGCTCAGTACACTAAGTGGCCATTCACAAATTCAGCAACTTAGCTTCTATGTAAGTGTATAGAAGCTGAGCTACAGTACCTAAGAATGGCCACTACACAGTGTGCAGCACTGTGTTAGTCTGGATCCATCCAATCTGTATATCTAGTGAAAACAACTCATTGTTGCTGGACCTTATCGATCTGATATTGATGACCTCTCATAAGGATAGGTCATCATTCTTAAACCTGTTAAAAACCCCTTTTAAGGGGCTGTCACGATTACCTTTTGCATTAGAAGTTACCACGATGTTACGAGCCCATACACCCACCAAGATGTGTGCATGATACCTGTTGATGGCAAATGCGCCTTGGCCGGTGTGTCGAATAGAAGCATCATTGGGACCCCTCACCTTTGATGTGAAAGGCGCTAGATAACCCCTTTAAACCCTTTTCTTCCCAAACTACATGCATTTTAAAAAAATAAATTTTACACATTGGAAATATTTACTGCAGAACTTGCAACCAATGTCCTTTTCCAGAAAAAAATCCATATTGTTCTTAATATTTAAATGACCTGTTAAGATCTATGGGCTGGACATAGATCTCCCTGAGAATCTGCCTTCAGAGCTTAATATAAATTAAAAGTAGGCACGACCCGTGCAAGACATGTAGATCAGGAGAGCAGATTGTCAGTTAACACATGTCTCACACTGGTAACTCCTCCTTTTATTTAAAATAAGGAAGTAGATCCTCAGGGAGATCTATGTCCTGCCCATAGATCTTAACAGCTCATTTACATGTTAAGAAAAATGTGTATTTCTCTGGAATAAGGCATCGGATCGCAGATATCATGGCATCGTGTTATTCAGCTTTCTATGACCAACATGCCCATATAGACAGTTTAGGAGGGTTGATCCTACTGTCAGATTCTATTCAAGATAGATTTACATTTCAAAGGGTTTTGGAAAGATAATTATCCACTAAAGGGTATGCCACACTAAACGAGATCGCAAACGAGATTGCAAACGAGATCACTAAAACGTCACTATTTTGCGATCTCGTTAGCGACCTCGTTGTGTGTGGCATGTAGCAACGATGTGGCCCCTGCTGTGATGTCGCTGATCGTTCACTAGAGTTCTGGACCGTTTTTTGATCATTGGTGTCCCGCTGGTGAGCCTATATCGCTGTGTTTGGCACCTTTTGCGAACGACGAGCGACCTCGTTTGTGACGCATATGGTGTTTAGCGTCACGGAATGGATCGCAATATATGTAAGTTCTCTTTTGAGTCACAGAGAGGATCGCAGAAGTTGCAAAGCAGGCTAGCAGGACGCAGAGAGCAGGAGCGATGCTGGAAATTCCTATGAATCAGAAGCGCTCAGTACATGCTAAAGGGTATGCCACACTAAACAACATCGCTAACGGGATCGCTAAAAAACGTCACTATTTAGCGATCCCGTTAGCGATGTTGTTGTGTGCGGCATCTACCAGCGACACTCCTGCTGAGATCCTCCGATCTCGCTCGTGCGACATCGTTCCGGACCCTATTTTATCGTCGGCGCCCCCGCTGGTAAGTATATATCGCTGAGTGTGGCACCTTTTCTTAGCGATTTAGCGGTACTTTTGTACAGCTAAAGTCGTTAAGGAGATCGCTAACCGCGATAGCGTCCTTAACGACATCGCTAAGTTAAGCCGCTATCAGCGATATAGAAACAATCCCGCTAGCGATTGCATTAGTATGCGTCGTTATCGTGATCGCTAGCGGGATTGTTTAGTGTGGCAGTACCTTAATGACAGATCCTAACGACCGCCAAAGTCGTTAAAGAGATCGCTGACCGCTGATGAGTTGTTAATGAGATCTCCTGTTTGGCAGCTACTAGCGACCTAAAAGAGATCACACCAATGATTGCGTCGTTATCGTGATCGCTAACGAGATCGCTAAGTGTGGCAGTACCTTTAGTGACCTCGTTTGCGATCTCGTTTGCGATCTCGTTTAGTGTGGCATACCCTTGTCAATTCTTTTTTTCCCCTCCCCTATATGTTGCAAGAAAGAAATGTGCCTAGTTAGTTGCACAGTGGGTATGGAAAGTATTCAGACCCCTTTAAAATTTTCTCTCTTTGTTTCATTTCAGCCATTTGGTAAATTCAAAAAAGTTCATTTTTTTCTCATTAATGTGCACTCTGCACCCTATCTTGACTGAAAAAAAACAGAAATGTAGAAATTTTTTTTTAAAAAGTTTACTAAAAAAGAAAAACTGAAATATCACATGATCATAAGTATTCAGACCCTTTGCTCAGTATTGAGTAGAAGCACCCTTTTGAGTTAGTACAGCCATGAGTCTTCTTGGGAATGATGCAACAAGTTTTTCACACCTGGATTTGGGGATCCTCTGCCATTCTTCATTGCAGATCCTCTCCAGTTCCATCAGGTTGGATGGGGAACGTTGGTGGACAGCCATTTTCAGGTCTCTCCAGAGATGCTCAATTGGGTTTAGGTCAGGGCTCTGGCTGGGCCAGTCAAGAATGGTCAGAGAGTTGTTCTGAAGCCACTCCTTTGTTATTTTAGCTGTGTGCTTAGGGTCATTGTCTTTTTGGAAGGTGAACCTTCAGCCAAGTCTGAGATTTTCTTCTAGGATATCTCTGCACTTGGCCTTATTCATGTTTGCTTCAATTGCAACCAATCGTTCTGTCCCTGCAGCTGAAAAACACCCCATAGCATGATCCACTACCATGTTTCACTGTTGGGATTGTATTGGGCAGGTGATGAGCAGTGCCTGGTTTTCGCCACACATACCGCTTAGAATTATCACCAAAAAGTTCTATCTTTGTCTCATCAGACCAGAGAATCTTATTTCTCATAGTCTAGGAGTCATTCATGTGTTTTTTAGCAAACTCTATGCGGGCTTTCATATGTCTTGCACTGAGGAAAGGCTTCCATCGGGCCACTCTGCCATAAAGACCCGACTGGTGGAGGGCTGCAGTGATAGTTGACTTTGTGGAACTTTCTCCCATCTCCCTATTGCATCTGTGGAGCTCAACCACAGTGATCTTGAGGTTCTTCTTTACCTCTCTCACCAAGGCTTTTCTCCCACGATTGCTCAGGTCTAGGAAGACTTCTAGTGGTCCCAAACTTCTTCTATTTAAGGATTATGGAGGCCACTGAGCTCTTAGGAACCTTGAGTAAAGCAGACATTCTTTTGTAACCTTGGCCAGATGTGTGTCTTGCCACAATTCTGTCTCTGAGCTCCTTGGCCAATTCCTTTGACCTCATGATTCTCATTTGGTCTGACAGGCACTGTGAGCTGTGAGGTCTTATATAGGCAGGTGTGTGCCTTTACAAATCAAGTCCTATCAGTTTAATTAAACACAGCTGGACTCCAATGAAGGAGTAGAACCATCTCAAGGAGGAACACAAGGAAATGGACAGCATGTGACTTAAATATGAGTGTATGAGCAAAGGGTCTGAATACTTATGGCCATGTGATATTTCAGTTTTTCTTTTTTAATAAATTTGCAAAAATATCTACATTTCTGTTTTTTTCCAGTCAAGATGGGGTGCAGAGTGTACATTAATGAGAAAAAAAATAAACTTTGTTGAATTTATCAAATGGCTGCAATGAAACAAAGAGTGAAAAATTTAAAGGGGTCTGACTACTTTCCGTACCGTTATGTCTTGCAACATAAGTGATTCCGTTTTTCCAAATGCAAAAAATGTCCTGATGATCGGAAGGCTACCATGTAATTTCATAGTCACAGACAGTCAAGGACTTGAGTCTTGTGTGACTTCAGAGAGCACAAATCAACGACAACCACATCATTAATTTGTACTGTTGGCAGCACTGATGATCCCCGTGCCCCAGTATCTGGAGGTGTATTAGCTATTTTATGGCAGCTTTAAAAACAAAGATGTAGGTTAGTGGTGACATCAGTGAGAAAGTATCTTGCATCTCCTAGGAAGGTTTAATAGCTACATGGCTGGCAGAATAGGACATGTTAGTGATCTGTGTGGGTTTCAGATCATGGATTTCGATCTGATATCATTTCATCTCTGTCATGGAAAGTGATATTGTTCAAACGACCATATATTCTGTCCGAGTGCTATACGACAAAGCATCGGATCATAGTCAGACCAATGTTATTCTATGGCGCAGCGCACATGTCCGATATTTTTTTCTTGGACAGAGGAAAGAATTGAAGCATGCATGATTTACGTCCGATAACCGGTTCATATTCAGCCATGCAAATCAATGAGTTCATGTAAACCATCGGACCGTACTCGGATGACATCTGAGTGCAATCCGATTTTCACAAAGTGACAGAATGTAGAAGATGGAGACTGTGAAAAAAACAGAGTATATCTTAGTTACCCTGATGACTACCGTATGTTTGGCAAACCAAGGAGAATGGACTTTTTATCTGCATGTTGGTTTTTGGATTTAAGTGTTGATTTCTGGTAGGTCAAGGAAACAGACTTTTGTTAGGGTCCTGTCACACTCTTCAATGTCCCAACGATCCGACGTGGATGGGATCGCTGGGACATCGTTAGCTGATCACTAGTGAGCTGTCACATGGGCAGATTCACCAGCGATCAGGACCAGCGAGCAAGCTGGTATCCAGGCTAAACATCGGGTAACTAAGGGCTGCGCGGCGCCTAGCTACCCGATATGTACCCTGGATACCGGCTCCCAGCTTCTGCTGTAGAGAGCTGGTAGCGGGTATCTAGGGTACATATCGGGTAACTAGGCGCTGCGCAGCGCTTAGTTACCCGATGTGTACATTGGATATCAGCTCCCAGCTCGCTGATCGTTGGTCTCCCGCTGTCACACGCAGCGATGCTCGCTGGCCAGCGGGAGACCAACGATGAAAAAATGGTCCAGGCCATTCAACAGCGATCAGCGATACCCAGCAGGGGGGCTGGTCGTCGCTGCGTGTCACACTAAGCGAGATCGCTGGCTAGGTCGCTGTTGCGTCACAAAATCGGTGACGCTTCAGCGATCTCGCTTAGTGTGACGGGGGCTTTAGTGTAAGCTTGTAATAGTGACTTGCAAGCTGATATGTCATATAACACAGTGTGCGCTTATGTTTGATATGACTATTGATGTTTGCTGATATGTTAATTGTGCATTGTATAAGGGCCCCGTCACACATAGCGACGCACCAGCGATCCCGACAACGATATGAACTTGTCAGGATCGCTGGTGTGTCGCTACATGATCGCTGCTGAGCTGCCAAACAGGCAGCTCAGGGCAGCGATCAGCACAGCGACACTGCGGGTAACGTCGCTTAGTAACCCGCAGTGTACGTTGGAAACCAGTCCGCTGATGCAGGGAGATGGTAACCAAGGTACACATCGGGTTTCCAGGCGCTGCGCGATGCCTGGAAACCCGATGTGTACCTTGGTTACCAGCTGATTGCTGGTCTCCTGCCTGCCACACGCAGCGATGCGTGCTGGCCAGCGGGAGACCAGCGATCAAAAAAAGTCCTGGCATTTCTGACACGATCTGGCCTGATTGCTGGTACGTGTCAAACATAGCGAGATCGCTGTTGCGTCACAAAACTTGTGACTCAGCAGCGATCTCGCTATGTGAGACGGGGCCCTTATGGAGCAAGTTTGTTGACTTTTAAAGCAGAGAGGGAAAGACTGTGCAAATAGATTGAATGGTCAAGTAGTGCTACTTGATCCATCACCATTGTTCCCTTTATCTTGATGCTGGACTGAAGGACACTGGGTAAATCTAAAAATAGGTTACATGCCTCTGTATAAGGAGACTCAGAAACAGAGAGACAGAGAGAGTGACACAGCCGGACATCCTGCAAAACACCCAACGGACGAGAGACAAGACTGCAGCCAATCCATTTGGCACCATTACGAGGGACACGGATCTATCATTCTATAGGAAACAACCTAGGGGTTTTTCAGCTCTGGTTGGAAGGATACAGAACTGCTCCATTGATCATCGCTGAACCATGGATACGTTTGGAGAAAGCCAGGATTGGGACACGCTGGTCGCCTGGCTCCATGGAGATGTTCGGATAAGCCATGTGGTGACTCTCGTGTCAACTGGCTTTGGACCTTGTATGGACTCTATGGACTGTCTTCTTCCTACGCTTGTCGTTACTTCCTCTCTGTATGTGTACCACAGGTGGGGTAGTGACCCTGGGAGCCCTAACATAACATCTGCCATTATCCCGGTGGGTCAGCGGAAGGGTGAGACTCTGTAATTTGCACCATCTTGGGTATTGTGCTGGGACTGTTCTATGTGTTATCTGCCTGTTTTGTGGTACAATAAAGTATTGCCACACTGTTTTACCCTCATCCTGTGTTGTCTGAGTAGCGTTATGCCCATGTTAACGGGAGAGCGGGCATTAGGCGGGACGATCCCTGGTTCCGGCTAGCAGACTTGGGCGCCCACCGACCCCCTGTTTCCCCACAGAGACATTCTTTTTTTCCATCTTCTCTGAGAAAATCGGATCACGCTCTGATCAGAACTCGGAAACTACAACACGTCTTGCATAAAAAGAAGCCCTCATACGGATATGTTGATAAAAAAATAAAAAGGTTCCTACGGTAGGAAAACAAAAAACAATGTGCAAAAATCGCCATTTCATGAAGGAGTTAAAGAATGACAAGCCAAGCATAATGAAGTAAGCATAAACCGATGCATTTTAATTTTCTTATTTAGTGGCTGTAACAAAAAACAAAATTAATCTTCCACTAAATTTTCTATCTAATAATGTTGGCAAATGACATTTCCTAGAGCAGCTTCCTAATTTAGTAATTAAAATGACTTATACTGAGAAAATAGTTAACAAAAAAAAAATTAAGTAACGACAATAAATGAAATTATTGTCCCATTTAAATACAATAAAATGTAAATTGCAAATAAAGGAGATCTAACAATACTCTGCAATCATCAAAATTCATTTTAATGGTCCCATTTTTTTTTCTTAGCTGACACGGCGCCATCTAGAGGCATTTTACTATGTTTTATATTGCATTTCCACGCACATCAAAAAGCGTGTGGTTTCTTTACTTACCTGGAGTCTTGCAGAGAGGAGACCTTTCTAGTAGGATGTCTACATGACATGACACTCTACAGCCCAGTGACGATGAAGCCAATTTCAAGGGTTGTTGGAAATTCTCTACATATCATGGAACTTCTAGAATGTAAGGGCTGATGTGGATTCAGTAAGCCACAGATCAGGGTGAAGACACAGACCGAAGGCGAAAGCACAGCAGACTGGACTTGCTGGGTGGTACATTGAACAGCGAGGACAAGGACAGCACACTGACAAGTATAGCAGGAAACCTCAGAAGTCACAGATCATGAGATATAGACTAGTACAGAAACTGAAGATGTATAAACTGTCCAGGAATAGCTGCAGTGTCTGGAATGTGACTTTGTTTAGAGGTATGTTCGTAATGCTTTCAGCAGGCAAAGGGCCAACAAGCAAACAATGGTTAGCCGCTGGTAGATGAAAAGGCTAACTTTTTTTCTGGATAAGATGCACTCTGATCTGTTAGCGATGGTAATGGGAACATTCTCCATGATTAAGGTTAGTTTCACACTAGCGTTCGGCAGGGCTGCGTACTGAAGCCCCGCCCATTGCCGCACCTTTTCCGTTCAGCTCCGCCTACGTCTGCATGCGTCCTGCGTACCCTATCTTTAACATTGGGTACACAGGCCATGCGGATTTATGCGGATGCGTCCGCATGCGTCATTTTGATGCTGCGCTAAACTGCTGTCGAACGCAACATGTTGCATTTTGTAGCGGTTAGCGCAGCGTGAAAACGACACATGCGGACTCATCCGCATACATCTGCATGGCCTGCGTTCCCAATGTTTGAGATAGGGTACGCAGGATGCATGCAGATGTAGTGTCATGGGTGCATCGCCACAAAGATCGTCGCGATTGCACATTCTGACTTCTCACAGCTGAGCTTCTGTTTCTTTGTTTTTTGGTAATGTGAGAGTTAATTTTTCCTAGCTCTTTGCTAAGGCTAGGTGCAGCCTCGCCCGGCTGCTTTTGATTATGTTCTAATTAGTTTCCTTTATATTTCTGCCAGTCTGGGTGTTAGAGGCCGGTGAAAGCATTCATGTAGTTCAGCAGTCTGGATCGGTTCTGAGAATATTTAAGCTAAGAGTTCATTAGTTGTTTTTACTCTTATAGCTTATAGTTTATCTCTGAGACCTTAGGTGTTCCTACTGTGTGTGAGTGTTGTATGTAAGACTTTATTTACTTTATTCCTTCTCTTTCTTGTATGTCTTTCTGTTCATTATCCGTTACCTGTTCATTCCCTTTGGTGGTATTCAGGGTCCTTCTTAGGACTAGATTACAGTTGGCAGGGATTGATAGGAGACAGGGTTTACGCTGGTGGCCTGGACCTCTGTACCTTTAACAGTACCTCCAGGTTGAGGGATTAGTTAGGACCCCAGTTTAGGGTCAGCTTAGACCCCGGTCACCCTCTAGCCGGAGACAGCGTATAACGGATTCCGTTTTGACCCACTGGACATTCTATCAGGTAAATCCATGTTATAATATATCTATGCGCATGTTATATAGTATGTTGCCCTTTTGATATAGATTACTGACATCTCATATATATATCTGCTATACAGCGTGACATTTTCACCGGCCTAAAAAGATTCTCCCCAGCTGTCATGGATCCAGTAGCCCAGCTGGCCCGACAGTTGCAGGGGTTGTCCATGGAATTTGCAGACATTAAGTCCAAGGTTTTGTCCCTCCCAGAGCAAACCAGATCTGAACCTAAGGTTGCTCTCCCGGACAGGTTCACTGGTGGGCGGGACAAATTTTTTACTTTCCGGGAGGCATGTAAATTGTACTTTCGGCTGCGGCCTCGGTCATCTGGGAGTGAAGAGCAGAGGGTGGGAATTGTTATCTCGCTCTTACAAGGGGACCCTCAATCTTGGGCGTTCTCTATTCCTCCAGGCTCCCCAGATCTCCAGTCAGTGGATCGATTTTTTACTGCCCTGGGTCTGGTATATGATGATCCGGATCGAGTTTCCCTTGCTGAAACAAAGTTACGTAAAATACGGCAGGGAAATCGTCCAGCGGAGGAATATTCTTCTGAGTTCCGTAGATGGGCAACAGATACTCAGTGGAATGACCCAGCTCTTAGGAGCCAGTTTTGTCAAGGGTTGTCTGACAAATTAAAAGATGTGTTGGCTCAGTATGATTCTCCTCCATCACTGGAGGCTGCTATGGCCCTTGCTATTCGCATTGATAGACGACTTCGGGGAAGACGCGAGGTAACTCCGCCCCCCATGATGACTCCACCTACTACTAAAGTCCCTTATACTGAGGTTCCCCTGGTCTGTTCTGAGGAACCCATGCAGTTGGGAGGGACATCATTTTGTAGGAGGGAATCGGCGGTGCGCCGCAAGGCTAGAAGGTGTTTCTTTTGCGGGAGAGAGGGACATTTTGTTGGGGGTTGTCCATCCCGGACCTCTTTGACCCAAGGAGTTAACCTGGGAGTCTGTATTTCGTCCCCAAATCCCTCTCAGTTTATCGTGCCTGCGGAGGTGGTGATTGGTACTAGAACTGAGAGGATTTCTGTTTTTCTTGATAGTGGGTCCGGGGCTAATCTTGTGGACGCTCGGTTTGCCCAGGTGCATGGTATGCAACTGAGTGTATTGGCCAAACCGGTCCCTATACTCTCTATTGATTCTAGACCTCTTGGTCAAGGTAGCTTGGTTCAAGCTGTTCATAACATAGATCTTCGAGTAGGGGTAATGCATAAAGAGCAATTGTCTTGTTATGTGTTGGAGGGTCTACCTACTCCTATTGTGTTGGGACTTCCTTGGTTGGCTAAACATAACCCAGTGATTGATTGGCAATCCAGAAAGATAAGCCAGTGGGGTGAATTTTGCAAGAATAACTGCATGAGCACGGTCATCGGTGCAGTTGTGCCTAGGACTTTGCCTCCTTTTCTGGAGGACTTTGGGGAGATGTTCTCAGAGAAGGGGTGTAAAGAGTTACCTCCTCATCGCGCATATGACTGCTCAATAAAGTTGCTTCCTGATGCCTTATCTCGTACTTTCCCAGGGACCGGGAGGATGGATGATCCGGTTCCTATTCCTCAGGAGGGAGTTGTGGTGTCAGCTGTATGCTCTGAGCTTGAGGGGGAGGTATTGGGGGCTCAGGGGGACGCCCCTGTGGGACTTCCAGGGAGACTGATAGTTCCAGATCAGTTAAGACTGAAGGTTACGGAGAACCGTTACAAACGGATGGCTGATAGGGGGAGAGTTTCTGGTCGAGATCTGAAGGTGAATGATCTGGTGTGGTTGTCTACCAGGAATATTAAACTTAAAGTTCCCTCCTGGAGGTTGGGTCCCAGATTCATCGGGCCGTACAGGATCAGTTCCATAATTAATCCTGTGGCATTTCGTCTGGACCTCCCTCCTACGTTTAAAATTCATAATGTGTTTCACAAGTCATTACTTAAAAAGTATGTGGCACCAGTCATACCGTCACCTCTACCTCCTCCTTCAGTGGTGGTCAATGATAACGTGGACGGACCTTTCACACAACTCACCCGGACAGACCTGGTCATGAGGGTCCGGAGGCCCCTCGTAGAAGGGGGGGTACTGTCATGGGTGCATCGCCACAAAGATCGTCGCGATTGCACATTCTGACTTCTCACAGCTGAGCTTCTGTTTCTTTGTTTTTTGGTAATGTGAGAGTTAATTTTTCCTAGCTCTTTGCTAAGGCTAGGTGCAGCCTCGCCCGGCTGCTTTTGATTATGTTCTAATTAGTTTCCTTTATATTTCTGCCAGTCTGGGTGTTAGAGGCCGGTGAAAGCATTCATGTAGTTCAGCAGTCTGGATCGGTTCTGAGAATATTTAAGCTAAGAGTTCATTAGTTGTTTTTACTCTTATAGCTTATAGTTTATCTCTGAGACCTTAGGTGTTCCTACTGTGTGTGAGTGTTGTATGTAAGACTTTATTTACTTTATTCCTTCTCTTTCTTGTATGTCTTTCTGTTCATTATCCGTTACCTGTTCATTCCCTTTGGTGGTATTCAGGGTCCTTCTTAGGACTAGATTACAGTTGGCAGGAGATTGATAGGAGACAGGGTTTACGCTGGTGGCCTGGACCTCTGTACCTTTAACAGTACCTCCAGGTTGAGGGATTAGTTAGGACCCCAGTTTAGGGTCAGCTTAGACCCCGGTCACCCTCTAGCCGGAGACAGCGTATAACGGATTCCGTTTTGACCCACTGGACATTCTATCAGGTAAATCCATGTTATAATATATCTATGCGCATGTTATATAGTATGTTGCCCTTTTGATATAGATTACTGACATCTCATATATATATCTGCTATACAGCGTGACATGTAGGCGGAGCTGAACGGAAGAGGTGCGGCAGTGGACGGGGCTTCACGGAGGAAGTACGCAGCACTCCGCAGCCCTGCCGAACGCTAGTGTGAAACTAGCCTTAGACCGTGTAGGTTGAAACATGTAGGATTTTCCCTGCATCGGCGATTGCCCATATCTGCATGTCTGTGCTTTTTAATATGATGATCAAATAAATGTCAAGTTTTAAGAATAATTTCCTGTGGTCGCTGGAGACAACTTTTTTGTACATTGGATTTCCACACCTTCTGGGACCAGGGCGGCTCCATGCGCCGATGACCAGTCAAGGAACCTGGACATAACAGGGTGAGCTGAACTTTTTTCTTTTTATATATTCTCTAGAGAGAAGGTTGTTATGCTTACAGCAGATGTTGGGTTAATCTGCAGGTCTGAACCGGAAAGCAAATGCAGATTGCAGAAGCAAATAGGAGTTTGTAGAGATGATTCCAGCTGAGTAACCTGGTAGAAGGCAACAAATGCAAGGCTTACTTTGTATTCAGACATAGGTGTGTCCAGAACAAGCACTCACACGACTGCAGGCATCTCCTACAGTGAATTTATGACAATGTGATCCATGTCTCACCGTAAACCATTTGTGTACCTGATAAAGGTCAGATTCAATTACTGAAATGTTGCACATTCACATTTGAATTGCAAATACAGTTCCTATATCATATCTATGAGTTCCTTGTTCTTTGGATTTACAGTATACAAGGGCTTGTGTTATGTTTTGGTAGCTGAGGAGGGCAGGAGCAAAAAACCGCAAAGGCAGCCAAACACCAGAGAGGTTGGGAACTAATAGGTTGCAGACCCCTAAACTAACCGCACAACTAGAAGCAGCCGTGGGACGTTTCTACGGTGCCCTAGACGCCTCGTCACAGCCGGAGAGATTAGCTACCCCAGAAGATGGAAAGAGGAAAGCTAACTGCCCCAGAGAAGAGCCCCAAAAGAATAGGAAGCCCCCAAACATATAATGGCGGTTGGACAAGATGAAAACACAAACACAGACAGAATATAGAATGAGCAAATGCTGGGGCCCAAAACTGTCTAGATAGGACAACACAGGAGAGAATACTGTCTGCAACCCAGAAAAACCCTAGGAAAAACTCCATCACTTCTGAATCCAAAAATGCTGAAACCACACGGTCTCGACCACCTATATCAGATCTCTGGTGTGAACACGCAGCTACCCAGCAGTAAAAAAATCACAAGAACTGAGCAAAAGAACAAATACAAAAAGAGAATAGAGACCAGCACAAGCCCCCTAAGGGGACCCGGCTAAACTCAAAAGCAAGGCAGCAAAAAACAAGGAAAAAATCAAACCACAGAAAAAAAACAGAAAGTAATTTATCTGAATGATAGCAGGAGACAGCAGAAAAGCAAGCTGATTTCCAACCTAGACCAGGAAGAACAATTGATCACCGGCCAGGATCATGGGAGGTCAGCTCACTTATATCAGGCCAGTCCGTCCCACCTGATAACCATTCATCAATTGCAGGTGATTGACTTTTGCTGTTCAACATAGGTTCAATACCCTCAGCAACCACCAGAGGGAGGCTCAGCTCCGAAGTCGTCTCCAACATGTTAACAACAGTACCCCCCCTTGAGGAGGGGTCACCGAACCCTCACGTGTGCCACCAGGACGATCAGGATGAGCTTGGTGATAGGCATGGACCAGTCTTTCAGCATGAATGTCAGAAGCAAACACCTAAGAATTGTCCTCCTGACCATAGCCTTTCCACTTCACCAAGTACTGGAGTCTCCGCCTAGCCAAACGAGAATCCAATATCTTCTCAAACACATACAGTACAGACCAAAAGTTTGGACACACCTTCCCATTCAAAGATTTTTCTGTATTTTCATGGCTATGAAAATTGTAGAATCACACTGAAGGCATCAAAACTATGAATTAACACATGTGGAATTATACATTACACTTTACAAAAAAGTGTGAAACAACCGAAAATATGTCTTATATTCTAGGTTCTTCAAAGTAGCCACCTTTTGCTTTGATTACTGCTTTGCACGCAGAAAAGGTGAACGGATGGACTCTACATGCCTGGTTCCCACCGTGAAGTATGGAGGAGGTGGTGTGATGGTGTGGGGGTGCTTTGCTGGTGACACTGTTGGGGATTTATTTAAAATTGAAGGCATACTTAACCAGCATGGCTACCACAGCATCTTGCAGCAGCATGCTATTCCATCCGGTTTGCGTTTAGTTGGACCATCATTTATTTTTCAACAGGACAATGACCCCAAACACACCTCCATGCTGTGTAAGGGCTATTTGACCAAGAAGGAGAGTGATGGGGTGCTACGCCAGATGACCTGGCCTCCACAGTCACCAGACCTGAACCCAATCGAGATAGTTTGAGGTGAGCTGGACCGCTCACCGCTTCAATTTTGAATAAATCCCAACAGTGTCACCAGCAAAGCACCCCCACACCATCACACCATCTCCTCCATGCTTCACAGTGGTAACCAGGCATGTAGAGTCCATCCGTTCACCTTTTCTACGTGCAAAGCAGTAATCAAAGCAAAAGGTGGCTACTTTGAAGAACCTAGAATATAAGACATATTTTCAGTTGTTTCACACTTTTTTGTAAAGTGTAATGTATAATTCCACATGTGTTAATTCATAGTTTTGATGCCTTCAGTGTGATTCTACAATTTTCATAGTCATGAAAATACTGAAAAATTTTTGAATGAGAAGGTGTGTCCAAACTTTTGGTCTGTACTGTACTCCAAATTGCCCTCAACCAAAACAGGATCAGGAGGCACAGCCATAGGAACCACTGGCTCGACAAACCTTTTCAATAAAGATTTGTGGAATACGTTGTAAATCTTGAATGTTCCTGGAAGAAGCAAACGGAAGGAAACTGGATTAAGAATTTCCACGCTCCTATAAGGTCCAATGAACCTTGGCTTAAATTTTGGAGACGCGACCTTCATAAGGATAGTTTTTGAGGACAACCAAACCAAGTCCCCCACTTTAAACCTAGGACCATCAGTCCTATGCCGGTTGGCAAACCGTTGGGCCTTCTCCTGAGAGAGAGACAACTTATCCACTACTTGATCCAAAATCTGCTGCATTCTCTCCACAATAGAGTCAACACCCAGACAGACAGAAACCTCCACCTGCCCTGAAGAAAATAGAGGATGAAACCCGAAATTGCAGAGAAATGGAGACATCAAGGTGGCAGAACTAGCCCTATTGTTCAAAGCAAACTCAGCCAAAGGCAAAAAAGAGACACAGTCATCTTGATCAGCAGACACAAAACATCTCAAATAAGTCTCCAAGGTCTGGTTTGTTTCTCTCAGTTTGTCCATTGGTCTGAGGGTGGAACGCAGAGGAAAAAGACAGCTGAACTCCCAGTTTGGAACAAAAAGTCCTCCAAAATCTGGAAACAAACTGGACTCCTCTGTCAGACACAATGTTCTCTGGAACGCCGTGCAACCAAACCACTTGTTGAAAAAACAAGGGCACCAACTCGGAGGTTGGCAACTTAGGTAGTGGCACAAGATGTATCATCTTGGAAAACCTATCACAGATTACCCAAATAACGGTCATTCTCTGAGAGACAGGGAGGTCGGAAATAAAATCCATAGGCAATGGCATTAACAAACCACTAGAGCGAGAGCAAGGTTTGGACCGAGAACAAGTTCCACAGGACTGCACAAAGTCCCTGACATCACGAGACAAAGTGGGCCACCAAAAGGACCGACTCACCAAATCTCTGGTACCAAAAATACCAGGATGACCAGCCAATGTGGAGCAATGAATCTCAGACATCACATTCTTCCTCCACTGGTCTGGGACAAATAATTTCCCAACAGGGCAGCGTTCAGGTTTATCCTCCTGAAATTCCTCCAAAGCCAGTCTCAAATTGGGTGAGATAGCGGAAAGAACCACACCCTCCTTCAGAATAACAGCAGGCTCAGTTACCTCAGGAGAATCCGCAAAGAAACTCCTCGAGAGGGCATCCGACTTAACATTCTTAGTGACCGGGAGAAAAGAGACCACAAAATTAAAACGTGTGAAAAACAAGGCCCACCTGGCCTGTCTAGGATTAAGTCGCTTGGCTGATTCAAGATAAACCAGGTTCTTATGGTCCGTGAGGACCATCACCCAATGTTTGGCTCCTTCCAGCCAATGTCTCCACTCTTCAAAAGCCCACTTCATAGCCAATAGCTTCTGATTTCCCACATCATAATTATGTTCCGCTGGGGAAAATTTTCGAGAGAAAAAGGTACAAGGGTTACTCCTAGAGGTCTCCGGATCCCTTTGGGACAAAACGGCCCCTGCACCAATCTCAGAAGCATCAACCTCCACCTGAAATGGCAGAGAAACATCAGGTTGCCGTAGAACAAGAGCTGAAGTGAATCTCTGCTTAAGCTCCTGAAACGCAGAAACTGCCTCAGGAGACCAATTCACTACATCAGAACCCTTTTTGGTCAAATCAGTCAGTGGTTTCACAATAGTAGAGAAATTACCTATAAATTTACGATAAAAATTAGCAAAACCCAAAAATCTCTGAAGAGCCTTCAATGTAGTGGGTTGAACCCAATCACTAATGGCCTGAACGTTGACCGGGTCCATTTCAATAACAGACGGAGACAAAATGAATCCCAGAAATGAAACCTTCTATACGCCAAAAAGACATTTTGATCCCTTCACATACAGAGCATTCTCTCTCAAAATCTGGAATACAGTCCGAACATGTTCCACATGAGAATCCCAGTCATTGGAAAAAATCAAGATATCGTCCAAATAAACGATCAGAAATTTATCCACGAAATCCCGGAAAATATCGTTCATAAAGGATTGGAAGACGGAAGGGCATTAGTGAGCCCAAAAGGCATCACTAGGTACTCAAAATGCGCCTCTGGGGTATTAAACGCCGTCTTCCATTCATCACCGTGCTTGATGCAAATAAGATTATACGCCCCCCCTGAGGTCAAGCTTGGTAAACCTACTAGCACCTTTCACTCTGGAAAATAGGTCAGAAATAAAGGGTAACGGATATTGATATTTAACAGTGATCTTATTCAGGAGACGATAGTCAATACACTGCCTCAATGAGCCATCCTTTTTGGCCACAAAGAAAAAGCCGGCGCCCAAGGGTGAAGAGGATGGTCTGATATGACCCTTCTCTAAAGACTCTTTGATATAAGATCGCATAGCATCATGCTCAGGTACAGATAAATTAAAGAGCCGACACTTGGGAAATTTACAACCGGGTACCAAGTCAATAGCGCAATCATAACTCCTATGAGGAGGCAAGGATGCAGACTTACTCTCACTAAACACATCAGAAAAATCAGTCAAATAGTCAGGGACATCTTGAGACTGGAGAGAGGCAGAAAAAACAGGAGTGTCAGTACGAACACATTGACACCCCCAACTGGTCACGGACACAGATTTCCAATCCAAAACAGGATTATGAGTCTGTAACCAAGGAAAACCCAGTACAATAATGTCATGTAAATTACCACAGCATCTTGCAGCAGCATGCTATTCCATCCGATTTGCGTTTAGTTGGACCATCATTTATTTTTCAACAGGACAATGACCCCTGTGTGGAGCCCAGCTGTGACTGGATCCATATCTTCCAGAAGGATGCACTAAAGGAAGATCCCACTAGAGGTCATTATACACACACACATTTCAGCTTACCTAAAAGACCATTAGAGGGAGCTGTGTTAGGCATATAAAAACAAGTTTAGTTTCAGTTTGCCTCAGATCTCAGATGAGATGAGATGAGATTAGATCTCAGATCTCCTCAGGACACCAGAGGAGAGGAGTTTAGCTCAGTGAAGTTCAGAGTTCGCCCTGCAGAGAGCTAGTGCAGAGCCCCACTCTGTGCAGTACTGTTCAGTCAGTTCAACTTGAGCTTAAGTGGAGGCTAGTACGAGTGAAAGGGAAATCACTCTAGCCTAGTCAGAGCTGAATCTGAAGCGTAACTCACAAGGAAGCGTGCCGACGCTTAGAGAGCGGCGAAGAGGCCGATTACCAACTGCCGGCGTGTGTGATCTTAGTAGGACCCAGGTAGGCCGAAGGCAAGTGGAATTGGAGGGGTCAGTGAGCATTAATAGCTCCCCTCAGCAAGAAATACCGGACACCGGGGCCCGAGCCTATAAGGATCTCCACAACCTATTAGGAGAACACCGGAGTTCCTGGAGGACTACAAGTCCTAGGAGTACCGCAGAGTTGACACGTAGCAGGATCAGGAGAACAGAGTCGGCCTGATCAGCCATAGAAAGACCCTGTTCTGCCAGAGAGAAGGTCCAACCACGAAGTCAGCCAGGTACAGGACGGATACCAAGTTAGACCTAGCTACAGGCAGGTCAGGACTTTATCATATAACGACAGAAGACAGGAGGCCATACACCTACCAGTGGAGGAATCTGGATGTGCATCCTTCGCCCTATCGTGCTCCGGGGAGTACCTGCCATTTCTACAGTAAAGGTACCAAACTGACTTTTGTGTGTGTCTCCCTTATTGTCTCTGACGGAGGGACCCCCATCTGTCCTGCATCCTCATATTTATATCTGCCCTGGAAGGACACCGTCTTGCCTGTAGAAGACCTACCATCTAGCTGCCCAACACCATCCCTTCCAGAGTATTTGTATAGCAGCGCTGGTCATCCTGACCAGATACTACAGGTGGCGTCACGACAAACTATACGAACACCCCATCATCCCCTGTAAATATCCCACATTACAGTGAGCGCCCAGGGCACGGACCGAGCTGTGCTACCCGTGACATCCCCCATAGACATCAACGGGCTCGGTGCCGAGTACCCCAAAGCCCTGGTACGTGCGCATCATCTTATCTGGCGTCACGAACAGGATCTCGTGCCTGCAGCAACAGAGTAATTTGTGCCCGTTGCCACCGGGTACTGTGTGCCTTGCAAAAAGACTGTTGTATATAGTGGTGAAGATTTCCTGCCATTTGCCGCCATTTACAGCGCCGCGGCGCGAAAACTAGTGGGCGTACCTGCAAAAGCGCGCTGAGTCCTGAACACGCCCCCAACGCTGACGCGGCGGCAGGTCCTGTGGAGAGCTTCAGTGAACGCTCTGACGTCAGAGCGCCAGCGACACAGGTCCTTTTCTCTACCGCTGTGCCTGCAGAGCTGCAGCCTTCAGAGAAGGTAGGCCACGATTAACTAGGGGGGCGCAGATATGTCGCAGCAGCAAGCCGACAGCGCGGCCCAGGCCGACGACCCCAATGACTTACCACTTGGCGCTGCAGCGCAGGATAGAAATCCGGGCCCCTCACCTGGTCCTGTGGTCCCAATAGTACCGCTAACGCTGCCATACATGCCTGGAGCTAAGTGGCTCCCTCAATACAGCGGCAAGCCAGACACGCTGCCCGGGTTCAAGCGAAAAATATGCAGCATAATGGACATGTACCCTATGACAGAAAAGCAAAGAGCTGCAGTGGTAATAGGGCAATTAACTGGTGCTGCTGAGAGAGAGGTAGAGACTTGGACAGCTGCAGACCAGGAGTCAGTGCATGCAATTTTCTTAAAGCTACAGACTATCTTTGAGGACCGCACTGAAACAGATCTCCGGATGAGGTTTTATCAATGTTCCCAGAAATCAGATGACAGCATTAGGGACTATGCTTGCCGGCTACAAGGGGCCCTGCGAGCTCTTAAACAAGTTAACCCTATAAGTGTCACCAACGAAAATAAAATGTTAAAGGAACAGTTTGTACGGGGACTGAGGTCCCAAGCGGAAAGCAGGACTGTGCACTGGTGGTCCTTGGATCATCCTGATGCTACCTTTGATGCCCTTAAGGATATGGCTATAAAAGGACTGCGACCTCTGGAAACACCCGAGATGGCAACCCAGTGTCACCCGAGTGAAACCACCCTAAAGCCAGCAGCATCCACCTTTTCCCCGCTGGTTGCGGAAGCCAAAACGCAGGGCGCCCCTACTGAGCTGGACTGTCTGCGCTCAGAAGTGCGCCAGCTGACCAAAAACCTGGCCACTGTAATGAGTGCCCTGCAACTGTCGACGAAGGAAGAAGGAAAGATCTTGCTGGCTGACTGCCCGGAGGATGTCCCTTGGATGCGCCAGAGGAGAGAGAGGACGTCGCCCCACCGAAGGAGGACAACGCCACCCTCAGGAAGGACCCGCGACCAGCCTCATCCTCGCCGAGAGATCATCTGCTACCGCTGCCACAGAGAAGGTCACCCAGCCCGTCGGTGTCCTTTAAACGAGCAAATCCTGGGTCCGAGGGCCAACCCCCAGGAATAGACTCCTCAGGCCCCTCAGACTGGAATCGCAGGTTTGTAGGAGGAAGGCCATACCTGTCCATCATACTGGACGGGATCGCAATCCCTGCCCTGCTGGACACTGGATCCCAGGTAACCATTATACCTGATGTCCTCTACAACAAGTACTGGTCCAGTGACAGTCTCCAACCCCCAAACCCTGACTTTGCCGTATACGCCTCTAATGGTCTCCTTCTTGAATTACGGGGGGCTAAAGATGTAGACGTGAAAGTGGGGAGAGTGGAGCTAAAGAATCAGGGACTTCTTGTAGTAAAGACTGTTAATGAAGAAAATGGGTTGAATGTGGTCTTAGGCACTAACATTATTAGTAACTGTTTGGAGGAGGTTGTGTTTTTACTCCAACAGCTTGCCGAAATCGCCAGACCAAGGCAAAAGGGAGAGATCCGGAGGGAGATCCGAACCCTGATGTGCCAGCAGCAAGTGAAAATGACCGGTGGTGAGACTGGTAATGTACGGGTAACAGACCCGAATCCCATTGTGATACCCCGATGAGTGAAATGCTTATTTGGTGTAGAGCAGCAATAGGTCTGAGAGGACAAAACTACCAAGCAGTAGTAGAGCCCCATTGTTCAGAACACAGACCTACACTCTTGACTGCCAGAGGGGTAGTGGAGGTACATAATGGGAGGGTGCCAGTGCGTCTTCTCAACTGGGGAGAAGATGAAGTCAAATTACCACGTTATGCCACTGTTGCTAAGTTACATGCTGTGGATAATAACTCCATTCACCCAGCGGAGCCCTTAACCTCCCCACAACCAGTGGAGGATAACGGTCCGACCACCCAGGTGGAGGATTGGTGTCAGCAGCTCCATGTTGGGACAGACACCACTCCAGCTCACCAGAAACAAGGAATATACCGAGTAGTTCAGGAGTATGCTCAGGTATTCAGCAAACACCCACTCGACTTTGGGACAATTAAAGGGGTTCAACATCACATCCCCACAGGCAACCATCCTCCCATCAAAGAACGGTACAGGCCTATACCACCAGCACACTACCAGAAAGCCAAGGAGATGTTGCGTGATATGAAGGAAGCAGGGGTGATAAGGGATAGTTGCAGTCCCTGGGCAGCACCTCTAGTCTTAGTCAGGAAAAAGGATGGAAGCATGCAAATGTGTGTAGATTACAGACAAGTAAATCGCATTACACATAAAGATGCATACCCATTACCACGCATTGAGGAATCCTTGGCTGCACTAAAAACTGCTAACTACTTCTCCACCCTTGACCTCACTAGTGGGTACTGGCAAGTAGCTGTGGCTGAGGAGGATCGGGAGAAGACGGCTTTCACCACCCCGATGGGACTCTGTGAGTTTGACAGAATGCCGTTTGGACTCAGTAGTGCCCTGGAACGTTCCAGAGAGTGATGGAGAGATGTCTGGGGCATCTCAACTTTGAAACTGTGTTGCTGTACCTGGACGACGTCATAGTGTACTCCAAAACGTATGAAGATCACTTGAAGCATTTGGCGGAGGTATTTGAGTCACTGTCCAAGTATGGGATGAAACTGAAGCCTTCTAAGTGCCATCTGCTCAAACAAAAAGTACAGTATCTGGGACATATTGTCAGCTCAGAAGGAGTAGCGCCAGACCCTGAAAAGATCACCGCCATCCAGAAATGGCCGGAGCCGAAAAATCTTAAGGAGGTGCGACAGTTCCTGGGACTGACAGGGTACTACCGGAGGTTTGTGAAGGACTACACCAAGAAAGCAGCCCTCTGCAAGACCTCCTGGTGGGACAGTCCCTCAAGAGCAGAAATTCTCCCTTACACTGGGGTAAAGAACAGGCAGAAGCATTCAAGGAAATGAAGGAGATCCTGACAGGTGATGAGATCCTAGCTTACCCTGACTACAGCCAGCCGTTCCTGCTGTATACTGATGCCAGCAACGAAGGATTGGGAGCAGTCCTCAGTCAGAAGCAAAATGGCCTGGAGAAAGTCATCGCCTATGCTAGCAGGAAGCTCCGCCCGACCGAGAGGAACCCAGAGAACTATAGCAGCTTCAAGTTGGAGTTCCTGGCACTGGTCTGGGCCATCACGGAGAGGTTTAAACACTATTTGGCCTCCAGCAAGTTCACTGCCTACACTGACAACAACCCCTTGATGCATCTTGAAACAGCTAAGCTGGGAGCCATGGAACAGCGATGGATGGCTCGACTGTCAAATTATCAATTCACAATTAAGTACCGGGCGGGTCGCAAGAATGCCAATGCTGATGCCCTGTCCAGGATGCCTCATGAATCAGACACTGAAGAGGAAGTGGATGATCTGGAAGAGATTGAACTACCTGCCTTTCACCGGAATGGGGTGATCTACGAGCAACAAGCCAGCAGGAGATCGCGTGGTAAGACGTTGAATCCTTTACCTCACCACAGCTGGAAAGAGACTCAGGACAGCGACCCAGTGGTCAGCCGTATTAAGGAGCTGATAACACAGGAAGGTTCCTCCTTGGAGAAGGACGCACCTCTACCAGCAAGGCAGCTGTGGAATGAGAGAAGCCGGTTGTTCATCTACCGTGAGAAGCTGTGCAGGAGATACGTCAACCCAAGGACCCATGAAATGGTTTGGCAGATAGTAGTTCCCAGAGCAGACATCCAGATGGTGTTAGAAGCCTACCACGATCAAGCGGGACACTTTGGCTGGAAAAAGCTGGAGACCCTGTTGAAGTGTCGGTTCTACTGGGTAGGGATGCACAGCTCCATCGAGAAGTGGTGCCGGAACTGTGGACCCTGTGGCCTCAGACGAAAAGACTACAGCAGTCAGAAGGCACCCCTGCAGCCCATCCAGATGACTCGTCCTTTGGAAATCGTGGCCCTGGACCATGTTAAGTTGTCACCCAGCCGGTCAGGATATTCCTATGCCCTGACCTGACTATGGTGGATCACTACTCCAGATTCCTGGTGGTTGCCCCTGTCAAAGATCTGACGGCAGAGACAGCAGCAAAGACGTTCCAGACTCATTTCTGTAGACCACACGGATATCCGGAGCAGGTGCTAACTGATCAAGGCCCAGCCTTTGAGGCCGAATTATTCAGAGTTCTGTCACTTGTACGGGTGTAAGAAGATAAGAACTACACCGTACCACCCCCAAACCAATGGACTTTGTGAAAAGATGAATCACATCGTCATTGACTTACTGAAAACTGTACCACTGGAGGAAAGAAATCGGTGGCCAGACTTGCTACCTGACCTGGTAGACCTGTACAACCACATACCGGTGAGTTCCACCAACTGCACCCCAGCCTATCTCATGCGGGCAAGACCAGGAAAGCTGCCCATGGATCTAGAGCTTGGAGTTGTAGAACCGGAAGCGGATGTAACTACTGGAGACTGGGACACAAACAGACAGGAACAGTACATAAAAGTACAGACCTGTGTTGAGGAAAGTCTCAATCGAGTAAGGGATAAGCAAGAAGATCGTTACAATAAAAGTGCGCCGGCTGAACCTTTCGCACCTGGTGAAATCGTACTAAAAAGAAAGAGGAGGTTACACAAACTCGATGATCAGTGGGAAAGAGAGCCCTACATCATACAGAGTTCAAGGTTTGATAACAAGAAAACGTGCATCATAAGCAAGGATGGAGGAAAAAACGACTGCAACCGTGTCCAGAGACCACCTAAAGTTGTGTCCGGACCCATTAAAGCCTCGTGAGGAAGAACCTGTTGTCAATCAGGAAGAGAGTGATGAAGCAGTTATACATACAGACTTGGGAGATTTCCCCGCAGATTGGCCCAGAATTGGAGAAGCTGTAATCATTCCTGTGCTTCAATTTTATCAACCGCAAGAAGAATCTCTACATCCAGTTGCACCAATTGTTGCAGTAGAGTCAGTTCCAGAAGGACCTGTTCCGGCAGAACCTCAACCAGTGGAACCCCAAGAAGCAGCACCACAAGAAGCGGAATCCCAAGAAATTGAATCTCAGGAAGAAGAGTCCCCTGGCAAAACGGAACCGCATCGCCCAGTTGCTGATATGCTTGCCAGATCCCTAGAGAGGTGGAGGCATATTTATAGTTTGCCAGTACGTAGGACAGACAAGGTAACTGACACCTCACCTACAACTACACCACGTAGGTCAGTACGTATGACAAAGGGGCAATTACCTGTTAGGTATAGAGAGTAGAACCTAACTCATGTAAATAACTATCTATAACCACTGTACATAAATGTATAATGTATATATTTTTGCTTATAAGATGTTGTATCATACCATTATTTATTAATCTGTTTTTCCCTTATAATGTTGGAACAAGAGGAATGGACATTATTTCTACTTGTTTTCTCCATCCCTATTTGAGCATCTTTTCCAAAAGAGACTGGGACTTTTATGGTTGCTCAAAGTCTTCAATCCCTCATTGTACATAATTGTTCAGTTACCGTTTATGCAACAGTTCAAGAGTACCTTACCTCCTGTAAAGGAAGAATTGTTTTGATATGTTTATTGATCTGTTACCTGTTTTTGTATTTCAGCCCCGGAGTGCTGAGTTCTACTAGGGGGGAATGTGGAGCCCAGCTGTGACTGGATCCATATCTTCCAGAAGGATGCACTAAAGGAAGATCCCACTAGAGGTCATTATACACACACACATTTCAGCTTACCTAAAAGACCATTAGAGGGAGCTGTGTTAGGCATATAAAAACAAGTTTAGTTTCAGTTTGCCTCAGATCTCAGATGAGATGAGATGAGATTAGATCTCAGATCTCCTCAGGACACCAGAGGAGAGGAGTTTAGCTCAGTGAAGTTCAGAGTTCGCCCTGCAGAGAGCTAGTGCAGAGCCCCACTCTGTGCAGTACTGTTCAGTCAGTTCAACTTGAGCTTAAGTGGAGGCTAGTACGAGTGAAAGGGAAATCACTCTAGGCTAGTCAGAGCTGAATCTGAAGCGTAACTCACAAGGAAGCGTGCCGACGCTTAGAGAGCGGCGAAGAGGCCGATTACCAACTGCCGGCGTGTGTGATCTTAGTAGGACCCAGGTAGGCCGAAGGCAAGTGGAATTGGAGGGGTCAGTGAGCATTAATAGCTCCCCTCAGCAAGAAATACCGGACACCGGGGCCCGAGCCTATAAGGATCTCCACGACCTATTAGGAGAACACCGGAGTTCCTGGAGGACTACAAGTCCCAGGAGTACCGCAGAGTCGACACTTAGCAGGATCAGGAGAACGGAGTCGGCCTGATCAGCCATAGAAAGACCCTGTTCTGCCAGAGAGAAGGTCCAACCACGAAGTCAGCCAGGTACAGGACGGATACCAAGTTAGACCTAGCTACAGGCAGGTCAGGACTTTATCATATAACGACAGAAGACAGGAGGCCATACACCTACCAGTGGAGGAATCTGGATGTGCATCCTTCGCCCTATCATGCTCCGGGGAGTACCTGCCATTTCTACAGTAAAGGTACCAAACTGACTTTTGTGTGTGTCTCCCTTATTGTCTCTGACGGAGGGACCCCCATCTGTCCTGCATCCTCATATTTATATCTGCCCTGGAAGGACACCGTCTTGCCTGTAGAAGACCTACCATCTAGCTGTCCAACACCATCCCTTCCAGAGTATTTGTATAGCAGCGCTGGTCATCCTGACCAGATACTACAGGTGGCGTCACGACAAACTATACGAACACCCCATCATCCCCTGTAAATATCCCACATTACAGTGAGCGCCCAGGGCACGGACCGAGCTGTGCTACCCGTGACATCCCCCATAGACATCAACGGGCTCGGTGCCGAGTACCCCAAAGCCCTGGTACGTGCGCATCATCTGGACCACTCACCGCTTCAATTTTGAATAAATCCCCAACATTGTCACCAGCAAAGCACCCCCACACCATCACACCACCTACTCCATGCTTCACGGTGGGAACCAGGCATGTAGAGTCCATCCGTTCACCTTTTCTACGTGCAAAGCAGTAATCAAAGCAAAAGGTGGCTACTTTGAAGAACCTAGAATATAAGGCATATTTTTAGTTTCACACTTTTTTGTAAAGTGTAATGTATAATTCTACATGTGTTAATTCATAGTTTTGATGCCTTCAGTGTGATTCTACAATTTTCATAGTCATGAAAATACAGAAAAATCTTAGAATGAGAAAGTGTGTCCAAACTTTTGGTCTGTACTGTATATATTGTAGGGATTGTACTCACTCAGGTACTGCAGGATGAAGACAGGAGGCGCGGTTCTTTAAAAAAAAGTCTGTGTGGGTTTATTTGCTCAAAACAAAAACCCCAAAGCAACAACATAAGGTTCACAGCCTTTAGAGCAGGCAAAACAACACAAATGTCCTTAGCCGGGTTCTGCTCCCCCAGGCCTGTGGGTACACAGGCTGGGCAATATCCAGCACGCAGGCTCGGTCTGGAGCCCCACACACAGGTAGGCTTTTCCATCTTTGCACACAGACCATGTGACAAACAACAGCCTCCATTTTATAGGCTGTAACCACATCCACAAGTGAGGTATGTGGGTAGTCAGACCCTCCCATCTTTCATAGCTACCCACAACCCGGACACAGGTGCACTAAACGACATCTTAGTGCTTATGTGCACTAAAGAAAAATACTCTGGGTTACATCACAGTTAGCAGCCATCCCTGTGACACATACCTCCCATTGTTTGCGCGGCCAATTAGCTTCCTTACAATACATATTTCCAGCTGATTCCTATTGTAGCATTGGAAGTTTTAGATATCTATCCTGAAATAACCAAAGTGCTTCAGCTTCACTAGTTTTTATACTTGGTTCCAATATATATATTATTTAAGGACAGGCATCTAAAATGTCCAATGCTATAATAGGGATTGTGAGGAAGGAACAGCCACCATCTTGGATATGGCCTGCTCCAGCCGCCATGTTGTCTGAATTCACATATTCATAGCAGCTAACTGCTGTAATTCCCTATGGCCTCTGGGC
>JARQOD010000001.1:401462234-401530598 GCA_033576555.1 Oophaga sylvatica
CGAGACAGCTTTCCAGGCGCTCAAGACCGCCCTTTCTAGCTCTCCTGTACTACAGGCAGCCGACTTCACGCGGCCGTTCTTAGTGCAGACCGACGCCAGCGACTTCGGCCTTGGTGCTGTGCTCAGCCAGGTTGACACTACGGGCCATGAACACCCCGTTTTGTACCTGAGCCGGAAGCTCCTGCCGAGGGAAGTGGCCTATTCTACGATGGAGAAGGAATGTCTGGCAATTGTGTGGGCCCTGCAGCGTCTGCAGCCATACTTGTACGGATGCCACATTGGTGACATGGAAGGACGGGGGCTGTCCTTCACAGGGATCATCTGGAAAAGGAATTCATTGGGGTACTGTGAGGAAGGAACAGCCACCATCTTGGATATACCTGCTCCAGCCGCCATTTTGTCTGAATTCACAGATTCACAGCATCCCACTGCTGCCACCAAATGTGAAGGAAACCCCCTTCCTTCCACGTCACCAATGTGACGTAACTACACAGGTACAGCTCTCCGGCGCCTCTTTGTCTCTCAGGTCAGTAAGGGAACTGCACCTAGAGCAAATGGCCACCGGGGAGGGTGTCCTGTTACCCACTGGGTATTCTAAGATTCGTGATCAGAGTAAAAGCATCAGCCCAAGATTAATTTTATGGTTTAATTGCCTTAAGGGCGCACTAGATAATTACAGAAATATACAGTAGCTATACAACGGAATTACAATGGATTTGCAGGCAGAGTAAACTACAACAATAATGGTACAAGGCTTAGAGGTATTAGCTAGAGGTCAATATTACCAGGTTGTAGGGGCATGTGGAGGCAGGGAGCTCTGCGATCCACAGGTGAAAGTCTTAGTTGCTGGACAGTCCCCCAAAATGTGTGCCGCTGCTCCCTTGGCAGATCTGTCCCTTGGTCCTTAGTTCTTCATTGTCTTGGCTTCTGTGAGAATGGATCCAGTCTGCCCATAGCTCACAGTTCTTAAACCTGCTAGGTCCCTCCCTCGGTGTCTGAGGGTGGGCTGATAATCTCCACCCTTAGTTCCCTGCAGAATTTATTCCCAATATCTAGCAAAGGGGTTAACTTTCTCCAGGACGATCGGATCAGTACACGAGAGGTACCAGCGGATGCATTATGTTTTGCCTGTCGCATGTAGATCAAACCTGGCCCGATTGGGTTTCTGTGGAGGGCCAATCTCTATATCTCAGACCCCCGAGCCATCACCGACTCGGGAGTTGCACTGTCGGATGCCCAAGGTCCGCAGGATCACGCAGATATTTTTTATGAGACTGTACCTACAAAGATGTGCTCATAATTCATAATCCTAGAACGGAGCCGTCATGGCTGGGAGATACAATAGATGTGTTTTCTGTGTCTAGCTGGCAGGTATAATTTAATTGAAGTCCCCAGCTTTGAAGTACTGTTTTGGCCTGGCCTACTTAGCATACTAACAGGCCTGGCTATGCACATTGAGCAGTAAATCCTGTCTTGAGCCAAATCTACTCAGCATACTAATAGACCTTTTCATTCACAGTGAAGACTAAACCCTATTGTATTGAATATGCCCACAGGCCATGGGGAATTACAGCAGTTAGATGCTGTGAATCTGTGAATTCAGACAAAATGGCGGCTGGAGCAGGCCATATCCAAGATGGTGGCTGTTCCTTCCTCACAGGTACACACAGTGTATATTGGGGTTCATCAACAAGCAGCATATAGTCAGAAATTTATTGCATTTTGTTCTTTGAATATTGTGAGGTTCATTTAGTAAAGTGGACCCACTAAACACCAGGTCTGGTTGGTTACACGGACCCCGGTCATTGGTGCAGCTGGCAGGATGGCAATTGTGAAAAGAGGACGTGGTTCACTCAGTAATCTCGAGAGTAGGGGGTCGGATGAAGTACAAGTCAGCAAGGAATGAAGCACAGAAGGTGGAGTATACAAAACTAAAGTCGTAAAACTCAATCCTAAGACGTGTGTGTCAATGATCCTTAAATAGTTCTAGGGAGATGATGTCAATGATCCACACCAGAAAACCGAACGTGGAGCACGACAGAAGCCAGCGGACCCAGGAGAAGGGAGCTGAGCCTGGGATATCTGAGACAGGTGTGCAACAGACAGTCATTATTGTAAATATAGGAGGGAATTTATCACTTTTTTGTGCCAGAATTTTGGCATATTTTGTATTATTTTTAGTTGTTAGAAACATTTATAAAAGTTGTGGCATTTTTTGAAGCATTTTTATTTTGAGCTCATCAAAAATGCCCGGCATCAGGGGCGCACCTATGAGGCGAGTTGAGCCTTCTGTCTCAGACGGCGGCTCCTCACTGAAGCTAGGGGGCGGCAGAGCGGAACTCATAACACGTGGTGTGGTGCAGCTCTCCTTAATCCCTGCTGAGGCACACAGTCAGTTTACACTCCTGCGCACCGTGCTATGTGTCCCGCAGTGAGAGAAGCCGCCACGCCCCCCATGCACCCCTTCCTCGCTCTCCCAGGTCTCCACTTCAGCTTCTTACAGCAGAGCAATGACTTTGCTGGCTGTCCTCCTCTATGCGCACAGGACCTGTGATGAGGTCACAGGAGGGGGAGGAGTCAGGGGTCACATGGTCAGGCTCCCTGTGTGCAGGTCTCTGTGCTGGTTGTCATGGTGCTGGATGAAGGTAAGTTTATGTGTGGGATCAGGAGGGGTTTACAGTGTGGATGTAGCAGAGCTGTGTGTGTATGAGGTGTACGGAGCGGAGCTGTGTGTACGAGGTGTATGGAGCGGAGCCGTGTGTGTGCGAGGTGTACGAAGCGGAGCCGTGTGTACGAGGTGTACGGAGCGGTGTACGAGGTGTACCGGAGCGGAGCCATGTGTGTACGAGGTGTACGGAGCGGAGCCGTGTGTGTACAAGGTGTACGGAGCGGAGACGTGTGTGTACGAGGTGTACGGAGCGGAGCCGTGTGTGTACGGAGTGGAGCCGTGTGTGTACAAGGTGTACGGAGCGGTGTACGAGGTGTACCGGAGCGGAGCCATGTGTGTACGAGGTGTACGGAGCGGAGCCATGTGTGTACGAGGTGTACGGAGCGGAGCCGTGTGTGTGCGAGGTGTACGGAGCGGAGCCGTGTGTGTACGAAGTGTACGCAGCGGAGCCATGTGTGTACGAAGTGTATGGAGCGGAGCCTTGTGTACGAGGTGGATGTAGCAGTGCTGTATGTGTACGGGGCAGGGCCGGCGTCAGCACCCGGCCTACCCAGGCAAGTGCCGGGGCCCTGAGCAGGCTAGGGAGCCCACTCGCCGTCAGTACAGAACGCAGCACAGTGAAGAGGAGAGCTCCATATTTTGTATGGAGCATTATATGGGGACCAGTATCCTGTATGGAGCATTATTTGCGGTCCAATATTCTTTATGGAGCATTATATTTGGCCCATAATACTGTATGGAGGACTATGTGGTGCCCATAATGTTGTATGGAGGACTGTACTGTCCAGTCTGTACTGTGCGCTGTGAAGATTTGGCGGTTTCTGAGCTATTGTAGAATTTACAATAGATATCAGTCATGTAATGGAATAAGTGAAGTGTTTGGCACTTAACTATACCCATATTTCTCTGCAGTATCTGTGCATCATGAATCGTGGTCTGTGTTAAATGGGCCCACTAAGACTCTTTCGCCCAGGGCCCATAATAACCTGGAGCAGGCCCTGGTACGGGAAGTACGAAACGGAGCCCTGTGTGTATGAAGTGTACGGAGCTGAGCTGCTCAGCTCCGTACACACAGGGCTCCGTGCTTGAGCCGTGTGTGTACGGTGCGGAGCAGAGCCATGTGTGTACGGGGTGTACGGAGTGGAGCCGCGTGTGTACGGAGCGGAACCGCATGTGTGTGAGGTGTATGGTCCAAAGCCGCATGTGTACAAGGTTTACGGAGTGGAGCCATGTACTACACAAGGTGTACTACTTATACAGAACTTTAACAAATATAAAAATCGGTGTTTCAAACATATTCCTATTTAAAAATGTATGTATTTCACATGTGCGTCACGTTAGGCTAGTAAGAGTAAACCAGATTTATTTGTACTGATTTTACAATGGGGGGGCGCCGTTTTGCAGTTCGCCTCAGGCAGCAGAGAGGCTAGGTTCACCCCTGCCCGGCATGCTCATAGTTTTAGCCAACTTATTTAAAAATGTCACAAAATAACTCCAGTTGGACTGGAAAATCAGTTCTCGAAAGAAGTCTTATATCTGAAGATGTGCTAAATTTAACAAACATTGCATTTGACTAGGAGAAAAAACTTGGCACAAATTACAACAACGCAGCCACAGAAAAAGTGACTTCCAAAATTCTCATTGTGATAAATTACTTCCCCTCCCATAGAGTCTGCCACATGATCTGTAAATGTGTAGTTTGCAGCACATAAATGTATATGTGGGTCAGTCCTCGGGCACAAAAGAGGGGATTTATCTAAAATGATGCAAAGGGAAAGCAACCAACTGCTTTGCACCAATTTTCGAGATCTCACTAATACTGTAGTCCTGATATGTTTTTTGTGGTCAGCTGAAGTCACCTGTTCAGTCCCAGAGAAATTCCTCGTTACTCCATCACTTAGAGCAATGCTGTTATGGTTCGCTAAGTGATTACAACACATAGACTTCTCAGTGATCCAATCTCCCAGAAGACCAGGCTCATTTCATTCAGAGTAATCACATATAATAAAGAAATACTCCGTGTATATTACCGGCACTGGAAAATCAATAAGAAGTCTTCACAACTTACATCTGGGGGTTTGAGCTCTAGGAAAACAAAGAGAGCAAATTATAACCAGGTATTTTCTGATCTGCACATTTTCTTCAGTGGCTTCAATAAAAGTAACATCTACTATATAATTGTCTAACTTTTCACTTCCGTCTGTAACAGAAATCCTGCGTCGCTGATTGGTCGCGCCCAGCCGGACGCGACCAATCGGCGACAGGCACATCTGGCCCACGCCACCGCTATTGTCGGGAGATCAGCGGCGCTAGCCGCTGATCTCCCGACGATAGCCGCGGGTCATCTCCAGTACATACTTACCTTCCGTCCCTGCATCCCTGTCCCAGCGCGTCTGCTTCTATCCTGTGCGGTGCGGTCACGTAGTGCCGCTCATTAAGGTCATGAATATGGACGCGACTCCACTCCCATAGGTGTGGCGTCCATATTCATGACCTTAATGAGCGGTACCACATAACCACACCACTGAGGAAGAAGCGGACGCGCCGGGATAGAGATGCAGGGACATGAAGCGATGGAGCGAGGAGGGTAAGTATGATGGGGGAGGACAGTGGAGCCCAGCGGAGGGTGGGAGTGGAGCCATGTATACAGGGTGGGAGCGGAGCCATGTATATAGACTTGGAGGGTGGGAGCGGAGCCATGTATATAGGATTGGAGGCTTGCAGCGAAGCAATGTATATAGGATGGGAGCGGAGCCATGTATACAGGATGGGAGGGTGGGACCTGAGCCATGTATATAGGATGGGAGGGTGGGAGCGGAGCCATGTATACAGAATGGGAGGTGTTATGTTTCGGTAGCTGAGGAGAGCAGGCAAAAACGGCAATACACCAGAGAGGTTGGAATCTATTGGATTGCAGTACCCTGACTAACCACCACAACTAAAGGCAGCCGTGGAGCATTCCTACATTGGTCCTAGACGCCTCGTCACAGCCTGAGAGATTAACTACACCTAAAGATAGAAAGAGGAAAGCTATCTGCCCCAGAGCAGATCCCCAAAGAACATAGGAAGCCCCCAAACATCAAATGGCGGTTAGACAAGAGGAAATACAGACACAGACAGAAAATAGTATGAGCAAACGCTGGGGCCCAATCTGCCTAGACAGAAAAGGATAGAAAAGATACTCACTGCAATCCCAAAAAACCCTAAAAAATGCCAACGCTACTAATTGCAAAAACACCTGAGATCACACGACTTCTACCACCTAAATCTGTTCTCTGGTGTAACAAAACTAAGCCGCAGCCATTGAAAAAACTGGAAAAGGCAAATGAACAAATAACAATGGCTCCAGAGGAACTGAGAGGAGCCCAAGCCCCCCGGGGGGGGGGGGAACCTGGCTAACCTCACAGAAATGCAGAGAAATATGCAAATGGTAAGCACAAAAACAGAAAATATCTTATCTGAATGCAGAAGAAGAGGCAAGGCTCAGCAAGCTTCCAAGTGAACCAGGAACCACAGTTGAGACAAGAGCAATTGATCACCGGCAACCATGATGGGAGGGAACCTCCCTTATATCAAGCCAGTCTGTGAATCCTGATTGCCAATCCTCATTGAATGGTTCAGTACTGTTTGTATCCACCAGAGGGAGCTTCTGCTCAGAATTCATTTCCAAAACATTCACAACAGTATCCCCCCTTGAGGAGGGGTCACCGAACCCTCATTTGGGCAACCAGGTCGGTCAGGATGAGCTCGGTGATACGCTCGGATCAGTCTCCTAGTATGGATGTCCGAAGCAAACACCCAAGAATTGTCCTCCTGACCATAACCTCTCCACTTAACCAAATACTGTAGTTTCCGTCTAGAAAAACGAGATTCCAATATTTTCTCAACCACATACTCCAGATTGCCCTCAATCAAAACAGGGTCAGGAGGCACAGCCATAGGAACCACTGGCTCGACAAACCTCTTCAATAAGAACTTGTGGAACACGTTATGGATCTTAAATGTCCCTGGAAGAAGTGAACGAAAGGAAACAGGATTAAGAATCTCCATGATCTTATAAGGTCCAATGAACCTAGGCTTAAACTTAGGAGATGCAACTCTCATAGGGATATTTTTTGAGGACAACCAGACCAAGTCCCCCACTTTAAACCGAGGACCATCAGTCCTATGCCAGTTGGCAAACCGCTGGGCCTTCTCCTGAGAGAGGGACAACCTCTCCACTACCTGGTCCCAAATCTGCTGCATACGCTCCACAACAGAGTGAACACCCGGACAGACAGAAGCCTCCGTCTGTCCCGAAGAAAATCGAGGGTGAAACCCAAAATTGCAGAAAAATGGAGACATCAAAGTGGCAGAGCTAGCCCTATTATTAAGAGCAAACTCAGCCAAAGGCAAAAAAGAGACCCAGTCATCTTGATCAGCAGACACAAAGCATCTCAGATAAGTCTCCAATGTCTGGTTTGTTCTCTCAGTTTGTCCATTGGTCTGAGGATGAAAAGCCGAGGAGAAAGACAATTGAACACCAAGTTTAGAACAAAAAGTCCTCCAAAATCTGGCAACAAACTGGACTCCTCTGTCAGACACAATGTTCTCAGGAATGCCGTGTAACCGAACCACGTGCTGAAGGAACAAAGGCACCAATTCGGAGGAGGAAGGCAACTTAGGTAATGGCACAAGATGTATCATCTTGGAAAACCTATCACAAATCACCCAGATAATGGTCATTCTCTGAGAAACAGGGAGGTCGGAAATAAAATCCATAGAGATATGTGTCCATGGTCTCTTGGGCACAGGCAATGGCATCAACAAACCACTAGAGTGAGAGCAAGGCTTGGAGCGAGAGCAAGTCCCACAGGACTGCACAAACTCCCTGACGTCACGAGACAAAGTAGGCCACCAAAAGGACTGACTCACCAAGTCTCTGGTACCAAAAATTCCGGGATGACCGGCCAACGCGGAACAATGAATCTCAGACATCACACTCTTTTTCCACCGGTCTGGGACAAACAATTTCCCAATGGGGCAGCGCTCGGGTTTATCCTCCTGACACCCTTCCAGAGCCAGTCTCAAATTGGGCGAGATGGCGGAAAGAACTACACCCTCTTTCAAAATAACAGCAGGATCAGATAACTCAGGAGTCAGGAGAGTCCGCAAGGAAACTCCTCGAGAGGGCATCTGCCTTAACATTCTTAGTGCTAGGAAGAAAGGAAACCACAAAATTAAAACGTGTGAAAAACAAGGCCCACCTGGCCTGTCTAGGATTAAGTCGCTTGCTGATTCCAGATAAACCAGATTCTTATGGTCCGTGAGGACCACCACCTGATGTTTGGCTCCCTCCAGCCAATGTCTCCACTCTTCAAAAGCCCACTTCATGGCCAATAACTCCCGATTACCCACGTCATAATTACGTTCAGTTGGAGAAAGTTTTCGAGAGAAAAAGGCACAAGGGTTACTTTTAGAGGTCTCAGGATCTCTTTGGGACAAAACGGCACCTGCCCCAATTTCAGAGGCATCAACCTCCACATGAAATGGCAGAGAAACATCAGGCTGCCGTAGAACAGGAGCAGAAGTGAATCTCTGCTTAAGTTCCTGAAACGCAGAGACTACCTCAGGAGGCCAATTCACCACATCAGAACCCTTTTTGGTCAAATCAGTCAATGGTTTAATAATAACCGAGAAATTACCAATAAATTTACGATAAAAATTGGCAAAACCCAAGAATCTCTGAAGAGCCTTTAATGAAGTTGGTTGGACCCAATCACAGATGGCCTGAACCTTGACCGGGTCCATTTCAATAACAGATGGAGACAAAATGAATCCCAGAAATGAGATCCTCTGTACGCCAAAAAGACACTTTGATCCCTTCACATACAGAGCATTCTCTCTCAAAATCTTTAACACAGTCCGAACATGTTTCACATGAGAGTCCCAGTCATTGGAAAAAATCAAGATATCATCCAAATAAACAATCAGAATTTTATCCACAAAATCCCTGAAAATGTCATTCATGAAGGACTGGAAGATGGAAGGAGCATTAGTGAGCCCAAAGGGCATCACTAGGTACTCACAATGCCCCTCTGGGGTATTAAACGCCGTATTCCATTCATCCCCGTGCTTAATGCGAATAAGGTTATACGCCCCCCTGAGGTCAAGTTTGGTAAACCAAGTAGCACTTTTCACCCTGGAAAACAGGTCAGAAATCAAGGGTAACGGATATTGATATTTCACAGTGATCTTGTTCAAGAGACGATAATCAATACACGGCCTTAATGAACCATCCTTTTTGGCCACAAAGAAAAAACCGTCACCTAAGGGTGAAGAGGATGGTCTGATATGACCCTTCTCCAATGACTCCTTGATATAAGACCGCATAGCGTCATGTTCAGGTACAGACATGTTAAAAAGGCGACCTTTAGGGAATTTACTACCAGGCACTAATTCAATAGCGCAGTCATAGCTCCTATGGGGGGGCAAGGATGCAGATTTACTTTTGCTAAACATCAGAAAAATCAGTCAAAAAGTCAGGAACATCCTGAGACTGGGGAGAGGCAGAAAAAACAGGAGTGTCGGCATTAACACATTGGCAGCCCCAACTGGTCACAGACACAGATTTCCAATCCAAAACAGGATTATGAGACTGTAACCAAGGGAAACCTAGTACAATAATGTCATGCAGATTATACAGCACCAAAAATTTGCAACTCTCCTGATGATCAGGTTCAACCCTCATTATCACCTGAGTAGAAAACTGGGGTTTATTCTCAGCCAAAGGGGTAGAATCAATCCCCAGTAGGGGAATAGACTTCCGTAGGGGTATCAAGGGAAACCCACAATGTTTGGCAAAATCAAAATCCATCAGGTTAATAGCTGCTCCCGAATCAACAAAAGCCTGAGCAGAAAATGTGGACAGGGAGTAAATCAGGGTAACAGTCAACAGAAATTTAGTCTGAACACTACCCAAGACAACTGAGCGTGCAAAACGTCTTCCCCGCTTAGGGCAGACAGAAATAGCATGAGAGGCGTCACAGCAATAGAAACATAACCCATTGCGTTTTCGAAACTCATGACGCTGTGCCCCAGAAGCCACTCTATCACACTGCATGGGTTCAAAAGCTGGCTCACAAGGCAACACTATTCCACGCATACCTCTACGCTCACGCAAACGTCTGTCAATTTGAATCGCTAATGACATAGAATCATTGAGACCAGAGGGAGCAGGGAAACCCACCATAACATCTTTTACAATCTCTGACAGCCCCTTCCGAAAAAGGGCTGCCAAAGCATCATCATTCCATTTGGTTAGGACTGCCCATTTTCGGAATTTCTGACAGTACAACTCGGCGTCCTCAAGCCCCTGATTTAATGCCAACAAGGTTCTTTCAGCTTGATCAGTGACATTAGGCTCATCGTACAATAACCCCAGAGCCAGAAAGAATGCATCAACATCACTCAAAACAGGATCCCCAGGTGTCAGGGAAAAAGCCCAATCCTGAGGATCGCCGTGCAGGAGAGAGATGACAATTTGAACCTGCTATGCTGCGTTCCCTGAGGACTTAGGTTTTAAGGCAAAAAACAACTTACAGTTATTTTTGAAATTCAGAAATTTGGCCCGATCTCCCAAAAACAAATCTGGCATGGGAATCCTAGGTTCCACAACCGGCAACCCAGCAAGATAGACAGCAATACTCCGAACCTCAGTGGCAAGCTGATCCACACGGCCAGATAGCTGTGCAAGCTCCATTGAGAGAGAAAAAAAAATCCTCCTCAGCACCCAGAGAAAAAGAGGGAAAAAATGCAAGAAACAGAAGAAAAAAAAAAAAAAATCTCTGACAACTCTGGCAACTTTTTTCTTTCCACACTATTTTTCCCTTCTGTGAGTACCATACAATTTTCAGTTAGGCCGGTGATACTGTTATGTTTCAGTAGCTGAGGAGAGCAGGCAAAAACGGCAATACACCAGTGAGGTTGGAATCTATTGGATTGCAGTACCCTGACTAACCACCACAACTAAAGGCAGCCGTGGAGCGTTCCTACGTTGGTCCTAGACGCCTCGTCACAGCCTGAGAGATTAACTACACCTAAAGATAGAAAGAGGAAAGCCATCTGCCCCAGAGCAGATCCCAAAGAACATAGGAAGCCCCCAAACATGTAATGGCGGTTAGACAAGAGGAAATACAGACACAGACAGAAAATAGTATGAGCAAACGCTGGGGCCCAATCTGCCTAGACAGAAAAGGATAGAAAGGATACTCACTGCAATAAAAAAAAACCCTAAAAAATGCCAACGCTACTAATTGCAAAAACACCTGAGATCACACGACCTCTACCACCTAAATCAGTTCTCTGGTGTAACAAAACTATGCCGCAGCCACTGAAAAAACTGGAAAAGACAAATGAACAAATAACAATGGCTCCAGAGGAACTGAGAGGAGCCCAAGCCCCCCGGGGGGGGGACCTGGCTACCCTCACAGAAATGCAGAGAAATATACAAATGGTAAGCACAAAAACAAAAACAGAAAATATCTTATCTGAATGCAGAAGAAGAGGCAAGACTCAGCAAGCTTCCAAGTGAACAAGGAACCACAGTTGAGACAAGAACAATTGATCAACGGCAACCATGATGGGAGGAACCTCACTTATATCAAGCCAGTCTGTGAATCCTGATTGCCAATCCTCATTGAATGGTTCAGTACTGTTTGTAACCACCAGAGGGAGCTTCTGCTCAGAATTCATTTCCAAAACATTCACAACAGGGAGGGTGGGAGCAGAGCCATGTATACAGGATGGGAGGGTGGGAGCGGAGCCATGTATATAGGATGGGAAGGTGGAGCGGAGCCATGTATATAGGATGGGAGGGTGGGAGCGGAGCCAGGTATACAGGATGGGAGGGTGGGAGCGGAGCCATGTATAATAGGATGGGAGGGTGGGAGCGGAGCAATGTATACAGGATGGGAGGGTGGGAGCAGAGCGATGTATATAGGATGGGAGGGTGGGAGCGGAGCCGTGTATATAGGATGGAGGGTGGGAGCGGAGCCGTGTATATAGGATGGGAGGGTGGAGCGGAGCCATGTATACAGGATGGGAGGGTGGAAGCGGAGCCATGTTTATAGGATGGAAGGGTGGGAGCGGAGCCCTGTATATAGGATGGGAGGGTGGGAGCGGAGCCATGTATATAGGATGGAGGGTGGGAGCGGAGCCATGTATACATGATGGGAGGGTGGGAGCGGAGCCATGTATATAGGATGGGAGGTGGGAGCGGAGCCATGTATACAAGATGGGAGGGTGGGAGCAGAGCCATGTATATAGGATGGAAGGGTGGGAGCGGAGCCGTGTATATAGGATGGGAGGGTGGGAGCGGAGCCGTGTATATAGGATGGAAGGGTGGGAGCGAAGCCGTGTATATAGAATGGGAGGGTGGAAGCGAAGCCGTGTGTATAGGATGAGAGGGTGAGAACGGAGCCGTGTGTATAGGATGGGAGGGTGGGAGCGGAGCCGTGTGTATAGGATGGGAGGTGGGAGCAGAGCCGTGTGTATAGGATGGGAGGGTGGGAGCGGAGCCGTGTATATAGGATGGGAGGGTGGGAGCGGAGCCGTGTATATAGGATGGGAGGGTGGGAGCGGAGCCGTGAATATAGGATGGGAGGGTGGGGGCAGAGCCGTGTATATAGGATGGGATGGTGGGAGAGGAGCCATGTATACAAGATGGGTGTAGCGTCGGCGTCCCTGCCCTCTGCTAGGTAGGGACGCTGTTCCCCTCACCCCTCTGCTCCGAGCCCGGCGTCCTCCTCCCGCTCTGCTGGCAGCGCGCGCTCCTTCCCGGCCACTGTGCTTAGGGCGCGCGCGCTCCCTCCCTCTTAATGGGGCCGCGCGCGCCGTCCTAAGGAGTCCCCGGCCAATGGCTGGAGGACTTCACCATATATAAGGCACTTCCTCCAAAATGGAGGTGCCCGAGCAATGTTGTTGCACTGTTCACTACTCTGCTTCAGCCCTCAGGTTCCGTTGCCAGTTACCTGCCAGATTCCTGCCAGTTTGCTGTTTGTTCCTGCCTGATATTCCGCTTACCTGCTTGCTAGCCTGTGGTCCGATAGTCTGCCTATCATCACCCGGCAGTCTGTTTATGGACCAGCCTGCCCGCTCACCTGGGAGCGCTCACCTGTTACCTGCCTGCTAGCCTACCTGGAGGCTCCTCCGTCCGACAGTCTGCCCACCATCACCTGCCAGTCTGTCTATGGACCAGCCTGCCCGCTCACCTGGGAGCGTTCACCTGTTACCTGCCTGCTAGCCTACCGGGAGGCCCTGCCGTCACGTGCTGTGACCACCTGCTATTCCAGAGACTCTCACCTGGGAGCGCTCATCTGCTATCTGCCTGCTAGCCTACCGGGAGGCTCAGCCATCACAGGTCGTATCTATCTTTACCCAGAGACTGCCCCGGTCACTTGCCGTGACCTCCTGCCCGTTCATCCAGAGACTGCCCCGGTCACTTGCTGTGATCTCCTGCCCGTTCATCCAGAGACTGCCCCGGTCACTTGCCGTGACCTCCTGCCCGTTCATCCAGAGACTGCCCCGGTTACCTGCTGTGACTGTCTGCCCGTCTACCCTGGTCGCCACCCGCTCCCTTACAAGGACCGCCCCCTTGTATAGTAGCTCAGAGGTTCCGCCTCCCAGACCCGTTACAATGGGAGGGTGGGAGCAGAGCCATGTATATAGGATGGGAGGGTGGGAGCAGAGCCATGCATGCAAGGATGGGAGGGTGGGAGCAGAGCCATGTATATAGGATGGGAGGGTGGGAGCAGAGCCATGCATGCAAGAATGGGAGGGTGGGAGCGGAGCCATGCATAAATAAACTACATACATATTCTAGAATACCCGATGCGTTAGAAACAGGCCACCTTCTAGTGTAAAATAAATCCATTATTCCTTAGATGATGAGACATATTAGTGCCGTGATTTACAGCCTGTAGACTCCAGCTATAGCAAAACTACAACTTGCAAGCCTGACCTTTTGATTTTAGCTTAAAGCTCAGGAAATATTTTGTAGTCCTGTGCTGGAAACAAATGCCACGTTATTACATTAGTTGGAATACTGGATGGCAGATTAATGAAATTTCAATGTATAGGGAGTTAGGTATTTCAATATATCACCAGAAAACGCAGAGCTGCTGAGCTCAGTGACTGGCTGCAGCGCTGTCAAAGTGATCTCAGCACTACATACAAGCATCTCTTAGCTACCGCCATTCTTTATTGTAAGCATTAATGAGTCCTTGCCATGTGTCACTATAGGCATCACTAAGCCACCACCATGCTTCTTTGTAAGTATCATTGAGCCACTAGCATACTTCTCTGTGAGCATCGCCGAGCCACCACCATGCTTCTCTGTAGGTATCGAGTCCCCACCATGCTTCTCTGTTGGCATCATGAGCCATCTCCATGCTTCCTTGTATGCATCACCAAGCCACCATCATGCTTTGCTGTAGGCATCACCAAGATACCGCCATCCTTCACTGAAGGTATTACCAACCCACCACCATGCTTCTCTGTAGGCATCACTAAGCCACTGCCATGCTTCACTGTAGCTATCAACAAGCCACCATCATGCTTCTCTTTAGGCATCAACGAGCCACTGCCTTGCTTCATTGTAGACATAACTGAGCCACAGCCACGTTACACTATAGGCAGTGTTCATCCTTCCTCCTCTAGACATAGTACTGATCTACAGGTCTGAAAATATATTTTTTTCATCACTCCACAGAACAGAATCTAGAAATTCCGTGCATTATTTTTATGGTATTAAACATATTGAAGCCACATATGGTTTTTGGGTCAGTAGATGTGTAGATCTTGGTGTTTGGGCTGTAATGCAGCCCTTGGCTGGCATTCCTTTAATGGCTCAGTGTGTGTGTTTTGACTGTCCATGTTCCTTTCCCCCCAGCTGACTAGTCACATGACTGTGACATCACACAGGTCCTTTTACACACACAAGTCTGAACACATGACTGTGACATCAGCTCAGGTCCTGTGTGTGTGTGTGTGTGTGTGTGTGTTGTGTGTGTGTGTGTGTGTGTGTGTGTGTGTGTGTGTGTGTGTGTGTGTGTGTGTGTGTGTGTGTGTGTGTGTGTGTGTAAGGGTATATAAACCCTGCTTAATTGGAGACAGGTGTGTCAGTGATAGGCGTGAGGCCTGTTCCTGTTCCCCTGGTGTGGGGGACACCGTTTGTGTGAGGCCTAGTGAGGCCGAGTGAAGCCTGACTGCCTGAAAGGTCAGAGACTGGATCCTGTGTGGATGCTAGTGGCCTTGGAAGGCAAATGGACTGTAGTGAAGAGCCCCGGAAGGCGAAGGCTGGATGTTAGAGTGAAGGCATACCAGTAGCCTTAGAGGGAACGACGGCTAGAGACCCCAGCTGGGAAGCCGCAAAGCCGCAGTGGTGGCGGATTAAAAGGACTGAAGCAGCCAAACCCCGAACAAGGTAATACTCGTTGTCATATGGACATTTAGATGGACATTGTTCAATTTTTACCTTGCGGGAGGCTGTACCTGGAGCAAGTGGGCCTGTGTGCCACTTGGCTCACGAATACTGTTTATATGTGTGTCGGCGGGCCACGGAGTGGACCTGGAAACATGGAGTTTATGAAGGAATAAACTGCTACATTGGGAAAATAATGAAAAGACATTGCAAGTGTGAATTGATTGGCGCAGCGAAGCGAGTATTCCCCAGGATGATGACAAGCGCTGCCTTACATGTGGTGGAGAATGCTAGGGGCAACTGCAGTCCGGTTGCTAGGGGCGACTGAAGCCCGGTTGCTAGGGGCAACGGCACAGGACGACGAGTGTGGATACAAGCATCTTGCTGTGACTCGGTGGGGGTCACGAAGGTTAAAGCATCTGGCTGCAACTCGGCGGGGTCGCGAAGATTGTCGTCGCACTCAAATCCGGTTTTTGGCTGCAACTCGGCGGGGTTGCGAAGATTGTCGTCGCACTCAAATCCGGTTTTTAGCTGCAACTCGGCGGGGTTGCGAAGATTGTCGTCGCACTCAAATCCGGTTTTTGGCTGCAACTCGGCGGGGTTGCGAAGATTGTCGTCGCACTCAAATCCGGTTTTGCTGTGGCTCGGCGGGGCCACGAAAATTTTTCAAGGGAAAGCGGTGAAGTTCTGGTGTGAACAGTGCACCGCGATGGCTGTGAACGGAGCAGTGTTGTGAATGGGTTTGAGATGAGTTCTGAGCAGAGGCTTCCTCTGGTGGTTACAAGCGGTACTAGTGAGGATTGTGAAGACTGGGAATCAGGTGTTACTGATTGGTCTTATTTAAGGGAATCATTTTCCCATCAGGGTTGCCGGTGATCAATTGTTCTGGTCTGAATCCTTCTTTCCAGTTTCCCTTGTAGCCTGCTGTGTCGTGTCTGCATCTCCTGCTATCAGATAAGACAATTTCTTATTTTGTGTTTTTGCTATATTTTTGCATTTTGTCCTGCACTTCTGTGGGGGCCTTCTGGGTCCCCTCCGGGGGCTTTTGCCCTCTCAGTTTGGTTCAGCCACTGTGTTTTGTACTTTTGCTTTTTCCAGTTTTTTCAGTGGCTGCTGTTTTTGTTACACCAGAGAACTAATTTAGGTGGTAGAGGTCGTGTGATCTCAGGTGATTTTGAAATTAGTAGAGTTGGTGTTTTTCAGGGTTTTCTGGGATTGCAGTAAGTACCCTTCCTGTCCTTTTCTTTTTAGATAGTTTGGGCCCCAGCGTTTGCTCATACTATTTTCTTTCTGTGTCAGTATTTCCTCTTGTCTAACCGCCATTACATGTTTGGGGGCTTTCTATTATCTTTGGGGTTCTGCTCCGGGGCAGATAGCTTTCCTATTTCTATCTTTAGGTGTAGTTAGTTTCTCAGGCTGTGACGAGGCGTCTAGGACCAACGTAGGAACGCTCCACGGCTGCCTCTAGTTGCGGTGGTTAGTCAGGGTACTGCAATCTCATAGATTCCAACTGCTCTGGTGTATTTCCTTTTTTGCCTGCACTCCTCAGTTACCGTAACATAACAGAGCAGCGAATGGGTCTGACGAGTCGGACCGCATATATGAGAAACGTCTACTGGACATGGTGCGGGAGCTGTGGGCACCGTATAGAATGGCGGCAATGGACCATTCTATGGACTCTCCAGGGGTGCCAGTGTTGTCACAGAGTGCCCGGGGAGGTGGTAAGAGATGTTGTGAACTGAGTCCTAAGACTACTGCTGATTTTTTGTGTAAAAATTACCCTGCCGGTGTGGTTGTTAAAAAGGGGGGGCGGAGTCTAAAAAAGGGGCGGATTTTCACAAGAGTGTAGAGTGTGGAAAACTGAAAATTGTTACTGGTTATGGGTTGGTACCTCCTAAAAATGACAATGTGACCGTTGATAACGGGGTAGCTCCAGTAGAAGTGGGTGACGTCAAAGTGGGAGGTGACCTGTTAGTCCACAACACCATGGGGAGTGACACAGACCCCGTAGCTGACTGGGACACTATGAAAGTAAAAAGTGAGTTCAGTCAGGAGAGGCTAGACGAGGGGAGAGAGTCCCCCTCTCGTCGTCGACGGCGCAAGAGCCACAAAAAGGTTGTTCCGGTAGTACTCGCTGAAAATGAAAATAAAGAGAATGTAGTACTGTGTGCCTATGCTTCAAGTGTGGATCCTCCTTTAGAGGTAGAAGAGGAGGTGGCCAGTCATGGCCAAGAGCTGGAACCTATTCGGCTGCAGGGTCAGAGTGACGTGCAGCAATTATGTGAAAACCTGGAGGACGTGTCCTCAGACCAGCGAGATCTAGAAGGAAGCAACATGGAAGTTATCCAGTGGAAGGAGATGTTCCACGCAATTAAAGAGGACCGCCGCAAAATCAAGGAAGAGGTTTTGCAGTTGAAGCGTGAGAAGGAGGCGCTGCAGGATGGAGTTTCTGGAAGTGAACAAATCCTAGAACGACTGCGTGAACAGCTCAATCAGGAGCTGTGTGACTCCAAGAAGGAGTGTGGTGAACGCAGTAGGGAACTGCAACAGATTAAGAGAGATTATGTGGATCTCCTCAGGGTAAAAGAAAAACTAGAAGAGGATAAGATGGATGCAGAGCAAATGCGCCAGGTGGTTGAGACCACTCTGCAGGACACCCGTGATGAAAATGGTGATCTGCGCAGAAAGACCCTAGGTCTGGAAGTTCAGGTGAAGGAGCTACAGATGTCCTGTGATACTCTCCAGAAGGCGGAGATGTGCCTTAAGGAAAAGCTCAGCCAAATGGAAGCTGAGCGGGAAAAGAGGGAGGAGTCCATCAGAGAAGCTACAGACCAGGGCCAGGAGTTGGCCACTGGAGATGGGAGGTGTAAAGCAGATACTTCCTCGAGTGATGTGAGTTCGGATGATTCGGTGGAGGTCGGAGCCGAGATCAAGGAGCTCAAGGAGTGGTTACAAGCCCAGTGGACGCAAGAGAAGCTTCAGAGACGGGCAGCTGAGAGGCGAATGGCGGAACTAGAGGAAGAAGTTCTCGGGCTAAAAAGTCGCCTGATAAAGTGTCACTCGGTGAACAAGGCCTCCTTGGAGAAAGAAAAGGGCAAACGCATTGCACTCGCTCCCTTTTGCCAGGAAAAGGTAGACCTGAGGAGAGCTAAGAGTGTGGTAACGGAAGATAAATGTGAAGTGGAAGTGGTCAGGACGGAAATTCGCGAATTTGTAGCTGTGAGTCAGCTCAGAAGAAGCGTAAAGGGGGAAGAAGCTGAAAGTCAGTTGCCCCTGAGCCCTGAGCTGGTTGATCGTCTGGAAACCACTGGTGAGACCGAAACGTGTCGGTACAAGTGCCTCGTAGATGTACCGAGGACTTGAGAGAAGAATGCACCCGTGAGTCTGTGCATGAAGCGTTTAAGAAGGCCGTGGGAGCCTGTAAGGTGTACTCGACCTCAGGAGCTAAACAGCTGGTGGTCTTGTCCACGACCGAAGTTACAGTGAAGAGGGTGGCAATCCTAAGTGACATGCACTGGCGATGTATTCGCACAAAGCAGTTTCTCCGGTTGAAGACAGAACAAGCCGTTAGACAACTGAAGCTTATGAGAAAAGCTCACAGTCTGCGGGAAAAGGTCATCCGGGTGCCTCATGTTCTGGTGAGAAAGCTGATTGGGAGAAATGGTCGAGCCATGCAGATGATGGTGAAGAAGTCTGGTGTGGTGAAAGTAAGCAGTCCACGTGATCGTCGGGACTGGATACCAGATGAAGACGGCATGGTGTCATTCTACGCTATAGGAACGGAAGAAAGTCTGGAATATGTGCGCATGCTGGTGGCGTACCGTGTGACCTACCTGCGAGAGGTAGAACAATTGAATCTCGCTAGACAGCGAGTAGATAGACAGCATCATCTGAGCAGCAGAAGATGGCAGCCGTCTAAGAATAGTGAGACCCGACAGAGAAAGGGCCCCCTAAATAACAGAACAGCTAAGGCTGAAGTTAGGGACCTTTCAAGATGTCCTGAGGGTAGTGGGCGTGGGTTTAGAGGTAGTGAGACCTCCAGTAACTCAGGTTTGAGAGGCCCATACAGACGACCCGATAGAGTATGGGACAGTACGAAGTCTAACCGGACCTTAGATACCCAGGCAAGACCTGACAAGGTTACGATTGACCGCTGGGAGCGGGGGGGAGACCTGACAAGGTTACGACCCGGAAATGTGACTGGACGAAGTCTGTGACCGTGACAGACGGTAGGTCCCTAAGGAATGAGCGAATGTCATTGACTAATATCCCGGGGGCTGAACAGAGCAATGGACAAGTACATGGTCTCTGTGTGAACTGTGGGTTGAGGTGATTGGATATATTATGTGTTCAACCCCACAAGTTTGAACAGAGGGGGAGGATATGTAATGCAGCCCTTGGCTGGCATTCCTTTAATGGCTCAGTGTGTGTGTTTTGACTGTCCATGTTCCTTTCCCCCAGCTGACTAGTCACATGACTGTGACATCACACAGGTCCTTTTACACACACAAGTCTGAACACATGACTGTGACATCAGCTCAGGTCCTGTGTGTGTGTGTGTGTGTGTGTGTGTGTGTGTGTGTGTGTGTAAGGGTATATAAACCCTGCTTAATTGGAGACAGGTGTGTCAGTGATAGGCGTGAGGCCTGTTCCTGTTCCCCTGGTGTGGGGGACACCGTTTGTGTGAGGCCTAGTGAGGCCGAGTGAAGCCTGACTGCCTGAAAGGTCAGAGACTGGATCCTGTGTGGATGCTAGTGGCCTTGGAAGGCAAATGGACTGTAGTGAAGAGCCCCGGAAGGCGAAGGCTGGATGTTAGAGTGAAGGCATACCAGTAGCCTTAGAGGGAACGACGGCTAGAGACCCCAGCTGGGAAGCCGCAAAGCCGCAGTGGTGGCGGACTAAATGGACTGAAGCAGCCAAACCCCGGACAAGGTAATACTCGTTGTCATATGGACATTTATATGGACATTGTTCAATTGTTACCTTGCGGGAGGCTGTACCTGGAGCAAGTGGGCCTGTGTGCCTCTTGGCTCACGAATACTGTTTATATGTGTGTCGGCGGGCCACGGAGTGGACCCGGAAACATGGAGTTTATGAAGTAATAAACTGCTACATTGGGAAAATAATGAAAAGACATTGCAAGTGTGAATTGATTGGCGCAGCGAAGCGAGTATTCCCCAGGATGATGACAAGCGCTGCCTTACAGGGCATGGATATCTTTAGTGTTTAGTATGCGTATTAATGTGCAAACTTCAAAAATAACAAACACGACACTCCTGGTATCTTTTAATTAGATGCCCAAGTCGGATTCTGTCCCATAGTCTGAAATGAAAAACTTAGCACTCAAGCAAATTATGCAGTTTATACTTTATTTGTGCAGGCAAAGTAGATATATAAACATTTTGCTTTCATCTGCCCTTTCTTCATCAATTTTACAGATTGCATTAGAGTAAGGATTAAAAGAGAAACTTGATGCTAAAATGCAGTGTGAAAGCAACCTTAGGCTGGCTATAGATCTTAGATGCCTGTTGGCCGAACAATGCATTGGCTGTGCGGCTTACAGCCATCTCAGCCCACTCTCCCATACACAGGAGTGCCCGCTCAGCCGAGTGCTTCTGTGTTCTCTATTAGAAAGCTGCTGACTGACACATTGGCTGGGTGGCTTATCTTCAGGAGAACAATGCTATCGGCAGTCCAAAATCGACATCTCTCCCGACCATCAGTTGGCTGGCGACCCCATACACATTAGACCATTGGCCAAACCCATCAATATTGGCGGGTTCAGCAGACACTAAGACCTTTATGACCTTGGACGTATCCATACGTCCTAGTCAGTACATACTTACAGACCTTGAAAGTATGGATACATCCTGGTGATTTTGTGCACACAGGGGCACTCAGTGCCAGGAGCAGTGCCCGCACCGCTCACGGCACTTTATCCCCTAAATTCTGCGATCAATATTGATCAAAGCATTTAGAAGGCATGCAGAGGGAGGGAGCCCCCTCTGTGCTCCGATTGGCACTCCTGCGACATCATCGCGGGCCCGATCATTGGCATGGTGACCCGATGTCGTCATGATGACATCCAGGTCGCTAGGCACTAGCAAGATAGTTAGATCATACGCAGTGCATGATCTAACTAACGCGGCGTCTGAAGGGCTGACAGGCTATAAACCTTTGCGATGCCCTTGCATTGCAATGCTTTGTAACAGTGATCAGACTGCAAAAAGTGAAAGTCCCATAGTTGGACCAAGTAAATAAAGTAAAAAAAAGGAAAAAGTTGTAAAAATATTTTTTTTTAAATCACAAAATAATAATACAAAATATATGTGTGTGTATATATATATATATATATATATATATATATATATATACTGTACCCATAAATATTTTTATGAAAAAAACAAATAAAAAACAATAAAAGTACACGTGTTTGGTATTGCCACGTCCAAAATGACCCAACCTATAAAACTATCCCACTAGTTAACCCCTTCAGTGAACACCGTAAAATAATAAAAACAAGGCAAAACACGATGCTTTATTATCATACCCCTGAACAAAAAGTGGAATAAAATGTGATCAAAAAGACAAATGTACATAAACATTCTCTTGGCCGAAATATGGAAGAATTATAGCTCTTAAAAGATGGTGCTGCAAAAACTAGTTTTTGCAATAAAAATTGTTTTTTAATGTATGACAGCAGCCAAACATAAAAGCCCGATATAAATCGCACCGACCCGAAGAATAAAGTCGCCTAATCACTTATACCGCACAAGGAACAGCATAAAAAAATAAATGAAACCAATTCTTCACCAGCTGTAGGTTTGTTCATTCTGCCTCCCAAACATTGGCGGACATACAGCCGGTTCAACCGGTGCGACTGCACCGAGGCCCAGAGGCTCCAGGGGGCCCCTGCAGGGCGCCCGCACTTCCTCTCACAGCAGCGCTGTTGGATGACGTCATCATCAGAGAGAGAAAGCACGGGCGCCGGTGATGCTGCGGGAATGCCTGCGGTGCGAACCCCGGACAGGTGAGATGTGTGTGTGTGTGTGTGTAATGCTGCGGGGGAATGTGCAGACAGGTGAATGTTGCTGTGTGTGTCTGTGTGTGTGTGTGTAGGTGGAGGAGAGGGCAATGATGGGGAGAAGGCCATGATGGAGGTGATGGAGAGAAGGCCATGATGGAGGTGATGGAGAGAAGGCAATGATGGGGGTGATGGGGAGAAGGCATTGATGGAGGTGATGAGGAGAAGGCAATGATGGAGGTGATGAGGAGAAGGCAATGATGGAGGTGATGGGGAGAAGGCAATGATGGAGGTGATGGGGAGAAGGCCATGATGGAGGTGATGGGGAGAAGGCCATGATGGAGGTGATGGGGAGAAGGCCATGATGGAGGTGATGGAGAGAAGGTAATGATGGGGGTGATGGGGAGAAGGCAATGATGGGGGTGATGGGGAGAAGGCAATGAGGGGGGTGATGGGGAGAAGGCATTGATGGGGGTGATGGGGAGAAGGCCATGATGGAGGTGATGGAGAGAAGGCAATGATGGGGGTGATGGGGAGAAGGCATTGATGGAGGTGATGGGGAGAAGGCCATGATGGAGGTGATGGGAAGAAGGCCATGATGGAGGTGATGGAGAGAAGGCAATGATGGAGGTGATGAGGAGAAGGCAATGATGGAGGTGATGGGGAGCAGGCAATGATGGGGGTGATGAGGAGAAGGCAATGATGGGGTGATGGGGAGAAGGCCATGATGGAGGTGATGGGGAGAAGGCCATGATGGGGAGCAGGCAATGATGGGGATGGTGGGGGAGGAGGAAATGATGGAAGTGGTGGAAAGGGCAATGATGGGGAATATGGGGAGATAGGCATTGATGGAGGTGATGGGGAGAAGGCCATGATGGAGGTGATGGGGAGAAGGCAATGATGAGGGTGGTGGGGAGGAGGAAATGATAGAGGTAGTGGAATGGCCAATGATAGGGTGGCAGGGGAGAAAGCAATGATAGTGGTGGGGGAGAAGGCAATGATGGAGGTGATAAAGAGGGCAATGATGGGGTGGGGAGAAGACAATAATGGGATGTGGGGGGGGAGGAGGACAATGAGGGGTGTGGGGGATTGGGATGGGAGGAAGGGGGACTTATAATGGACTGTCTAACACAGTCCCTTAGTATATAGTGTGCTCACTAATTCTGTATAAGACCATCCTTAGTTACATAGTTTCCTTTTTTATTATGTATAACACCGTCCCTTATTACGTGCCATCCTCTCTAGTTATATATGGTGCCGTCCCTTATTATATAGCTTTCTCTGCTGTTATGTATAGTGCTGTCTCTTACATAGTGTATTTTTGTTAATTTTGTTATTAACAGCGCCCTCTTATTACATAGTCCCCTTTCTTTTTAGATATATAATGACTGCTGATGGAAGAGCCGGTGACCAGACTACCAGTCCATCAGCTCCTCCACAAGAAAAGAAGCTTTCCCATGCTCCAAGCTAACAAGACAGGACGGTATGTAATAAAAAACAGCGCTCTGCATAATCCAATATGTAAGGGACGGTACTGTACATAACAAGAGAGGGCACTGTATAATAGGGGACGGCAATATACATAATAAAGGAGACTATGTAATATATATACATGTATGTGCCTGTGGATATATATATATATAATATACATACTGTACATGTAGCTTTGTTGCCATAAGAGGAAGGGGGCCCAGACACATTTCTTGCATAGGGGCCCCAAGCTGTCAGTGTCCACCCCTGCTCCCAAAGATTACAGTAAGGCTCGTCGCACATTTATCCTGCGCTCTGCACTGAGCGCTTGCACCGGGGTATCCGAGTAAATCTCTGAAATCTGGGTTTCGGATGGAACCTCCGGCGGAAGATTCCCTATAATGAGGCAGATGGAGGCACTGTGGACGCAGTCTGGCAGCCTATGACCCGGTGCTGTCCGTTTTTAGACATGCATAAAAGCGTGGTTCACCACAGTTTTGAGCACTTCTGAAAAGAAGGACACCGCTGAACAGAGGCCAGTCAGAATCCAGAGTAACTCTGCTGCCTCATTATAGTGAATGGATATCTCTGGGGTTTCATCTGAATCACGTCACTCAGAGATTTAGATGGAAACCCCAAAGAAATGTCTCAGCATAGAGCGCCGGATAAATGTGATCTCAAAACTTATGTAAAATGTTCCCAACAAAAGCTTCAAATCAATCCACAAAAAAAGCAAGTCCCCACTCAGGTTCATCAACTGTTATCGGAAATATAGGGGGATTCCTCGTTACTGGTAGTACAAGGGCTCTGGAAAAGCAAAATGGCTCCTTGCCCCTTGTGAGGCAGTGACCGGTGTCACATGTAGGGGGTGCTGTGTGTTCCCCCTCAGGATGTGCATGGAGGCATATTGAGGCCATGAGAGTCCACTGCAGTCACAGGCGTAGCTGTGATTGCAATTGTGAGGCAGTGACTGATGTCACAGGTAGGGGTCACTGTGTGTTCCCCACAGGAAGCACACAAAGGCATATGGAGGCCATGAGAGTGCATTGCAGTCACAGGCGTAGCTGTGATTGCAATTGTGAGGCAGTGACTGATGTCACAGGTAGGGGTCACTGTGTGTTCCCCAAAGAAAGCGCACAAAGGCATATGGAGGCCATGAGAGTGCATTGCAGTCACAGGCGTAGCTGTGATTGCAATTGTGAGGCAGTGACTGATGTCACAGGTAGGGGTCACTGTGTGTTCCCCACAGGAAGCGCACAAAGGCCTATGGAGGCCTTGAGAGTGCATTGCAGTCACAGGCATAGCTGTGATTGAAATGCAGACTAAAAATAAGTGTTTGTCATGGGCATGCTAGTGTACAAGGCAGATTTAGGGAAAAACTGCTCTGGGTTTTCTGTATTTTGAAACAGACTGCAGGATGGTAGTCATGCAGTCCGTTTCATTCCAGTCCCAGGTTTTCCATGTGGCTGAAGGGCATAAATCCCATTTAAAATCCCTGTAGCAAAGGGTATGGGTGTGTCAGGTCCAGTGTCATTGTCAGTCTGGTGTTTGGAGGAGTACAGAGCAGTCGGCTCTGCAGAGCTCCATTTGTGTGAGGCAACACAGGCCAGCGGAGCTAAGCAGCCAAGGTAGCTCAGGAGTCTGGCACCCACAGCATACATAGCGGTGCAGTCACCCACAGCAATTGGTCTCAGAGATGGACTGTCTTGAGCCCGGCGGTGAACCAGAGGTAGACCAGTCCTGTGTATGAAGGAGGAATAGTGTGTTTAGTGACTGTAAATTGAAGGATATTGTGTACTGTGGAAAGAGACATTAACACGGTGGTGCAGTCGCCCATGGCAACCGGTCATGAAGGTGGACCAGCGTGTTTAGTGACGTGTAATCCAGAGGATACGTGCCCGGCTACAATCCAGAGGATACTGGGTACTAGATAGTGCTGTGAATTGGACATTAAGCTATGCACTTGTCTGAATTGGACATTAATGCTGTGAAGTAACCGTATTAAAGACACTTTGTGTTGGAACTTTGCTGGGTCACTGCCTCATCACTGCATAAGTGTGCTACAGCGGCATCACACCCTCAAAAGAAATTTAGCAAATTCTGCACTCCCAAATCCAAATGCCCCCTCCCTTCTGAGCACCAATGTTCCTAAAATACATTTAGCATCTACCGTATTTTTCGGACTATAAGACGCACTGGACTATAAGACGCACCCAGGTTTTAGAGGTGGAAAATAGGGAAAAATATATTTGAAGCAAAAAATGTGGTAAAATATTTAATAACATAAATAACATACTATTATATGTGGTGTTATTATATATAATAGCATGTTATTATGTAGGAAGCTACGGGTAAGAGATGGTGCTGCGGGACCAGTGTGGTGTCTGTAAACTACTATGTGAAGATGCTGTAGGGTGAGTATAAGGCCGGGGTCACACATGCGAGAAACTCGCACGATTTCGTGTAAGTCTCTCGCATGAACACCCGGCACTGCCGCTGGCACTCAGACTGGAGCGTGCGGCTGCATAGAAATAGAGACAGAGATGATAGAGACAGAGATGATAGAGACAGAGATGATAAAGACAGAGATGATAGAGACAGAGATGATAGAGACAGAGATGATAGACATGATAGAGACAGAGATGACAGAGATGATAGACAGAGATGATAGAGACAGAGATGATAGAGACATGATAGAGACAGAGATGATAGAAACAGATGATAGAAACAGATGATAGAGACAGAGATGATAGAGACAGAGATGATAGAGACAGATGATAGAGACAGATGATAGAGACAGAGATGATAGAGACAGAGATGATAGAGACAGATGATAGATACAGAGATGAGAGACAGAGATGATAGAGACAGATGATAGAGACAGAGATGCGTTTTTTTATGCGTTTCATGTGCGAACGATGCGCTGCGCAAAAAAACGCAAGTGTGAAAGTAGTCTAACCTTTTAATTAATTCTCTGTTAAACAGTGTGTCTGAAGTACCTGTGATGACATCATGTAGAGGCAGGGCTTTGGTCATGTGATGCTCCAGCCCGCCCTCTTCATGACCTCATCACAGGTCCTCCACAGGAGCATTCAGCATCGCATCAGCACAGCCCCTGTGCTGTCAGGTATGCGATGCCTCCTGCTGCACTCTGCTCCTGCCAGCCTCCTTCTCCTTCAGACACCGATCTGCCCAGCTGCTGCAGGAATCAGGCGCTGGGGAACCATGTGGCTCTGTCATTAGCTGCTCACTGCTCAGCTGATAGGTGGGCGGGGAAGCGGCTGATTAATATTCACTGCACTTAAGTATCTGGACCAGGGGTTTCCCCAGCGCTTGTTTCCTGCAGTGGAGGGGATATTTTCCTGCCTCCTGCAATCTCACTCCACCGCTGCCCCCTGCCCCCTCCCCACATGTTACATTCGGACCATAAGACGCACCCACACTTTCCTCCCAAATTTGGAGGAAAAAAAGTGCGTCTTATGGTCCGAAAAATACGGTACATGTTTGGCATTTCTGTAGCGATGACAGCCCGCCTAATTTACAGGTGTGTGTCTCCAGAAGCATGAGTTGGTTACTACAATGTACTGGTCAATACAATGTACAGAGACTACAATGTACGGACACTACAATGGCAGTTTGCAGTTTTCACTCAGCAATATCATTCTTGTTTCTGGAAAAGACCCATGGAGTCAAAATCATCACTACACTTGTAGATAAATTACCAAAGTGTTATAATTTCCAAAAAGGGTTCACTTGAGGGGGATTCAGATTTTCTAGCACTTAGGGGCTCTTTACAGTAGGCAAATATCGCTCTGTTTCTCCCGAGTCTCTCTGTATGGCTAAGCAGCACTGTACAGCCACATATGGCTGTATACATACAGCCAGAAATTGTGGGACAAATTTTGGCTCCACTTTTGCTCATTTCCCCTTGTGAAAATGTAATTGTCATGGGGTTACCACAATAGAGAGGAGCCAGAAGACCGCAGCGTCTGATTGCTCCTACTCCTGGGCTGAAAAGAAGCACTTCACCTTCCTTTTAAATTGTGTAAATTTCTTTTGGCAATACAGGGATTAATCGGCCATTTCGAGCGCTCTGGGAGCTAGGGATCTTAGCTGAGCACAGTTAGCCACTCCCTCTATATAATCTGGGTCCTGACTGACACACATCATCAGAATTAGCTTATGCTGCATGGCTCAGAGGATAGTAGTTAGTGGTTATGTCAGAAGGTGTTTGGTGGGTTTATCTGTGACTGCTGCTTGGTTCAGTAAGTGTGATAATTCCGTTTCCTTCTTCTACTTTGGTTTTACCCCATCCTTCACTCCCTGGTGTATTCCTCTGTTATATGTGAGTGAATATTTGCATGCCTGGTATTTTCTGTTTCCTCGTTCTTGTTACCTTGTTAGTCTGATTGGTGTACCGTGGTGCACAACTACTCCCTTCTTCCCTGGGTGCGGGAAGGGTACAGAGCGTGGATTCAGGAGATAAGGCAAGGTATGTGGCCTCTTCATCTTCACCTTCAGAAGTAACCCGGGGAACAGAGCGAGTTAGGGCGCACCCTAGTGACAGGGAAGGAGTCTCTGGTCCTGGGTCACTCGACAACAGAGTTGTGACAGTAAAATCTGGGGCTAAAGCTAAATTTTGGTAGTAAAAATGTAATTATTTTTTCTTCACTGAATAACAGTATTGGCACTTTGTTGTGAATGGGTTTGAGATGAGTTCTGAGCAGAGGCTCCCTCTGGTGGTTACAAGCGGTGCTAGTCTGTCCAGTGAAGATTGTGAGGACTGGGAATCAGGTGTTACTGACTGGTCTTATATAAGGGAGTCACCTTCCCATCAGGGTTGCCGGTGATCAATTGTTCTGGTCTGAATCCTTTATTCCAGTTTCCCTTGTAGCCTGCTGTGTCGTGTCTGCATCTCCTGCTAACAGATAAGACATTTTCTTCTTTTGTGTTTGTGCTATATTTTTGCATTTTGTCCTGCACTTCTGTGGGGCCTTCAGGGTCCCCTCCGGGGGCTTCTGCCCTCTCAGTTTTGTTCAGCCACTGATGTTTGTACTTTTGCTTTTTCCAGTTTTTTCAGTGGCTGCTGTTTTGATTTTGTTACACCAGAGAACTAATTTAGGTGGAAGAGGTCGTGTGATCTCAGGTGTTTTTGAAATTAGTAGAGTTGGTGCTTTTCAGGGTTTTCTGGGATTGCAGTAAGTACCCTTCCTATCCTTTTCTATTTAGTTAGTTTGGGCCCCAGCGTTTGCTCATACTATTTTCTTTCTGTGTCAGTATTTCATCTTGTCTAACCGCCATTACATGTTTGGGGGCTTTCTATTATCTTTGGGGTTCTGCTCCGGGGCATATAGCTTTCCTATATCTATCTTTAGGTGTAGTTAGTTTCTCAGGCTGTGACGAGGCGTCTAGGACCAACGTAGGAACGCTCCACGGCTGCCTCTAGTTGTGGTGGTTAGTCAGGGTACTGCAATCTCATAGATTCCAACTGCTCTGGTGTATTGCCTTTTTTACCTGCACTCCTCAGCTACCGAAACATAACAGTATCACCGGCCAAAAAATTGAAAATTGTATGGTACTCACAGAAGGGAAAAAATATTGTCAGAGTTGTCAGAGATATTTTTCTGTTTGTTGCATTTTTTTTTTTTTCCCCTCTGTATCTCTGGGTGCTGGGGAGGATCTTTTCTCTCAATGGAGTTTGCACAGTTGTCTGGCCGTGTGGATCAGCTTGCCACTGAGGTTCGGAGTATTGCTATCTGTCTTGCTGGGTTGCCTGTTGTGGAACCTAGGATTCCCATGCCAGATTTGTTTTTAGGGGATCGAGCTAAGTTTCAGAATTTCAAAAATAATTGTAAGTTGTTTTTTGCCTTAAAATCTAAGTCCTCAGGGAACGCAGCGCAGCAGGTTCAAATTATCATCTCTCTCCTGCGCGGCGATCCTCAGGATTGGGCTTTTTCCCTGATACCTGGGGATCCTGTTTTGAGTGATGTTGATGCATTTTTTCAGGCCTTGGGGTTATTGTACGATGAGCCTAATGTCACTGATCAAGCTGAGAAAGCCTTGTTGGCATTAAATCAGGGGCTTGATGACGCTGAGTTATACTGTCAGAGATTCCGTAGGTGGGCAGTCCTGACCAAATGGAATGACGACGCTTTGGCAGCCCTTTTCCGGAAGGGTCTGTCAGATAATGTAAAGGATGTTATGGTGGGATTCCCTGTCCCCTCTGGTCTCAATGATTCTATGTCATTAGCGATTCAAATTGACAGACGTTTGCGTGAGCGGAGAAGTATGCGTGGAATGGTGTTGCCTTGTGAACCAGCTTCTGAACCCATGCAGTGTGATAGAGTGGTGTCTGGCGCACAGCGTCATGAGTTTCGAAAGTGCAATGGGTTATGTTTCTACTGTGGTGATGCCTCTCATGCTATTTCAGTCTGCCCTAAGCGGGGAAGACGTTTTGCACGCTCAGTTGTCTTGGGTAGTGTTCAGACTAAGTTTTTATTAACTGTCACTCTGATATGCTCTCTGTCCTCATTTTCTGCTCAGGCTTTCGTTGATTCTGGAGCAGCTATTAACCTGATGGATTATGATTTTGCTAAACGTTGTGGATTTCCCTTGATACCCCTACAGAAGTCTATTCCCCTACTGGGGATCGATTCTACCCCTTTGGCTGAGAATAAACCCCAGTTTTCTACTCAGGTGATAATGAGGGTTGAACCTGATCACCAGGAGTGCTGCAAATTTTTGGTTCTGTATAATCTGCATGACATTATCGTGCTGGGTTTCCCTTGGTTACAGTCTCATAATCCTGTTTTGGATTGGAAATCTGTGTCTGTAACCAGTTGGGGCTGCCAATGTGTTAATACCAACACTACTGTTTTTTCTGCCTCCCCCCAGGCTCAGGATGTTCCTGACTTTTTGATTGATTTTTCTGATGTGTTTAGCGAAAGTAAATCTGCATCCTTGCCTCCCCATAGGAGCTATGACTGCGCTATTGAATTAGTGCCGGGTAGTAAATTCCCTAAAGGTCGCCTTTTTAACTTGTCTTTACCTGAACATGACGCTATGCGGTCTTATATCAAGGAATCATTGGAGAAGGGTCATATCAGACCATCCTCTTCACCCTTAGGTGCCGGTTTTTTCTTTGTGGCCAAAAAGGATGGTTCATTAAGGCCGTGTATTGATTATCGTCTCTTGAACAATATTACTGTGAAATATCAATACCCGTTACCCTTGATTTCTGACCTGTTTTCCAGGGTGAAAAACGCTACTTGGTTTACCAAGCTTGACCTCAGGGGGGCGTATAACCTTATTCGCATTAAGCACGGGGATGAATGGAAGACGGCATTCAATACCCCTGAAGGGCATTTTGAGTACCTGGTGATGCCCTTTGGGCTCACTAATGCTCCTTCCGTCTTCCAGTCCTTCATGAATGACATTTTCAGGGATTTTGTGGACAAATTTCTGATTGTTTATTTGGATGATATCTTGATTTTTTCTAATAACTGGGACTCTCATGTGAAAAATGTTCGAACTGTATTCCAGATTTTGAGAGAGAATGCTCTGTATGTGAAGGGATCAAAGTGTCTTTTTGGCGTACAGAGGATCTCATTTCTGGGATTCATTTTGTCCCCATCTGTTATTGAAATGGACCCGGTCAAGGTTCAGGCCATCTGTGATTGGGTCCAACCTACTTCATTAAAGGCTCTTCAGAGATTTTTGGGTTTTGCCAATTTTTATCGTAAATTTATTGGTAATTTCTCGGTTATTGTTAAACCATTAACTGATTTGACCAGAAAGGGTTCTGATGTGGTGAATTGGCCTCCTGAGGCAGTCTCTGCATTTCAGGAACTTAAGCAGAGATTCACTTCTGCTCCTGTTCTACGGCAGCCTGATGTTTCTCTGCCATTTCAGGTGGAGGTTGATGCCTCTGAAATTGGGGCAGGTGCCGTTTTGTCCCAAAAAGATCCAGAGACCTCTAAAAGTAACCCTTGTGCCTTTTTCTCTCGAAAATTTTCTCCTACTGAACGTAATTATGACGTGGGTAATCGGGAGTTATTGGCCATGAAGTGGGCTTTTGAAGAGTGGAGACATTGGCTGGAGGGAGCCAAACATCAGGTGGTGGTCCTTACGGACCATAAGAATCTGGTCTATCTGGAATCTGCCAAGCGACTCAATCCTAGACAGGCCAGGTGGGCCTTGTTTTTCACACGTTTTAATTTTGTGGTTTCCTTTCTTCCTGGCACTAAGAATGTTAAGGCGGATGCCCTCTCGAGGAGTTTCCTTGCGGACTCTCCTGAGTTATCTGATCCTTCTGTTATTTTGAAAGAGGGTGTAGTTCTTTCCGCCATCTCGCCCAATTTGAGACTTGCTCTGGAGGGGTGTCAGGAGGATAGGCCCGAGTGCTGCCCTGTTGGAAAATTGTTTGTCCTGGACCAGTGGAAAAAGAGTGTGATGTCTGAGATTCATTGTTCCGCGTTGGCTGGGCATCCCGGAATTTTTGGTACCAGAGACTTGGTTAGTCGGTCCTTTTGGTGGCCTACCTTGTCTCGTGATGTCAGGGAATTTGTGCAGTCCTGCGGGACTTGCTCTCGCTCCAAGCCTTGCTCTCGCTCTAGTGGTTTGTTGATGCCATTGCCTGTGCCCAAGAGACCATGGACCCATATCTCTATGGATTTCATTTCCGACCTTCCTGCTTCTCAGAGAATGACCACCATCTGGGTAATTTGTGATAGGTTTTCCAAGATGATACATCTTGTGCCATTACCTAAGTTGCCTTCCTCCTCTGAATTGGTGCCGTTGTTCCTTCAGCACGTGGTTCGTTTGCACGGCATTCCTGAGAACATTGTGTCTGACAGAGGAGTCCAGTTTGTTTCCAGATTTTGGAGGACTTTTTGTTCTAAACTGGGTGTTCAATTGTCTTTCTCCTCGGCATTTCATCCTCAGACCAATGGTCAAACTGAGAGAACAAACCAGACATTGGAGACTTATCTAAGATGCTTTGTGTCTGCTGATCAGGATGACTGGGTCTCTTTTTTGCCTTTGGCTGAGTTTGCTCTTAATAATAGGGCTAGCTCTGCTACTTTGATGTCTCCGTTTTTCTGTAATTCTGGGTTTCACCCTCGATTTTCTTCAGGACAGACGAGGCTTCTGTCTGTCCAGGTGTTGACTCTGTTGTGGAGCGTATGCAACTTATTTGGGACCAGGTAGTGGAGAGGTTGTCCCTCTCTCAGGAGAGGGCCCAGCGGTTTGCTAACCGGCATAGGACTGATGGTCCTCGGTTTAAAGTGGGGGACTTGGTCTGGTTGTCCTCAAAGAATATTCCTATGAGAGTAGCATCTCCTAAATTTAAGCCTAGGTTCATTGGACCTTATAAGATCATGGAGATTATTAATCCTGTTTCTTTTCGTTAGCTTCTTCCAGGGACATTTAAGATCCATAACGTGTTCCACAAGTCCTTGTTGAAGAGGTTTGTTGAGCCAGTGGTTCCTGCTGCTGTGCCTCCTGACCCTGTTTTGGTTGAGGGCAATCTGGAGTATGTGGTTGAGAAAATATTAGATTCTCGTTTTTCTAGACGGAAACTCCAGTATTTGGTTAAATTGAGAGGTTATGGTCAGGAAGACAATTCTTGGGTGTTTGCTTCGGACATCCATGCTAGGAGACTTATCCGTGCGTATCATAGAACTCATCCTGACCGACCTGGTTGCTCAAATGAGGGTTCGGTGACCCCTCCTCAAGGGGGGGGTACTGTTGTGAATGGGTTTGAGATGAGTTCTGAGCAGAGGCTCCCTCTGGTGGTTACAAGCGGTGCTAGTCTGTCCAGTGAAGATTGTGAGGACTGGGAATCAGGTGTTACTGACTGGTCTTATATAAGGGAGTCACCTTCCCATCAGGGTTGCCGGTGATCAATTGTTCTGGTCTGAATCCTTTATTCCAGTTTCCCTTGTAGCCTGCTGTGTCGTGTCTGCATCTCCTGCTAACAGATAAGACATTTTCTTCTTTTGTGTTTGTGCTATATTTTTGCATTTTGTCCTGCACTTCTGTGGGGGCCTTCAGGGTCCCCTCCGGGGGCTTCTGCCCTCTCAGTTTTGTTCAGCCACTGATGTTTGTACTTTTGCTTTTTCCAGTTTTTTCAGTGGCTGCTGTTTTGATTTTGTTACACCAGAGAACTAATTTAGGTGGAAGAGGTCGTGTGATCTCAGGTGTTTTTGAAATTAGTAGAGTTGGTGCTTTTCAGGGTTTTCTGGGATTGCAGTAAGTACCCTTCCTATCCTTTTCTATTTAGTTAGTTTGGGCCCCAGCGTTTGCTCATACTATTTTCTTTCTGTGTCAGTATTTCATCTTGTCTAACCGCCATTACATGTTTGGGGGCTTTCTATTATCTTTGGGGTTCTGCTCCGGGGCAGATAGCTTTCCTATATCTATCTTTAGGTGTAGTTAGTTTCTCAGGCTGTGACGAGGCGTCTAGGACCAACGTAGGAACGCTCCACGGCTGCCTCTAGTTGTGGTGGTTAGTCAGGGTACTGCAATCTCATAGATTCCAACTGCTCTGGTGTATTGCCTTTTTTACCTGCACTCCTCAGCTACCGAAACATAACAGCACTTCTTTGGTGTCAATATGATCACTGCACCCCTGAAGTATACTTTGTAAAATAGGGTCACCTATTGGGACCCTCAAACCAGTCAAGTAAAATCTGAACTCCAATATGGCATGACACTTCTTAACTTCAGACCTTTGCACTGTGCCTCAAAAGTAGTTTTTGACCACAGGAAAAATGTGATGATTTTTTTTTTTTTTTTCACGCCTCTACATTATAAATTTCTGTTTAGTACCTGGCAGTTCAAGATGCTTACGACACATCTAGGTAAGTTCCTTGAAGGATCTAGTTTCTAAAATCGTGTAACTTGTGGGGAGTTTCCACTGTTTAGGCACATCAGGGGCTCTCGAAATGCGACATGGCATCCGCTAATTATTTCAGCAAATTTTGCATTCAAAAAATCAAATGGCACTTTTTCCTTTCTGAGCCCTGCCATGCACCCAATCAGTTGTTTTTCTCCACATATTTGGTATCGATGTACTCAGGAGACAATGCTCAACAAATTATACAGTGCAATTTCTACTGTTACTGAGTCGCACTTAGTACCAGGGCAATGGGGTACTCGGAGCCGAGCCCATGGAAATCTATGGGAGTTGTCACTGGTAGCGGTGGCTCGGTCCGTGGCCCTGGGCGCTCATCCAATGGGGAATATTTACAGGGGATATTTAGGATAGGTAGTTTGTGACGCCACCTGTGGTATCTGGTTAATTGAACCAGCGCTGCTATAAGGACTTTCACAGGGGATGTTATGGGGGGCAGCTGGGTGGTAGTCTCCCACAGGTGAGACGGGTCCCTGGAAGTCTATGGTGATGATGATGCAGGGTATAGATAATAATTCAGTCACACACGAAATAGCTTCTTTTCATACCTTTTACTGGTAGATGGTTCACGTAGATCCCGGGGAGCTGGTCGGGGTGGAGAATGCACATTCGGGTAACCGCTGAGCAGGTTAGAGGCCCTCTTTTACTTCGAATGTAGGTGAGTCCAACTTGCCTGAAGCGAAGTTAACTCTGAATCTCCAGCTTTCTCAATAGCTGTACTGCCCGGCCAACGTTGTGGTGGAAACTTCTAAGTGGTGAAAACTAAGTCTATATTTGCTGATCAGGCTAGACTCCTGTTTTCCCTGTCTCCGGTTACGTATTGACACTTAGGGCTGCTCTCTGCGACCTGTAGTCCAGATGCCTCCGGTGTTCTTGTTACTAAGCTTGAAACTGTAGCAACGCTTCGGACCCCGGTGTCCGGCAATTTAGTGCAGGCAATCCAATACCTGTAGCACTTCTCTAACTTCTCCACTGCGCCCTTCGCCCTGCTTCTGCTCTTTGCATAAGCACTTGCAGCTTTCGATGGAAATAGTCAGCTTTCTCCCGAGCTCGCTGAGCAGCTCTCAGTTTCCTCCTTGTTTCAGCTTCTACTGAGGTACTGATTAAGGGTAGCTCTGACTAGGCTAGGATGATGCACTTCACCCGTACTAGCCTCCACTTCTCTGTCAGGTGAGCTACGCTAGCTCTGCGAGGATTCAGTCCTCTCTCCTAGTCCAGACTGAACTAACACAGAACTGCACTGTCTGAAGACAGGAAACTATCTGGTCTGCACTGTCCTGAGACAGGAAGCTTGACTGAGCTCTTCTCAGACAGGAAACAGACTGACTCTGCTACATGTCACCACCTCCTATACCCCTAGTGGGTGTGTCTGAAATTGTAAGTGAAGTGCATGAATAGCAAGCTTCTGTGGTTACCTTCCTGTGCATTCTCCTGGATTTTATGTGTGTGCCTGCGTAGCTGGGCTACACATCCCCCCTTGGTAAAACACAGCACTCCCGGGCTGTAAAAGACAAAAAGAACATTTTGTTTTGCATTAACAACAACATTATAACTCTTCCCATCCGGGAGGTACGAATTCTTGAACGTTACAATTTGTACAATAGGAAAATACAAAAGTATCAAAATATCAAGATATCAAACGTGTTCATATATACAAGATACTTGTGGAGGACCCGCACCAAAAACCTCCCACGTGGGTCCTGGGTGGGCTGCAGGACTTCTGACTGCAGACCTCACTCTAGGCCACACCATACGGGTTTTTCTTCAGAGGTAGATAGTAGTGGTTTCATGTAAAACCAAGATAATGCACCGTAGTGCAAACTATTTACAAAGCAAGTTCTTGGGCTGGCACAGTCCACAGCCTCTCAGTCCATTGGCATGGTTAAAACACATTTCAAATAATTACATTAATACTTTTTCAAACTTTATACATTTTTTCAGTGACAATAAACCCTGTCTGGGTCTTGCTAACTAGTCTACTAGGACTACTCCTGATAGCGAATAGGTAGTTTACCTTTAGTGATACGTTCTGACCTACGTGGGGTAGCGTCAGGTATAGTATTATCTAACCTTTCTGTTCTGCGTAACGGCAAACTATAGACACGACTCCACCTCTCTAGGGACCTGGCAAGCATGCTAGCGACTGGAGGAGGCGGTACTGCTTCACCAGCTTCACCAGAGGACTCCACTTCTTGTGGTTCTGCTTCTTGCGGGTCCGCTTCTTGGGGTTCTAATGGTCGAGGGTCTGCCAGAACAGGTTCTTCTGGAACTGGCTCTACTGGCACAATTGGTATGACCGGTTGTAGAGACTCCTCTTGCGGTTGATAAAACTGCAGCACAGGAATAATTACAGCGTCTCCCAATCTGGGCCAATCCGCAGGTAAATCCCCCAAATCCGTGTGTATGACCGCTTCAGCACTCTCTTCTTGATGGACAACAGGGTTTTCTTCACGGAGCTTTAATGGGCAAGGACACAACTTTAAATGATCTCTAGACACAGTTGCCGTCGTTTTTCCTCCATCCTTACTGATGGTACAGACCTTGCTGTTATCAAAATTGGAATTTTGCACGACGTATGGCTCCTGTTCCCACTGATCATCCAACTTGTGTGTTCTTCTTTTCCTTTTGAGCACCATTTCTCCAGGCATTAAAGGCTTAGCGGGAGCATTTTTGTTATAGTTCTTCTCTTGCTTTTCTCTTACTTTGTTGAGACTGTCTTCTACGCAGGCTTGTACTCTCTTGTACTGTTCCTGTCGAGTTGTGTCCCAATCTTCAACACTGTCATCAGCCTCTGGTTCTACTACTCCCAGCTCCAAATCCATTGGCAGTCTTCCAGGTCTTGCTCTCATAAGGTAGGCTGGAGTGCAGTTAATGGAACTTACTGGGATGTGGTTGTACAAGTCAACCAGGTCGGGTAACAAGTCTGGCCACCGATTCCTTTCTTCCAGGGGTAAAGTTTTCAGTAAATCCATGACAATGTGATTCATCTTTTCACAAAGGCCGTTGGTCTGAGGGTGGTATGGCGTTGTTCTGATCTTTTTACATCCATACAATTGACAGAATTCCTGAAACAGTTCAGCTTCGAATGCAGGACCTCGATCAGTCAGCACCTGTTTCCGGATATCCGTGTGGTCTGCAGAAACTTGCTTGGAAGGTTCTTGCTGCTGTCTCTGCTGTCATATCTTTGACAGGGGCGACCACCAGAAACCTGGAATAGTGATCCACCATGGTCAGGGCATATGAGTATCCTGACCTGCTTGGGGACAACTTGACGTGATCCAATGCTACGATCTCCAGGGGACGAGTCGTCCGGATAGGCTGCAGGGGTGCTCTCTGACTATGATAGTCTTTTCGTCTGAGACCACAGGGTCCACAGTTCCGGCACCACTTCTCGATGGAGCTGCGCATCCCTACCCAGTAGAACCGACACCTCAACAGGTGTCATGTGTGCATCGCCACGAAGATCGTCGCGGTTGCACATTCTGACTTCTCACAGCTGAGTTGCTGTTTCTTTGTGTTTGGCAGTTAGGGAGTTAATTCTGTCTGTGCTCAGTTCTGGGACTGGGTGCAGTTTCTCCCGGCTGCAATTAATTATTTGTTGATTGGTTTCCTTTAAATCTCTGGTTGTCTGTTTGGGAGTTGCCAGTGAAATTCTTCATGCAGACCACAGATAGGATTGTATCTGTATAGACTTTAGTTAAAGAGCTCCTTAGTTGTTTTAAGCTCACCTTGCTTAGAGTTTAATATCCCAGATCATTTATGTTCCTTCTGTGTTTGAGTGTGTATGCAAGTCTGTGTTTTCTCCAGTCTGTCTTATATTTCTAATCTGTGTATTTAGCAGAGAACAGCCCATATCCCTTTGGTGGTAATCAGAATCCTTCTTAGGACTGATTACAGGGTTCAGGGACTGATAGGAGACAGGGTTAGGCTGGAGACTTGGACCTCTGAACCATTATCAGTACCTCCAAGGTGAGGGATTAGTTAGGACCCCAGTTTAGGGTCAGGTTAGACCCCGGTCCTCTTCTTTCCTGTGACAGTGTATCAAGTCCTCAAGATTAATCCTGAGTTCAACGGATATCGTGTCAGGTAAATCTATTCTATATTTACATGCTGATGTTGCTAATCTATATGTTGTATAGAGGGTTGTTCTTTTAAGAATAGTTTACTGACATCGTACACATATCATAAGACCGCGTGACATTTTCACTGGCCATAAAATTATTCCCAGTTGCCATGGATCCAGTAGCCCAGCTGGCTCTGCAGTTGCAGGGATTATCCATGGAGCTGACGGACATTAAGTCCAAAGTTTTGTCTCCCTCGGAGCAAACCAGATTTGAACCTAAGGTGGCTCTCCCGGACAGGTTCACTGGTGGGCGAGACAAATTTTTTACCTTCAGGGAAGCATGTAAATTGTATTTTCGGCTTCGGCCTCGATCATCAGGGAGTGAAGAGCAGAGAGTGGGAATTGTTATCTCGCTCCTACAAGGGTACCCTCAATCCTGGGCATTTTCCCTTCCTCCGGGATCCCCGGCTCTACAGTCAGTAGATCGATTTTTTACTGCCCTGGGTTTGGTATATGATGACCCAGATCGGGTCTCTCTTGCTGAGACAAAATTACGTAAGATACAGCAGGGAGATCGTCCGGCGGAGGAATTTGCTTCTGAGTTCCGTAGATGGGCCACAGATACTCAGTGGAATGACCCAGCTCTTAGGAGCCAGTTTTGTCATGGGCTTTCTGACAAATTAAAGGACGTTTTGGCTCAGTATGATTCTCCTCCATCACTGGAGGCTGCTATGGCCCTGGCTATCCGTACTGATAGACGGCTCCGGGAGAGGTGCGAGGTAACTCCGCCCCCTGTTGTTACTCCACCTACTACTAAAGTCCCTTATGTTGAGGTTCCCCTTGTCTGTTCGGAGGAGCCTATGCAGTTGGGAGGGACATCATTTCGTAGGAGGGGATTGGCGGTACGCCGCAGGACTAGAAGGTGTTTCTTCTGCGGGAAAGAGGGACATTTTGTTGGGGGATGTCCGTCCCGTGCCTTGTTGAACAAGAAGTCGCCGGAAAAACTGTTAATCCCAGGTTGTGTGGTGGACGACAACCTGGGAGTATGTATTTCGTCCGCTAGTTCTTCTCAGTTCCTTGTACCAGTGGAGGTGGTGGTTGGTACGAGAGTGGAGAGATTTTCTGTTCTTCTTGATAGTGGATCCGGGGCTAATCTGGTTGACGCTCAGTTTGCTCAGGCTCAAGGTATGCATCTGAGTGTATTGGTCAAACCGATCCCTATATTCTCCATTGACGCCAGGCCTCTCGGCCAAGGTAGCTTTGTTCATGAGGTTCATAACATTGACCTTCGGGTAGGGGCAATACATATGGAACTATTATCTTGTTATGTGTTGGAGGGTCTACCTACTCCTATTGTGTTGGGACTTCCTTGGTTGGTTAAACATAACCCTGTGATTAATTGGCAGTCCAGAGAGATAAGCCAATGGGGTGAGTTTTGCAAAAGTAACTGCATGAACACAGTCATCAGTGCGGTCGTGCCTAGTACTTTGCCTCCTTTTTTGGAGGACTTTGGGGATGTGTTCTCTGAGGAGGGGTGTCAGGAGTTGCCTCCTCATCGCGTGTATGACTGCTCTATTAATTTACTTCCTGATGCTAAGTTACCTAAAGCTAGGTTATATAACCTTTCTGGTCCTGAGAGGCAGGCTATGAAAGATTATATTTCGGAAAGTCTGGCCAAAGGGCATATTAGACCTTCATCTTCCCCAGTGGCCGCGGGGTTCTTCTTTGTGAAGAAAAAAGATGGAGGCCTATGCCCTTGCTTGGATTTCCGCGAACTTAATCGGATTACTGTTCGAGATCCGTATCCACTCCCTCTGATTCCTGATCTCTTCAATCAAATTGTTGGCGCCAAATGGTTCTCTAAATTGGATCTCAGGGGGGCGTATAATCTGATTAGGATAAAAGAGGGGGATGAGTGGAAAACGGCGTTTAACACGCCGGAGGGACATTATGAGAACCTTGTCATGCCTTTTGGTCTGACTACTGCACCAGCAGTATTCCAACATTTTGTTAATGACATTTTTCGTCATCTGGTGGGGCTGTTTGTGGTCGTATATTTGGATGACATTTTAATTTACTCGCCAGATCTTGTGTCTCACCAGGAGCATGTGAGACAGGTGTTGCAGATCTTGCGAGACAATAAACTATACGCCAAACTGGAAAAGTGTGTATTCGCCGTACAGGAACTTCAGTTTTTAGGTTTCTTGGTGTCAGCCTCCGGTTTCCGTATGGACCCTGAAAAGGTGAGAGCAGTGCTTGAATGGGATCAGCCAGAGGATCTTAAGGCTCTGCAGCGTTTTCGGGGGTTTGCTAACTACTACCGGAAATTTATTTGTAATTTCTCATCTGGTGTCAAACCTCTCACTGACATGACAAGAAAAGGGACGGATTTTTCTAAATGGTCGGACAAAGCTTGCCAAGCTTTTTCCTCTTTGAAAAAATGTTTTGCTTCGGCACCCGTTCTCATCCAACCAGATGCATCACAGCCGTTCGTTGTGGAGGTGGACGCGTCTGACGTAGGGGTGGGTGCAATATTGTCCCAGGGTCCGTCCCCTGGTAAATGGCATCCGTGCGCTTTCTTTTCTAAGAAATTGTCGTCCGCCGAAAGGAATTATGATATCGGCAATAGGGAACTTTTGGCCATTAAGTTGGCTTTTGAAGAATGGCGTCACTTTTTGGAGGGGGCAGTCCACCCGGTCACCGTCATTACTGATCACAAGAACCTGCTGTATTTGGAATCTGCTAAGCGTCTGAATTCCAGACAAGCTCGATGGTCGTTGTTTTTTACCAGGTTTAATTTTGTTGTCACTTATCGCCCTGGATCTAAGAATGTTAAGGCGGATGCCTTGTCTCGCAGTTTCCCAGGGGCCGGGAAAATGGATGACCCGATTCCTATCCTTCAGGAGGGGGTGGTAGTGTCGGCTGTATGTTCTGAGCTTGAGGAGGAGGTATTAGAGGTTCAGGGGGACGCCCCTGCAGGACCTCCAGGAGGACTTTTTGTCCCAAATCAGTTGAGACAAAAGGTTATTGAGGCACATCATAATTCTGCTTTAGCAGGACATCCAGGGAGTAAGGCTACTTTAGATCTCCTTTCTCGCCGGTTTTGGTGGCCTAACGTTAATAAAGATGTTTTAACTTTTGTCGCGTCCTGTGGGGTTTGTGCTCGCTCTAAGACCCCTCATACCCGTCCGTCTGGGACCCTCTTACCCTTGAAACTTCCGGAGCGTCCATGGACTCATTTGTCTATGGACTTCATCACGGACCTTCCTCAGTCGTCAGGGAAGACTGTCATACTGGTGGTTGTTGACAGGTTCAGTAAGATGGCACATTTCATTGCTCTTCCTGCCCTCCCTAATGCTAAAACTCTGGCGCAGGTGTTCATTGGGGAGATTGTGAGACTTCATGGGTTGCCTTCTGATGTGGTGTCAGATAGGGGGTCTCAGTTTGTGTCCAAGTTTTGGAGGGCATTTTGTTTACGTCGGGGGATGCAATTGTCATTTTCCTCGGCTTTTCATCCGCAGACCAATGGTCAGACAGAGCGTCTGAATCAAAGCCTAGAGACTTATCTTCGGTGTTTTGTCTCAGAGAACCAGGAGGACTGGTCTTCTTTCTTGCCTCTGGCAGAGTTCGCTCTTAACAACAGGCGGAGCGAGTCCACTGGTAAATCCCCGTTTTTTGGGGCATATGGTTTTCATCCCCAGTTTTGTACTTTTAATGGGGGGGGCCCTTCTGGGGTTCCTGAGGAGGAGCGTTTCTCGTCGTCACTTGCTTCAGTGTGGAGAGGTGTATTGAATAATCTGAGTGCTATGGGGAACCGTTATAAACGTATGGCTGATAGGAGGAGAGTTTCTGGTCCAGATCTTAATGTGAACGATCTGGTATGGTTGTCTACCAGGAATATAAAACTTAAAGTTCCCTCCTGGAAGCTGGGCCCCAGATTCATCGGGCCGTACAGGATCAGTTCCATAATTAATCCTGTGGCATTTCGTCTGGACCTCCCTCCTACGTTTAAAATTCATAATGTGTTCCACAAGTCATTACTTAAGAGGTACGTGGCACCAGTCATACCATCACCTCTACCTCCTCCTCCAGTGGTGGTCAATGGTAACTTGGAGTTTCAAGTGTCAAAGATCATTGACTCACGTCTGAATCGCCGGTCCCTTCAGTACTTGGTGCATTGGAAGGGGTATGGTCCAGAGGAGAGGACGTGGGTTCCTGCGTCTGACATTAACGCAGATCGTTTGGTGCGGACCTTCCACAGAACTCACCCGGGCAAATCCTGGCCCTGAGGGTCCGGAGGCCCCTCGTAGAAGGGGGGGTACTGTCATGTGTGCATCGCCACGAAGATCGTCGCGGTTGCACATTCTGACTTCTCACAGCTGAGTTGCTGTTTCTTTGTGTTTGGCAGTTAGGGAGTTAATTCTGTCTGTGCTCAGTTCTGGGACTGGGTGCAGTTTCTCCCGGCTGCAATTAATTATTTGTTGATTGGTTTCCTTTAAATCTCTGGTTGTCTGTTTGGGAGTTGCCAGTGAAATTCTTCATGCAGACCACAGATAGGATTGTATCTGTATAGACTTTAGTTAAAGAGCTCCTTAGTTGTTTTAAGCTCACCTTGCTTAGAGTTTAATATCCCAGATCATTTATGTTCCTTCTGTGTTTGAGTGTGTATGCAAGTCTGTGTTTTCTCCAGTCTGTCTTATATTTCTAATCTGTGTATTTAGCAGAGAACAGCCCATATCCCTTTGGTGGTAATCAGAATCCTTCTTAGGACTGATTACAGGGTTCAGGGACTGATAGGAGACAGGGTTAGGCTGGAGACTTGGACCTCTGAACCATTATCAGTACCTCCAAGGTGAGGGATTAGTTAGGACCCCAGTTTAGGGTCAGGTTAGACCCCGATCCTCTTCTTTCCTGTGACAGTGTATCAAGTCCTCAAGATTAATCCTGAGTTCAACGGATATCGTGTCAGGTAAATCTATTCTATATTTACATGCTGATGTTGCTAATCTATATGTTGTATAGAGGGTTGTTCTTTTAAGAATAGTTTACTGACATCGTACACATATCATAAGACCGCGTGACAACAGGGTCTCCAGCTTTTTCCAGCCAAAGTGTCCTGCTTGATCGTGGTAAGCTTCCAACACCATTTGGATGTCTGCTTTGGGGACCACTATCTGCCAAACCATTTCATGGGTCCTTGGGTCGACGTATCTCCTGCACAACTTCTCTCGGTATATGAACAACCGGCTTCCCTCATTCCACAGGAGCTTTGCTGGCATGGAGGCATCTTTCTCCAAGGAGGAACCTTCCTGTTTTATCAACTCCTTGATACGGCTGACCACTGGATCGCTGTCTTGAGTCTCCTTCCAGCTGTGATGGGGTAAAGGGTTCAACATCTCACCACACCGCTTTCTATAGACTCGTTGCTCTTGGACCATCCCATTTCGATGGAACGCAGGTAGCTCAATTTCTTCCAATTCATCTGATTCTTCCTCCGTGTCGGATTCATGCGGCATTCTGGACAAGGCGTCCGCGTTAGCATTTTTACGGCCCGCTCTGTACTTGATGGTAAACTGGTAATTTGACAATCGAGCCATCCAACGTTGCTCCATGGCTCCCAGCTTGGCTGTTTCCAGATGCGTCAAGGGGTTATTGTCTGTAAACGCAGTGAACCTGTTGGAGGCAAGGTAATGTTTAAATCTTTCGGTAATGGCCCAGACCAGCGCCAGGAACTCCAGTTTGAAGCTGCTATAGTTTTCCGGATTCCTCTCAGTCAGCCTGAGTTTTCGGCTGGCATATGCGATGACTTTTTCTTGGCCGTTCTGCTTCTGACTGAGGACCGCTCCTAATCCTTCGTTACTGGCATCTGTGTATAGCAGGAACGGTTGGCTGTAATCTGGGTAGGCTAAGATTTCATCGCCGGTAAGGATCTCTTTAATCTCTTTGAATGCCTCAGCTTGTTCTTTTCCCCAATTAAATGGAAGGTTTCTGCTCTTAAGAGGTTGTCCTACCAGGAGGTCCTGTAAAGGCGCCGCCTTCTTAGTGTAATCTTTCACGAACCTCCTGTAGTAACCTGTTAATCCCAGGAACTGACGCACCTCCTTTAAGTTCTTCGGCTCTGGCCATTTCTGAATAGCTGTGACCTTCTCGGGGTCCGGCGCTACTCCTTCGGAACTGACAATGTGTCCCAAGTACTGTACCTTCCGTTTGAGCAGGTGGCATTTAGAGGGCTTTAGTTTCATCCCAAACTTGGACAATGACTCAAATACCTCCGCCAGGTGCTTCAGATGATCTTCATATGTCTTAGAGTACACAATTACGTCGTCCAAGTACAGCAGCACAGTTTCGAAGTTGAGATGTCCTAGACAGCTCTCCATCACCCTCTGGAATGTTCCTGGGGCACTGCGGAGACCAAACGGCATCCTGTCGAACTCGCAGAGTCCCATTGGAGTGGTGAAAGCAGTTTTCTCCCGGTCCTCCTCAGCCACAGCCACTTGCCAGTACCCACTAGTAAGGTCGAGGGTAGAAAAGTAGTTAGCCGTTTTCAGAGCAGCTAAGGATTCCTCTATGCGTGGTAATGGGTATGCATCTTTATGTGTTATACGATTTACTTGCCTATAGTCTACACACATTCGCATGCTACCATCCTTTTTCTTCACTAGAACCAGAGGTGCTGCCCAGGGGCTACAACTATCCCTTATCACGCCGGCTTTCTTCATGTCATACAGCATTTCCTTAGCTTTCTGATAGTGGGCTGGAGGTATAGGCCTGTACCGCTCTTTGATGGGAGGATGACTGCCTGTAGGGATATGATGCTGTACTCCCTTAATGGTCCCAAAGTCAAGTGGGTGCTTGCTAAATACTTGTGCGTACTCTTGTACCACCCGTAGTACCCCCTGTTTCTGGTGGACGGAAATGGTGTCTGTCCCTATATGAAGCTGCTGACACCAGTCCGCTACCGGGGTTGCCGGATCATTATCCTCCGCTGATTGGCGGGAGGCTAAGGACTCGGTTGTGAGGATAGAATTATTATCTACGGCATGTAATTTAGCAACTGTAGCAAATTTACTTCATCGTCCCCCCAGTTGAGAAGTCGTACTGGTACTCTCCCATTTACTACTTCCACTACCCCTCTAGCAATCATGAGTGTAGGTCTGTGTTCTGAGCGATGGGGTTCTACTACTGCTTGGTAGTTCTGTCCCCTCAGACCTATGGCTGCTCTACACCATATTAACATTTCACTCATTGGGGGTATTACAATGGGGTTCGAGTCTGTGACCCGTACATTACCGATTTCACCATCTGTAAGCTTCGCTTGCTGCTGGCACATCAGGGCCCGGATCTCCCTCTGGATCACTCCCTTCTGCTTTGGCTTGGCAACTTCAGCGAGCTGTTGGAGCAAAAACACAACTTCTCCCAGACAGTTACTGATAACGTTAGTACCTAGTATCACATTTAAGGCATTCTCCTCATTTACAGTCTTTACCACTAAAAGTCCCTGATCCTTCAGCTCCACCCTGCCCATTTTACGTCCACGTTTTTGGCTCCAATTACTTCAACAGGGAGACCATTGGTGGCGTACACTGTCAAGTCAGGGTTTGGGGGCTGGAGACTGTCCATGGACCAAAATTTATTGTAAAGGACATCAGGTATGATGGTCACCTGAGATCCAGTGTCCAGCAGTGCAGGGATTGCAATCCCGTCCAGAATCATGGACAGGTAGGGCCGTCCACCCACGAACCTGCGATTCCAGTCTAAGGGGCCTGATGAGTCTACTCCTGGGTGTTGGCCCTCTGACCCAGGATCGGCTCGTTTAAAGGACATTGCTGAGCCATATGACCTTTTTGGTTGCAGCGGTAGCAGACGATCTCCCGGCGAGGATGGTGTTGCTCCGGAGTCGCTCCTGGGGGTGGCGTGGTCCTCCTCCGGTGTGGCGACGTCCTCCATTTCCTCCGGTTCACCCAAGGGACATCCTCCGGACAGTCGGCTAGTAGGATCTTCCCTCCTTCCTCTTTCCGCAGTTGCAGGGCCTCCATTACAGTGGCCAAGTTCTTAGTCAGCTGGCGCACTTCTGAGCGCAGACATTCCAACTCACTAGGGGGCGCCACCTGCATTGTAGCTTCTGCCACCTGCGGGGAAAAGGTGGGTACTGCCGGCTTTAGAATGGCTTCACCCGGGTGATACTGATTTGCCACCTCAGGCTTTTCCAGGGGTCGCAGTCCCTTTATTGCCATGTCCTTTAGAGCATCAAAAGTGGCATCTGGATGATCAAGGACCACCAGTTTACAGTCCTCCTTTCCTCTGGAGACCTCAGTCCCCGCACGAATTGCTCTTTTAACATTTGGCTCTCATCAATGGGACTTGTGGGGTTAGCCTGTTTAAGAGCTCGCAGGGCCCCCTGTAGTCGGCAGGCGTAGTCCCTAGTACTGTCACTCGGTCCCTGGAAGCACTGATAAAATGCCATCCGGAGATCCGTTTCTGTGCGGTCCTCGAAGATGGCCTGTAGCTTTAAGAGTATCGCAGGTACCGACTCCTGGTCTGCAGCGGGCCAAGTCTCTACTTCTCTCTCAGCCGCACCAGCTAACTGTCCTATTACCACAGCAGCTTTTTGCTTTTCAGTCATTGAATACATATCCAAAATACTACATATCTTCCGTTTAAACCCTGGCAGGGTGCCTGGCTCGCCGCTGTACTGGGGGAGCCACTTCGCTCCAGGCATGTATGGGAGGGTTAGCGGCATGAGCGGGACCACCGGGCCAGGTGAGGGGCCTGCACCCCCATCCTGCGGCACGACGCCAAGCGGTGGGCTATTGGGGCCTCCGGCGGGGGCCGCTCCGTCTGCCGGTTGCTGCGACATATTGATGCCCCCTTGGTTAATCTGAGCCTACCTCTTTTACAGGCTGCAGCGTCGCAGGCACAGCGGTGGAGACAGGACCTTTTCGCTGGCGCTCTGATGATGCCGCTCTTTTTTGCGATGCAGTTTGCGATGCGGATTGCAATGCAGATTGTGATGCAGTTTGCTATGCGGATTGTGATGCAGATTGTGATGCAGATTGCGATGCAGTTTGCGATGTGGTTTGCGATGCAGATTGCTATGCAGTTCGCGATGCGGCTTGCGATGCAGATTGGGGTGCGGGTTGGGGGCGTGTCCAAGCAACAGCGTGCTTTTTCAGGTACGCCCCCCTTCTTCACCAGCGCCTGAGGGCGCGAACATGGCGGTAAAATGGCGGAATTTGGCGCCAAATACAGCAAACAGTCTTTTTCACCAAACAGTTCAATATAGGCACACAGGACTCACAATTGCAAGCTTTCGGATCCTGTTCGTGACGCCAAAGATTGAGTCGCACTTAGTACCAGGGCAATGGGGTACTCGGAGCCGAGCCCATGGAAATCTATGGGAGTTGTCACTGGTAGTGGTGGCTCGGTCCGTGGCCCTGGGCGCTCATCCAATGGGGAATATTTACAGGGGATATTTAGGATAGGTAGTTCGTGACGCCACCTGTGGTATCTGGTTAATTGAACCAGCGCTGCTATAAGGACTTTCACAGGGGATGTTATGGGGGCAGCTGGATGGTAGTCTCCCACAGGTGAGACGGGTCCCTGGAAGTCTATGGTGATGATGATGCAGGGTATAGATAATAATTCAGTCACACACGAAATAGCTTCTTTTCATACCTTTTACTGGTAGATGGTTCACGTAGATCCCGGGGAGCTGGTCGGGGTGGAGAATGCACATTCGGGTAACCGCTGAGCAGGTTAGAGGCCTCCTTTACTTCGAATGTAGGTGAGTCCAACTTGCCTGAAGCGAAGTTAACTCTGAATCTCCAGCTTTCTCAATAGCTGTACTGCCCGGCCAACGTTGTGGTGGAAACTTCTAAGTGGTGAAAACTAAGTCTATATTTGCTGATCAGGCTAGACTCCTGTTTTCCCTGTCTCCGGTTACGTATTGACACTTAGGGCTGCTCTCTGCGACCTGTAGTCCAGATGCCTCCGGTGTTCTTGTTACTAAGCTTGAAACTGTAGCAACGCTTCGGACCCCGGTGTCCGGCAATTTAGTGCAGGCAATCCAATACCTGTAGTACTTCTCTAACTTCTCCACTGCGCCCTTCGCCCTGCTTCTGCTCTTTGCATAAGCACTTGCAGCTTTCGATGGAAATAGTCAGCTTTCTCCCGAGCTCGCTGAGCAGCTCTCAGTTTCCTCCTTGTTTCAGCTTCTACTGAGGTACTGATTAAGGGTAGCTCTGACTAGGCTAGGATGATGCACTTCACCCGTACTAGCCTCCACTTCTCTGTCAGGTGAGCTACGCTAGCTCTGCGAGGATTCAGTCCTCTCTCCTAGTCCAGACTGAACTAACACAGAACTGCACTGTCTGAAGACAGGAAACTATCTGGTCTGCACTGTCCTGAGACAGGAAGCTTGACTGAGCTCTTCTCAGACAGGAAACAGACTGACTCTGCTACATGTCACCACCTCCTATACCCCTAGTGGGTGTGTCTGAAATTGTAAGTGAAGTGCATGAATAGCAAGCTTCTGTGGTTACCTTCCTGTGCATTCTCCTGGATTTTATGTGTGTGCCTGCGTAGCTGGGCTACACATTACCCTTGTAAAAATGCAAAATTTGGGGCTGAAAAACATTTTTATTGGAAAAGTTTGATATTTTTATTTTCATGGCTCAACGTTATAACTCAGGAGAAATTGCACAACAAATTTTGTGGTCTAAGTTTTCTTTGTACAGTTGTAAAAATAAAAAATTGGGGTGTAAAGTAAAAGCATTTGTTAAATAAACTTAAATGTTAAATTTTTTCTTCTACATTCCATTAATTCCTGTGAAGCACCTGAGAGGTTAATAAACTTCTTGAATGTGGTTTTGAACACCTTGAGGGGTGCAGTTTTTAGAATGGTGTCACTTTTGGGTATTTTCTGGTTTATAGTTCCCTCAAAGTCAATTCAAATGTGATGTGTTCCCTAAAAAAAAAAATGAATCTGTAAATTTTGTTGGAAAAAATTAGAAATCTTTGGTCAACTTTTAACCCTTATAAATTCCTAACAGAAAAAAAATATGTTTCAAAATTGTGCTGATTTAAAATAGACATGTAGGAAATGTTATTTCTTAGCTATTTTATGTGACATAACTCTCTGATTTAAGGGCATAAAAATTTAAAATTGTAACATTTTCAAAATTTTCGCCAAATTTCCATTTTTTTCACAAATAAACTTAAGTCATATTGAACAAATTTTACTACTATCATGAAGTATAATATGTAACAAAAAGCAGTCTCAGAGTCATTGGGACCCGTTTTGGTGTTCCAGAGCTATTACCACATACAGTGACACTGGTCAGAATTGTAAATTTTGGCCTGGTCATGAAAGTGAACACAGGCTCCGGGGCGAAGGGGTTAATCTAATGTGTAAGGTGGGGACTTCATTCATATTTCTGACATGCAGTCAAATTCCAGAGTCAACAAACCTCCACCCAGTTTAGGTATTTGATATGTATCTTCTCCAGCCTACCAGACAAAACTAATGAAGTCCCTGATTTTTGAGGCAACACCTGATTTGCAAATGTGTGCTCTGATAATACACTCTATTCAAGGGATTAAATCATTTGGAGACTGCAAAAGTAATTAAAGGTGTCATTAGTTGAGTTGAACCAGCTAATTTGTTCCTTTTTTTTGTTGATTTATTGCAAACAGCAGAAAGTTTGTAGATTTTGATCAGAAAATAGTTTGCAATAGTGGTTGAATAATTTTGATTCCAGCTCTCCTATACTAATCTCTTCCTTCTGCCCTTGGATAGGCTGCATGTACAGTGTTACAGGTTATCTGTAAATATCTGCTGTATTTTGTTAATATTTTAACTGAATCTCAGTAACGGAATGAGAGCGTTGGGTGATACTTTGTATAAACTCACCGGCTAACCGCAAAAGGGCAGCAGCTGTAGAGAGATGGAGTTGATACAAATCCCTACATTCAGCTACATGAAGTATAAATACAAAGATTCAGGAAGGGATCGATGTCAGAGGGAAGAACTGGAAACAATTATTGTAACATGAGTTACTGAAGGTAATGGAAGTAAAGCAATTATCTCCTCTTCTTGCAGGCACACAAAAATAGTACACTATCATGGTTGGAAAAAAAGGCGTCACAACCTCGTACCACTAGAATAGGATCCAATTAACTGGGTCTTTTTTCCCAATTCTCATGTTCCCATTTCTGGCACTGACATTTCACCTACCTCATTGTGCCACTGAAAACTAGTGCGCTTTTTCAGGCAGATTATAGATCAGTCCTGCCTGAAAAAGATGTGCCTAGCACATGTAAGGGGGACGACTGGACCGCAGGTACCTGCTTGCTGGGGCGAGAAATATCGAGGCTGCATCCCCTGTTTCCTGGGGGAAGCATTAGAGAAGCGGACCTTCCTCCTGATCGAGGGGGGCGGGAGGATAGAAAGAAAAAGTTTGCACAGCAGCAGAGTTTAGCGCCAATTCAGGGCAGCGCGCAGTCAGGCGAGCGGCGCACTCCGCTCCCCCTCCCCACTCAGTACCGGAGCTGTGACAGGGCCTCACCATCTGCAGAGGGACCGCTGCCAGGAGAGAAGCCGGCCGTGCTGCAGCAATCCAAAGAGATAGGGACTGCTGTGCTCAGGGAAGCCGTGCGTTCAGCAGCCAGAGAGAGGAGTGCTCTGTCCTGGGAGCACCAGCATCGTGCAGTGTGTGCCCGGTGACTACCAGAGAGAAAGGCGCCGTACGCTCCGTGTCCGTGAGTACAGCGCACGTGCCACATAAGAGGGACCAGGCACGGGACTCACACTTGTGCCCTGACTTTGCCAGTGTATATTTGCCGAGTCATGTTGGGCTCGTACAGGACTGTGGCCCGTACCCTTGTCAGCCACTGCAGCATATCGACTAGGAGCTCAGCGGAAGGTACCGGAGACCAACCGCTGCCGCCAGAAGACTGACCACTGTTATTTCCAGGACCTATGTGGACAAGAGTCACGTCAGCCATTGTTGGTGCCATCACCGCTTAACAGCACCCACGGCCTGAGGATCAGCGGATAGGATAAGTTAACCCCACAAGAACTGTCCCTACTGTTCTTTAACCCTACCCACAATTTCACCATTGAACAGTTTTATTCCCTGTTTAACCCTTTACCTCCCTGTGTGGAGTAATCCCGTTTATTAAAATTGTTAACCCTTGCTCTGTCTCCTGTCCGTCACTGCATCCCGTAACCTGCTCACACACATACCCTAAGTAAACACAGAGTTTTGCTATTTTTTACATTGTTTTGATTCTGCTTTTGATGTGCGGTACTTTATTTTTTACATTTTAAATTATGATAAAATATGATAATATGTAGCAAAGATGTTTGTTTTTTTGGCGTGTTTCCACAAAAATAAACAATTAAAACTGTGATAAAAAAACATAGAAATTGCTATTTTTGCTGTAATTTATGCCCTGAAAACACATTAAAGAATTGACTCAACGCTTTTCTCTTTACTACTCTTGTAAAAAAGCATGGAATGAAACGCAGCTTGTGGACAATAGGAACTTTTTTAGACGAATGGAAAAATTGTTACAAAAAAGTGTCAAAAAACCTCAGTATGAACATGTCCTCCTTAGGATATGTTCCCACATAGTGTAAATATTGTATTTTTTCTGCTACATTTTTCTTTTTGTACAGTAAATCTGCTGCGATTATCTGTCCACATAGAGTGGATGTGATTTTATGAAAACGCTTGCCCCCTGTGCGTTTAAAAATGATGAACTGTGTGTTTTTGATGCATTTTCTCTTTATAGACGTCAATGAAAAGCCTGAAAAAGCGGTCGGCTGCTCTAAGGGTATGTTTCCACGGTCAGTAAACGCCGTGTGTTTGACGCTGTGTACAGCCGCAGCGTCAAACACACGGCGTCCAGATGTTACAGCATAGTGGAGGGCATTTCATGAAATCCCATCTCCACTATGCGTTAAAAGATGCAAGCATCAGACCTGCGTAAACGGACATGCGGTGCGTCTTTTCAGATTGCAGCATGTCCTTTTACCTTGCGGCGACGCTCCGTCGCCGCAAGGTAAATAGCAAAGTCCTATGTAGCGCTGTGGCGATTCCATATGTGTTCAATGAATACATCCGGATTCACGCTCTTTCAGAAGGGGGTGGGGCTTTGGGCGGAGCGGGGTTTCCGCTTCGTCCAAAACGCCAGCTTACCTTACCGTGGAAACATATCCTGAGGGCTCTTTTCCACTTGCGAGAAATACGTTCGATTCTCGCATGTGAAATCCCAGCTCTGGGGCCGGCATTCGGGAGTGGAGCGAGCAGCTGCATACAAATACATGCAGCCGCACACTCCACTCCCGAGTGTCGGGGCCAGAGCTGGGATTTCACATGCGAGAATCGGACGTATTTCTCGCAAGTGGAAAAGAGCCCTTAGTGTCGGCAGCGGTGGACGCCGGACGGAAGCACTTACTTGTGGAGTTGCCTCGTCTGTTTCTAGTGCTAGGGGCTGGGTACTACACATCTGCTTCCTATTCAAATCAATAGGGGGTGGACGAGCAGTACCCTGCGGAAGCCATTACCGGAAGACAGCCATCAATGAAAAAGCAGTGCACAACCTCTTTTAAAGGAGTTGTAAACTTTCAGGAAAATTGGTCTCCAAAATGAGTAAAATACTAAAAATAACAAACTCAGAAAATACACTCCTTAGGTCCAGCGGTGGCTCCGGTCCTGCTGTTATGGCTGCCTTTGACAAATCTGGGTGACTGTGCCGATGTTGATGCCATCTGAGGACAAGTTCTGCTCTCTGCGTTGTCAAATTGACAACTCTCAATTATTAACCTGGCTTAAAGTCACCTTTCAATAGCAAGGTGGCTTTAACCCATTATTAACCCATTCGCCACCGCTACAGGGCAATGGGAATAGACTGACAAAGTGCCAGAAAGGGCACATCTAATTATAGATTTGCCTTTTCTGGGTTGGCTGTGGGCAGAGGTTAGTAGCCAGGGGGGCACAAAATAAATGCACCCTCCCTAGGCTATAATTATCTGCCCCCACTCGCTGGCTTTGTCTGTCTGGTTGAGAAAATTGCGCGGGAGCCCACGCATTTTTTTTCAACTAATTTATACCTTTAATTAACCCCTAGCTGTATGAAATTTTGCACACATACACTCATGTAATTGTTAGTGAAAACCATATATCAAACTACATGAAATTACATGGTTAACTGTATGTAAACCATGTGTCATTTCATGTCGGGTCTGTAATTTCACAAAAGCCGGCAATTGAATTAACGGCTATTATAGTATGTAGAAGTGTATGAACTATAAATATATATATGTGACACAATGATGTGTATATATATATATATATATATATATATATATATATATATATATATATATATATGTGTATTATACAGTACAGACCAAAATTTGGACACACCTCATTCAAAGATTTTTCTGTGTTTTCATGACTATGAAAATTGTAGAATCACACTGAAGGCATCAAAACTATGAATTAACACATGTGGAATTATACATTGCACTTTACAAAAAAGTGTGAAACAACTGAAAATATGTCTTATTGTAATGTATGTAGTACAGTTCATATAGCGTCTTGTGCTTGGGTGCGATGAAAATACATGAGACACAGGTTTGATATAGAAAGTCTTGTATTACTTCATACAAGTTGGCAAAAATAGTCACACAGTTTGCAGACACAGAAGCAGGAGACACAGCAGGCCAGAGTAATCTAAGCTCAGCAATCACTCTCCACAACAGGTTCAGGATCTTCTTCTCTGTTACCGTAAGTCCATGCAAACGTGGGTCTTTCAAAGAGCAGGGTTCAGAGTCCACAAGTGCTTCAGAGTTCCTCAGTAGGAATAGCTGGAGTACAAGGTCCAAGGCTTCAGGGGTCAGATCACAGGTTCACTGCAGGCTAGATTCTGAAGCACTGATTGCTCAGCTGTGGCTGCTTAAGAAGCAAAAGGAGAGAATCAGGGCGGGAACATGCAAGCTGGAAACTCCATTTTGACTGAGGGCAAGATAGCTGCAGCAAGACAGAAAGTAAAATGGCTGACGAACAAACTGAGTTTCAGGAACATGTACACAGAACCTTACACTTATATTCTAGGTTCTTCAAAGTAGCCACCTTTTGCTTTGATTACTGCTTTGCATGCAGAAAAGGTGAACGGTTGGATTCTACATGCCTGGTTCCCACCGTGAAGCATGGAGGAGGTGGTGTGATGGTGGGGGTGCTTTGCTGGTGACACTGTTGGGGATTTATTCAAAATTGACGGCATACTGAACCAGCATGGCTACCACAGCATCTTTCAGCGGCATGCTATTCCAACCGGTTTGCGTTTTGTTGGACCATAATTTATTTTTCAACAGGACAATGACCCCAAACACACCTCCAGGCTGGGTAAGGGCTATTTGACCAAGAAGGAGAGTGTTGGGGTGCTACGCCAGATGACCTGGCCTCCACAGTCACCAGACCTGAACCCAATCAAGATGGTTTGAGGTGAGCTGGACCGCTCACCGCTTCAATTTTGAATAAATCCCCAACAGTGTCACCAGCAAAGCACCCCCACACCATCACACCACCTCCTCCATGCTTCACGGTGGGAACCAGGCATGTAGAGTCCATCCGTTCACCTTTTCTGCGTGCAAAGCAGTAATCAAAGCAAAAGGTGGCTACTTTGAAGAACCTAGAATATAAGACATATTTTCAGTTGTTTCACACTTTTTTGTAAAGTGTAATGTATAATTCCACATGTGTTAATTCATAGTTTTGATGCCTTCAGTGTGATTCTACAATTTTCATAGTCATGAATGAGAAGGTGTGTCCAAACTTTTGGTCTGTACTGTATAATACATGTATGTATATATATATATATATAATATATATATATATATATAATATACATACATGTCATTGTGACACATATATATATACAGAAAAATCTTTGAATGAGAAGGTGTGTCCAAACTTTTGGTCTGTACTGTATGTGTATATATGTAGTGTTTTGTGAGCTGTCAGTGTGATTTTACAGTAGCCGGGGATGATTTGCCAGCTTTTCAAAGGACACTGGTGCGGATAAATCGGACAGCACTTGCATAGTGCGAGTGCTGTCCGATTTTTTTATCACATCCATTGACTTGCATTAGCGATTATCATGCCAAAATCGCTGCAAATCGCAGCATGCTGTGATTTTTTTCTCAGACCGATTTCAGCTGAGAAAAAAAATCGCAAATGAGGAGTCACCTATTGAATAACATTGGTCCGATTGCAAGCCGATTTTTTTATCGGCTTGCAATCGTCCGTTTTTGTCTCCAGTGATTATGAGCCCTAATGCCACATTTACACATTCAGTATTTGGTCAGTATTTTACATCAGTATTTATAAGTCACAATCAGGAGAGGAACAATCAGAGGAAAAGTATAATAGAAACACGTCACCACTTCTGTATTTATCACCCACTCCTGGTTTTGGCTTACAAATACTGATGTAAAATACTGACAAAATACTAAATGTGGCCTTAAAGTGAAGTTGTCACCTTGAAAAACGCTTTTTACCTGCAGATATAGGGTTATTCTGCAGACTATGTTACAATGCAACCTTACTGAAAATGGGGCTACTGGGAGAAAGTTAACTTATTTCCTCCCTGAACCACTGTTTCAGTCATAGAGGTGTTCACGGCACAAAGCAGTTACTGTCAGTCTAATTTTGCCATTTTTGAGCACGACAAGTGCATTCAGCGACAGAACTTTCCTCAGATGACCATTAATAACCTCATTGATAGCAGCCACGGCTGTAAGTGCGGGGATTTCTGCAAGTGGTGCTGATATTCCATACTGAATAAATCGCGATTTTTGGAAAATTTTTCAATTTTTCATCATTTGCAAATCAGTAACATGTCTATACATCCTGTGATTTCCAACATGACCTTTCCTTCTTTCTGTTGCAATTTCAATATTGAGGCGTGTACACTTACAACGGGTGAAATAAATATTGAACACTTCTCCAATTTTCTTAGTACCATATTTTTCAGACTATAAAGGCACTTTTTTCCCCAAATTTGGGAGGAAAATTGGGGTGCATCTTATAGTCCAAATGTAGCTTATCGGGGAAGGCAGCAACGGTGGAGCAGGGTTACAGGAGGTAGGGTCGCTGCTACGGGAAGCCAGCGGCTGCAGGAGTGGGGCAATGCTGTGGGCCCTGGACTGGGAAGAGGGGGCGTCCTAACAGTCCGAGACTGCAGGCCCTGGGATTCAAGAAAATGTAGGCGTTGAGGGAGTTGCAAAGTCACTGCTCTGTACATTGATTTCCTGGCTGTGGTCTTCCGAAAAATGGCCGCCAGAGGTAACGTATGCACTGATTTAGATCTCGGCTCGTCATTGAGATCTGCAATGGAGTCTTGCGTGGTGAGCGTACATACAGGCTATGGAGGTCATGGAAATTGAGTGCATTACTTATTGTTTTCTCTGCAACATTTGTACCTGCTGATTTCAGGTCTTTCTGTACTTATCCACAGGTGGTCCTTGGCTCTTGGACAACTCTTCTGTTAATTTTTTCACTCTTCTATCTGAAATATTGCAGGGAGTACCTGGTCATGGCCGGTTTATGTTGAAATTATGTTATTTCCACTTCCAGATTATGGCCCCAACAGAGCTCACTGCAAGCTTTAGTAGTTTAGAAGTTCTTCTGTAACCAATGCCATCGGTATGTTTTGCAACAATAAGGTTGGAAAGGTCTTTAAACAGCTCACTGGTTTTACGCATGATCAGATGTTTATTCTGTGTCCCCTTGGTAATGAGACACCTTTTTATAGGCCATCAGTTGAATCAGCAGATATTATTTTTCATTAAGTGGCAGAATTGCTTTAGAATTACCGATAGATTTCAGATGGTGTCATTACTTTCCATGGCTTTTTGCACTTCATTTTCTCTACGTGTTCAATACCTTTTCCCTGTGCAATTTCTCATTATTACACACAACTTAATTTATGGACATCTATGGCTTGATTTCTTTGCCTGTGTGGATCAGATGGGTTGTTATCGACATCTGGTGAGAATTTCATGTCAATAGCACCTATAGAAATAGATTTACTTAGAAAACTGGTGATGTGTTCAATACTTAATTTTACATATTACTTAAAAATAATTCAGATATATTTGTTTGTTTTGAAAGCAGTCATAAAGAATATTGATCACTTGTATATTGCAAATCGCTGCAATTAACACAACGAGGTTTCTGCTACTGCCAAGTAAGAATATGTCTATGGAAGCAATACCTTGATTTAGACTTCCAGGACTGTGTGAAAGTAAGAAATAAAGTCAATTGATTGAGATTAGTATCACAGGGGCTTTTAAATGAATAACATTGATTGAAAATGTTCATGAATTGTAATCAGCTGGTATACGGGGTTCATGTTCAATACTCACTTCACCCCAAAAAATAGTTAAGAAAAAAAAGCATTTTCCATCCATCCGATCATAGTGTGGAAAAATTGTCTGCTCAGAGCTCTGGTAGCTGTGAACACACTTTACATTTGATGATCCTGGGGAGCCAGCTGTCAATCAAAATGACATTGCCAGTCCCGTCCTGTAGTCAGAGCAGAGCAGATGAGCTGCTCTGTTGATGTGAAGCAGCTGAATCGCTGGCAGGAGCGGTCGGTGACAGCTCTGTTCCGGCATCAGGTAGAACAGGCAGGTAATTACCTCTGTTAGCAACTACCTGCCTGTTAGTTTTTAGGCCCATAGTAAAAAAATATAGTCTTGGATAAATAATTTCAGGAAACCCAATTCCAAAAATTATTTTTAGCCCAAATACATGCATTCAGTTTAAAAAAAAAAAGTGTCCTCAAAAGTTGACAATTCCTTTAACTAGCCTTTTCCTATGAGTTGTGTGAGTTTTGAGCCGTATAGGTTCTCCTTTTTCCCACTTATAGGTCCTTTTTTTTACAATCCAGCTCCTGTAACTGAGTGGAACCACCATGATATTGCTTAAAGAATTGGAACGTTTGTATACATGACTTTTAATTTAAAAAAAGAAAAAGAAACTCACAAGACATATAAATAAAAAATGTACTTTATGGTGCAACAGTCAAAGCCATAAGAAACTATTCTGTAACATACGACATAACATACGATCACAGACATGCTTAACTCCACATGGAATAAACACAGGACCAGATTTACTGATAGGCGCTGACCAGAATGTTTGTGCCTAAGTAAACCCAGTTGCCCGTCATACTTTCCTTATTGATGGATACAGCTATAGTCCATTTTTCTTCACCATCCAGCTGAGGGTATTATTCCATGCTTCTATTACGCAAGATCATCATTCATTATGGCATTCAGCAGATTTCTCTTCCTTTCTTTGAAGCCCCCTTGTACATATTTGGAAATCTCAAAAATCATACGAGAGCGTTTAGAAATCCATAGGCAACAGCATGCAATTTTGTGGCATTGTCTTGCCAGAAATAGCAATAAATCGGTATATTCTAACATATAACAACAGCACCATATACTCTAACATTGCTATAGAAAAATAAAGTCTGATTGTTCACAATCTATCTGGATACAGTGACGAGAAGCTTCCACTGGACCAGATGACAAAATATTTCTGACATATGAGTCAGTGCCGTGACCGTCCTCTGCATAGCTATAGTGTACGTTATATACAAGCCGTCACCGTCATATTATAGATTACTTCCTTGCAGCCCTTCATACTTCTATGTGTCAAAAGTGAGCTGATCTGCATTTATTGAGTGCATGGACTTGGACTATTGTATAGAAACAAATTTCCGCAGATTCTCACAATTATTGGCCACTGATTTGGGCATGTAAAGCATTCTGTAAATTTACATCCCTCACTAGAGGAGCTGCCAACAGCATTTATGGGTGTAAGTAAAAGTCTTCCTCTCCTTCAGCCCAAAATTGGCTTAACACATCTGTTCTCCAGGAGACTATTGTGCTAAATCTCCGCATATTAGGCACTGGACACTAAGGACAGGGTATTTTCAGTCCGAGTGTGATCCGACAAAACATCCAGAAAAATGACGTTGTGCACATGTCTGAGACTGTCCAAAGAACAAGTCACTGCATATTTGAGTTTGATCTGATATTTGGATTGGCCATATAACTCAACGAGTGCCTGGAAAATATTGGACTGCACTCGGATGACATCTGAGTGCAGTCCGATTTCCGTGCACTGACAGAATGGGGAAGATGGAGACATTTTTTTCTCCTTCTTCTCCTCATCGGGGAGAATTTTGTCACACTATGACCGCGCTCTGATCAGAGTAAAATTTTAATAATCGACCCTATAATCTTGAATCAGAGAATTTACGGCCATCTGCCCCGGCCCTAAGACTAAGTTCTCACCATGAGTTTTTGATGCAGCGTATTTTCAGTGCACAAAAAATGTAGCATATTACAGTTCCAGTAAAGTGTATGGGATTTATAGAAATTTCGTGACCACTGTGCTTTTTTTTTGTTACGCAGCATGAACTGACCTGTGGTGCGTGTTTAACATGTTGCGGATTTTAATTTCTCTTGCGCGTACGTGCAGAATTCCTCCATAGAATTTAATTAGATACAGAAAATCGGTATATAGAAAGTGCATGTCATCCGCACATGACAAATAGGTACAGAAATGCTGCAAAAAATCTGCAACATCAAAAACCCATAGAAACGTAGCCTTAGGTGAATTACGTTACTTGTATTTTTAGTGCGTTTTATTTCATATGCGTTTTATCGTGCTTTTGATGCTGCAGTTTGTGTCTCTTTTTGGTATGTGATGTTTTAAATAAAGCTTCTTTATTGATACAGTCATGTGCAAATTATATGTATTTTTGACCTGCGGATTTTCCGCATCAAATGAAATTCTATGGGGAAAATCCGGAAGTAATAGGCCGGGGTCACACTGGCGACAGAATCGGACGACTGCAATGCGATGAAAAATCGTATTGCAGTCTGCCTATGTTAATCTATGGAGCAGCTCCCAGTATCAGATTTTTTGTGGTCCGTTTTAAACGTCCGAGTGCAATCGCAGCATGCTGCCATTGTCACCGATTGTGGGTCGACTATCGCCAATGCAAGTCTATGGGAGCGATGAAAAATCTGATTACAAACGGACTGCATGTGTGACTTGCGATGAAATCGCATCGGTGTCCTTTAGAAAAGCCGGCAATTCATCCCCGCCCATACTGTAAAATCACACGACAGCTTTAATAAAGATAGAAAGAATAGATATACACACATAGAACACATATCTAATATATAAAGCTGAATGGGTACTACAGCTAGTATATATATATATATGTGTTCTATGTGTATATATCTATTCTTTCTTTTGTGATTTAAATACTATTCTTTTGGATCCATTATATGTCAGTTTTGCAAGCCTGCGAGAAAATCTCGCAAGTCGGATGAAAATCGGATGTTACAAGGTACACACACATGCGACTAAATCGCATCTTTGAAGGAAAATCGGATGCCAGAAGGATGTGTGATGTTTGCTTTTTGTTCCGATAATCGACCGACTAAAACGGTCCGATTTTTTGTAGTTGTGTCTGACGCCGGCCATACTCTGCGTTCCTGCAAGTGAAATTGACATGTTGCAGATATGAAACCTGCACTGCAGATCAGTTTATTCCTAGAAATGCCATCCACTTTACTGGAACTGTAAGACACTGCGTTTTTTTGTGCAGCAAAAATTAAAATGCAGTGTCAAACCTCATTTTGGAAACTTAACCTAGGTTACCTGTGAATAGAGACAAGTGCACATTATTGGCTTCTTTCAATTATTTCATGGTTCATGAATTGGAGACCTCCAGCTTAGCTCAATAGTGCAGGTCGTAGTGGTCAGTCTGACACCTACCAAACATGGATAAGCCATAAATGTCTACGTTGGAAATATCCCTTTAAAAGGTGGTGTCACTAATGGACAACCCCTTGTTAATGAGCCCAGGGAGGATAAAATAAAAACTAATACCACGCAATGGGTTGAAATCAGAAAAATTTATACTTGCTTTGTGGATCGTTACGCTTCTTCCATACTGAGCACTAATCCCACCTCCTGGATCAGCGCAGTTCCTCTGTATTCAGTGCTGTGTCCCCTTCTTGTCTTTTGAGATCAATGCTCAGTGGGGCATTAGGGTATGTTTCCACGGTCAGGAAACGCTGCTTGTTTGACGCTGTGTACATCCGCAGCGTCAAACACGCAGCGTCCAGATGTTACAGCATCGTGGAGGGGATTTCATGAAATCCCGTCTCCACTATGCGTTAAAAGACGCAGGCGGCAGACCTGCATTAACGGACATGCGGCATGTCTTTTCAGATCGCAGCATGTCCATTTACCTTGCAGCGACGCTCCGTCACCGCAAGGTAAATAGCAGAGTCCTATGTATCGCTGCGGCAATTCCAGATGTGTTCAATGAATACATCCAGAATCACCGCGTGTTCAGAAGGGGCGGGGCTTTGGGCGGAGCGGGGTTTCCGCTCCGTCCAATACACCAGCTTTCCTTACCGTGGAAACATACCCTTAGGTGATCGGCTGCAGCATTCACATTTTGAGGTAATGACCAGATCAGAAGCAGATGAAATGGAGCTGCATGTTTCTGGCCCAGCATAGAAAGGGACACGAATCACACCATCTCTAAAGAAGACCTGCGATTCATTACTCGACGTGACTAGCTGACTCCATGCCTTCCATGGGGGACGTGACAGCCTCGTGACATCACATCACTAAGTACTGAGGAGCACTGCTGGTCCGAGAGGGGAATACCAATATTTTTTTATGACTTTGGGCTCATTAATAAGCGGTTGTTCAGTAGTGGATAACCCCCTTGAGCCTTTATAGACCAGATCTATTTGTTTAGATAAGTCGTCTTTTCTTTACAGCTCTTTTGTACCTGGGAACTTGGATTTTATGATTTATATCTTTTTACTATATTATATAAAAATAGGCAAAGCTGACAATACAGTCATAGCTGTCCTCTAATCAAAAAAGATCCACAGAACTAGAATATCACCAAACCACTTATATAAGTGCAGAGAGATACCACGTACTAGAAATTTTAATATATATTTTGATATATTTGCTTCTCTTAATGAGTCTTATGAAGTATTAACTGTAAATTCAGAGGTCTGTAATGAACAGTAAGATGCATCATCACCGCTTGAAACCTTTTCTACATTATATGGCAAATTATATATGAAAATGAAGTTATTATAGTTGTGAAATTGAGTTGACGTAAAACTTGCATAAACTAATTCATGTTTTAACTTAGCACCTATTCATATGCATTACTGATTATTCATATAACAGACACATGATATCGTCCCTACAAAGCTTTGACCAAAGCCAGAACAACTTGCATTGAGACAATTCCTTTTAAGACACGTTACATGAGAGGTCTTGTATGTACGCCTGCTGTATCTGTTTTCAAGATGATTCATCTCAGGCCCTCTTAAAATCTCTAGTCACCAGACTTCTGGAGTAAAACTGTTTGAAATTTGCAACATTTTTTGCACCATTTGTAGTTGAGAAGACGTTTTGCAACTTCTAACATTTTTATGTTAGCCTTCACCAGCTCCACCAATTTTTTTGGATTTGGGCAGAGTTTAGCCAGGATGGGCGCAGCCTAATTCATCATAATTTAAATCACAGAAGTGCTAGAAGGAAGCTGTTGATTGGCTGGTGCTGTAATTCTAATAAAGATCCAAAAGACGGTGTAGAGGATGGTCAGTGTGGTTTTTAACCTCAATGCATTTCGAAGTTAGCAAACGTCTACCTCTATGACTGTGGTTCTCCAGGGGAAGAAGCTTGCTAACTTCGAAGTGCGTTGAGATTAAAAACCACACTGACCATCCTCCACAGTCATCTGGATTTTTTATTGGAATTACAGCACCAGCAGCGCAGATCACCATCTTCCTTCTATCACTTGATAACCAAGTTGGAGCCCGCAACCTGTTGGTGTTGCAGCAGCTGTAATTATTGATTTTTAAACCCTTATTCTTATTCACAAGGTTTCCTTAATTCTTATTCCCTATTATTAATAGGATAAGACCCCTATTGCGCTTGTATTGCCCCCCATTTCTTTACTAACAGTGGAGTGAAGTCCGATAATCCAGTATGTGATTAAAGTACATTTCTTGCAGTACAGAGCAGCTGAAAGATGCTTCAAACTCATTAGTCTGATGCCTGTTAAAGGGGACCTTTAACCAAATTTTTTATTTTGAACTGGAAGCCCAATATACAGTTGGCTGCACAGCAGAAATTTTTTTTATGCCGCTGACTTTTATAGAGATATTAGCAAAGTATTTGCCACCTAAAAAGTTAATTTTCTTAAAGTTCAATGGGTGTTATCAGATAGGTTACACTGGAAGGTGTACTTCTCCCTGTATGATGCTGATCAATCATAAGAAGCAGCAACATGCAAAGGAAAGAAGGACACACCTCCACCATAACTTAGGGAAGATTTCTTAGTGTGTGAGATGTAAGGATACAGTCATGATCTCCTGGTCTAACCTTCTGCATGAGTCAGTGAGGAGAGGGCAGCACAGCCAAGTTTAGTTGTGTCACTTTACAAAACCTTCTATCAGTTCTCCTGATCACTGAGTATGTCAACCATTGTACTTATGCCTGCTGTGCTCAAACAACTTGTAATCGCTCTGCAGTGAGATCAAATCTGTCATTGCATCTCACACAGGAGAAGCCTGCCTATTCTGGATTGCTCCTGGGTGAGATGTCATAACAGCCCTGATCTCATCACAGAGCAGAGGCATAATTAGGGGTTCAGCTCAGTGGGGGGGCGAAAAATCTGAATGGGCTCCTAACCGGTAACCCTGATTACAACTCAGGTGCTGCACTCTAGTCATGGGTATAGGAGAACCTCAGCAGATGACAGCGCTGTAACTGAAAAAACTCTCTATACAAAGACTAATACTGATGTCACCACCATATTGTGACCTCATAGTGGTAGATACCAGTGTTGCAGAACATACAAGAGTTTACAATACAGTTACAGACAATAACTTACAGACTATAGAACAGACAGTGGTAGTGCAGGGAGATCATGTCTCCCTGCACTACAGTGGAGCTTAACTAGATCGGCGTGCTGCGCACTCTAACATAGTTAACAATGGCAGTAGCTCTGGGTGGGCCCCCCTCAGAGCAAGGGGCCAAGGTGACCGCACCCTCTGCCCCCCTGGTAGCTACACTACTGCCACAGAGCGATTACAAATTAAGCACAACAGATAAAAGTGTGATACTGATACTTTGAACTCTCATCTCCTGACAGGTTGAGTGGAGGGAGGCGCAGTACAGCAAAGGTGACCGTGCTATGAGAGTAAGAGAGTTGATAAACAGGTTTGTAATGTGACACAACTAAACTCAGCTGCACTTCCACTCCCCCCACTTTTAACCTGCAATAAATCGTGCAGGAGGTAAGACCAGGAGGTCGGAGCTGTATCCTTACATTCACACACTGAGAAACCTGTTATAAGCCTTAGGGGGAGGGCATGTTCTTCTTTCTATTGGATGTTACTGCCTGCTGATGATAGGTCAGCATTGAACAGGGGAACAGGGGGAAGAAGTACATGACCCCAGTGAAAGCGGTCTGATAACACCAGTTTGGACTTAAAAAAAATATTAACTCACTAGGTGTTAAATACTTTGATTTCTGTTGAAGAAAAATTAGCAAAGCAATAGGAAAAAGTAAAAAAAAAAGTTTTATTCCATTCTGCAGCCCTTAGTACATCCTGTGTCCAGTTCAACATGAAAAATTTGGCACCGTGTGCTCCACCACAACCTTCCACAAGATGAGCAAGCAAAATGTCAATCTTGACGAATTGTGGCCAATATGTACTGTATATAGTAGTATAGTTATATTTTCTCATTCTATACATAATGGAAGTCAATGATTTTTGGAACAAAAGTAATTATACAATCAAAAGGCAATATATTTTTTAAAATGTACCAAAAACCTTCATAATACCAAGGGCAGCATAAACCAAAGTCTGGCAGCACGAATGCAACTAGGTATGCTTTTCTCACAACGTTTGGTAGAGTTTAAAGATTCAAAGAGAGACAATAGGGAGAGGACAGGATTAGTCCAGCTCCACCCCTAGCTGACTTCTCCCCACTCTAGTGGATTGACAGGTCTCTTCCATGTGTACCGAGCGCACCAAAATGCAACACGGTGCGTTGGGCGCAGGTCGGTGTACCGTCAAAAGGACGCAGACGCAGCCAAACGCATACCTGCGTATGGCCTGCGAACCCAATGCTAAAGATAGGGTGCGCAGGTCGCATGCAGCGTCATGCGCCCATAGGTGGAGCTATCGGGAGGAGGCGCAGCCGGGGCGGAGCTTAGTGGCGGCAGTGCGCAGACCGACGCAGGTCGGTCAAACGCTAGTGTGAAACTAGCCTTAGCTGGCCATACACTTGAGACTTATGTTGGCCTGACGGCCTAATATCGACCGGTTCGGCCGATGGACTAATGTGTATTTGGGATAGGGATTCCGGCTGACTGATGGTTGGGAGAGATATTGATCAGACATGTCTAATTTTGGACTAACGATTGCATGGTTCTCCCTGAGATAAGCCACCGGCCGATGTGTCAGTTGGCGTCTTTCTTATAGAAAACAGTGCACTCGGCCAAACGAGCGTTTACGTGTTTGGGGGAGTCGGCTGAGATGACTGTCAGTCGAACGATCTTTCAGCTGACAGTTATCTAATGGCTATCTATTGTGTGTGACCATAGGTTTTCGTTGAACAAGTGATACATTATTTTTTTGTAAAACCCCCCTTATACATTCTGAGTGTGCATGCCACACACCTCTCCTGTCACGGTCAGGACTTCCCCCCACACCATCCATACACATTAAATAGTCAACAATCTCATGTCTAGGGCACCCTTAAAAGTGCACGTACACATTCAGTAGCTGTCAGCCGGACAAGCTATTCTTTCAGACCTCCCCATACACATTAATGCTTTATTTGTCAATGCAGGCATAATTTCTGGATGGGAAGAGGGGAGTAAGTAACTGTGGGACACCAAAAGGTGGCTGCTTATCTACCTGGAGAAAAAAGAATACTGCATGTTAAATTTCAACATGCCCAATCCAATTTTTTCCCTGTATGGTCTGAACAAACATCAACCAAACATGAAATGCTCAATCGTCTGATGATCTAGGCCCGTGGTCCACAACCTTTCTGACGTTAAGAGCCACATTCAGCTCTGAGAGATGGTTGCGAGCCACATCTAGAGCCCTCTAAGCTGTGACATCAGTCATCCACATTAGTGATACTGAGTGCCCATTATTACTAATATAATGACAATTAAGATTCCTGATAGAAATCACTCAGAGATAATGTGCCCTCCTCCCTTACAGACAGTATTCTCATATCTAGGGGTTCCCACCTTGCCCCGCTCAGGGTGGAGGCAGTGCTTGATGCAAGAATACCATCACATCTAGCTTTGAGCAACCCTCTAACTGGCATTATCCTTCCTACACCTTAAAATGTTATACTTGGCAAGGGGATAATAGACCATGTGCATCCAGTTCTTCTCTTCTGTGCAGGACCACTCAGAAATGTCACCATCTGGAGACCTTGTCTTTATAGCTGTTTGCCAGACCTAGTGCTAATGCACCAAGCTGGCAGACAGCCGTGAGCCACATGAGGCTCCCGAATCATAGGTTGAGGACCCCTTATTTAGAGAACATCATTAGGTTTGTTTGACAATCTAATGTGTGTGGCCACTCTAAAATCCTTGCAGATATTTTCACAAAGAGGTTTCCATGCAAGAAGAGCGATGTATACAGAAGTTTCTGGTTCTGCATCCTTCCTGACGATGTACAATGAGCACAGGGAAAAAACGGGCATCGTGGTAAGTGGGTGGATTTTCGTTAACTGCCAGTTGGCTAGAATAAGAGTAGCAACGATCATCTTGACAAACACGCTCTGCTAAACTACTGCTACGGCTCCTCCAAAGTCCTGTCCTGTGAGATCCATGTAGCTGGCATAGAGAGAAGCGGCTGGTGCTGAGGGAAAGGTGAGATCGCCCTCCACTGCAACTGTGCATAGCATGGCGAGAGAAGATTGATGAACTGCTGGAAGCCCTATTGCAGTCTTCACACCCACGCAAAACACCACTGTAACCGCAAGCAGAGTAGCCATTGCATAGTGACGCATCGGTGAGGTCCATCAGCACCGCCTCGGAGTAGCTTGGAATCAGTTGACGATTGGTGCAAATGTGCCATTCCAGCTCTGTACTGTCCAGGGTGCTGACCCGTGGCATTCTGAATCGGTATATAGGCTCCTCTGGCACGGCTTGTGGTGTGTACTCCATCCCTAAGAGTTTCTCAATGTGGTAATGAACATGAGCAGTCCTATATTCAATAAAAACCCTTAATGGCCATGACAACATGAGCAAGGCAGCTGCCAGAAAGCATAGTGTGAGACGTACCATGGTAGTTGTTCTAGGTTCACGTAGGCAATTACCAACTCTTTAAAATCCACATTTTTTAATTGCATTCCTTCCCTTGCTTCCATATAGTCATCTAGGCCTTCAATCTCCGTGAAGAACCTGGCACGTTGTGTGAGATATGAGTTTTCTGACTCCATGTTGGCAAAGCTGAAGCACTTGGTGAACTTTAATTTGGTGGCCGGATGACGATCCAGATCTAGCAACTCTTTGGAAATGTCTTTTATCCCACAATGTGTGTATTCAAACTCTGCTTCAGCCACATGAGTGTTAA
>JARQOD010000001.1:401530698-401585488 GCA_033576555.1 Oophaga sylvatica
TTTTGGGCATTTCTGTGTCACTGTACATTACAAAACGGAATCTGTGGGGTGCAGGTTAGACTGGGGGGCTTAAGACTCTAGTCCTGCAGTGAAATCTCCTATAAAAAAAACTAGGAATTATTGAAACCAACACAAGCCTATAAGTGATCATCACTGAAAAGGGGTCCCCCCCCAACTCATCTGCTTAAATTTTACATAGAAAAACCTAAAAATAGTTTCCCTTTAAAAGAACACCTTTAACCCCTTACGCCATTACATCCAGCCGCGGGGCCGGGGGATTCCGCCCCGGCGGATTTTTTAAAACCAGGCCTTGAACACCATGATGAAACACGCAGTGGTACTCAGCCGACGCGTCTATACACGACGGCGGGGCAATAGTCGGGACCCATGCCTTTCCCGCACCCAACCTGTTTTTGGTGTTATTTACGGTAGCTAGGGCAGGAAAAAAAGGAATACCCAACAGGGAAATTTTTGAGATTCGACCCTGACAACCCCACAACTAGAGGCGCCGTGGAGTTTTCCTAGGATCCTAGACCCCCTCCAGCCTGAAAACAACACCCAAATAAAATGGAAAGCATCTCCCCGGGGAGCAAACCCCAAAGAAATAAAACCCCAAAAACATGTAAGGGGTTAAAAAAGGAAAAACTGACACAGAAAGAAAATAGTATGACAAACGTGGGGCCCAAACACTAAATAAAAAGGACAGAGGGACTTACTGGCAATCCCAGAAACCCTAAAAACACCAACACACTAATTTAAAAAATCCCTGAATCACCGACCTCTACCACCTAAAAGTTCTCTGGGTCAAAAACACAGCCACGAAAAAAGCAAAAAGCAAAAGTACAAAACACAGGGGGGGGGACTAAACTGAGAGGGCAAAACCCCCGGGGGGCCCAAAGCCCCCAAAAGTGCAGGACAAAATCAAAAAAAAGCAAAAACACAAAATAAGAAATTTCTTTTCGGGGCAGCAGAATCAGACACAACGCACTAAAAGGGGAAACTGAAAAAAGGGGTTCGACCAGAACAATTGATCACCGGCAACCCGAGGGGGAAAAATTTTTTCCCTTAAAAAGACCAATCTAACACCTGTTTCCCAAAATCCCAAAAATACCCCCTTTTAAACCAAGGAACCTCTGCCAAACTCATCTAAAACCCTTTTTACAACAGAACCCCCCCTTGAGGGGGCACCGAACCCTCATTTAGCAACCAGGGGGTCAGGTATTCTAGAACCAGGAAAGTCTCCACTTGGATGTCCAACAAACACCCAGAATTATCTTCCTACCATAACCTCTCCATTTAACCAAATACTGGAGTCTCGTCTAGAAAAACGAGAATCCAATATTTTCTCAACCACATACCCAGATTGCCCTCACCAAAACAGGTCAGGAGGCACAGCAGCAGGAACCACTGGCTTCAACAAACCTCTTCAACAAGGACTTGTGGAACACGTTATGGATCTTAAATGTCCCTGGAAGAAGCAAACGAAAAGAAACAGATTAATAATCTCCATGATCTTATAAGGTCCAATGAACCTGGGCTTTAAATTTAGGAGATGCTACTCTCATAGGAATATTCTTTGAGGACAACCAGACCAAGTCCCCCACTTTAAACCGAGGACCATCAGTCCATGCCGTTAGCAAACCGCTGGGCCTTCTCCTGAGAGAGGGACAACCTCTTCCACTACCTGGTCCCAAATCTGCTGCATACGCTCAACAACAGAGTCAACACCTGGACAGACAGAAGCCTCCGTCTGTCCTGAAGAAAATCGAGGGTGAAACCCAAATTACAGAAAAACGGAGACATCAAAGTGGCAGAGCTAGCCCTATTATTAAAGCAAACTCAGCCAAAGGCAAAAAAGAGACCCAGTCATCCTGATCAGCAGACACAAAGCATCTTAGATAAGTCTCCAAAGTCCCGTTTGTTCTCTCAGTTTGACCATTGGTCTGAGGATGAAATGCCAGGAGAAAGACAATTGAACACCCAGTTTAGAACAAAAAGACCTCCAAAATCTGGAAACAAACTGGACTCCCTGTCAACACAATGTTTTTCAGGAATGCCGTGTAAACGAACCACGTGCTGAAGGAACAACGCACCAATTCAGAGGAGGAAGCAACTTAGGTAATGGCACAAGATGTATCATTTTGGAAAACCTATCACAAATTACCCAGATGGTGGTCATTTCCTGAGAAACAGAAATCGGAAATGAAATCCATAGAGATATGGGTCCATGGTCTCTTGGGGACAGGCAATGGCATCACAAACCACTAGAGCGAGAGCAAGGCTTGGAGCGAGAGCAAGTCCCGCAGGACTGCACAAATTCCCTGACATCGCGAGACAAGGTAGGCCACCAAAAGGACCGACTAACCAAGTCTCTGGTACCAAAAATTCCGGATGCCCAGCCAATGCGGAACAATGAATCTCAACATCACACTCTTTTTCCATTGGTCCGGGACAAACAATTTTCCAACAGGGGAGCGCTCGGGCCTATCCTCCTGACACCCCTCCAGAGCAAGTCTCAATTAGCGAGATGGCGGAAAGAACTACACCCTCCTTCAAAAAAACAAGGATCAGATAGCTCAGGAGAGTCCGCCAGGAAACTCCCTCGAGAGGGGATCCGCCTTAACATTCTTATTTCCAGGAAGAAAGGAAACCACAAAATTAAAACGTGTGAAAAACAAGGCCCACCTGGCTGTCAGATTGAGTCGCTTGGCAGATTCCAGATAGACCAGATTCTTATGGTCCGTAAGGACCACCACCTGATGTTTGGCTCCCTCCACCAATGTCTCCACCTTCAAAAGCCCACTTCATGGCCAATAACTCCATTACCCACGTCATAATTACGTTCAGTAGGAGAAAATTTTCGAGGGGAAAAAGGCACAAGGGTTACTTTTAGAGGTCTCTGGATCTTTTTGGACAAAACGGCACCTGCCCCAATTTCAGAGGCACAACCTCCACCTAAATGGCAGAGAAACATCAGGGTGCCGTAAACAGAGCAAAGTGAATCTCTGCTTAAGTTCCTGAAACGCAGAGACTGCCTCAGGAGGCCAATTCACCACATCAGAACCCTTTCTGGTCAAATCAGTTAATGGTTTAACAATAACAGAGAAATTACCAATAAATTTACGATAAAAAATTTGGCAAAACCCAAAAATCTCTGAAGAGCCTTTAATGAAGTAGGTTGGACCCAATCACGATGGCCCTGAACCTTGACCGGTCCATTTCATAACAATGGGACAAATGAATCCCAGAAATGAGATCTTCTGTACGCCAAAAAGACCTTTGATCCTTCACATACAGAGCATTCTCTCTCAAAATCTGAATACAGTTCGAACATTTTTCACATGAGAGTCCCAGTCATTAGAAAAAATCAAAATATCATCCAAATAAACAATCAGAAACTTGTCCACAAAATCCCAAAAATGTCATTCATGAAGGACTGGAAGACGGAAGGAGCATTAGTGAGCCCAAAGGGCATCACAAGGTACTCCCAAAAAGCCCTTCAGGGTGTTAAAATGCCGTCTTCCATTCATCCCCGTGCTTAATGCGAATAGGTTATACGCCCCCCTGAGGTCAAGCTTGGTAAACCAAGTAGCGTTTTTCACCCTGGAAAACAGGTCAGAAATCAAGGTAACGGGGATTGAATTTCACAGTAATATTGTTTCAAGAGACGATAATCAATACACGGCCTTAATGAACCATCTTTTTGGCCACAAAGAAAAAACCGCACCTAAGGGTGAAGAGGATGGTCTGATATGACCCTTCTCCAATGATTCCTTGATATAAGACCGCATAGCGTCATGTTCAGGTACAGACAAGTTAAAGAGGCGACCCTTAGGGAATTTACTACCTGGCACTAATTCAATAGCGCAGTCATAGCTCCTATGGGGAGGTAAGGATGCAGATTTACTTTCGCTAAACACATCAGAAAAATCAAACAAAAAGTCAGGAACATCCTCAGCCTGGGGGGAGGCAGAAAAAACAGGAGTGTTGGTATTAACACATTGGCAGCCCCAACTGGTTACAGACACAGATTTCCAATCCAAAACAGGATTATGAGACTGTAACCAAGGGAAACCCAGCACGATAATGTCATGCAGATTATATAGAACCAAAAATTTGCAGCACTCCTGGTGATCAGGTTCAACCCTCATTATCACCTGAGTAGAAAACTGGGGTTTATTCTCAGCCAAAGGGGTAGAATCGATCCCCAGTAGGGGAATAGACTTCTGTAGGGTATCAAGGGAAATCCACAACGTTTAGCAAAATCATAATCCATCAGGTTAATAGCTGCTCCAGAATCAACGAAAGCCTGAGCAGAAAATGAGGACAGAGAGCATATCAGAGTGACAGTTAATAAAAACTTAGTCTGAACACTACCCAAGACAACTGAGCGTGCAAAACGTCTTCCCCGCTTAGGGCAGACTGAAATAGCATGAGAGGCATCACCACAGTAGAAACATAACCCATTGCGCTTTTGAAACTCATGACGCTGTGCCCCAGACACCACTCCATCACACTGCATGGGCTCAGCAGCTGGCTCACAAGGCAACACCACTCCACGCATACTTCTCCGCTCACGCAAACGTCTGTCAATTTGAATCGCTAATGACATAGAATCATTGAGACCAGAGGGGACAGGGAATCCCACCATAACATCCTTTACATTATCCGACAGACCCTTCCGGAAAAGGGCCGCCAAAGCGTCGTCATTCCATTTGGTCAGGACTGCCCACCTACGGAATCTCTGACAGTATAACTCAGCGTCATCAAGCCCCTGATTTAATGCCAACAAGGCTTTTTCAGCTTGATCAGTGATATTAGGCTCATCGTACAATAACCCCAAAGCCTGAAAAAATACATCAACATCACTCAAAACAGGATCCCCAGGTGTCAGGGAAAAAGCCCAATCCTGAGGATCGCCGCGCAGGAGAGAGATGACAATTTGAACCTGCTGCGCTGCGTTTCCTGAGGACTTAGATTTTAAGGCAAGAAACAATTTACAATTATTTTTGAAATTCTGAAACTTAGCTCGATCCCCTGAAAACAAATCTGGCATGGGGATCCTAGGTTCCACAACAGGCAACCTAGCAAGATATGCAGCAATACTCTGAACCTCAGTGGCAAGCTGATCCACACGGCCAGACAACTGTGCAAACTCCATTGGAGAAAAGATCCTCCCCAGCACCCAGAGATACAGAGGAAAAAAAAAAAAAAAAAATGCAACAAACAGAAAAATATCTCTGACAACTTTTCTTCCTTCAAAATATTTTTTTTTTTTTTTTTTCCTTCTGTGAGTACCATACAATTTTTATGGCCGGTGATACTGTTATGTTACGGTAGCTGAGGAGTGCAGGTAAAAAAGGAAATACACCAGAGCAGTTGGAATCTATGAGATTGCAGTACCCTGACTAACCACCACAACTAGAGGCAGCCGTGGAGCGTTCCTACGATGATCCTAGACGCCTCGTCACAGCCTGAGAAACTAACTACACCTAAAGATAGAAATAGGAAAGCTATCTGCCCCGGAGCAGAACCCCAAAGATAATAGAAAGCCCCCAAACATGTAATGGCGGTTAGACAAGAGGAAATACTGACACAGAAAGAAAATAGTATGAGCAAACGCTGGGGCCCAAACTATCTAAATAGAAAAGGACAGGAAGGGTACTTACTGCAATCCCAGAAAACCCTGAAAAACACCAACACACTAATTTCAAAATCACCTGAGATCACACGACCTCTACCACCTAAATTAGTTCTCTGGTGTAACAAAAACAGCAGCCACTGAAAAAACTGCAAAAAGCAAAAGTACAAAACACAGTGGCTGGACTAAACTGAGAGGGCAAAAGCCCCCGGAGGGGACCCAGAAGGCCCCCACAGAAGTGCAGGACAAAATGCAAAAATATAGCAAAAACACAAAATAAGAAATTGTCTTATCTGACAGCAGGAGATGCAGACACGACACAGCAGGCTACAAGGGAAACTGGAAAGAAGGATTCAGACCAGAACAATTGATCACCGGCAACCCTGATGGGAAAATGATTCCCTTAAATAAGACCAATCAGTAACACCTGATTCCCAATCCTCACTAGTACCGCTTGTAACCACCAGAGGGAACCTCTGCTCAGAACTCATCTCAAACCCATTCACAACAGATTGGTCAATCTGACTGACCAAACACAGCAGCGATCGGACAGGAGATGCTGCAATTTCAGTATCTCCAGCGCGATCATTGCAGGAGCTCAGCGCTGCAGTGGCCGAGCTTCCTGCACTGACAGCCGGGAGTGACGTCCGCGCCGCCCCTGGCTGTTAACCCCCTGATTGCTGCGATCGAGCGAGATCGCAGCGTTCAGGGGGGAGGCAGAGGGTCGGGAGCTCCTCTACCTCAGATCAGCGTCCTCGCGATGTATTCGCAGGGCCCAATCTCAGCCATGATGACCCGGGGTTGTCATGACAACCTCCGGGTCATCTAGCTACGGAAAGCTCACAGCATGGTCTCAACAGCATTCTCCATTGATATAATGCATTGCAATGTTGAAGCATTGCAATGTATTATAACATCAATCAAAAGTGAAAAAGTGAAAGTCCCATAAAGGGACTAGGAAATTTAAAAAAAAAAAAAATTTGTAAAAAAAAAATAAAAAATAATAAAAAAAAATTTCCCTAAAAAACACACATTTTTATGTAATAAAAAAATAAACAAATAAAATACACGTTTGGTATCGCCGCGTTTGTAAAAATCCCATCTATAAAAGCGTCACCTTAGTTAACCCATTCAGTGAGCCCCGTGAAAAAAACTGAAAAAAAGTAGCAAATTATACTTTTTCCAAGCGGTATCATCATACCTCTTGGAAAAAGTGCAATAAAACGAGATCAAAATGATGGATATAAATAAACAAGGTACCGCTGAAAACGTCATCTTGTCCCGCAAAAAACGAGCCACAACACAGCATCATCAGCGAAAAAATAAAAAAGTTATAGCTCGCAGAATGAAGTGATGCAAAAATAATTATTTTTTCTATAAAAATTTTTATTGTGTAAAAACCGCCAAAACATAAAAAAAGATATAAATGAGGTATCGCTGTAATCATAGTGACCCGAAGAGTAATAATAATAATAATAATAATAATTTTACCACACGCGGAACGGAAGAAGAAAAAAAAAAAAAAAACAATTCCTGAATTGCTGGTTTTTGGTCATTCTGCTTCCACAAAAATCGGAATAGGAAGCGATCAAAAAACGTTATGTGCCCGATTATGGTACCAATAAAAATGTCCGCTCATCCCGCAAAAAACAAGACCTCACATGACTCTGTCGGCCGAAATATGGAAAAATTATAGCTCTCAAAATACGGCGATGCAAAAATTTATTACAAAAAATTCTTCCAAAAAAAGCGTCTTTTAGTGTGTGACAGAAGCTAAACATGAAAAAAGGGTATAAATCTGGTATCGCTGTAATCGCACCGATCCGAAGAATAAAGTCGCCTAATCACTAATAACGCACGAGGAACGGCATAAAAAATAAAACCAATTCTTCACCTTTTGTGGATTTGTTCATTCTGCCTCCCAAAGATCACAGTGGTTTACCCCCACATCTGGGTATCAGCGCACTTAGGACAAATTGCACAACAACGTTTGGGGTCCTATTTCTCCTGTTACCCTTATAAAAATAAAAATTTGGGGGCAAAAAGTTCATTTTTGTGGAAAAAAATATGATTTTTTTATTTTCACGGCTAAACGTTATAAACTTCTGAGAAGCACTTGGGGGTTCAAAGTGCTCACCACACATCTAAATAAGTTCCTTGGGTGGTCTAGTTTCCAAAATGGGGTCACTTGTGGGGGGTTTCTACTGTTTAGGCACATCAGGGGCTCTGCAAATGCAACATGACGCCCGCAGATCATTCCATCAAAGTCTGTATTCTGAAACGGCACTCCTTCCCTTCCGAGCTCTGCCATGCGTCCAAACAGTGGTTCCACCCCACATATGGGGTATCAGCATACTCAGGACAAATTGCACAACAACTTTGGGGTCCTATTTCTCCTGTTACCCTTATGAAAATAAAAATTTGGGGGCAAAAATATCATTTTGTGGAAAAAAATATGATTTTGTTATTTTCACGGCTCTACGTTATAAACTTCTGTGAAACACTTTGGGGTTCAAAGTGCTCACCACACATCTAGATAAGTTCCTTGGGGGTCTTGTTTCCAAAATGGGGTCACTTGTGGGGGTTTCTACTGTTTAGGCACATCAGGGACTCTCCAAACGCGACATGGCGTCCGATCTCAATTCCAGCCGAGTTTGTGTTGAAAAAGTCAAACGGCGCTCCTTCCCTTCCGAGCTCTGCCATGCTCCCAAACAGTGTTTTTCCCCCACATATGGGTATCAGCGTACTCAGGACAAATTGCACAATAACTTTTGGGGTCCTGTTACCCTCGGAAAAATAAAAATTGGGGGTGAAAAGATCATTTTTGTGGAAAAAATATGATTTTTTAATTTTACGGCTCTACGTTATAACCTTCTGTGAAGCCCTTGGGGGTTCAAAGTGCTCACCACACATTTAGATAAGTTCCTTGGGGGGTCTAGTTTCCAATATGGGGTCACTTATGGGGGTTTCCACTGTTAAGGTACATCAGGGGCTCTCCAAACGCGACATGGTGTCCGCTCTCGATTCCAGCCAATTTGATATTGAAAATCTCAAATGATGCTCCTTCCCTTCTGAGCACTGCCGTGCGCCTAAAGATTGGTCTTCCTCCACACATGGGGTATCGGTGTACTCAGCAGAAATTGCACAACAAATATTATGGTTCATTTTCTCCTGATACTCTTGACAAAATAAAAAAAATTGTGTCCAAAGAAAAATTTTGTGGAAAAAAGTTAAATGTTCATTTTTTCCTTCCACGTTGCTTCAATTCTTGTGAAGTACCTAAAGGGTTAATAAACTTCTTGAATGTGGTTATGAACACCTTGAGGGGTGCAGTTTTTAGAATGGTGTCACTTTTGGGTATTTTTAGTCATATTGACCCCTCAAAGTGACTTTAAATGTGAGGTGGTCCCTAAAAAAATGGTTTTGTAAATTTTGTTGGAAAAATGAGAAATCGCTGGTCAACTTTTAACACTTATAACTTCCTAAGAAAATAAATTTTGTTTCCAAAATTGTGCTGATGTAAAGTAGACATGTGGGAAATGTTATTTATTAACTATTTTTTGTGACATATCTCTCTGATTTAAGGGCATAAAAATTAAAAGTTTGAAAATTGCAAAGAGAGGAACCAGCTAAAAAAAGGCTTGCACTATGATTTAGTAAATTGTGTATTTGTATAAGATTTTCATCCTTATTACTTGCTAAAGTTATTATAAAACTTGGGAAAGTCTGATGTAATTTATACGTAGCCGATAATAGCAGGAGAATCCATTCTTTGCATGCTGACCTCTTTCCCCTTCATTTATCTTTAACATCACTAAAAACCATGTGAACGGTGCACTAAATAGTACGATATCGTGTAATTCTCACAGCAATCATGTCAGCCATGAGCAGAATTTCTCGCATTTTACACCAGTTTATTTTGCTATAATGTCATATATAATCAGAGGTAAGCAATACCTAGTAGAATAATGCTCCATTTCATCATAATGACACACATTGAAGAATAACGAGAGCTAATTTAAGGATCCTCTTATTACCCTAAATAGACAGTAAAATAAATGCATTAAATTCATAAGCGCATTTATAACTCAGAGTGTGGGAAGCTATGTTGTCAGATGGAAAACATAATCTCTACAAATAGCAGAGGCAACAATATATCCTGTACTGTCATATGATTTAGGGTACATACTGTACATGTATTTATATGCAGCAGCTCGCTCCACTACCGAGTGCCGGCGCCAGAGCTGGGATTTTACATGCGAGCGTCGGACGTTTTCGTCGCCAGTGAGTATGTACCCTCAAAGGGAAAAGGATGTGTCATAAAGACTCCATGTAGACATGATAAATTGAGAACCTATATGTAGAGGACCGCTATGAGCCAAAATGAGGAATCATGAAAGACTAAGTCCTGCCCAGGCATATTGACATGGCCGTCCATTAATTTGGAAAGCTGATGTGTAACACTTCACTACCAACGCAGTAGCCAGTTTGAGCTTCCTCTGGCGATAACAACTGGGGGTTCCAGAAGTGGGACTTGCATCGGTTTGATTAACACTGGGCTACTTGTGGATAAGGGTTTGTGATATTAAAGGGGTTGTTTGACATCAAACAAAATTTGGGTTAAGGTGATTAATACTGTAAGATAAAAAAAATAAGTATTAGTTACCTGTTGAAGCCTCTGTTACTCCAGCCTACTACTGCAGAGGTAACATGTAACCTCTGCAGTCAATCACTGGTCTCTGTGGTTATGTAAAGGTTGATAACACTATATCAATGTTGTCTGATCTTGCACCAACCCTTGAAGCAATGTCTTTGCAGCTGCTTAGGAATTACTTAACCTGTCTTGCCCATTTAATAATAATAATCTTTATTTTTATATAGCGCTAACATATTCCGCAGCGCTTTACAGTTTGCACACATTATCGTCGCTGTCCCCGATGGGGCTCACATTCTAGATTCCCTATCAGTATGTTTTTTTTGGAGTGTGGGAGGAAACCGGAGTACCCGGAGGAAACCCACGCAAACACGGGGAGAACATACAAACTCCTTGCAGATGTTGTCCAAGGTGGGATTTGAACCCAGGACTCCAGCCATTTAAAACAAGTTATCAAATATCTCCAGGACGTACGGATAAGTGGGGGTCCAACCATTGGGACCCGTGGTAATCGGCAGATAATAGAATTTTCGTCCCTGACTGGAAACTTTTATACTTGTTAGAAAATGGAGTGGCAGGTAGGATATCCAACTGCTGCACTATTCGTTCTCTATAGGGCTGTGTTATGATAGTGTAACAACTCACGCAAGAAAATAGGTAACAGACTAAAAACTGCAACTGACCCTGCTGGTTTCTGCATAGACTAGAGATCCTGACCCGCAGTCCCTAGTGGTTCTTGCATGAGCTGAGATAGATCTAAACAAAGACTAGACTATGGCAACTGGGACCTATGCTGCCTGAAAGACCATCGAGCGCTTCACGTTCCTCCTAAAGAACTGGATGACAGAGAAGAGTGAAAATTACCTACAAAAGGGAAAGTGTGCTGAAATAGAAAGAGATCCTAGAGCGAGTAAAACAAACCTTGAAATACAAAATAAAGGATTAAGTATGTACCGTCAGAGAATATGCCGCCTACTTCCTAAAAAGAAACAGAAGATAGGTGCAGGGTAAAGAACATAAACAGCAGAGATATAAACCCTAGCTGGTCTTTCACTGACTGGCTTAAATTACAGCAGTATGGCTGGACATCCAAATGAGACTATTACCAGCAGAAAATACCAGCAGGGAGAAAGAATATAAAGAGGCACCCGAAAGCAGATAGGGCAGACAAATGAGTAAATGAAAACACCTGTTACCCTGAAAAGACTGCAGCCAGGATAATAGAAACTAGACATCCAGAGAAAAGGTGTATTTGCTGTGGCTTGGGGACAGAGAAGTCAACCACAAAGCACAGGCTCAAGGGTTCGATCCCAGATGCATGACAGACTGTTGAAAAAAGTTGAGGACAGTAATTGGCAGCTCCATTGGGAATGAGCAGTGGTCTAATGGTGATAAAAGTGCCATGTTCTGTCAATCAGTGCAGTTTCCAATAGTGGGACCACCATCGATCAATGAGTTATAACCTATCCCATGTAAAGGTGATAAAAGGGATTGTTGGGTGAAAACAATTTAATATAATAATATAGTACTTGATATGATTGATAAATCTGCCTTAGGTATTTTCAGCCGAATTTTTGCAAAGAAACAGGCTTGTATTTCTCTGGAGGAGTGACTTTCCCAAATTAGAAGCAACTTATCCTCCCCTATGTCTCCCAAACTGATCATTTACTGCTAAAAAGGACTGAAGGATCATATTAGTGTTGCTGTCCCAGAAAGGCGAAGAATAAGGGAGCAGTAAAGAAAGGCTATAGTAGAGAGATACTGAAACAGAGCTGATGCTTTTTAATAAGTTGTACTTCAACTGGAGTCACAGCTACACTGATCAGTGCTGCTTTATAATGTCCTACTTACTTCTGCTATTTCCAACGGTTTGCTACAGAGAGAAAGGGGAGAGGGACACCAAAACAGAACTGATGCTTTTTATGTTTTGTCCTTTGCCTAGTGCTGGAGCCACAGCTACACTGCTCAGTGCTCCTTTATAATGTCCTCCTTGCTTCCGCTTCTTCCAAGGCTGTGATACAAAGAGAAAGGGGAGCAGGATTTTCTCTTCTCTGTATATGCAGCATATAGAAGAGATCAGAGCTGATTTCCACCCCCTAGCTCGGGGACAACTGATCATAAGAGACAGAACATTCAGAGTAGCAAACTGCTGAAAAAATGCATCCGTCAATTTACATAAAGGCAAGAAATTGTGATATTCTACAAGATCACTTGAACCGGTAGGTACACTTTAAAAAATCTTATACCTATCATTTCAGATACACCTGAGACTGACTGTAGCTGCAACTCGGCCCATAGAGGGAGCTATCCAAATATTATGTATTTAATAAGGCATCTCATATCTCATACAAATGTATGAAGAAAGCTCAACACATGCATTTCTTCTTTCCTTGCACGATATTACAGAGTCTGCTAAACCAAGAGTATAATGGGTGATGCCTAGTAATATCTATATTGTGATAAATAATATTCTGCTGTGTAACCAGTAGCAGATGAGAATATGGCCTCTGATCAATAGGTGAGCGAGACGCTCAGCCTCCTGTGATGATGAAGAGATGATAAAAAGTTCATTGACCTCTTCATCTAGGAGCTCCTATTTTACTGAGTGGAGTACTGTGTAGATTGTAGCCTTGAGCCTGCTAGACGGAGAATCCTGCACGTCATAACAGCCTCCGAGAATAGAGGATACAGGTCAGCCGTCTCTCCTTACACTAAAATCTAGCATCGATTTTCATCTGATAGATGTAGAGGTAGATTCCACTCCAAGTATTATTCAGGCGTGGCGTTTTTGCTGAAAATTTTAATGCAAATTTTAAGCTGTGTTTTACAGTACTAGCAAAAGCTATGAGATTTCAGAAATCTCATGCACACACATTGTTTCCTTTTCCTAACTGATTTGGAAAACTGCTGCGTTTTTTACAAACTGCAGCATGTCACTTCTTTCAGGGTTTTTTCACCCATAGTAAGCAATGAGTAAGTGCAAAAAGCAGATATCAGGTTTCGCTGCGTTTTTGGTGCAAAAACCTAGGGAATTTGCACTGTGCTTTTTGGGGGGCGCTAAACTTTATCAGCATGCACAAGAGACAATCAAAACGCAGCAAAAATGTAGCAAATATGCGGCAAAACCTGCTTTTTTGCAAGCAGCTTCTTTACTGCCAAGAGAGCAGGTTTTGCCTACAGAAAAAAACGCAATGTGTGAACATAGCTTAATATAGGTAAAGGTGTTTATGAATGAGCATACGGTTTAAGGATTTCTCCGGGTGGTGGAATAGCTTGAAACTTCCGATCTCTAATGCAATTTCTGTGCAAGAAAATTCTGTGCAAAAAAAATGTTTTAACAGGAACCTGTCACCTGCAGAAACGCTATGTACCTTCAGATATAGTGATAATTATAATCTGTAGGTAAATAACATTGAAATCATGCCTGGCTGGGTATACTGGAGCAGTGGCTACAGGGAGAAAATTAAGTTATATCCTCCTTGCAGCTGCTTGCCTCCAGTTATCTGGGCAGTTCAGGGAGCGGTTACAGTCACCGCTTTGTACACATTGAACCTGCTGTAATCAATCCTCATCTTTTGATTGACAGCTTGCTCTGCGCATATACATGCGGCATATTCACACTGCAGAGCAGGCTGTCAATCAGTGTGATGGGGAGTGATTACTGCCGCCCTTACTCTGTAGTGAGAGGTGACTGTAACCACTCGCTGCACTGCCCCTATGACAGGAAGAGAGTGGCTACAGGGAGAATAAAACTTAATTTCCTCCCTGAAGCTGTGCTTCTAGTTACGCCAACATGGGATGATTCAAACACTATTTACCTGCAGATTACCACTATATCTCTGCAGATTACCACTATATCTGCAGGTAAATAGCATTTATAGAGGTAACAGTTTACCTTTAAACTGCCACATGTATTGAAGAGCATTTGTACCTCCTAATATAAGGTTCTGGGCACTACTGCAGCAGCTGCACCCTCTACAGATACTTTACAAGTCATAGACAGAGTAGGAGTCAAAACCTATTTTTGAGAATCAAAATATGGAAAACTCTTAAAAAAAGGTTATTGTAATTAAACAGTCAGTTAGAATTAAAATGTTCAACTGCTAAAAATATACAATGAAAATTTCTATTCACTGACTGCAAATATACAGTGATTTCTAAAAACGGCTTTTAGATCCTTTATTTTAGTACAGTCATGGCTGAAAGTGTTGACACCCTTGAATTTTGTCCAGAAAATAAACTATTTCTCTCAGAAAATAATTTCAATTTCACATGTTTTGTTATACAATACGCACGTTTATTTTCTTTGTATATATTGGTGGAGTCTGGAAGCTAAGTGTGGTGTTTTTCTCCTCGTCCCTTTTGTGTTTGTCACTGTCCCCTGTGTGGCATTATCTGCAGTGGTGAGGCTAGCACTCCTTGCCGGCCAGTGCTCTAGCCAGGGCAGTGATAGGTGACAATCAGGGACAAGGTTCCTGATGGCGGTGGGGGGGGGGGAGCACCCACTTAGGGCATTAGGGGAGTGAAGGGACAGGCTCGGGTTTGAGCTCAGGTGGTGACCATCCCCCATTTCCCTATCAGTAGGGCCTTCCTCTCCCCAATACCATCCCGTTGTGTGTATGTTGCGCCATCTGCTGACCGACCACCCGTTGGGTCGTGTCACATGGTGACAGTATCATAAAATCTGAACAGTACCAAAGGATTTTGGGTTACAATGTAGTGCCCAATGTTAGAAAGCTGGGTTTGCGTCTGAGGTCATGGATCTTCTAGCAGGACAATGATCCCATATTTCAAGAAGCACCCAGAAATGGATGGAAAAAAGCGCTGGAGAGTTCTGAAGTGGCAGCAATGAGTCCGATCTAAATACCACTGATCACCTGTGGAGAGATTATAAAATTGCTGTTGGGAGAAGGCACCCTTTAAATATGAGTGTCACACTGTGACTGTACAAGATTGGGGAAAGGGGCACTGCACCATCCCTGGAGCTGGGACCCTAATTATCCCTGCTTCCAAAGCTACCCCTAAAAGAGAGGAACTTTGGGCCACCAGCCTTAATGTTCTCATGTTATACCCTAAGATGTCCCTTCCCCAGGAGGCCTGGGACAGAAATGCTAGTATAGAAACAAGACAAACAGTTATAGCAAAACGCAACTAACATACTAAACACTCACTAAAGGTAGAGAGGAATATATGGAGGGATAGGAATGTGTGGCGCCCTGAGGGTCCAGTCGCCACGGAGATGTTACATCTCACCTGAAGGTGTGACACCTGACTCTCAGGAGGAAGCACCCCATTGACTCCCACCACCGCATCCAACACACACTATGCTGGCTGAGCACAGACGGACCTTCGGGAGGATGGTCTGACTCAAGCTGGTTAGGAAAGGGTGTAGCTAGTTGGTGGGTGGAGCTTAGGCTGCTTTCACACATCAGTTTTTTTGTGTCAGGCATAATCCGTCAAATACCTGATAGGACGGATCCGGTGCTGAAATTAAAAAACTGATGCAACAGATCAGTTTTTTTGCTGGATCCGACCTGAACTTTTGAACCCGGAAAAAGAAGTTTTGCAGGCGGAAAATGCAGGTACGCATGTCCGGACCGAGGAGAGAGGTAGTGGTAGTAGTAGTAGTAGTAGTCCCTGATTTCCAGAATCCGGATCAGTCTTTTGACGGATTGCACAAAAGACTGGTCCGGTTCCATAGACTTCTATTATTTCAGGACGCCTGATGCGCCGCTTCAGGCACTATCAGGCGAGTCCGGAAAAAAAAAAAACGTTGCAGTGACCGTTTTGTCCGGCCGCCGGAATGTACATTTCTGCCGGATCTGGCCAAAAATGGATGCAACGCAAAAACATCAGGCGCGATCCGGTGCTAATGAAAGTCAATGCCAAAAAAACGCATCCGGTACCGGATCCGTTTTTTTAAAAACACGCCGGATCGCGCCTGACGTCAAAAAAACTGATGTGTGAAAGTAGCCTTAGGCTGCATGTTAGTCTTTAGAGAACAGTTTGTTTCAGGCAGTCAGTGAGTGGGTACTGGACTGTCCTGCTGCTCCTTTGAGTTCATCTCAGGGAGCCTTGCTGTGAGAGCGAAAGAGTCCAGGGAAAAGACAGTAATTGGAGCTGTGCCCCCATCCTGAAGAAGGAAGGACCAGGCGAACATCGGGGAACGGTCCCTAGATTAGAGGAAAGGCTCAGGCTCCGCTAGTAACACCGACAACAGTGGTCACTTCACGGGGCCACTAGCCACCATAATCTCACCGGAAGGCAGCTTAGGGGTCAAGTACGTGCAGAACATAGGGCTGTGATCTGTGAACTGAAAAGGCCTAATACTCCCTTGTCCGAGTGCTCTGTGGTGGCATGGTGCATGTGAGTCGCACAACACACGGTACCAGGGCTATGGGGTACTCGGCACCGAGCCCATGGAAGTCTATGGCGGATGTCACTGGCAGCAGAGCTCGGTCCGTGGCCCTGGGCGCTCATACAATGGGGGGAATATTTACAGGGGATAAAAGTAATAGTTCGTGACGCCACCTGTGGTTTCTGATCAGTAAGACCAGCGCTGCAGGGTTAATCTTCTGAGGGGATGTTATTAGGCAGCTAGATGTTAAGTCCCCCACAGGTGGGACTGTTCCCTCAAAGTCTATGATGGTGCAGGGTTCAGATAATAAGTCAGTCACACACAAGTTGTTCTCTTTCCATACCTTTACTGATGGTATCTGCAGGTATGTCCCGGGAAGCTGGTCAGGGTGGAGAATGCACATTCAGGTAATCGCTGAGCAGGTTTGAGGCCTCCTTTCCCTTTGAAATGTATGTGAGTCCTAACTTGCATAAAGTCAAGTTTAACTCGTAATGCAACAGCTACGCCCGGTCGACATTGTGGTGGAGCCTTTTCTGTCTCTGGTACCCAGATATTGGCAAGAACAAAGTCCTTCTCTTGCAGCGTCCTGCTCAAAGTTCCTGTTCTCCCTGACTCCAGTTACGTATCAACACTTAGGGCTACCTTCTGTGACTTGAAGTCCAGCAAGGATTCCGGTGTTTCTCTCACTAGCCGTGAAGGTTCTAGCAATACTTCGGACCCCGGTGTCCGGTTAAATCGAGTGAAAGTGATCTGTCACCAAAAACACTCTTCCTTCTTTCTCCACTCGCCTGTCGCCCTGCTCTCACCCTTAACATAAGCACGGGTAGCAGTAGGTGTAGTAGTCAGCTTTCTTCCTTCCACAGCTCACTGACCTGCTCTCAGTTAGCTCGTCGTTGAAACACTGTCGTAATTCCCTTCCTTCTTTCCCTTCACAGACTCTGTCCAGAGCAGCTCACAGGACGTTCCGTCAGACTGTATACATGCTGTAGCTCCGAGAGTCACTTTCCACGTTCTAGAGAACACAGGCAGCTTGTTCTGAGATAACAGATTCAGTTGTAGCTCTGACTAGGCTTGAGTAATTTCCTTCCTACTCGTACTAGCCTCCACTTCAGTTCAAGATGAGCTACCTAAGCTCTGTCAGGAATCAGTCTTCTCTCCTCTCCCTCCAAGACCAGAACTTGAACTAACTGAACACACTGACTGAACTGGCTGGCTACTGCTACATGTCTCACTGACTTAAATAGTCTAAGATGCCCTCTGGTGGCAGTGTTGGAAAGTGTGAGATGTGAATGAATATCAGGTTTTTACAATTACCTTCCTGTGCATCCTCCTGGAGACATGTGTACCAAGCGCAGCTGGGCCACACACATGGAAGTAAGGAGAGTTAGCACCGAGAGAGAAGAAGCCGGAAAGGAACATACTGAAAGGGGAGTCTTTGAAAGTGCGACTAACTTACCTGAGGGTTGCTGGACCACTCTCTTGGAGGACACAGTGCCCGGCTGGTATCTGTATGTGCACAACAGACTGTAAGTAAAACCTTGAAACTGCAACAGAACTGTTTCCCTGATTATTCCAGCGATGCACACTCCCCTCTGCTACATCCTCAAGCACCATCCCTGCTATACCACATCTACCTGCCCTGGGAGGACACAGCCTCACCTGTAGGAGGCTTATCATCTAGCTGCACATCACCATCCCTTCCAGAGGATCTGCACAGCAGCGCTGGTCACCCTGACCAGGTACTACAGGTGGCGTCACGAATCATCATACGAACACTATCCCTGTAAATATTCCCCCTTTTATGGTGAGCGCTCAGGGCCACGTACCGAGCCGTGGCTGCTCGTGACATCCCCCATAGAAGTCGACGGGCTCGGTGCCGAGTACCCCACGGCCTTGGCGGGTGGCTCAAATGTACAAACCAAATGAGAATAGGACAATGAGGAAATCATACACCCAAAATAACATACAACAATCTCCAGCAGCAACAATGATCTCCAACTTCACCACAGCAACTCCAGCAAACCAGGAAGTACGCTTTCCCTGGCAAGGAAGAGGAAGGTCTGGCTATATTTTATAGAGAGGGAAAAGAGCAGGTCAGGAACAACTGTGAGATGAAGCTGCATAACCCTAACCAACATAGAAAGGGTCAAAGAAAACTAAATCTATTTAATATGAGGAACAAAACACACAGGCTAAATGGAAGACTTGTGATTCACAATACATAACGATTTCCTAATCCCAGATCTCCCAGGAGGATGTGACACACTCGTGACAATGAGAGACCTGTAGCAGTTTGCAAAAGAAGTAGTAGTCCAAAATTCCAGTTGAGAGGTGTAAGAAGCTTGTTGATGGTTATAGGAAGCGATTGATTGCAACTATTTATCCAAAATGGTGTGTAACCAAATATTAAGTTGAGTGCCAACAATTTTGACCAGCTCATTTTGGGGGTTTTGTGTGAAATTATGTCCAATTTTCCTTTTTTCTCTGTGTTTTGTGTTGTTCCAATTCGCACAAAAGAAATAAACGTGTATAACAAAACGTGTAATTGCAATAATTTTCATTTTTTTAAACAATTTAAAGGGTGCCAACACTTTCGGCCATGACTGTATAAACTCTCCACTTAATCTAAAAGTCAAAATATTTTTGAAGCTGGTGGTATGACTTACTAGCTAATTTGGTATTTATTAAAATTATGAATAAAATAATATAAAATGTGATCGATTAGTCAGATTTTGCTCCCTGGATCGATAATTGAAGGGAATCTGTCAGTAGGATCTACCCTCCTAAGATGTCTATATGAGCATGTAGGTCACAGGAAGCTGAATAAAATGATACCTTGATCTGTGATCTGATGTCTTATTAAAGAACAATGTGGATTTCTCTGGAATATGTATATAAGCTGTTAAGATCTTTGGGCTGGACATAGATCTCCCTGAGAATCTTCCTCCAGAGCTCATTTTAACTCATTACCAATTGGGGAGTTACCAGTGTGAGACATGTAATGACTGACAGTCTGCTCTCCTGATCTACATGTCTCACACTGGTAATGCTTCCTTTCATGTAAAATAATCTCTGGAGGCAGATTCTCAGGGAGATCTATGAGCGGTCCAAAGATCTTAACAGCTCATTTACAAATTAGGAAAAAACATGGATTTCTCTTGAATAAAACATCAGATCGCAGATATCAAGGTGTCATTTTATTCAACTTGTTATGCCCGTATACACGGCTTATGAGGGTTGACAGATTCCCTTTAAATGTTTGAATTACAGAATTATGGAAGCACTTCTGAGAATCATGTTAATTTATAACTTACAAAAAGCTATTAGCATTATTAGTGCATGAATATGGGCATTATTATAATAAAATCTATGAATACATCACAGGTCTTATGTGGATTTTAACATTTCAGAAATATTTCTAACATTTTCTAAACAGTGAAACATTGTCAGGATTAGGCAAAATTGTCACGTAATACTAGAAGTAGAAAAATGAGCCTAAAACAATTGGCAGTTGAGCACCAAGGACAGATCTTTACTCTTGCATGCTTGTTGATATTTCTGCTCTGTCGTAAGAGCAGAATAATAAAAACAACAATAGTGCAGGCGAGCCAATGGCACCAGATGGCCCCCATTGGTGGGTCAGTTGAATTTCCATCAGTGTATCCATCATTTTACCTAATTAAATAGCGCTGCTGCAGTGGAGGATTCTAAAGAAACCTTTAACACATGTGAACACAGCCTAAATGCAGAAAAGTCAGCTGCTGTAAAAGGATATACATGAAAATGCTGTGTGCTTCATGTTTTTATTATTACACCATTTTGTTGTTTTTGCATTCCTAACGCTGGCCATACAACCTTGGCCCCTGCACATCATGTTTAAAGAGAATCGGTCAGCAGTATTTTTCTATGTAATATGAAAGCTGCATGATGTAGGGGCAGAGGCCCTGATTCCAGCCATGTTACAATTAGTCGGCTGCTTAGTGCAGTTCTGATAGAATCCCTATTCTCTCTGCTGTAGCTGTAGCAGTGGTCACAATGCTGAGCTCTGTATAACTCCACCCCCACACTGATTGGCTGCTTCCTGTGTACACTGTCTGCAACCTGCCAATCAGAGGAGAGAATGGGGCTACACAGATTAGCCTGAGTTCACATGAGACCTAGTCAGTAGTGTTGAGCGATACTGCTCGATATCTAAAAATATCGGATCGGAATGGCATCGCCGATATCACTAAATATCGGCGATATCCGATTCCGATACCGGAAGTCCCATGTAAGTCTATGGGAACAAAATATCGCAACTAAAAAAACACTTTCTTTCCTTGTAAACACAAAATATACACACTTAGAATACTATAATATATATATATATTTATATATATATATATATTATACATGTCATTGGTTGTGACATATATATATACATATATTTATAGTTTATTCACTTCTACATAGTAAAATAGCCTCTGATTCAATTGCCGGGTAAAGCCAGGAAGCACCCGAGGGTCCAGTCGCCACAGAGATGTTGCATCGCACCCAGCGGTGTGACAACTTACTCTCAGGTAAGGAGGAAACACCCCATTGACTCCAACCACTGCATTCAACAGTACACTATGCCAGCTGAGTGTAGGCGGACCCAATGGGATGGTCTAGCTCAGGCTGGTTAGAACAGGGTGTAGCTAGTTGGATGGGAGGGGTTGAGGCAGCCTTATGCTGCATGTCTTTGTAGTAAGAATTGTTTCCTTTCCTGCTTTCTTACTACGTCGCATACTCCACTCTGCTACATCACTCTGCACCATTGCTCTATCTCACATCTATCTGCCATGGAAGGATACCGTCTTACCTGTACAAGACTTATCACCTAGCTGCACTACACCATCCCTGCCAGAGGACCTGCACAGCAGTGCTGGTCACCCTGACCAGGTACTACAGGTGGCGTCACGACAAACTACACAAACATTCTATCATCCCCTGGAAATATCCCACATTCCAGTGAGCGACCAGGGCACGGACATAGCTGTGCTACCCGTCACATCCCCCATAGAAGTCGACGGGCTTGGTGCCGAGTACCCCCAAAACCTGTGGCTCTGTGCGACTCAACTTTGGCGTCACGAACAGGATTCAGAAGTTCGCTATAAGCGAGTCCTGTGTGCCTTAATTGAACTGTTTTTTTGCTTGAGAATTGCAAAAATCATCATAGACTGTATTTGCCATTTTTCCGTCATATCTGCGCCACGAGGCACAGGTGAAGAATAAGGGCGTGCTCTCGTGGGCGTACACTCACTCCGTGGCGCGAAAACGATGTCCGCACATTCTAAATGTTACTGCAATGTAAGATCGTGCCCCGCAGCTCTGGAGTTCCGCCTCCTCATCCTCCTCAGTGGGCGGAAACGAACGCGAAGGTCCCGCCTCCCTACAAAAGATGTCGCCTCTCCTGATGCTAATGACACATGTGACTTGGCAGAGATGGCGAATGGACGTGAGCAGAAGTGGGAAGGGATGGAGGAGTCAGAGCTCTCCCCCCACGGAAGCGACCCGATCGCCACGGAGCCACCGTTTGGCACCCGGCCTGGAAACCCTCCTACGCTGGAAGAAGCGGAGGATACCCTGAGAGACCTGGCCCGGCACCGGGAGGAGGTCGCCAGGATGGAAGCGAGCTGGCGGGCCCTAAAACTACAATTGGAGCGGCGCCAATCCCTCTTACCCCCTGAAGTGTCTGTACCGGAAGGTGAGGCACCCGTTCCAGTAGAGGAGGCCGTGCGGGCATCCCAGCCCTTGCAATCTGAACCGGTTGCCAGTATCTCAGTGGAGGCACCCGTTCCAGTAGAGGAGGCCGTGCGGGCATCCCAACCCTTGCAATCTGAACCGGTTGCCAGTATCTCAGTGGAGGCACCCGTTCCAGTAGAGGAGGCCGTGCGGGCATCCCAGCCCTTGCAATCTGAACCGGTTGCCAGTATCACAGTGGAGGCACCCGTTCCTGCTGAAAACGCCGCACCAGCACCCCAGATCCCGCTGTCTGCCCCCGTCGCTGAGGCAGAAGAAGCGACACCCGTCCTCATGGAGGAGGCCGCGCAGGCACCAGAGCTCTACCTGCCTGTACCGGAGCCCCGACCGTCATCTGTTCCAGAGCCGGCTGCTTCCGCCACAGGTGAGCGCCGCCAGGACTGGCGGGCGCCAGGAGAGCTGCCGCAAACCGGACATCGTAAGCTGGCTTTTGATGTTGGAGACATGGAGCTGCTGGTGGAGGAGAATTACAACCGGCGTCAGGAGGAAGAGTGGAGACGTCGGGAGCGGGAAGCAGAGCGACAAAGGGAGCAGCGAGAATCCCAAAAGCTTCGGCAACGTCACCTGGAGAAGGACCTGGCAGAGAAGGCACGTATGAGAAAGGATAAAAGTACGGTGAGGGAGCCGCGGCGTAAGGGTGCAGTACGGAACTTTAAGTTAAAAGGTGGTTGGGGCTTCATCCAGGAGCCTGGACTTTATTTAGAAGTTTTTGTAACCCGGCGGGACGTGGAGGCTCACCTCCCAGAAGGACACCCGGGGAGGGACCTGTTGCCAGGAGACTTGGTGACTTACACCCGACACTGGGGTTACAATGGATGGTACGCCCTAAATGTTACCAGGTGCGACCCCTACTCCCCAGAGTGTCAGGAAACTGACAGACCCTACGAGCCTTCAGCCTCCCCCAACCAGGCCTCTGCACAAGTGCCCACCCCACGCCGTAAATCTCCCCAGCCTCCCTCAGTGGTCTCCTCAGCAGCCCCAGCTATGGACATGATAATGATAGCTGGCCCGTACCCGGCGCCTGTTAGGCCCCCTGGGGTTCGTACAGTCCGGGACATAGGGTTCCAGACCCGGAGGGAGACGAAAGAGGTGGCCACACAGACCCAGATAGCGGGTCACGACGTCACTGTACAGGCCACACGACGTCATCAGGTCTGGGTGGACCCTCCTGTCACGGATGTTTGGCAAGCTCAAGAACAGTACCAGGTGGTACCTGTAAGAGGCCAGCCAAAGAAGTCTAAATAACCCGGACAGGGTCTCTATATGTAAATAGTTAAATTATTGATGTACCCGGACGGATGAATGTTCATAAAAAGAAGTTTATTGTTGCCTTAATATACCCAGGTTGGGTAATGGTGTTTCACTGTAATGAAAATGTTGAACTTTGAAGCCATGAACTGTACTGGCTCACAAACTTTTCTGTAAATAGTTAGCACTTCGGTGCTCCATCTTGGTTTTACAAAAAACTTTACTGTGCACTATTTTCAACTACCTCAGAAACTAAAAACCCGTTTGGTGTGGCCGAAAGTGAGGTCTGCTCAAGGAAAGTCTTGCAGCCCACCCAAGACCACAGTTGGAGGTTTGGAGCGGGTCCTCCACAAGCACAAGTAAAGGACACTGTGAAGTTACCCCGGTGGGGTTGTAGTCCTAAGAAGTCTCCACGAACTTCGGCACTAATGCTATTTGCACTTTTGTTGAATATGTATTTATTAACACACATGTATAACACATATCAAGGGTATGAACAGTAACAAAACATGTCACATAATATAAGCCATTTGCACTTTTGTAATGTTATTATTAAAAATTTTATTATGCAACGTTTAACTTGAAGTGTTTCCTGCTTTCTTACTACGTCGCATAGTCCACTCTGCTACATCACTTTGCACCATTGCTCTATCTCACATCTATCTGCCCTGGAAGGATAGCGTGTTACCTGTAGAAGACTTTTCACCTACCTGCACTACACCATCCCTTCCAGAGGACCTGCACAGCAGCGCTGGACACCCTGACCAGGTACTACAGGTGGCGTCACGACAAACTACACGAACATTCTATCATCCCCTGGAAATATCCCACATTCCAGTGATCGCCCAGGTCACGGACCGAGCTGTGCTACTCGTGACATCCCCCATAGAAGTCGACGTGATCGGTGCCGAGTACCACCAAAACCCCTGTCTCTGTGCGACTCAACTTCCCTCACTGTGCTGGCACTTTACATTTACAATGCCTCTGGGTTTTTTTTTTGGGGGGGTGGGGAACATTCAGACTTTTGCTATGGGGCCCCATGATTTATATGTACGCCCCTGCTGCTGAGGCATGGTATTTAAGGCTGTTAAGGAGCCAATATCCATGGACCTTGCCAGCAGCGTCGGACTGGAGTACCTTGGGCCCACCAGAGAAAAATTATTCTTGGGGCCCACCATCATACTTCCCAACTTTTGAAGAAGGGAAAGAGGGACAAAGGCTGTGGCACGCTGTGCCTGCTGCAGCAAACTTTAGGCCATGCCACGTTGCACCACAGACTGTCCAGGAGTTGGTGGATGCTTTAGTCCAGGTGTGGGAGGAGATCCCTCACAAGACCATCCGTCGCGCTCATCAGGAGCATGGCCAGAAGTTGTAGGGAGGTCATACAGCATACCTCCCAAATTTGGAAGACAGGAAAGAGGAGTAAAGGCTGCGGCGCGTGTTGCGCGCCGCTGAAAATTTTAGGCCACGCCCCGACAACACCCATTTCACAGCTAATCACACCCATATCCTCGCCCCAAGCGTAACCATTTAGCACTGCTGATCACACTGACTGGTAATGAGGGCACAGTGGCTGGTACTGAGGAAAAGAAAGAAAGAGCAGCGAGAGAGAAAGAACAAACAGAGAAAGAAAGAGAGGAAAGAAAGAAAAGAGAGAAAGAAAGAACAGAGAGAAAAAAGAACAGAGAGCGAGAAGGAAAGAACAGAGAGCGAGAAAGAAAGACTAGAGAGAGAGCCATAGGCGTAGCTAGGGTTTTGGTTTAGTGGGGGCAAAACTTCTGAGTGGGCCCATCATCAGAGAACCTCAGCAAATGACTGCGCTGTTGGCCAAAATAATCTATATATAAAAAGACCAATATTGATATTACCGCCATATGGTCTGTGTTAAATAATACCAGTCCTACAGAACATATAATAGATTACAGCACAGGTACAGATAATGACTTACCGCTGATGTTCTTTCTAATGGAATTGTTCACTTTTCATGTCTTTTCCATCTGGCCCACACCGACATGACGACTTCTCCAGCCAGGACTCGACTGCACCCCCATTAAAAAAAAAATCAAAAAAAAACCTCACCTCCCGGCTCCTGTGCTGCTCACTGTTCTCCCTCTCAGCGTCTGACAGCGGGCGCCGGCAGGTGATGTTATTGCGCCTGCTGTCATACGCTGAGAGGGGGATTATGGGAGAGAAGGAGCGCTCGCTCCTTCTCTCTCCATGCGGTCAGCTTTATCGGCTGGATGCCGATACAGCTGACCCTCCGATGACGGGTGGGGGGCCCACTGCTGGCACCAGGCCCCCCCAACGCCTGTTCAGGCCCCATAGCTTCCGGGCGGCAGAGCAGGGAGAGCGATTCTCCCTGCTCTGCCGCAGAATGTAACTGTATCGTAGCTCCGGGTGGGCCCCCTCAGAGCGCGGGCCCCGGGGCCACCGCCCCCTCTGCCCCGCGACCTATCCTTTCAAATCAGGGCCCACCACGCAGGAGCTGGGGCCCACCGTAGGTTTCTCCGGTGTCCCGGTGCCTCAGTCCGACCCTGCTTGCCAGTCTGATAATACCAGGCCACAGCAGTCTGCATATCTTGGCTGGTTAACAAAAATAGGGGATCCCCTCGAAAAAAATTTGGCGTGGGGTCCCCCCTATTTTTGTTAACCAGCCAGATGAAGCAGACTGCTGAGGCCTGGTTTTTCAGGCTGGTAAGGATCCAATATCCATGGACCTTGCCAGCCTGATAATACCAGGCCACAGCAGTCTGCATATCTTGGCTGGTTAACAAAAATAGGGGATCCCCTCGAAAAAAAAACGGCGTAGGGGTCCCCCTATTTTTGTTAACCAGCCAAGTAAAATGCAGACTGCTGCGGCCTGGTATTAAAAGACTGTCAAAGCCCATGGATTTTGGCCCTCAACAGCCTGATAATACCAGGCTACAGCAGCCCCACATTTGGCGCATCAAAAGATGTGCCAATTGTGGCACTTTACCCGGCTCTTCCCACTGCCCTGTAGCGGTGGCAAGTGGGGTAATAAGGGGTTAATGTCACCGTTGATTGCACGGTGAGAATAAGCCCGGTTAATAATGGAGAGGTGTCAATAAGACACCGATCCGTTATTAATCCCAAAGTTTTTAAATGTATAAAAAAAAGACACAGCAAGAAAAAAGTATTTTAATGAAATAAAAGAGACAACACAGTTTTCATTAATTTTATTATACTCTCATTCCTGCGACGCCATCGATCTCCTGTAAAAAAAGAAAAAAAACAAAACAACAGTATACCACCTGTTCGACGCAGTCCATAGTAATGAGTGTCCCACGACGATCCAGCTCTGCTACATCGCAATGACAGGCAGAGCCTGTCATCGCGACGCAGCACAGCTGATTACCTGCTTCCCCGGCGGTGACGTCATCGGACTGACTGCTTTACGGCCGGGATTACCCAGCAGTCACAGCAGTTATCGCGAGAAACTGCATGTGACCGCCGGGGAAAGATGATGGCGGCCATCAAGCAGTCCAGCCCGTGACCGCCGGAGATCTTCTGCCAGGTAAGTGCCGCTGACTCCTGACAGACCCGACCGACGGACACTGACAGTGACAGTGACAAATCCGATTCCGGTATCCGATAAGACGAAAATATCGGAACTAAGTATCAAAAGTCCGATAGAGCTAATATCGGCCGATACCCGATACTTGCGGTATCGTATCGCTCAACACTACTAGTCAGGCAATGATAACCTCCTGTTGATAAAACACTGATTATATTGAAACTACAGCACACAGCCTAATATATAACACATTCTTGAAATCAGGCTCTTGTTCTATATTATGCTTCTTTCATATTAAATAGCAAAAACCTGCTAACAGATTCCCTTTAAGAGACCGCATGAACTGCAAGGGTTTAACAAACTGTTCTACCCAATGTACATTTTTTTTAATGGTAACTTCAGGCAGCATCCAATATCCCAACGCAACAAAGGATAGGGAATGCTGATATCCAATATGCTTGATTCTTCTACATCTAATATTGAAACATACACATAAGGTTGTGGTCTAATTCCACCCCAATCTTTTGGAATTGACAAACAATGATCTAATGTGTATGGACAGTGTAAAGGACTTGTCTCATAAACAATACATATCAGCTAGCCACAGAATAAGGGATAAATGTATCATTGCAGGGGGAGGGCAACCACTAGGACACCAAATGTCACGCTGTCACTGCGTACAGGAGGTCAGGGTCCTATGCTGACCCTAAGCTGGGGCCCTGACTAATCCCTCTACCTGGAGGTACTGTTAATGGTACAGAGGTCCAGGCCGCCAGCGTAATCCTACCTCCTGAGAATCCCTGAACCTCAGTAATCTAGTCCTGAGAAGGACCCCGATCACAACAGTGGGGACAGGGTAGTAAATGCTTATACACAGTACTAGACGAACGAGACAGTACAAGGGGAAAACCAAAAACCACCTTGCATACAAAAACTCACACCACAATAACAGAGGGAACACAAACGGGTAAGGAGATAAATGATAAAGCGAGGAAGGGAAAAAACCACACCGAGTACACTTCGCTCCAAACTCTTCAATACCACGATCCGCTCTGATGGTCTGTATGAAATGCTTTCACCGATAACTACCCTATCAGACCGGCAGGTATTTGAAGGAGTCTCAATACTGCAGAATTAACTGCAGCTGGGTGAGGCTGGGCCTCGTCTAGCACAGAGAGAGAGAATTAACTCCCTCACTGCCGAAAAACAACAAGCACCAAAAACTCAGCTGCGAGAAGTCAGGCTGTGCAATCGCGACGATCTTCGTGGCGACACACCCGTGACAGTACCCCCCCTTCTACGAGGGGCCTCGGGACCCTCAGGGCCAGGTTTACCTGGGTGAGTCATGTGGAAGGCCCGAATTAATCGGTCTGCGTTAATATCCGACGCAGTAACCCACATCCTCTCCTCAGGACCATACCCCTTCCAATGAACCAGGTACTGAAGGGACCGGCGATTAAAACGTGAATCGACGACTTTCGATACCTGAAACTCCAAGTTACCATTGACCACCACTGGAGGAGGAGGTAAAGGTGACGGTATCACCGGCGCCACATACCTCTTAAGCAAAGATCTGTGGAACACGTTGTAAATTTTAAACGTAGGGGGGAGGTCAAGACGGAATGCCACCGGATTAATTATAGAACTGATCCTGTACGGCCCGATGAACCTGGGACCCAGTTTCCAGGAGGGAACCTTAAGTTTTATATTCTTGGTAGACAACCATACCCGATCGTTCACACTTAGGTCCGGACCAGACACTCTCCTCCTATCAGCCATACGTTTGTATCGGTTCCCCATAGTACTCAGATTATTCAGCACCCCTCTCCACACTGAAGCGAGTGATGACGAAAATCGTTCCTCCTCAGGAACCCCCGAAGAGCCCCCCCTACTGAAAGTACAAAACTGGGGGTGAAAACCATATGCCCCAAAAAACGGGGACTTACCAGTGGACTCGCTCCGCCTATTATTAAGAGCAAACTCCGCCAAGGTAAGAAAGAAGCCCAGTCCTCTTGGTTCTCTGACACAAAACACCGGAGATATGTCTCCAAGCTCTGGTTCAGACGTTCCGTCTGACCATTGGTCTGAGGATGAAAAGCCGATGAAAACGATAAAAGCATCCCCCGCCGTGTACAAAATGCCTTCCAGAATTTGGACACAAACTGAGACCCCCGATCCGACACCACATCGGAGGGTACCCCGTGAAGCCTCACAATCTCCCCAATGAACACCTGTGCAAGAGTTTTAGCATTAGGAAGAGCAGGAAGAGCGATAAAATGTGCCATCTTGCTGAACCTGTCCACTACAACGAGTATGACCGTTTTAACCCGAAGACGGCGGGAGGTCCGTAATAAAGTCTATAGACAGATGAGTCCAAGGACGCTCCGGGATCTTCAAAGGTAAGAGGGTCCCAGACGGACGGGTATGTGGGGTCTTAGAGCGCGCACAAACCCCACATGACGCAACAAAAGTTACCACCTCCCTATGTAAGTTAGGCCACCAGACCCGACGCGAGAGGAGATCCACAGTTGCTTTACTCCCTGGGTGTCCTGCCAAAGCTGAGTTATGGTGTGCCTCGATCACCTTTTGTCGCAACTGATCTGGAACAAACAGTCTCCCTGGAGGTCCAACAGGGGCATCCCCCTGAGCCTCCAATACCTCCTCCTCAAGCTCAGAGCATACTGCCGACACCACCACCCCCTCCTGAAGGATAGGAACCGGGTCATCCGTATTCCCGGCCCCAGGGAAACTACGAGATAAGGCATCCGCCTTTACATTTTTTGACCCCGGACGATATATGACGACAAAATTAAACCTGGTAAAAAACAACGACCACCTAGCTTGTCTGGGATTCAGACGTTTTGCGGACTCAAGATATAACAGGTTCTTGTGATCGGTGATGACGGTGACCGGATGGACTGCCCCCTCCAAAAAATGGCGCTACTCCTCAAAAGCTAACTTAATGGCCAAGAGTTCCCTATTGCCGACATCGTAATTCCTCTCAGCGGACGAGAATTTTTTAGAGAAAAAAGCGCACGGATGCCACTTACCAGGGGACGAACCTTGTGATAATACTGCTCCCACCCCTACCTCAGAAGCGTCCACCTCTACAATGAACGGCTGTGACGCATCAGGTTGAATGAGTATGGGTGCCGAGGCAAAACATTTTTTCAAGGAGGAGAATGCTTGACAAGCCTTGTCAGACCACCTAGAAAAATCCGTCCCTTTTTTGTCATGTCTGTGAGAGGTTTAACCATGGACGAGAAATTATGAATGAATTTCCGGTAATAATTAGCAAACCCCAGGAAACGTTGTAGTGCCTTAAGATTCTCTGGCAGATCCCACTCAAGAACTGCCTGCACTTTCCCAGGGTCCATACGAAAACCGGATGCTGACACCAGGAAGCCTAAAAACTGGAGTTCCTGTACGGCGAACACACACTTTTCCCATTTGGCGTACAGTTTATTATCCCGCAAGATCTGTAACACCTGCCTAACATGCTCCTGATGAGACACAAGATCTGGCGAGTAAATTAAGATATCATCCAGATATATGACAACAAACTGTCCCACCAGGCGGCGAAAAATGTCATTAACAAAGTGTTGGAACACCGCCGGAGCATTAGTCAGACCGAATGGCATGACAAGGTTCTCATAATGCCCCTCCGGAGTGTTAAACGCCGTCTTCCACTCATCCCCCTCCTTCATCCTAATCAGATTGTACGCCCCCGAGATCCAACTTAGGAACCATTTGGCGCCCACGATCTGATTGAAGAGATCGGGGATAAGTGGGAGCGGATACGGATCTCGGACCGTAATCCGATTAAGTTCACGGAAATCAAGGCAAGGGCGTAGGCCTCCATCTTTCTTCTTCACAAAGAAGAACCCCGCGGCCACCGGGGAAGATGAAGGTCTAATATGCCCCTTAGCCAAACTCTCTGAAATATAATTTTTCATGGCCTGCCTCTCAGGACCAGATAGGTTATACAACCTAGATTTAGGTAACTTGGCCCCAGGGAGCAGTTTTACAGAACAGTCATACACGCGATGAGGAGGTAGTTCCTGACACCCTTTCTCCGAGAATACATCCTCAAAATCCGCCAGAAATGGAGGTAAGACTCTAGGAGCGACCGCACCGATGACCGTATTCATGCAGTTTTTATTACAGAATTCACTCCATTGGCTTATCTCTCTGGATTGCCAATTAATAACCAGGTTATGCTTAGTTAACCAAGGAAGGCCCAACACTATAGGAGTGGGAAGACCCTCCAACACGTAACAAGACAACAGTTCTTTATGTATCGCCCCCACTTGAAGATTTACGTTATGCACTGCTTGCAAAAAACTTCCCTGACCGAGAGGCCTGGCGTCGATCGAGAATATAGGGATGGGTTTAGCCAACACACTCAATCGCATACCTTGAACCTGGGCAAACCGAGCGTCCACCAGATTAGCCCCGGCCCCACTATCCAAAAGAACAGATATCCTCTCAGTTCTCGTACCCACCACCACCTCCGCCGGTACGAGAAACTGAGACGAACCTAGGGACGAAATACCTACTCCCAGATTGCCGTCCACCACACAACCTGGAATCAATAGTTTTCCGAAGACCCTTTACTCTGCAAAGGATGGGATGGACACCCCCCAATAAAATGTCCCTTTCTCCCGCAGAAGAAACACCTTCCTGTCTTGTGCCGCACCGCCGGTCCCCTCCCCCGAAATGATGTCCCTCCTAACTGCATAGGCTCCTCTGGACTGACCAGGGGAACCTCCATATAAGGGGTCCTTGTAGAAGGTGGAGTCATCACAGGGGGCGGAGTTACCCCGCACCTCTCCCGAAGCCGTCTGTCAATGCGAATAGCAAGGGCCATAGCGGCTTCCAGTGATGCGGGAGGGTCATACTGTGCCACTACATCCTTTAATTTGTCAGATAAACCTTGACAAAACTGGCTCCTAAGAGCCGGGTCATTCCACTGGGTGTCCGTGGCCCACCTACGGAACTCCGAACAGAATTACTCCGCCGGACGATCTCCCTGCTGGATCCTACGTAACTTAGATTCAGCAAGGGAGATCCGATCCGGGTCATCATATACAAGACCCAGAGCTGTGAAAAACCTATCCACTGACTGGAGAGCCGGGGAGCCCGGGGGAAGAGAGAACGCCCATGATTGTGGGTCCCCTTGTAGGAGCGAGATGGCAATTCCCACCCTTTGTTCTTCACTCCCGATGACCGTGGCCGCAGCCGAAAGTACAACTTACATGCCTCCCGGAAAACAAAAAACTTGTCCCGCCCCCCAGTAATCCTGTCAGGGAGAGCTACTTTAGGTTCTGGTCCGGCTTGCTCCGGGGGATACAAAACCTTGGACTTAACATCCGCCAGCTCCATGGACAAACTCTGCAACTGCCGAGCTAGACTGGCTACTGGATCCATGGAGGCTGGAGAGAATCTTTTGTCGGTCGGTGAAAATGTCACGCTGTCACTGCGTACAGGAGGTCAGGGTCCTATGCTGACCCTAAGCTGGGGCCCTGACTAATCCCTCTACCTGGAGGTACTGTTAATGGTACAGAGGTCCAGGCTGCCAGCGTAACCCTACCTCCTGAGAATCCCTGAACCTCAGTAATCTAGTCCTGAGAAGGACCCCAATCACAACAGTGGGGACAGGGTAGTAAATGCTTATACACAGTACTAGACGAACGAGACAGTACAAGGGGAAAACCAAAAACCACCTTGCATACAAAAACTCACACCACAATAACAGAGGGAACACAAACGGGTAAGGAGATAAATGATAAAGCGAGGAAGGGAAAAAACCACACCGAGTACACTTCGCTCCAAACTCTTCAATACCACGATCCGCTCTGATGGTCTGTATGAAATGCTTTCACCGACAACTACCCTATCAGACCGGCAGGTATTTGAAGGAGTCTCAATAATGCAGAATTAACTGCAGCTGGGTGAGGCTGGGCCTCGTCTAGCACAGAGAGAGAGAATTAACTCCCTCACTGCCGAAAAACACCAAGCACCAAAAACTCAGCTGCGAGAAGTCAGGCTGTGCAATCGCGACGATCTTCGTGGCGACACACCCGTGACACCACTTCATCATGATAATAGAGGGCTCCAAAGTCCTGAAGACAGTAAAGCCATAGTGAGCATGTGCAACCACTGAATCATTCCAGGTGTTAAATATTATTTATTTATGGGACAATCCCTTTAGGAGATGACGATTAGAGACAACACACTTATAAGAACTGCATACTTGTTCACGATGTGATTTCAATATAATATTCTGTTTCAACAGGAGGGAACATCCAGCCTAAATTTTATCTTTAAGTCATGCAATTAAAGGGAATCTGTGAGCAGATTTTTGCTAATTTGCGAGTAGCATGATATAAGGGCACAGACCCTGATTCCAGGGATGTATCACTTTTTTGGTCTACATGTTGTTATTTTGATACAATCACAGTTTTCTCTGCTGCAGATCTAGCATAGCTGTCAATGCTGAGCTGTGTATAACCCCACCCACACCACTGATTTTCAACTTCCAGTGTACACTGTATAGTGACTTAAAGCTTCTAATCACTATTGGGTGTCATGATCCAGTCCGGGGTTTGTTTTCTGCCATTCTCTCCCTGGACTGGTCATGTGGGGGTTAATCCCCTCTGCCTCGTTTTGAATCTGTTTTTGCTATTTCAGTTCGCTGCTGCCTACAGGAGACTTCAGTGATAGTTCATGCTTCCTGGCTAGAGCAGCTGACCCGTATACCCTAGTGATCCTTCTGCCTCTGACTTCCCATATTAGTGTCTGACCCATTCCCTATCCCTGACTTTGGGTACGCTTGGTGGTTTCCTTATAGTGTATAACTCAGCTTGAACTCTGAACCTCGCCGCCTGTTTTTCTATCTCTGATACTACGTTACTGACCAGCTTTTGACTCACTGGCTTGTACCGTGACTCCCCTTTCCATCTCACGTTTTGGATACCGCGTTCCCGTCTGGCTCTGACTTCTGGCTTGTCTCTGACCACATGCATTGCTGTGACCTCTGGTACTTCGTCTTCCTGTTTGTTGCTGACCCGGCCTGTCTGACTACTCTGCCACCTCCTAGTGGCGGCCTGCACATCTGCACTGTGGTGCTACATGGTGAGTGCAACCCCTTTTTCCCTCACCAGCGCCCCTTGGTGGAGGTTGCGTGCAACTGCTCCACAGTTGCATTACAGTGGGGACATGCTTGGACCAGGAGGCACAAGGCACCTTGTCCTGTAGTGATAATCTACTATTGATGAAAAAACTGATTGTATTGAAACACCAAAACACAGCCTAGTAAGTGACACATCGCTGGAATCAGGGTCTCTGTCCCTACAGCATGCTGCTCTCAGATTACATAGCAAAAACATGCTGATGGAGTCCCTCTAAAAACAACTATAACCGGCAGCAGAGATTTTAGTGTTCCTCAAATATCTGTGCCTATGTTCATCATTTGTATCACATAATCTTAGAATCTCCTAAAAGCACAGTTACATAAGAGTGAAAAAGGTGTACACTTCATGCGAAATGTGTGACAGACCCCCCCCCCAGTTTCCATGTATGATTTATAATATTGGTGTCTTCCTATGTAACATCATGATCAAGCGACACTGCTGTACTGTAGCAATGCCTGTATGTGAACGACGTCTGCAGCTGTTCAAGTTTACAGCTCGTTTGAAAAACGTTCTTTTGTTTAACAGTTGAGACAATAAAATAGAAATGTAATAGTTGCTTTGACTTTGCCATTCAGTTTGCCTTACAGTCTCTGTTGTTGATGCCCTAACATGTCATAATAATTATTTGGTAAATTAGGTGGAAAATATGAATCATTGCTGGATTAAATGCCATCATTATGCTTTTTTACTTCCAGATCCAATGTGCTTATTATGCCATTGTGTATACCATGAAAAACATTTCTGACATATCAATTTGATATGTCATAAAATTACCCAAATTAGTGGGGTTCTGACAGCTGGCAGAAAAGTGTTGGCACTGGCACAGTTACTCTTTACCACAGTAAAGTGATTGCCTGTTTCAGCATATACCCAAAATCCATATGTGGGTGACTACTTGTCCTTTAGAAAAGGGTTCCCAATGGAGAAGCCGCCATCCAGTAGATGGATTTCCATTAGTGACACGTCACGTACATATTGCTAGACTAGTCTTATAGGAAATCCTCTACCAAGGTTGTCATTGTCCCCACCATGACTGAATAAGAAAAAAGGATTGCTCTATTTCCCCTGTTTCCATATGACCCTTTTGGTGCATACTGTGGAACCCCTTATTAGAAAAACCCCTGATCTATGTTGCTAGTAATGGATTGCAGAGATTTAACTCCATAATATGCTCTGCATTAGTTTTACTGGTTCCAATATTTTTTTTCCTGTATTAATGCAAGAAACAATGTATCAACTACTATTTATGATGAAATCTAGGTGACATGACCAAGTCTGGAAGTGATTCTGCCTTTAAACATTGTATATTTGCTGTATGCATCATGCAAATAGATGAGACTTGCATCATCCTGATCATTATCTGTATCTGGTCCAAAGCCGAATAACCTTTGCATCATATAACCCAGACTAACTTTTACTTTACTTTAATTTATTTGACAGCAGAATGGTTAAATATTCGCTCTCATCTGATTTTTTTTTCTCACAAACCGAAGTCTCCCATCCTTAAAATTGTCACCTTACTCATTCTAGACCTTTATTACCTATGACTATTTATAAGGTTAAGACAATTTTCTGCATTTTTTTTTTTTTTGCATTTTAACTTGCTGACAATAGGCGAAAATACAACTGAAGGGAAGAAGAACTGCAGTGGAGGTTTTTTTATCCTCATGCCTGCAAAGGGTTCAATGCAGCATTGACAAAAAGATAAGTATTGTTGTCATTGAACTTAGCATAAATCCCCCCCACCCACCAGCGCATTGTGTTTGGCACATAGGGGTGGGAAGCCTGCAGGAAAAATAATAGGACCTGCAAGGTTCTGCATTGAACATGTCCTTCGGATTGTGTGCTGGTAGCCTCTGTGTTTTATGTGCTGTCTGTAGTATTCCCTGGATGTCTGCCTTATCTCACAGCAGCACATTGGTGCTTCTCATCTCTCATCAGTGGGGCAGTGTGTGCACAGCAGTAACAAGAAGGATGCTTAGCACTGCAGCCTGAGTGCCTTACTACCAATAATGTAACCCCTACACTGCTGGAGACTGAAATATTCATCTCATTAACAGATTTATGTATTTTTTTTAAATTTGGCCAGTTTAATTAGCAACAGTGCCAATAATTAAAATCCAAGTGTAAAATACATTCTATTCTGACAACAGTTACATAGTATTATTACCTGTAAGATGAATGCACTATATAAGATACATTGTGTATTAGTAAACACATAAATACATAGTATCAATGTATGAAGGGTTGTTTTTTACGTTTTGCAAGTGTAAGGTATGACATTGTATCATTAGGTTCTAGCAATAGTATAAATGACCTTCATTGCTCACCTCCTCTCTAACATCCACCTCTGGTGTAGTTCTAGTATTTTCACCTGGGGTAGCTGCTGGGGTTTCAGCAGCTGCTTCACTTTCTACTTCAGTAGACATCCTTTGCCATTCTATTTCTCCAGGTCACCCTGATGCAGTGTAAGGAAATCCTGTTGCCCAGGAGGAGAAGAAGCAGCAGCAGCCAGCATCACTTGGAGTAGTGAGCACTCAGCCAATGCTGCAGACTGCACCCCATCATCTCTACCACAGTTCTTCAGTCCCATGCATAAAGCAGGATTCATACATTCTCTCCCCTCCCTTATTCACCCATGTAGGCAAGAGGATGGCTAAATACTAGACCCCCCACATTGCAGCCCCTCCATAAGGGGTCACCTTATCTGCAAAACCAGAAATGGCACATTGGACAAAGTAGCTGGCACCCTTGCTGTGCACTGCAGGAAAAAAAGAAGGTAACTTCAAGAAAATGCAGCAGAGCAGTGGAGATGTGACAGAACAGAGTCAAGCTTTCTTTTTCTGCCTCTGATGTTTCAGTTGTGTGCACACCCCCCTTTCCTTCCCAGCAATAAATCAAAGAGCAGGAGGTATCAGCAGCACACATGCAGAGCCACACTCCATCCACTGCCAGCCATAGGCATTTGGTGTTTACCTGCTTAAGAAAAAAAACATCCTACACCCTCAGTGACTTCATACACTTGCACATCCCTTCTTTGCTGCACTGTGAGGTCTATGGACTCCTGCCAAGCACACTAATAGGAGCCCAGTTCTGTTGGCTCTTCCAAATCACCCATCATTATTCTTTCAAGAAGATGCTATTTTTTCTCTCCATTCTCTATGGCGATGGAAGCTGAAACTTTCCTAGTCTGCATCAGTCCTGACCAATTATTCCTATATTATATAGACAATTCTATTTCTGGCTCTGATGATACACCAGCAATGAGAAAATCCTGTTGGGATTTGCAGGTGGGAATTAAGGACTGGCGCTGATGGTTGTGCTTCCTAGCAGCAGGTCATAGCCTAGGAGATAGGTTTCATGTAAAATCAGTGGAGATAATAGGGAAGGAGGGGGATATGAAAACCTCTCTATAGTGTTAAAAATCAAGCAAGGGCATAATTGGAGATCACAAGGTGATATCAGGAGAGGTGGCAAGCTTTGAAGGTGAGATGAAGAACAAACCTTGGCACAGATCTATTGGGAACAGAAAGTCAGTACATGTAATTATAGACTCCAAGAGATGCTCTCAACAGGAGAGAATATTATAATTTGGTCCATTTACAAGGTTAAAGAAACCTATCTGTAATGTTTTCACTGTGGGGATTTATTAAAAACAGATGCAGGCGATAAGTGGCACTTCAGCACTTGTATAAATGTTACCCTGGGATACATTTACTGTACATGTGTAGGTTCACCTAGGTGAATATTGTTCATGTAACGTAATAAACGGTAGTAATATAATGGTAATTATCTGCAAAGATATGTCCGATAACTGGTGTATCATTAGCTGCTGAAGAGAGTTATTTAAAAATAACATTATCCTATAAATTTGATATTGATGCAGTTGCCTACTATATTTGCAGTGTAGCAAAATAGATTATGTTAAAGTTTATTGATGATACTGTAATTCAGTTGTGTATTATTGCAAACATGATTAAAAGGGAATCTGTCAGCAGCTTTTTGCTGTGTATCCTGATGTCAGCATAAGGTAGTGTCACGCTGTTACTGCATACAGGAGGTCTGGGGTCTATGCTGACGCTAAGCTGGGGTCCTGACTAATCCCTCTACCTGGAGGTACTGTTGATGGTACAGAGGTCCAGGCCGCCAGCGTAATCCCTACCTCCTGAGGATCCCTGAACCTCAGTGACCTAGTCCTGAGAAGGACCCTGATCACAACACCGGGGACTGGTAGGTATATGCCTAGACACAGTAACAGACGAACGAGACAGTACAAGGGGTAAACTAAAATCCACCTTGCATACAAAAGTCATACCACAGGAAACAGAGGGGACACCACCGGGTACGGAGATAAATGATAAAGCGAGGAGGGGAAAACGACCACACCAGGTACTCTTTCACTTCAGCCTTCACCATACAACGATCCGCTCTGCTGGTCTGCATGAATGCTTTCACCGACACTTCCCTAGCAGACAGGCAGGTATTTGAAGGAATCCAATTACAGCAACATTAATTGCAGCTGAGCGAGGCTGGTCTAGTCCAGCACAGAGAGAGGTAGAATTAACTCCCTCACTGCCGAAAAACACCCAGCACCAGAAACTCAGCTGTGAGAAGTCAGGGTGTGCAATCGCGACGATCTTCGCAGTGACACACCCGTGACAGTACCCCCCCTTCTACGAGGGGCCTCCGGACCCTCAGGGCCGGGTTTATCTGGGTGAGTAGTGTGGAAGGCCCGAATTAATCGGTCTGCGTTAATATCCGACGCAGGAACCCACGTCCTCTCCTCAGGACCATACCCCCTGCAATGAACAAGGTACTGAAGGGACCGGCGATTCAGACGTGAATCGATGACTCTCGACACCTGAAACTCCAAGTTACCATTGACCACCACAGGAGGAGGAGGTAAAGGTGAAGGTATCACCGGCGCCACATACCTCTTAAGCAACGATCTGTGGAACACATTATGAATTTTAAATGTGGGAGGGAGGTCAAGACGGAATGCAACCGGATTAATTATAGCACTGATCTTGTATGGCCCAATGAACCTGGGACCCAGTTTCCAGGAGGGAACCTTAAGTCTTATATTCTTGGTAGACAACCATACCAGATCGTTCACACTTAGGTCCGGACCAGACACTCTCCTCCTATCAGCCATACGTTTGTATCGGTTCCCCATAGTACTCAGATTATTCAGCACTCCTCTCCACACTGAAGCAAGTGACGACGAAAATCGTTCCTCCTCAGGAACCCCAGAAGAGCCCCCCCTATTGAAAGTACAAAACTGGGGGTGAAAACCATATGCCCCAAAAAACGGGGACTTACCAGTGGACTGTTTTACCCGAAGATGGCGGGAGGTCCGTAATGAAGTCCATAGACAGATGAGTCCACGGACGCTCCGGGATCTTCAAAGGTAAGAGGACCCCAGACGGACGGGTATGTGGGGTCTTAGAGCGCGCACAAACCTCGCAGGACGCGACAAAAGTTACCACCTCCCTATGTAAGTTAGGCCACCAAAACCGGCGCGAGAGGAGATCCTCAGTTGCTTTACTCCCTGGGTGTCCTGCCAAAGCTGAATTATGGTGTGCCTCGATCACCTTTTGTCGCAACTGATTTGGAACAAACAGTCTCCCTGGAGTCCTACAGGGGCATCCCCCTGAGCCTCCAATACCTCCTCCTCAAGCTCAGAGCATACTGCCGACACCACCACCCCCTCCTGAAGGACCGGAACCGGGTCCTCCGTATTCCCAGCCCCTGGGAAACAGCGAGATAAGGCATCCGCCTTAACATTTTTTGACCCAGGACGATATGTGACGACAAAATTAAACCTGGTAAAAAACAACGACCACCTAGCTTGTCTGGGATTCAGACGTTTAGCGGACTCTAAATATAGCAGGTTTTTGTGATCGGTAATGACGGTGACCGGGTGGACTGCCCCCTCCAAAAAATGACGCTACTCCTCAAAAGCTAACTTAATGGCCAAGAGTTCCCTATTGCCGACATCATAATTCCTCTCAGCGGACGACAATTTTTTAGAGAAGAAGGCGCACGGATGCCATTTACCAGGGGACGAACCTTGTGACAATACTGCTCCCACCCCTACCTCGGAAGCGTCCACCTCAACAATGAACGGCTGTGACGCATCAGGCTGAATAAGTATGGGTGCTGAAGCAAAACATTTTTTCAAGGAGGAAAACGCTTGACAAGCCTTGTCAGACCACCTTGAAAAATCCGTCTCTCTTTTAGTCATGTCTGTGAGAGGTTTAACTATGGACGAAAAATTACGAATAATTTCCGGTAGTAGTTAGCAAACCCCAGGAAACGTTGTAATGCCTTGAGATCCTCTGGCAGATCCCACTCAAGAACTGCCCGCACTTTCCCAGGGTCCATACGAAAACCGGATGCTGACACCAGGAATCCTAAAAACTGAAGTTCCTGTACGGCGAACACACACTTCTCCCATTTGGCGTACAGTTTATTATCCCGCAAGATCTGTAACACCTGCCTAACATGCTCCTGATGAGACACAAGATCCGGCGAGTAAATTAAGATATCATCCAGATATATGACCACAAACTGTCCCATTAGGTGGCGAAAGATGTCATTTACAAAGTGTTGAAACACCGCCGGGGCAATACTCAGACCAAATGGCATGACAAGGTTCTCATAATGCCCCTCCGGAGTGTTAAACGCCGTCTTCCACTCATCCCCCTCCTTCATCCTAATCAGATTGTACGCCCCCTGAGATCCAACTTAGAGAACCATTTGGCACCCACGATCTGATTGAAGAGATCGGGAATAAGTGGGAGCGGATACGGATCTCGGACCGTAATCCGATTAAGCTCACGGAAATCCAGGCAAGGGCGTAGGCCTCCATCTTTTTTCTTCACAAAGAAGAACCCCGCGGCCACCGGGGAAGATGAAGGTCTAATATGCCCCTTAGCCAGACTCTCTGAAATATAATCCTTCATGGCCTGTCTCTCAGGACCAGAAAGGTTATACAACCTAGATTTCGGTAACTTGGCCCAGGGAGCAAGTTAACAGAACAGTCATACTCGCGATGAGGAGGTAGTTCTTGACACCCTTTCTCCGAGAATACATCCTCAAAGTCCACCAGAAATGGAGGTAAGGCCCTAGGAGCGACCGCACCAATGACCGTATTCATGCAGTTTTTCTTACAGAATTCACTCCATTGCTTATCTCTCTGGATTGCCAATCAATAATAGGGTTATGCTTAGTTAACCAAGGAAGGCCCAGCACTATAGGAGTGGGAAGACCCTCCAACACATAACAAGACAACAGTTCTTTATGTAACGCCCCCACTTGAAGATCTATGTTATGCACTGCTTGCAAAAAACTTCCCTGACCGAGAGGTCTGGCGTCGATCGAGAATATGGGGACGGGTTTAGCCAACACACTCAATCGCATACCTTGAACCCGGGCAAAGCGAGCATCCACCAGATTAGCCCCGGCCCCACTATCCAGAAGAACAGATATCCTCTCAGTTTTCGCACCCACCACCACCTCCGCCGGTACGAGAAACTGAGACGAACTTAGGGACGAAATACTTACTCCCAGATTGCCGTCCACCACACAATCTGGGATCAATAGTTTTCCGGCACTTCTCACTCTGCAAAGGACGGGATGGACACCCCCTAATGAAATGTCCCTTTTTTCCACAGAAGAAACAACTTCCTGTTTTGTGGCGCCCCACCGATCCCCTCCCCCGGAATGATGTCCCTCCTAATTGCATAGGCTCCTCTGGACTGACCAGGGGAACCTCCGTATAAGGGACCCTTGAAGAAGGTGGAGTCATCACAGGGGTCGAAGTTACCCCGAACCTCTCCCGAAGACGTCTGTCAATACGAATAGCAAGGGCCATAGCGGCTTCCAGTGACGTGGGAGGGTCATACTGTGCCAGCACATCCTTTAATTTATCAGATAAACCTTGACAAAACTGGCTCCTAAGAGCCGGTCATTCCACTGGGTGTCCGTGGCCCACCTACGGAACTCCGAACAGAATTCCTCCGCCGGACGATCTCCCTGCTGGATCCTACGTAACTTAGATTCAGCAAGGGAGACCCGATCCGGGTCATCATACACCAGACCCAGAGCCGCAAAAAACCTATCCACTGACTGGAGAGCTGGGGAGCCCGGGGGAGAGCGAACGCCCAGGATTGGGGGTCTCCTTGTAGGAGCGAGATGACAATCCCCACCCTTTGTTCTTCACTCCCAGATGACCGAGGTCGCAGCCGAAAGTACAATTTACATGCCTCCCGGAAAGCAAAAACTTCCCCCTGACAGTGAATCTGTCAGGGAGAGCTACTTTAGGTTCAGGTCCGGCCTGCTCCGGGGGGTACAAAACCTTGGACTTAACATCCGCCAGCTCCATGGACAAACTCTGCAACTGCCGAGCTAGACTGACTACTGGATCCATGGTGACTGGAGAAAATTTTTAGCGGTCGGTGAAAATGTCACGCTGTTACTGCATACAGGAGGTCTGGGGTCTATGCTGACCCTAAGCTGGGGTCCTGACTAATCCCTCTACCTGGAGGTACTGTTGATGGTACAGAGGTCCAGGCCGCCAGCGTAATCCCTACCTCCTGAGGATCCCTGAACCTCAGTGATCTAGTCCTGAGAAGGACCCTGATCACAACACCGGGGACTGGTAGGTATATGCCTAGACACAGTAACAGACGAACGAGACAGTACAAGGGGTAAACTAAAATCCACCTTGCATACAAAAGTCATACCACAGGAAACAGAGGGGACACCACCGGGTGCGGAGATAAATGATAAAGCGAGGAGGGGAAAACGACCACACCAGGTACTCTTTCACTTCAGCCTTCACAATACAACGATCCGCTCTGCTGGTCTGCATGAATGCTTTCACCGACACTTCCCTAGCAGACAGGCAGGTATTTGAAGGAATCCAATTACAGCAACATTAATTGCAGCTGAGCGAGGCTGGTCTAGTCCAGCACAGAGAGAGGTAGAATTAACTCCCTCACTGCCGAAAAACACCCAGCACCAGAAACTCAGCTGTGAGAAGTCAGGGTGTGCAATCGCGACGATCTTCGCAGCGACACACCCGTGACAGGTAGTGGCTGAGATACAGATTTCAGGGAGGTGTCACTTATTAGGCTGTGTGCTGTTGTTTAAAAACAATCAATATTTTATTACCAGGAGATAATCACTGCCTGGACTACAGCTCATGTGAGCCCTGGTGTGACCACGCCTCCTCCTCTGATAAGCAGCTCACTGTCAATAAATAATTTACATAGAGAGCTGTGGTGTGAGTGGGGGGTAGCGTTCTTAGTTCTAATTGTTTCATTTGCTTTTAAGATGCTCTGAAATAATACAAAAAATAAATACCCGTATATACTCGAGTATAAGCCGACCCGAGTATAAGCCGAGGCACCTAATTTGGCCACAAAAAATTGATAAAACGTATTGACTCGAGTATAAGCCGGGTATGCCTTGTCCCCTCATCCTTATCCTGGTATGAATGGCTCCTCATCGCTAGCCTTGTATGCATGGCTCCTCATCCCTATCCTTGTATGCATGGCTCCTCATCCCTGACCTGGTATGCATGGCTCCTTATCCCCGTCCTTGTCTGCATGGCTCCTCATCCCTGTCTTGGTATGCATGGCTCCTCATCCCTATCCTTGTATGCATGATTCCTCATCCCTATCCTTGAATGCATGGCCCCCATGAGAAAAGCATAAAAAAAAACCTCCTACTTACTTTCCCTGCGTGCCTTTGCAGCATCTTGTTGTTCTGTCTTCCAGCAGCTCCAGCGGCCGAGCAATCACGTGACCCCACTTATTAAAGTAATAATATTCACCTCTCTCCACTCAGCCGGGACACGTGATCGCCCGGCTGCAGGAGCTGCTGGAAGCCGGAACAACAAGATGCTGCGAGGGCGCGCAGGGAAGGTAAGTAGGAGGCTTTTTTTATTTACAGCTGCTGGCTCCGGCTGTAACTGTGCGTGCGCTATAAGAGAAATTAATATTCATTGCCAGTGCAGTAAATATTTATTTCTCTTTAGCAGCGGGCACAAGCTTTAGCCACAGCCCCTGGCTCCTGTGACCTGCTACTCCGCCGCTCCTCCTCCCCCGCCGAATTCTAGGTCAATGACTCGTGCTGAAAAACTCGGCTTATACATTTTCTTGACTCTGGGACACCTTTGAAAAACCAGTTGAACAGTTATCACTATGGAAGAAATGGAGGAAATATCCAGCAACCGCAAAAAAAAAATTATATATAAACCATCACATTTATTTGGAAATGGCTAAAACCAAATAAAAAATAAATAAAATATAAAATAGCATGGTGTACACAGGGTCTAGGTGTTTTGAGCCTAACAGGGTCTTAGTCTTGACAAATATATATAATTTTTTGGTGTTGCTGTTTTTTTTTCCCCATTTCTTCCATGGTTTCATCTCAGGAGCCAGCCTGATGCCTCCGTGCACCGCGCCCTGCTTCATGATATCTTCCACACCCCTGAGCTGATGAACTATTTGTTTTTTCATATGAATGGTTATCACTACATGGAAAAATATGTAGCAGTGATGAAGCTAATTGGACTATTAAAATGCTTCAAAAAGCACAAAACGCCTGTGAATAAATGTCTCACGGCACCGTGAAGAGGTGATCAATGTGGGAAGGGGGTGACTAGAATTCTATCGTTAAAAGCTTTGCTAAGAAGCAATGTTTGGGTGCATTTGCGAGGTTGCGCTAAAAGATTTGTGACATTCAGCAGTCTTACGCCATTCTTACCCAGCTCCAATAAAATGAGCGAAACTGGGGCAGGATAGGGGCACGGTAACCCCCAGTTGTCATATTTATGATCAGCAACAGCGTTTCTTATGTCACAAATCTTATGCCAGTCCCTTACGAAAGTAAGATTAGCAGCTGCTTTTCATAGGCACCTCATTCATTAAGAGATATACACCTTTTAATCAATCAGGAGCATCTGTCTACAACCCGCTGCTCCAAGACTGGTGTGAACGACGGCGCCCTAGAGTACAGATCTGGTCCACACACTGAGTGAGTCCTTGTCGGCATATATCTGAGCTGCTTCACTCTTTCCTGTTTTTCCATGTTGTGCACAGCTAATACATTTCCTACATCTATAACCGTGTTTAGATGTCCGTTTTTTCGTACCCGTGCTCTGTTATTCATTAAATTGTATTTGGGAAAATGTGCTCTATTTAGCCATTTGCATATCACAGTTTTCTGGAAACCGTGCATTAAAAAAAAAGAAAAAAATCACAGAGACAAGTCTGTTTTTTGATTCAAGTCTCCATTCCAAATTATGTCGCATTCACACATCAGTGTCAAGATTCTAGTAGAGATTATACGTGGGTCTCAACCTTGAACTTGATAACATCCTATGACCAGGAAGCTGGCATTTTCGGGTCAAGAGACAGACTGACCCATGGATTTGTGAATATGGCATTAATAGGGATGAGCGGACCTGAGGAAGTTCGGGTTCTTGTACCCTACCTGAACTTTATTCCAAAGTTTGAATGGGGTACCCAAAGTTGAACCAGAACCAAAACCCAATTGATTGAAAACAATGATGAACTTTTGAGATCCCTCTCTTTCTCCTCCTCCCTTTCTCTCTCTCTTTTCCTCCGGAACTCCGAACATTGTAACGGACTCCCAAGAGAAGTCCGTGTTTCGGGTTCAGCACTGGACGCTAATTGTCCGGGACAAACGCCAGACTTTTACATTTGGTTCGCTCATCTCTAGACATTAACTATACAAGTCTAAGGGTCTGTGAAAAGCACGCAGAAGGCATCTGTGCACAATCAGTGATTAACATTGCAAAATACAGAAGAATTTTTAGAATGTATTTATCCACACGTGACAAACACTAATGGTAAAACTAATGGTAAAACCTGACCAAACACTCATGAACAACATGAATCATAAGTGTTAATCCACTTTAACAAAAAAAATCAGACAAATATATATATATATTATATATATATAAACACAATAAAATATTTTATTGAGATACACAACTACACAAAGAAAAGAAAATGTAAAAGTTAATAGTAAAAACAAGGAACAATGAAAGCAAGGGGGGCTGATGAGAGACACAAAATAGTGAAAATAAGATTACAATACAAAGGGTAGATACTAGATGGCAGAATACTACCAAGGAGTAATGATAACAGTTATGTGTAGGCATATATCTCCATAAAGTTAGCTACAATGCAATTCTGCAAGTTACATATATAGAGATTTCGTGCATCATAATTAAAAAAAAAATAAAATCAGTAGTAAAAAACGTAGATACATTATAATCAGACATAGCCCTAAAAATAATAATAGACTGACACAACATCGGCCTCCACCTCAGACTCTGACGCACGTTTTTACTCTACGTTTGGACTAAGGCTGGAGTCACACTTAACGTATAAAAAAAATCGGTCCGATTTTGACAGCCGAGAATCACACAAATGTTCACTGAACAGTGATCCGTATTTAATCCGTTTGCAATGCGAGGATGCGATTTCCTCGCATCTAGTAACAGTGTGACATCCGTATGGCATCCGTATGCAATGCGATTTTAACATGAGCTTTTACATACAGCAGTTCTCTCTATGTAAAAGCTCATGTTAAAATTGCATTATAAAACACAACTGTAACGTTTAAAAACCAAATAATCTTCAAAACACATATATATCTAGATAGATTAAAAGCCGGCAAATGATCTGCCATTACAGTATAGAATACAATAGGTTAGAATAGAATAGATAAAATACATACTGTATATACACATAGAATAGGTGTATATATAATATATATATATATATATATACAGTACAGACCAAAAGTTTGGACACACCTTCTCATTTAAAGATTTTTCTGTATTTTCATAACTATGAAAATTTTACATTCACACTGAAGGCATCAAAACTATGAATTAACACATGTGGAATTATATACTTAACAAAAAAGTGTGAAACAACTGAAAATATGTCTTATATTCTAGGTTCTTCAAAGTAGCCACCTTTTGCTTTGATGACTGCTTTACACCTTTGGCATTCTCTTGATGAGCTTCAAGAGGTAGTCACCAGAAATGGTCTTCCAACAATCTTGAAGGAGTTCCCAGAGATGCTTAGCACTTGTTGGCCCTTTTGCCTTCACTCTGCGGTCCATCTCACACCAAACCATCTCGATTGGGTTCAGGTCTGGTGACTATGGAGGCCAGGTCATCTGGCATAGCACCCCATCACTCTCCTTCTTGGTCAAATAGCCCTTACACAGCCGGATGGAATAGCATGTCGCTGCAAGATGCTGTGGTAGCCATGCTGGTTCAGTATGCCTTCAAATTTTAATAAATCCCCAACAGTGTCACCAGCAAAGCACCCCCACACCAACACACCTCCTCCTCCATGTTTCACGGTGGGAACCAGGCATGTAGAGTCCATCCGTTCACCTTTTCTGCGTGGCACAAAGACACAGTGTGTAATGTAAGGAGTACAGTTCATATAGTGTCTTGTGCTTGGGTGCGATGAAAACACAGGAGTCACAGGTTTGATATAGAAGGTCTTGTATTACTTCATACAAGTGGCAATAATAGTCACACAGTTTGCAGATACAAAAGCAGGAGACACAGCAGGCCAGAGTAACTTAAGCTCAGCAATCACTCTCCACAACAGGTTCAGGATCTCTTCTCTGTTACCATAAGTCCATGCAAACGTGGATTTATCAAATAGCAAGGTTCCAAAGTCCACGAGTGTTCCAAAGTTCCACAATAGGAAATAACTGGAGTACAAGGTCCAAGGCTTCCAGGAGTCAGGTCACAGGTATACTGCAGGCTTGATTCTGAAGCACTGATTGCTCAGCTGTGGCTGCTTAAGAAGCAAGAGGGAGAGAATCAGGGCGGGAACATGCAAGCTGGAAACTCCATATTGACTGAGGGCAAGACAGCTGCAGCAAGACAGAAAGTAAAATGGCTGACGGAAAAACTGAGTTTCAGGAACATGTACACAGAACCTTACATTACTCCCCCCTTAGGGACAACCTCCGGATGACCTCAGACCAGGCTTGTGTGGGTACCTCTGATGAAACTGACGGAGCAAGCGAGGAGCATTAACGTTATTGACTGGTTCCCATGAGTTGTCCTCCACTGGGTAGCCCTGCCATTTAATCAAATATTGTAACTGATTTCTATACAACCTGGAATCCAGAATCCTTTCCACCACAAATTCTTCCTGACCATCGACTAGCACTGGGTCAGGGCAAGGAGAAGAACGTCCAGGAAACGTATTGGGTGTCGCAGCCTTTAGTAGAGATACATGAAAGACAGGGTGGATTCTCATAGTTCTGGGCAGTTGAAGACGACAAGCGACAGCACTTATAATTTTACTGATTTTATAAGGTCCAATGTATTTATGTCCCAACTTAGATGATGGAATTCTTAACTTAAGATTTCTGGTTGACAGCCAGACCAGGTCTCCTACCTTGAAAGCTGGTGCAGGTTTACGAAATTTATCTGCGGCTTTCTTGTACCTTTCCTGAGCCAATTCCAGATTTCCCTTTAGAAGATCCATATTCTTTTGTAAAGACGTGATTCTTTCAGTCACTGCTGGCAAAGGCGTTTCTATGGGAAATCGAGGAAGAATATTAGGATGATAACCTAAATTGGAGTAAAAAGGAGACTGCTTAGTGGAGGCGCTCTGAGAGTTGTTATAAGAGAACTCAGCCAGTGGAAGTAGATCCACCCAATCATCCTGTAGGTGGCAGATAAAGCAGCGAAGATACTGCTCCAGGGTCTGATTGGTTCGTTCCGTCTGTCCATTAGTCTGAGGATGAAAAGCAGAAGAAAGGTTCACTTTAATGTCCAATGCTGCACAGAAATTTTGCCAAAACCTTGAAGTGAATTGCACCCCTCGATCCGAAATAACCTCATCTGGTACTCCATGTAAGCGAAACACATTTTTAATCATCAAATCTGATGTCTGTCTTGCAGTGGGTAAGCCGACACAAGGGATAAAATGAGCTGCTTTTGTTAAACGATCAACCACCACTAGAATGGTGTTCTTCCCTTGAGAGGTTGGTAACTCCACAATGAAGTCCATAGAAATGGATCCCCACGGGCGGGACGGGGTGGGAAGAGGTTGCAACAGACCAGTTGGTGAGGAGCGAGGTGTTTTGCATCTTGCACAGACTTCACATGAAGTGACATAGTTTAAAACATCCTTCCTGCAAGTGGGCCACCAAAAGAAACGAGAAAGAAATTCCTGTGTCTTTAGAATTCCTCTATGCCCAGCTATCTTGGAATCGAGAATGAGTTGCAATACTCTTAATCTGACTGTTTCAGGAATATACAGACGTTGTCCCTGAATCCACACACCATTCTTAAAGACAAGACTTACGTCCCTTGGGGGTTGTGCCAAAAAGGAATCCGCATGGTATGCTTCCTTGATGTCCTTAAGTAGGTCTTGATTATGAATCACTCCCAGGAATCTAGAGTCAGGAAGAATAGTCTTAGGAGGAGTAAGTGGACGTGTCTCTGCTGAATAAATCCTAGAGAGTGCATCAGCCTTTCCATTGCGCGATCCTGGTCTATAAGAAATGATAAAATTAAATTGGTTTAAGAAAAGATTCCAGCGAGCCTGGCGAGGAGTCAGGCACTTAGCCGACCTGATAAATTCAAGGTTACGATGGTCTGTCAGGACGACTATTTGCTGTGCAGCTCCCTGAAGAAGGTGTCTCCATTCTTTGAAGGCGGCAATAATGGCCAACAACTCTCTATTGCCGACATCGTAATTCCTCTCAGCCGAAGACAACTGCTGGGAAAAGAAGGCACAGGGATGCAAGACATTCTTCTCACCTGTTCTCTGAGAGAGTATAGCTCCAACGGCACAGTCTGAAGCATCCACCTCTATTATAAAGGCAAGTTCGGGGTTGGGATGTACTAAGATAGGTGCAGTGGTAAATTTATCTTTTAGACGGGAAAATGCTTCCTGGGCTTGGGGAGTCCGGAGAACCTAGACTCTTCCGGGTAAGTTGGGTGATAGGTGACACTACCTCAGAGAAATTCCTAATGAAACGTCTATAGAAGTTGGCAAACCCGATGAAGCGCTGCACCTCCTCACATTTCTAGGACTTGGCCAATCCTTGATGGCTTGGGTCTTGCTTCCATCCATACTAATTCCTTGTGTAGACAGTACATACCCCAGAAATTGAATTTCGGTCCTATGGAATTCACACTTTTCAAGTTTGATGTAAAGATGATTTTGTCTTAGACGTTCCAAGACCATTCTCACATGTCCATGATGTTCCTCTGTGGAGTTAGAAAAATTAGAATATCATCCAAATAAATCACCACAAATGTATCTAGAGATCCCTGAAGATGTCATTCACCAAGTGTTGGAAAGTGGCTGGGGCGGTACTCAGACCAAAAGGCATAACTAGATATTCAAAGTGTCCATAGCGTGACCTGAATGCAGTCTTCCATTCATCCCAGGTCTAATACGGACTAAGTTATAGGCCCCACGGAGAATCTAGTTTAGAGAAAATTTTGCATGTCGCACTCTCTCCAATAACTCAGGGATTAAAGGCAATGGATAACGGTTTCTAATAGTAACCTTATTGAGTTCCCTATAGTCTACGCAGGGTCTCGAGATCCATCTTTCTTCTTTACAAAGAAGATGGTGCACCTGCAGGAGATGAAGAGGGGCGTATGAAGCCCTTGGCTAGATTTTCATCTATGTAATCCTTTAAGCCTTTAGCTCGGGCCCCGCCAGGGGGTAGATCTTACCAAAAGGTATCTCTGCTCCAGGCAATAATTCAATTGGACAATCATATGGACGGTGAGGGGGAAGCTGGTCAGCGTTCTTCTTGTCACATAAATCCACATAGTCCTGGTATACAGCTGGTAGTTCAGGGACTGACATGGTTCCTTTAGGAACAGAGCAAGCTGAAACTTTTGGACTTATCTGTTTCTCTGGAAAGTGTAATTCCTTGGTCTCCCAGTTAATGGTAGGATTCTGACCTGCAGCCATGGTAGCCCTAGAATAATGGGAAAGTGGGGAGAAGAGATAACCATAAAGGACAGTTTCTCTTGATGATCTTTACCCATAAGAACCCTCAAAGGCTCTGTTTCCTGATCCACTGGTCCAGAGGTCAGCAGGGAGCCATCCACAGTTTCCATCTGTACTGGAGTAGCCTTCTTCACTGAACGTATCCCTGTTTCAGAGCAAAGGAGACATCCATAAAATTTCCACTTGCCCCTGAGTCGATCATAGCAGAGCTAGACACCCAAGCTGAGTCAACCCAGAGTTTGATGGAAAGAAAGCAATGAGAATTGTTTTTCTTACAACTCAGCTGGGACACCGCTGAGGAAACTTGAAAAATTGCAGCGTTTACACAGTCATCGTCCTCAGAAGTAACGGAGTTTAAGTCCGAGAAATCAAGATCTGTTGCTGCAGATCTCTCTGGAGCCTGAGGCTCGGACCTGACGATCCCCTCTCGCAACACTCACAGTGAATGAGTGCAGCAGTAGTCTTACGAGAACGGCTGGGGCAGTTTATAATGAAGTGCCCTGACTTACCACAATAGAAACATAGATTCTCCTAAAACGATGTTCCTTGCGTGCATCACTAACCCGTCATTGTAAAGAGTCTACCTGCATGGGTTCAGGTTCAGGTTCCCGTGTGATCCTACTCAAAAGGTTCCTTAGCTGGAGAGGAAGGTAGGAAAAGGTTAGTGCGATTCCTTTCGAACCATCTCTCTTGCCTGCGTTCAGTCAGAACGAGTATCAATACGGATGCAGTAGTTAATAAAGTCACCTAACGCAGTGGGAGGGTCGGCACGAGCAAGTTCATCCTTAATCAGTGGAGATAACCCTTTTCGAAAAATAGATTTTTTTGGCGGGAACTGTCCCAGGTGGTATCAAGGGCCCATCTCCAGAAATCCAAGGCATATTCAGCTACGAGTGCTTACCCTTGGCGCAAAGCTAACATGGCTGCTTCAGCTGTTGCACCTCGATTGGGGTCATCAAACACCTGTCCCACTGGCTGAAATGAAAGCATCAAGATGATCCAAACATTCATCCTCAGTCTCAATCAGAGGGTTTGCCCACATCAAAGCTTGTTTGGTAAGCAACATAAATTATAGTAAGCACTTTAGATCGTTCAGTGGGAAATTTGTGAAGCATGTGCAGAAAAAAAAAGATTGCATTGATTAAAAAATCCCTGAATTTCTCACGTTCACCGCCAAAACGAAAAGGGGGCAACTGGGGAATCCAGAACTCGGGGCTACGGCAGGAGCCTGGACTCGCTCCTCTAAACCTCAATCCTGGCTCGCAAATCCTGGGCAGTCTGTCCCAAACACTTGCAAATTGTGATTAGTGAGGTCCTGTAGGTTTGTAAAACGGGTTTTTATAGTCTGCAAATCTGCAAGGATATTATCAGTCACTCCGCAAAGTTCCTTTATGTGGGCCCTCCATTTTCCAGATCTTTTAAGACAGGAGTACTGGAAGGAGAGGAGAAAAAAAAAAAAAAACAATAGTGTTTACTTGTGGTAACACTGCAGGAGAGAAAAAAAAAATTAAGGGAACTGCTCACCTGGAATGGTTGTGAGAAGTCACAACCACTATCATCACAGAAAGTTCAACCGGACATCTGATATCCACAGTTACAGCAGACACCAAAGAGGAAAGAAAAAAAAACAAAAACAATAGTGTTTACCCTGTGGTAACACTGCAGAAAAAAAACACTTAAGAATTGCTCACCTGGAATGGTTGTGAGAAGTCACAACCACTGTCATCACAGAAAAGTACAACTAGACATCTGATATCCACAGTTACAGCAGACACAGCCTTTCCAGACCCAGCAGACACTAAAGTTTTGGCTTCAGATCTTGTAATGTAGGAGTACAGTTCATATAGTGTCTTGTGCTTGGGTGCGATGAAAACACAGGAGTCACAGGTTTGATATAGAAGGTCTTGTATTACTTCATACAAGTGGCAGTAGTCACACAGTTTGCAGATACAAAAGCAGGAGACACAGCAGGCCAGAGTACTTAAGCTCAGCAATCACTCTCCACAACAGGTTCAGGATCTCTTCTCTGTTACCATAAGTCCATGCAAACGTGGATTTATCAAATAGCAAGGTTCCAAAGTCCACGACTGTTCCAAAGTTCCACAATAGGAAATAACTGGAGTACAAGGTCCAAGGCTTCCAGGAGTCAGGTCACAGGTACACTGCAGGCTTGATTCTGAAGCACTGATTGCTCAGCTGTGGCTGCTTAAGAAGCAAGAGGGAGAGAATCAGGGCGGGAACATGCAGTGGAACTCCATATTGACTGAGGGAAGACAGCTGCAGCAAGACAGAAAGAAAAAAGGTGAGGGGAAAAACGAGTTTCAGGAACAGTACACGAACCTTACCATGGTTGGAACCAAAGATCCAAATTTGGGGACTATAAACCCACAGCACAGTTTTTCCATGGTCAAATGGTTTCCTTGTGTTCTTTAGCCCAAAAAATCTCTTCTGCTTGTTGCCTGTCCTTAGCAGGGGTTTCCCCGGGCCTTTTTACCCAAGGCCTGGTGCAAAAAGTCCCCCTTTTAAACAGTTTTTTGAGGATGTTCTGTTCAACTCTTTGGGCTTGACCTGGTTTTAAATCTGAGCTGCGTAAACCGCGATTTTGAGGTGGTACTGGGGTAAACTTACCTCAGAAGCAGAGGTGACCTTGGTCTTCCCTTTTCCTGGGGCGGTCCTCTGTCAGCCAGTTTCTTTGTGCGTTGATGGTTTTTTTCAACTGCACTTGGGGAAACTTAAGTTTTCCCAATTTTTCGGACGACGGACCTTCATTCCTTAAAGTATTGGGCCACTCGTTTTTCTTTACTTTGCGCTTTTTCTTGCCATAATACAAATTTTTAACAGTTTATTCAGTAGGCTATCGCTGTGTATCCACCAGACTTCTGCACAACCAATGAGGTCCCAACCCCATTTTAAGGGCCCGAATCCCATTTTAAAAACCCGACAGGGCCCACCGTGAAGTGAAAAAATTCCCCGGTGACTACCTCTTGAAGTCATCAAGAGAATTTCCAAAGTGGTAAAGCAGTCATCAAAGAAAAGGGGCTACTTTGAAGAACCTAGAATATAAGAATAATTTCAGTGTTACACACTTTTTGTTAAGATATAATTCCCCCATGTGTTAATTCATGTTTTTATGCCTTCATGTGAATGTACAATTTTCATAGTCATGAAAATACAGAAAAATCTTTTAAAAGAGAAGTTGTCCAACTTTTGGGACTGTACTGTGTATTTTATTATTGTACCTTTCCGGGGGTTTAGCTCTGAATCGGTCTGGGTAACAGAAAGGATGGAAACAGTTCATTCAGACAGCA
>JARQOD010000001.1:401585588-401641632 GCA_033576555.1 Oophaga sylvatica
CGCATTTGGAGAGCCCCTGATGCGCCTAAACAGTGGAAACCCCCCACAAGTGACCCCATTTTGGAAAATAGACCCCACAAGGAACTTGTCTAGATGTGTGGTGAGCACTTTGAACCCCGAAGTGCTTCACAGAAGTTTATAACGCACAGCCGTAAAAATAAAAAATCCTTTTTTTTTTTGCAAAAATGATTTTTTTGCCCCAATATTTTATTTTTACAAGGGTAACAGGAGAAATTGGACCCCAAAAGATGTTGTCCAATTTGTCCTGAGTACGCTGATATCCAATATGTGGGAGAAAACTACTGTATGGGTACACGTTGGGGCTCGGAAGGGAAGTAGTGACGTTTTGGATTGCAGACTTTGATGGAATGGTCTGGGGGCGTCATGTCGCATTTGGAGAGCCCCTGATGCGCCTAAACAGTGGAAATCCCCAACAAGTGACCCCATTTTGGAAAATAGACCCCACAAGGAACTTATCTAGATGTGTGGTGAGCGCTATGAAGCCCCAAGTGCTTCACAGAAGTTTATAATGTACAGCCATAAAAACAAAAAAATATTTTTTTTGTACAAAAATGATATTTTCGCCCCCAGTTTTTTATTTTCCCAAGGGTAGCAGAAGAAATAGGACAAATTGCACAATACTCTTGGGGTCCAGAGTACGCTGATACCCCATATGTGGGGATAAACTACTGTTTGGACGCATGGCAGAGCTGAGAAGTGAAGGAGCACCGTTTGACTTTTTCAACGCAGAATTGGCTGGAATTGAGATCAGACGCCATGTCACATTTGGAGAGCCCCTGATGTGCCTAAACAGCGGAAACCCCCCAATTCTAACTCCAACTCTAACCCCAACACACCCCTAACCCTAGTCCCAACCCTAACCACAAACCTAACCCTAACACACCCCTAATCCCAACCCTAACCCTAATCCTAACTTTAGCGCCAACCCTAACCCTAACTTTAGCCGCAACCCTAACCCTAACCCTAATGGGAAAATGGAAATAAATACTTTTTTTAATTTTATTATTTTTCCCTTACTAAGGGGGTGATAAAGGGGGGTTTGATTTACTATTTATAGCGGGTTTTTATGATTGGCAGCTGTCACGCTAAAAGACGCTTTTTATTGCAAAAATAGTTTTTGCATCATCACATTTTGAGAGCTATAATTTTTGCATATTTTGGCCCACAGAGTCATGTGAGGTCTTATTTTTTGCGGGACGAGTTGACGTTTTTATTGGTACTATTTTCGAGCACGTGACGTTTTTTGATCGCTTTTTATTTCGATTTTTGGGAGGTTAGAATGAACAAAAATCAGCAATTCATGAATTTCTTTTGGGGGAGGCGTTTATACCGTTCCGCGTGTGGTAAAATCGATAAAGCAGTTTTATTCTTCGGGTCAGTACGATTATGGCGATACCTCATTTATATCATTTTTTCATGTTTTGGCGCTTTTATAGAATAAAAACAATTTTATATAAAAAATAATTATTTTTGCATCGCTTTATTCTGCGAGCTATAACTTTTTTATTTTTTCGCTGATGATGCTTTATGACGGCTCGTTTTTTGCGGGACAAGATGACGTTTTCAGCGGTACCATGTATTTTTATATCGGTCTTTTTGATCGCGTGTTATTCCACTTTTTGTTCGGCGGTATGATGATAAAGCATTGATTTTTTGCTTCGTTTTTTTTTTTTTTTTTTTAAGGGGTTCACTAAAGGGGTTAACTAGTGGGACAATTTTATAGGGGGGGTCGTTACGGACGCGGCGATACCAAATATGTGTACTTTTATTGTTTTTTTTTTTTTTATTTACAGGAAGAAGTGAATTTATTGGGGAATATTTTTTTTTTTTTTTATTTATTTTGGATTTTTTTTTTACACATGTTTATTTTTACTTTTTTAACTTTTTTACTTTGTCCCAGGGTGGGACATCACAGTATTTTATCAGATCGCTGGTGTGGCAGTGTGCACAGCACTCTGTCACACCAGCGATCGCACAGGCATAGATGCAGGCTTCTCAGTGCCTGCTCTCGGCAGGCACTGAGGTAGCCGCCTCCCTCCAGGACCCCGGCGCCATCTTGGATCCGGGTCCTGGGAGGGAGGAAGCCCTCAGAACAGCGCGATCACATCGCGCTGCTCTGAGGGTCTCAGGGGGGCGCGCAGGGAGCCCCCACCCTGCGCGATCCTCCCCTGTGCCCCCAGTACACCGCGATCATGTTTGATCGCGGTGTGCTAGGGGTTAATGTGCCGGGAGCGGTCCGTGACCGCTCCTGACACACAGTCATGGGTGTCAGCTGTGATAATCAGCTGACACCCGGCGGCGATTAGCTGCGCTCCCCTCAGGAGCGCAGCTGATCGCCTATGACGTACTATCCCGTCCCCGGTCATACGGGCCCAGGTACCATGGACGGGATAGTACGTCCGATGGCAGTAAGGGGTTAAAGCCTGGAACGCGGACTCTGCATCAAAAACACGGATTTTGGTAAAGACTTACCTGTAAAATCCTTTTCAGCGAAGGAAGGAAGAGAGACACAGTATTCATTACTGATGGGTAGGCGGAGCCCCAGATCAGGATGTTACCTCAGATCAAAAGAGTGATGACTGGCTGGCCCCTCCAGCTCGGGCTCCTCCTACTCAGCTCCAGTCGTATCAAAGCTTTTAGGAAAAGAGCCAAGATCACCAGCGGCGCAACATAACCCCTTCTGAAGGAACTTCAGAGAAAAAACACAAGGATACAGGTTATGCATGCAAAGAAAGCCAAAAACCACAGAGTTCCAGGTACTACTCACGGAACCTGACTACTGCGATGAGCTGGCGATGCTGGAACAGAGCCTTAGCGCGCTGACCTCAGCCCAGATAATCGCTATCAGATAAGGGTCGCGCTGCATCTGAAAACATCAACACACTTCTGCCGTGGGAGGGTGCTGTGTCTCTCTTCCTTCCTTCGCTGAAAAGGATTTTACAGGTAAGTCTTTACCAAAATCCGTGTTTCAGCTGCAGATGAAGGAAGAGAGCCACAGTATTCATTACTGATGGGACGTCCCAAAGCAGTTCAAAAATAAGGGTGGGAAAAAACCAACAAAAGGCAGAAACCCAACAACCTTAACAACAAAGCGCAACCAGCGCTAAACACAAGTTCATCCAGAACTTTAAACTACAGCTGCCTGCAGGACCCTACGTCCGAGGGCTGCATCAGCGGAAGCACTGACGTCCACTTTATAAAATCTTGTAAACGTGTGGACAGAGCGCCAAGTCGCCGCTCGGCAAAGCTGCACTGCCGAAGCACCTTGATGAAAAGCCCACGATGAAGCCACAGCTCTCGTGGAATGGGCTCGAATCTTAATCGGGCAAGATTCACCCCGAAGACGGTAAGCTTCCAAAATAGCTGACCGGATCCAACGAGCTATAGAACCCTTGGAAGCTCGTTGACCACGCCGACGACCTGCCGGAACCACAAACAGGGAGTCCGTCTTACGAAAACCTTGAGTAATAGATAGATAAAACTTCAAGGCCCGCACTAAATCCAATGTGTGTAAATCTCGCTCTTTCGTATTCTTCGGATCCGGACAGAGTGAAGGCAACACAATATCCTGGTTAACATGAAATTGTGACACCACTTTAGGCAAAAAATCACCCGAGTGCGAAGCACTACACGATCCGGAAAAAACTCCAGAAAAGGAGGCGAGCAAGAAAGAGCTGCCAATTCAGAAACTCTCCTCAAGGAAGTGACTGCAACAAGGAAAGCCACCTTCCAAGAAAGTAAAGAAAGGCTAGCAGAAACCATAGGTTCAAAAGGTTTATGCTGAAGAGCCTCCAAAACAAGGTTGAGCCGCCAAGGAGACACGGGTGCCTTCCGCGGCGGAAACTTACGAGAGATACCTCGGAAAAAAGAGATCACGTCTCTATTTGAAGCAATGGTTCTCCGGAACAATAAGGACAGAGCAGAAATCTGACCTTTCAGAGTGCTAACTGCCAAACCCTTGTCTAGCCCATGCTGCAGAAAAGCCAACAGTTGGGAATGGAAAATTTTCTCGGGTTCCGAGAAGACCCCAAACACCACGAAAAGAAGGTTTCCCAAATTTTGTGGTAAATCCTAGAAGTAGCCGGACATCTTGCAGCACGAAGGGTAGCAATGACCTCGGCTGAAAAACCTCTACGGGTCAAGATCTCGGTCTCAAGAGCCACGCCGTCAAACGCAGGGACATCAAGTCCGGATGACAAATGGGCCCCTGAGTCAACAAGTCCGGTTGAAGAGGGAGTGGAAACGGAGGTGCCGCCAACAGCGACATTATTGTCGAGAACCACACCCTTCTTGGCCAGTCTGGAGCTATCAGAATAGCTGGAATTCTCTCTAGTCTGATCCGACGCAGCACTAGAGGAAGTAAGGATATCGGCGGGAATACATAGATCAGCTTGAACTGATCCCACTGAGCCACTAAGCATCCACCGCCACCGCCTTCGGGTCCTTGTACCTGGACATGAATGTCGGTAACTTGGCATTGGACCTGGAAGCCATCAAATCCACTTGGGGGGTTCCCCAGCGAGAGCACAGTAGTGCAAAGACTTCCGGGTGGAGGCTCCATTCCCCGGGATCCATCCTTCTGCGACTGAGAAAGTCCGCTGTAATATTCTGAACCCCTGGAATGTGAATCGCCGAAATGGCTGGTACATTGGCCTCTGCCCAAATCAGAATTCGGGACACCTCTACCATGAGTCTGGAACTCCTTGTCCCACCTTGGTGATTGATATACGCGACAGCCGTCGCATTGTCTGTCTGCACACGGACTGGCAGACCGCTCAAAGGGACCGTCCAATGTTGGAGGCAAAGAAAAATCGCCCTCAATTCCAGGATGTTGATCGGAAGCACAGACTCTTCCGGTGACCATACCTCCTGAATCCAGAGATTGTTCCAAACACCCCCCCAGCCCGTCAGGCTGGCATCGGTGGTTATGAGTGACCACTTCAGAGGGAGGAAAGACTTCCCCAGGGAGAATGCCCCTGGACGTAACCACCATTCTAGAGAATCCCGCACCGCGCGAGAAATGGTGACACTGCAATCCAGCGATTGCGACTGATTCCATCGACTCAAGATGAACCTTTGAAGAGTCCTGGAGTGGAACTGGGCAAAAGGAATTGCCTCCATGGACGCCACCATCAGTCCCAGAAGACGCATACACTTCCGTAGGGACATTGCCTTGAGGATGTCATAATCTGTACATGTCGAAGAAGACATGACTGTTTGTCTGGTGGTAGGGAAACTACCGACCGAAACGTGTCGAGATGCATTCCCAAAAAGAGAATTGTCCTCGATGGTTCCAGGGACGACTTCTCCCAATTGACCAGCCAACCGAAGTCTTTCAGAAACTGAAGAGACAAATCCCGAGCCGTCAATGCCTCCTCCTCCGAGGAAGCCACGATCAAAAGATCGTCCAGATAAGGAGAATCGTAATCCCCTGTCTTCGAAGGAGTGCCATGAGGGGCGCCAGAATTTTTGTAAAGACCCTTGGCGCTGAGGCTAAGCCGAACGGCAGAGCCACGAACTGGTAATGATTCTGACCTATGGCAAATCGAAGAAAGCGCTGATGAGCCTTTCCGATGGGAATATGCAAATAGGCGTCGCGAATGTCGATTGACACCAGAAAATCGTTCTGTGACAGGGGCTGCCACAACGGAACGAAGCGACTCCATGCGAAATTTCCGGGCATGGACATGCCGGTTTCAATCGCTTGAGATCCAGAATCGGGCGAAATTTGTTCTCCTTTTTGGGAACTATAAAAAGGTTGGAATAAAAACCTTTTCCTCGGTCCTCTGACGGAACCGGTATCACTACACCCTTTTGTAGTAGCGATTCGACCTCTCGCTGTAGAGCGACAACAAGCTCGGGTTCCGACGGAACGCGAGATTGACAAAAAACATTTGGGGGTTGAGAAGCAAACTCTATGAAATAGCCTGCCGACACTATCCGCGTTACCCAGGAATCTGGAACGCGAGCCATCCAAGTCTCCTTGAAAAGAAGCAGGCGACCCCCCACTCGAGAATCCTCGAGTGGACCCCTGGCGTCAATCCGACTTTGCGGTTTTCTTGTCAAGTTCCCGCTTGTTCTGGCGGAAACTCTGCTTCCAGGGAGTACGAGTTTTCTGAGAGGATTTCTTTCCTGAGAAAGAAGGACGACCCGATCCCCACGAGGAGTGACTAGATCGCCCTCGGCCCCGAAAGGACCGCCGACCACTATAAACACCAGGCTTACTGGACACCGAGGCCATGGCCCTTCGCTGTGGTAATGCTGATTCCTTCGCCTTAGCCTTGGAAATCAGCTCTGTGAGGTCGGATCCAAAAAGATGGCCACCCTTGTAAGGTAAGGCCAACAACCCTTGTTTGGAAACTGCGTCCCCGGCCCACTGTCTGAGCCATAAAGCTCTTCTGACTGTGACCGCTGAAGCTTGCGCTTTGGCCAGCAGAGATGCCGTATCCAGACCGGCATCAAAATATAACAGGCTGCCGTTTCTAACCATTCACAAGTTTCCCGTATCTCAGATAACGGAGATTCATTTTGCAACCCCGTCTTCAGACGTGCCAACCAGCTTAGAGAAGCTCTAGCAGCACACATGGATCCTAGCACTGCTCGAATCCATGACCCGCAGCCTCATAGCTTGCTTTTGCCGCCAATTCTGCTTTTCTATCCAAAGGCTCCTGTAAGCTCGCTTTTCCCTTAATAGGGAGTAGTGAGGATTTACTAAGCTGAGATAAAGACACATCCACTTCAGGAGCAGAAGTCCAATTAGCCTTTAACTCCGCAGAGCAAGGATAAAGTGTATCAAAGAAATGCGTTCCATGAAAACGCTTATCTGGACACAGACGTTCCTCCTCTATTACACTATTAAGCTCATCCAGAGCTGGCAATGTTGTACGCGAAGCACGGGACTCCTGGAACATGCGTGCTGATTTACCAGGACGACTAGTTACCTCCTCCGGTAACTGTAATATATCTCTCATGGCTTCAATTAATGCCTCCGTACGCTTCGCCATAGAGGAACGCCCCTGCGGCTCGTCCGCATCTGAATCGGATATTTCTCCATCCGAATTTAAAGGGGAACTCTGCCCAATATCAGATACATCTGACTCGCTCCGTGTAGAGGCCGGTAACGGCCTGCGTCGCTTCCTCTGAGAGGAATTAGCAGACACATATTGACCTAAAAGGTCAGACAAGTTGTTGATCGATCGAGCGATATCGTCCAATTTTCCACCGCTGTCGACCGCAGCGCTAGACGCTGTGGAGGTCTGCGTATCTGATTGCCGTAATGGCACTGGGACATGGTCCGCGGCATCTGAACTCTGTTCAGACATGTCTCACCTGTATGAGCAGGTCAAAGCGGTAATACCAGCAAAAACTATGCGGTTTTTTTTTTTTTTTTTTAAACGCTGAAGGGTTAACGCTCCACCAAGCAGGTTACCCCAGCGGTATTCAGTCAAAAAATTTAGCTGGTAGAAATAACCCTCAGAGGGGTTAATATTGCAAACTCACCACAATATATATATTTGTGAGCCCCAGCCAATTTTTATGTCTCTAATGAGACTGCAGCTGCAGGATAGCGATCGCTGCGCTGCGGGGTGAGGAATCACACTCACCCAGCTGGCCGTGGTGTCTTATGAGGAGGGAGCGGTCGAGGAGCCCAGGAGCCTGTGTAATGGCCGCCACAGTGAGGGGTCGCAGGAGAAAAGCCAGAGCGCGCGTCTTCCTGCTCAGAAGACCGGGAATAGTAGGCCACGCCCCCGCTAGCTCAAATATGAGCGCGAACTCCCGCCTGCTCCTGCTCCTCTCTGCCTGCAGGTAATCTGCCTCGGACAAAACACTACATCCTCACATCTACTTGTAACAGTCGCTGTCACCCACACTGTAAGCGCTGACGCAGCGCTGAAGCATACTGACATACATGTAAGTAAGCGCTGCTCACATCAGACGCTGAAGCTACTGACATACACATAGAAATAGCGCTGCTCATTCAGACGCTAAAGCACTCACACATATTATATTAAAATTTGTGTGGAGTACTCACCAGCCAAGGCGCCACAGGGACCCTCAGGGGTTTCTGGCGCTGTGCCCATGCTTCCCCCCAGGGCGAGGAACGCAGTGACCGCACGTGTGGTTTGCGTCCCGCCAGGAAGCTCTCCTCATCCCCCAGGGCCGGCAAGGATTCTGCAGGGACTTTGAGTAAATACAGATCCGCCAAGGGAGAGGTTGGGGTACAGCAGCGCTGGTACCCCTGAGACCTCTAGACCAACTAGTGATCCAAGTCTCCTGTCCGAATATAAAATAATAAAATCTTCTGAGGAGCTGCATTAGCAGCGACCATCCTCTGGACCTCAAATCTTAGACTGGAGCTGAGTAGGAGGAGCCCGAGCTGGAGGGGCCAGCCAGTCAGCACTCTTTTGATCTGAGGTGACATCCTGATCTGGGGCTCCGCCTACCCATCAGTAATGAATACTGTGGCTCTCTTCCTTCCATCTGCAGCTGAAAAAGGTCTTCCCAGACATTGCAACTGATATTTCCGTCATACAATTAACAACTGCAGCTGCCCATTCCTGTCCTTAATTAAGGATTATCACACCAGGGTCATACGTGAATCTATACCTTGAAAGGGATTGTCCATACTTCTGCTGACATGATGACTTTGATCCCCACTTGCGCACAGCCTGGAGTAAAAGATTGGGCCGATGCAACGATGCCATGTAACCGTACAGGCATGAATATTCATTTGGAAACCAGGAAGACAGTCTAGTGGAACTGCATGGCTCAGATCATTAGTATTGACTACTGTGGTCCACCATAACAATCCGATGTCTCAGGAATCAGCACTGGAGACAATAGCTCACAGTGTGCCAACTATAGAGCATCTTGAACCCAAATCTCAACTGAGTCACATGAGTTAAGACTGAGACCAGACCCCTTTATGGATGAGCTCATCACAATATCGCTGCTGGTCAGGGGTGCTTCAGTCCATCGAAGCATCTTGTGCTCACTATCAGATTAGAAGAAAAGCTTGCTATCTGTAGATAGTACTCAAACGGATGGTTTTCCGATTAACTTGGGTAGGAGCAGTGGCATCTGATGGCCAGACAGAAACGCTTCATCAAAGAATATTTCTTAAGATGATCTTAATCACGCCCATGACTCTTTTCTGAAAGTTCAATTAGGTGTTAACTAAGCTAGAGAAATTGTCTGTTCCGTAATAGACCTTCTGTTTAAATTCATGAAGTCATCCCCAGTCTGGAGTCAGTTTCCTACCAGGCGCCTAAAACGCGTATAGAACTAATGTGCGGTCTCCTATGATGAGCTGGTATAGGCAGAATGCTCAGCGATATAAAAGTCCTGAGCATGTGGGGGGTCTCGAGTATATTGAAAGGTCGTGACTCAGGGCATCTGTTCTGTCGGCAGCTCATGATTTGCGGCTACTAACAGCCATAATGTGGATTACGTGTTTTGTCACCATGTCGGATCATCTGGCCAGTCACAAATAGAAGTGGTCAGAAACTAATTCCGAGCAGCAAATATTTGGGAGACCACACGAGCCATACTCCCATCACACGACCAGCCCTTTTTTGGCAGCTATGTTGCCCACCATTGACCTAGACTTTCTTTCCTGTTAGCATAACTGGCAGACTGGTTGACTAAGAATGTCCAGTCTCTTCCAAATCATTTAAATCAGACACCAAATCTCATCTGTGTTGTTTACATTTTTTACCATGTAGCAATAAGACTGTCTAAAGGAGTTCTGATTCCAGTCATACTGCTATATACCAAAGTCTAAATGCTTTGCTAATATGCTTCCAATATAAAACGCTCTTTCTGGTGTCCAGTGTTCAGAGAACGTATTCCTGTGATTGAGAAACGTAGGGAAGGGGGCAAAGCTGACAGTAAGAAACTTGAAGGTTAGTCTGTACAATCATAGATTCAAGAAGTAGGCGAAAAAAGGAGATTTTTGTGTACTCACCGTAAAATCCTTTTCTCGAGACGCTCATTGGGGGACACACAGACCGTGGGTGTTATGCTGCTGCCACTAGGAGGACACTAAGCAATACATTAAGCACAAAAGATTAACTCCTCCTCCTGCAGTATACACCTCCTGTTGGCTCAATCCTGAACCAGTTCGGTGCCAAAGCAGTAGGAGCTCATAACAGAGTGCAATATGTCACAAATCAAATAACTACTTACAAATATACAACGAGGCTTCAAATAAACAAGGGTGGGAGCTGTGTCCCCCAATGAGCGTCTCGGAGAAAAGGATTTTACGGTGAGTACACAAAAATCTCCTTTTCTCCTTCGCCTCATTGGGGGACACACAGACCGTGGGACGTCCCAAAGCAGTCCCTGGGTGGGAAACCATCAACAGATGGAGCCTCGTGAAAACTTATGCATACAAAACGCTTAACGGTTAACGTCAACTTACAGATGCGCAACAGCTGATTGCAGAATTTGCCTGCCAAGTGCCGCATCTGAAGAACCTGAGCATGAATTTGATAATGCTTGACGAAAGTATGAAGACTGGACCAAGTCGCAGCCTTGCACACTTGTTGTGCCGAAGCCTGGTGCCGAATGGCCCAGGAGGCCCCCACAGATCGAGTGGAGTGTGCCTTAATCCCAGCCGGGATAGGCTGACCTTTAACACGATACGCCTCTTGGATCGCAGAGCGAATCCATCTGGCTAACGTGGCCTTGGAAGCAGGAAGACCCTGTCTGCGTCCTTCCGGAAGCACAAACAGAGCGTCCGATTTTCGGAAAGGGCCGTTCTTGAAATATACCTTCGGAGAGCTCTCACCAAATCCAGGGTGTGAAGAGCTTTTTCAGTACGGTGAATCGGCGCCGGACAGAACGAAGGCAAAACTATCTCCTCATTGATGTGAAAATCCGAAACGACCTTAGGCGTGAAAGAAGGAGACGTTCTAAGAACAACCTTGTCCTGGTGAAAAATAAGGAAAGGAGATTTACAAGATAAGGCTGCCAACTCCGATACCCGTCTGATAGAGGTAATCGCCACTAGGAAGACAACCTTCCAGGAGAGAAGCGATAAGGACACTTCAGACAAAGGTTCGAAGGGTGATTCCTGTAAGGCACTGAGGACCAAATTAAGGTCCCAAGGCTCTAAAGGCCTCTTGTAGGGCGGAACAAGATGTGACACTCCCTGGATAAAGGTCCTGACCTGAGACTTAGATGCGATCCGCGTTGGAAAAGGACGGACAACGCAGAAATCTGTCCCTTGAGAGAGGAGAGAGCTAACCCTGAATCCATTCCTGTTTGAAGAAACTCTAGAATGGAAGGGATAGAAAAAACCAAAGGGGAACGACCCTTGTCTTTACACCAAGAAAAAAATGTCTTCCAGACTCGATGATAAATGCGTGCGGAAGCCGGCTTCCTGGCATTGATCATTGTTGAAACCACGTTGTTAGAGAAACCAGCCTGACTTAAGATCCAGGCTTCAATGGCCATACCGTCAAATTCAGCGCTTTCGAATTGTGATGGTAAATTGGACCCTGTGAAAGAAGGTCCGGACGATCTGGTAATCTCCAGGGAACGTCTGCGACAAGACGCACTAGTTCCGCATACCACGGACGGCGAGGCCAGTCCGGAGCGACCAGAATGAGAGGAACGCCTTCCGCTTTGATCTTCCGAATCACCCTGGGGATTAACGGAAGAGGTGGGAAGATGTAAGGAAGGCGAAATTGACTCCAAGGGAGAACTAGCGCATCCGAGCCGATGGCTAATGGATCGCGTGATCGACTTATGAAAGTCTGAACTTTGGCATTCAATCTGGATGCCATGAGATCCACATCCGGAATTCCCCAACGCTGGCAAATGAGTTGAAACATTTCCGGGTGAAGGGACCATTCCCCTGAGTCTAAGCCTTGGCGACTGAGGAAGTCGGCCTCCCAATTGTCCACTCCCGGGATGTGAACCGCGGAGATGGGCGAGCGGTTTGCCTCGGCCCAGCGCAGGATGTGCGATACCTCGAGCATAGCTGTTCTGCTCCGAGTGCCCCCCTGGCGGTTGATATACGCCACGGCCGTGGCGTTGTCTGACTGAATCCGGATGGGACGTCCGGCCAGTAGATGATGGAACTGCACGAGAGCTAACTTGATAGCTCTGATCTCCAGGATGTTGATCGGAAGACGGGTCTCTGATAGAGACCATCGGCCTTGAGCCGTGTGATGGAGGAACACTGCTCCCCATCCGAGGAGACTGGCATCGGTGGTCACCACCAGCCAATGGATCGGCAGAAAGGATTTTCCCTGATTCAGTGATGAAGCCTTTGTCCACCATTTTAAGGAGCTTCTGACTGTGGGAGACAGACGGAAGCGGCGACCTAAAGACGCAGGGTTCCTGTCCCAAAGTGATATTAGCTCCTGTTGAAGAGGACGAAGGTGGAACTGAGCGAATGGTACTGCCTCGATGGACGCTACCATTTTCCCCAGGACCTGCATCGCGCTCCGCAGAGAGTGCGAGTGGCCTAGAAACAACAGGAGTACTCCCGTCTCAGAGAGTTGATCTTCTCTGGAGGGAGAGATACCAACCCTTGGAAGGTGTCCAGAATCATTCCCAGAAAAGGAATCTTCTGAGAAGGAATGGGAAGAGACTTGTCCAAATTGATTAGCCAGCCCAAGCGAGAAAGGGTGTCGATAGTGATCTCGACACTTTCTGCGCAGGCCTGAAAAGACGGACCTTTGATGAGTAGGTCGTCCAGATACGGGAGGACTACCACACCCCGAGAGTGTAAAATTGACATGGCGGCCGCCATGACCTTTGTGAACACTCTGGGGGCGGTTGCGAGACCGAAAGGCAGAGCGGCAAATTGAAAATGATCCTCTCCGACAGCAAAACGCAGAAACTTTTGATGACCTCTGAAAATTGGAATGTGTAGATACGCATCCTTGATGTCTATAGACGCCAAGTATTCTTTCCTTTCTAGAGATGCGACCACAGAACGGAGGGATTCCATCCTGAAATGACGGATTCTGATAAACTTGTTTAGTAATTTTAGGTCTAGAATAGGACGCAAGGAGCCGTCCTTCTTGGGAACCACAAAGAGGTTTGAGTAAAACCCTTTGAATCTTTCCCTGTGAGGGACTGGGACGATGACGCCGCTGGAACGAAGTAGTCCAGAGCCTGGAGGAAGGGGACTATGAAATCCTTGGACTTGGGGGGACGTGACTGAAAGAAACGTGTTGGGGGAGGGACAAGAATTCGATCTTGTAGCCGGAGTGTACAAGATCGAGGACCCACCGGTCCTGAATGACCGACCCCCAGACCTCGCGAAACAAGAGTAGGCGGCCGCCTACCTTGTTTGGGTCCCCCGTCCTTGGTAAGGAGTCATTGGGAAGACTGTTTGCGAGAAGAGGAGCTCCTATTTCCCGCCTGAGAAAATCTGTTTCTCCAGGGCTGAGAGGACCTGGACGATGGTTGCGAGCCCCTATCTCTGCGAGATGGACGGGGTGCTCGAGACGAGGTCGAGGACCAATTAAAGGAGCTACGAAATGGCCGGGAACGACCTTGGTATTGATACCGAAAAGGTCGATTGATTCTGCGCTGCGGAAGAAATTTGCTCTTGCCCCCAGTGGCGTCAGAAATAATTTGATCAAGACGGTCTCCAAAAAGACGTCCTGAAAGATAAGGCAGCGAAGTCAAAGTTCTCTTTGAAGCAGCATCTGCACGCCACTCTCGGAGCCAGAGGGACCTCCGAATAGCGATAGCATTGGCTGCTGTGAGTGCAGCGCAATGAGCTGCATCTAGGGACGCATGAACCATGTAGTCACCTGCCCGAGTAATCTGATAGGCCAGATTACGTGCCTCGGGTGAAAGGGAGATATCGCTAGTTGTTTTAACTAGGTCCTCAACCCAAGCCACCATAGCCCTTGCTACCCAGGTGGCCGCAAAGAGGGAGAGAGAGAGGCTCCAGCCGCCTCAAAAATTGATTTTGCGAGGTTGTCAATTTGTTTGTCAGACGGGTTCCTAATGGATGAACTATCTGACACAGAGAGCAGGGTTTTTGAAGATAGGCGAGATACTGGGGGATCTACCACTGGAGATTCAGTCCACTCTTTCGCTACAGTTGCTGAAAATGGGTAACGAGCTTTCAGAGACTTCAGCCCTGAAAAACGTTTGTCTGGACGCTCCCTCTGTCCCTGGACAATTTCCGTAAATTCAGGGTGATTACTAAACACCTTGTGAGTACGTTTAGCTCTTTTGAAAGAGATAGGGTGATTTGGTTGAGACCCGGGTTCTTCATCTAGTTTGAGGATTTTATTAATTGCCTCAATGAGAGAATCTAACGATTCCTGAAATTCTGGCGAGTTGGGGTCATCACCAATGTCCGACTCGTATTCGGAATCATGATCACTACGATATCTGGGCGAGGGGGAGCGAGAGCCTGAGCTCGCCGATGCCGAACCGCTGGATGGATTGGGAGACGCATTATGGCGGCGTTTTCTGGACGACCGCTTTGCGGACGCCGAGGGTCGGCCCCTGTCGGATGAGGTCTCTCTGAAGGCTAACGGGCCCCTTTCTGGAAAAAGGACGCCCTGGGAAGAAGAGGAGCCGCGGAAAGTATCCAAGGCCCTAGTCAGAGAATCCATGGAATGCGCCAGAAATTCTGGCCATCCTGAATGACCTGGCTCAATGGGAATAGGCAGAGACTCCTGAACGGTAGTAGGGGGCTCCTGAGCGGCAGAAGCAGTGGGCTCTTGGGCACATGTTGTACAGAATTGGGAACCATGCTTTGACGGCAGTGAAGCGTTGCATGCAATGCAGGCGGCATATACTACAGTGTAGTTTTTAGCCTTTTTAGCGTCCTTTGATTGCGACATATTTTCTGCAATTTTTGGAGCCTGCTGCAGTAGAAGGGTTAATCGCTGTGCCGACCTAGTCGCAGCGTGCACTTACCCAGGTCCTGTGCAGGGAAGAAGGAGAACAGCGTCTGCCAGCGCTGCTCCACCAAAAAGATGGCGCCCGAGATTATAGCAGCGCTTCTCGTGTGGTACGAGAAGCGCCAGAGGCAGTGGGAGGAGAGGGGGAGGACCCAGGAGAGAGACCCATGTGATCTAACGCTGGCCAATAGCGTTAGAGATGGGCGGAGTGTTTGGCCCGCCCCTTCCCTTGAGGCCTATCCCGGCCTGAAGCCGGGGACTAAATTTAGAAGATGCGGCCTATGCCGGCCCGAAGCCGGGGCCTAAATTTTTTGCGGCCTACCCCGGAGCCGAAGCCGGGGAGTATATTTAAGGCCGTGGCCGCGGCGCGAATATAGCGGTAGCGGCGCGACTGTAGCGCTAGCGGCGCGGCGCAACACCGCTGCGGCCGCGATGCGACGCTAAAGCGGTCGCGGCGACATGAGGCAACATCGCTCTCCTGATATACTCACTGCGGGGGGCGAAGATGGAGACCGCAGGATTACAGCATTTATGGCCGTACTTCCTCAATCCACCAACCCCTTTCATTAGGGGGGTGGAGAGGGATCTTTCATGCATCAGACCGCCACCGCTTCAGGAGAGGTGAGCGGGATATTCAATCAAAGGTGCCACGCGAATCCGTCATCTACCTCGTGGGATATCTCATGGGGAGAGCGGCCCGTGTCAGGGATCTGTCGCCCCATGGTAGCGTGGCAGGAGGGGTACGTGGAGGCGACACTCGCACGATGCCGCCTGTTGTTGGTTTTTTGGGAGATCGTGACTTTTCGTACAAGTCCCGTCGCCCATCCGTGCGTGAAGAAAGCAAAATAATAAAAGGTTTAAATCAGAAAAAAATCAGAAAAAAAGTGGGGTCTGAGAGCAGACCCTAGTGCCTCCTACAGACACTAAGCAAGAACTGGTTCAGGATTGAGCCAACAGGAGGTGTATACTGCAGGAGGAGGAGTTAATCTTTTGTGCTTAATGTATTGCTTAGTGTCCTCCTAGTGGCAGCAGCATAACACCCACGGTCTGTGTGTCCCCAATGAGGCGAAGGAGAAAAGTCCCTCACAGTTCTTCCCTTCCACGGTTCTTGCTTATTTGTAGAAGAGCTGGGCAAGATAATTTCCAATGCCACGGGAGGGAAAAGTAAGTTTTTTCCCACGTGGCCGATCTGGTCCGCCAGATCTGCCAGGTCATCGGCCGGGGCCCCTGCGACGATACCTTGGCGGAGATGCTTCGCCCAGGAAGAGACAGCCTTGGCCTCCCAGGTAGCGGCGAAAGACAGGCAGAGGGAAGAGCCCACGGCCTCAAAGGCGTACTTAGCCAGAGACTCGATGTGTGTCAGAGGGTTCCTTTAGTGAGGAACTGTCAGACAGAGGAAGCAATGTCTTTGTGGCCAGCTGGGAGACAGGAGGGTTCACCGAAGGAGACACTGCCCACTTGTTAAAGGGAATCTGTCACCCTAAATTCGCGGGATATTTAAATGATGGCAGTCAGGTCAGATGGGCGGTGTTTTGGGTACTTGCCTTAACATGTTGTTCGCCGCTGTCTCCATTATTTCTGGGAATTGTAGTCGTTGCCCTCCATATAACGCGCCTGCGCATTGCAATCTTGAATTGCGCACGCGCAGTATGCTTTGCCTGCAGATTGCAATGCGCAGGCGCGTTATATGGAGGGCAACGACTACAATTCCCAGAAATAATGGAGACAGCGGCGAACAACATGTTAAGGCAAGTACCCAAAACACCGCCCATCTGACTTGACTGCCATCATTTAAATATCCCGCCAATTTAGGGTGACAGATTCCCTTTAAGCAGGTCAGACTGAAAAGGATACAGGACGCTCATGCGTTTTCTTCTCTGGAAACGCTTGCCCGGATGCTGCCATTCCACCGTGAGGGTCCTGCTGAACTCGTCGTGGTTGGCAAAGACATGGGAAGGGCGCTTCGTTTTCCTGAAAGACACAGTCTGTTCAGAAGGAGAGAACTCAGAATCGTTAATGTTAAGAGTCTCATTAATAGCGACAATCAAACCGTGTCACGCATTTTGGAGACCTGTCCTGAGTCCAGATCTGTATCTGACTCAGAACGGGGGTCTGGGGTCTCACTTTAGCGCCTCTGGGGCGAGCTAATGCGGGCACGCTTTTTTGAGGATCTGGACTTCCTGCGAGGAGAATCCCTTTGGGTATGCGAGGGATTAATAGCCGACGCATCCGAGGGGGTAGCTGAGACCCGCTAGCAGGTGCAGGATTAGGAATCGTTCCAAAACCGAGACCAAAGTGTGAGATACTTTGGTTAGGTCACCTACCAATTGAGATAGAGATGTCACCCACTCAGGAGGGGGCGCAATCTCGTTGCAAGCAGTGGGGGGCTCCTGGGAAGACATATTAGACGAGCTGCACTTCTGGCAGAGAAAAAAGGTCTGACCAGAAGGTAACTTCTTATAGCAGGTGGAGCATGCGAAGTGCACTACAATGGGAGGAGGGTGGGAGTAAGGCTCCCTAGGGAAAGACATAGAAAGAGAAGGACTATGTGCCAGGTATATCTGCCAGAGATAAGAGCCGACACCCCAGTGACAGAGCGTACAGACCTGGATCCTGGCCGGAGTAGACAGAAAGAGCTGCAGAATATATTAGGATGGAGTCCGAGAGCTACGTGGCAGGCTGCTGCGATGTGACAGGCTGCTGAGCGGCGTGGAAATGGCGCCGGATCGTGGGAGGAGCCTGAATGGCGTGCAATTTTCGACCTCTATTAGCCAGAGGGAGGGGGGCCTGAGGCGCGCAGAGTAGCCGGGTCTGAGAGAAAAAGGCGCGGAGAGCTGCCGTGCAGGGAAGGGAGGTCGTACTGATAAGCCGGAGAGGGGTGGGTGTGGCTGAGCGGAGCATCGGGGAGCGCAACTGGCTGGCCGGTGGGAGGCGGGGCCTCGCTCTGTAGTAGGCCGATAAGGGAGCTGGGAACTAAATTTGTACTGAGGAGCCGCAGGGGGAGTGGGGATGGCGCGGTGGACGCTGCAGGTGACCGAATGAGCCAAAATGGGGCCGGAAAGGGGCTACATGTCTAATACCCCACTGGTCAGGACCCCTTGGATATGAGCGACATAGATAAACATACTAGTAGTATTATTTTATTTTTTTTTGTTAATGGAGCCTCCTGCTGCCGCTTACCGGTCATGAAGATCCCGCATCCCTCTTCGCAGAACTGACGCTGGAAGACGGACTTGCGTGCAGACCTCTGGATATCACTGGTAGCCGTAGGGTATAACTGCGTACAGACCTCTGGGCCACTGAGACGACATCGGTGGCCCTGGGTAACGATTCCGTCTTCCCACCTTGAACGACCGGCTATGGAGGGCGGGCAACGTACGGGTGTAATGGCAAGGACCAGTCCGCATCTTCGGTTTTGCGGATGCCCCAAACACGCTTGAAGTGTTAGGAGGCAAGGGGTCCTGCCTGGCAGACACGAGAGGGTACAGTAGTGACACATTCCCACACTGTGCTCCCGGTCTCTAGGGGGGAGAGAGGAGTGACCAATTACACTACATCGCCCAAATCACAAGTTGTATCTGAAAGAGAGAAATCATTAATAAAACACAAGACTAAAGGTAGATATGGGGCTGAGAGCAGCCCGTGTCCACCTCCTACTGACACGAAGATAAAACTGATTAGCTTTCGACCAGTTGGTGGGTATATACTGCTGGGGAGGAGCTAACCCTTTATTTTGCATAGTGTCAACCTCCTAGTGGCAGCAGCATACACCCATGGCTTCCTGTGTCCCCCAATGAAGCGAGAGAGAAATGTTTTTTTTAAAATATGTATGGAACATCATTTTCTGTAAGGGTACAATTTAAATAAAGGGGTAACTCCGTGGCATATCTACAGGATGAATATAGTGCCAACTTTTTCTGGTATATCCTGCTCTACAGACCACGAGACATTTTGCGTCTTCTGTCTCTCATGAATCAGATCTGTTGAAATCTCAGAACAGCGACGCTCCAATGTTCTCACCGAGCTGTGACATCAGTCTATCGCGTTCCTGAAGTATCTCTTCTTGGGAAAGAGCCTTCAATTTCTCCACATTTTCTTGATGTATCCTCTCTGCTTCTCCATGTCCTGTAGAATTACAAAGACCTTCCCCCGTAACCAAACAGGACTTGTCTATACCTGAAAAATAAAAGCACAAAATCATGTCAGGATTGGTGACCTTTTTATAATAGTTTTTTTCTCACTGGAAGTTAAAGAAAACCTTGGAAAGGCAAATGTAAACTTATCCATGAACAAATCTATACCCGCTTTTTCGATCTATTTGGCAATCTACCGGTCTGCAGTCCCCGAGTGGTTCATAATCCTCCCATCCTCTGAGGGTGTATACATACAGAAAAAAGGCAACAGGAAAAAGTGCGTTCCAATGTTTTTTTTCGTACACTCTTAGCCGTGAATAGAGAGCACGCCATATGTATGACTGCTTCTGGGGCAACATTTTCCTGATCCCCCATTCTGGAAATACATGCTGGTCCCAGACTTTAGATACATATCTATTAGACATTTTTTGTGTATCATGTGGATATGCTATAAATGCCAGTTGTGAGATAATGTCTTTAAAGAGAATCTCTCAGCAAATTTTTGCCATCTAATCTGAGAACAGAATAATATAGGGGCAGAGACCCTGATTCCAGGGATGTGTCACTTGCTCAGCTGCTTGCTTTAGTTTTGCTATAATCAGTGATTTATCATCAGGAGATTATCACTGTAGGACTAGGTGTCACGTGTCAGGCAGTCCAGCTAATCTGTGTAACCACACTCCCACCAGTCATTGGCAGTTTGCTGACAGTGCACATGGGAAGCTGCCAATCCGTGGGGTGGGAAGAGTTCTACACAGATCAGCATTTTGAGCACTGCTACATGTACAGCAGATAAAACAGGGATTCTATCAAAACTGCACCAAGCAGTCCTGTAAGTGACACATCACCAGAATCAGCGTCTTTGCCTCCACAGCATGATGTTCTTAAGATTCCATAGCCTAAACCTACTGACAAGTTTTTTGTTTTTTTTTACAAAGTTGGATAAGTCATCAACTATTCATTGGATAGAAGATAACTTCCTGATCTTGAGAATGAGGCTCTGTTATGCTCTGTCTGAATGGAGTGACACTCTTAGCCTCTACTATATTTATTCCGTCTGGGACTGTCAAAGAATCTTGTCGACAATCCAATAGGAAGCATAGGTGGTGCATGCATTATTGCCTATCCATCTACCAGAGATAAAAGTGCCCAGTCCTGGAGATCGATATGTGTCCCAGCGGACAGACCCCAACTGATCTACAACAAAACACCTATTTTGTGGATGACTGGATATCCCCTCTAGTGAAATTTTTATTGTACTTCTGGCTTGCAAAAGGCCCTTTTGAGCCGAAACGTTGCTTCACTCGTCTACCTCAATTGTACTTCACCATGTGATTTTTAAGGATGGAATAAAGGTTATGTTTTATCCCCATTTTCTCTAGAGCCTTGGAATCTTGGATTTTCTATAGACAACCCCTTTAAAATACGCCCTTTTTAGCTTGCTTAAGACCAGCACTATGCCCGAGTACAGAACTTCAATGGCTCTTTATCTCTAGTTGGAGATTCATTAAAATTGATAGCATGGCGGTTGCCATTATCACTGGCAATATCAGTTCTTTAAGGGGATAATTTAAAAGCTGGAACCAATTGAGGCCACCCGTTTGCGGGACCGGATGCAACATTTAGATGTAGCCAAAGAGTAAAAATGGCAGAATGCAAGCCCCCCTACCCAACACATTCATCATCTGTTTCAGGGGAAATTTGTAGGCATGCCGGAATATAGGTACACAACATGAGAAACTGCAATTCCTCTGGGTGCTACTGGAAATCTCTGAATTTATGTCCTATGTAGAGCAAGAAACTTACAAACAACTTCAGCTGCAATTTACCTGCAGTTTGGGAAGGGGAAGGACACTCACTGGTTCAACACAGGGACCATGGTGAGGATGAATTGTAGTGGCTTCGGCACTTTTTGCTGCCTCCGAGGCTCTTTTGGCAGCCATTTTTTGAGCAAAAATGCTTATCTTTCCAGATTTTGGCATAGCCTACAAGAAAAAAAAAGCATAAGATAAGACCTAGCTAGACTGGTAGGTTCTCCTATCCAACCATTTGTTTTATTGCATCTAAAATTAAAAAATAAAAATAAAATGAGCCGTTTTTGCGGCCCCAATAGATTTCTATGGGACCGCAAAAAAGGCCGTAAAAATTAATCGGAGAGCCGTACGCCGTATGGCCGTATTTACGGCCGTGAAAAAATATCGAGCCTGCACGATGGTTTTCACGGCTTACGGACACGGCCCCCATTGAAATCAATGGGGCAGCAAAAACAACGGAAGCTTGCCCAGTGTGTTGATTTTGCGGTACACTGTGAAGACCGTATTTGCGGAACGCCGTATTTTTACTAGGACACTCCCATGTACTTCCTGCTTATCACTTCGAAGGCCTGCAGAGACACGAGATGGACCTCGAGAGAATAATCGTTCTCGTTCACCAGAAAAACGGTGATCTGAGAAGATTTTTGCGGCCCGTTTTTGCGCCAGACCGTGAATATTAAGGCAATACAGCCCGCAAAAACGGGCCGCAAAAAACAAGGCAAGTGTAAAAGAAGCCTAATCAGACTAAAAAAAACAACACAAAAACCTTTTAGTGCTTTTGGTATTCAGCACCTATGTGACATCATGTTAACAGACTACAAGAAACCCTATGTGTCTTCAGATATTGCAGACATGTGTTACTCCCTTGTTTCCCGACGCTGTTTCTTACTAACCTACGGACTATAGAGAGGGCAGACTGGTCAGACATAGGGTTCCGAAAGTATCGCAATCTGACTAGAAGCCTGGGCAGATGTAGGTTTAGAGCCCTCGATATATCTATTGGTTTTATATCTCAGTTTTCCAATGTATAAGCGTATGTAGGGCGGCCAGAAATGAAGGGCATTATTAATGAGATGAAAAGTGTGTTATAATTTGCAGAGACGAGTCGTGGTCGTAGGAAGTCAGATCTGCGCTGGATGAAGAAGAAAAAAGACATCAACGGTGATCACTGGATTCACCCGTATTGAATAGACTTATATGGTATATAGAGCGCCACTTAAAGGGCTTGTCCCATCATCTTTGGCAGGACCACATGGATCCCCAGCATCGTACCTTTGTCCCGCTAGATGGACTGTTTGGAGCAGCTGGACTGGACTGTGCACTCTTTTAGTAGCTTTTGCTCCAGACCATGATTATTAGCCAGAGCAAAAAGCTACAGCAGTTCTTGATCTGGAAAACCCCATAATCCCATGTCCTCTGCTCTTAGAACGCCCTTTAGCAAAACCAGATCGAAAACAAACACAAAAAAGTGACAACCTCCCTAGTTAGCGGACCCAGACTGTGCAGGTATCTCAAAGTTGGCTGGATCAGGGTTGTCCCTTTAAATACGGCTTTGTGTGAAAGAATATTAGTATTGTAAAGACAAGAAGCGCCGCGCCTAAAACCTGACATCCGGGAGATCGCTATTTAAAGCGTTAGGCTAAATAATACAACGCCCAATATTTCTGCTTTTGCTACAAAAACCATGTGGTAGGTGCACGTGGTATGAAAAATACTTAAAAGTAAGATGTTTTTATTGATAATGACTTTTTGTTAAAATGATTCTTCTAACCAATGTGTTATTCAGTGAAATTTAAAAAAGTGTCTGCCGCCAGCTCTCCTCCGATGCTTCCCTCGCTAATGAGCTGTCTATGCACGACACACAAAGAAATCCATCATGTTTTATAGTTTCCAAGGAAACTATGTCACCGGATCATGTATATCCAGGCAATGTCACTAATGTCTGAAAATGGCTTTCCATGCAAAAGATGAAGTCGATTTGAGAAAGAGAGGAAAGCAACTTTAGATTGTCAGCTTAGGAGGACAATGCAGGGCTGCGCAGCAAGGTCTGAACCTAGTAACCATTATTCTCCATATCCAACACCCATAATCTGGGGCACAGAGTAAGTTACCAAAAAAAGCACATCACATAGCCACATTGTATGGAGTCAAATGATTGCCTGCAGCGGTCACATGGCTGGCATATCATCACTGCAAGACTGCAACACACAGGCAGGATCACCGAAGCGGCAGGGGTAATCAGGTGTAGTGCCGCGGTAACAAACTTATGCAGTGAGGAGGCAGGGACCCAGCAAAGTTCCAACACAAAGTCTCTTTAATGCGCTTACTTCACAGCATTAAATGTTCAATTCACACAAGTGCATAGCATTAATAACCCCTTCATGACCTTGCCATTTCTTGCAATTCTGACCAGTGTCCCTTTATGAGGTAATAACTCAGGAACGCTTCAACGGATCCCAGCGATTTTGAGACTGCTTCTTCGTGACATATTGGGTTTCATGTTAGTGGTAAATTTAGGTCGATAATTTTTGCGTTTATTTGTGAAAAAAATGGAAATTTGGCGAAAATTTTGAAAATTTCGCAATTTTCAAATTTTTAATTTTTATTCTGTTAAACCAGAGAGTTATGTGACACAAAATAGTTAATAAATAACATTTCCCACATGTCTACTTTACATCAGCACAATTTTGGAAACAAAATTTTTTTTGTTAGGAAGTTATAAGGGTTAAAAGTTGACCAGTGATTTCTCATTTTTACAGCAAAATTTACAAAACCATTTTTTTAGGGACCACCTCACATTTGAAGTCACTTTGAGGGGTCTATATGGTAGAAAATACCCAAAAGTGACACCATTATAAAAACTGCACCCCTCAAGCTACTCAAAACTACATTCAAGAAGATTACTAACCCTTCAGGTGCTTCACAGGAACTAAAGCAACGTGGAAGGAAAAAATGGACATTTTAATTTATCCAACAAAAATTTTATTTTAGCATCAATTTTTTCATTTTTGCAATGAAGGTTAAATTTTTTTCATTTTGGGCAACAGGATAAAATGGATCCTAAAATTTGTTGGGCAATTTCTCCTGAGTACACAGATACCTCATATGTGGGGGGTAACCACTGTTTGGGCACACTTCAGTGCTCGGAAGGGATGTAGTGACGCTTTGAAATGACGACTTGATGGAATGGTCTGCGGACAACTTGTTACGTTTGCAGAGCCCCTGATGTGCCTAAACAGTAGAAAACCCCCACAAGTGACCCCATTTTGTAAACTAGACCCCCCAAGGAACTTATCCAGATGTGTGGTGAGCACCTTGAAGCCCCACGTGCTGCACAGAAGTTTATAATGCAGAGCCGTAAAAATAAAAAATCATTTTTTTCCTCAAAAACTGATTTTTTAACCCGCAATTTTTTATTTTCACAAGGGTAACAGGAGAAATTGGACCCCAAAAGTTGTTGTACAGTTTGTCCTGAGTACACTGGTACCCCATATGTGGGGGGGAACCACTGTTCGGGCACACGTTGGGGCTCGGAAGGGAAGTAGTGACGTTTTGAAATGCTGACTTTGATGGAATGGTCTGCGGGCCTCATGTTACATTTGCAGAGCCCCTGATGTGCCTAAACAGTAGAAACTCCCCACAAGTGACCCCATTTTCGAAACTAGACACCGCACAGAACTTATCTAGATGTGCGGTGAGCACATTGAACCCCCAAGCGCTACACAGAAGTTTATAACGCCCGGGCATGAAAAAAAAAAATCATATTTTTTCCACAAACATGATCATTTAGTCCCCAATTTTTTTTATTTTCCCAAGGGTAACAGGAGAAATTAGACCCCAAAAGTTGTTGTCCAATTTGTCCTGAGTACGCTGATATCCCATATGTGGGAGAAAACTACTGTATGGGCACACGTCGGGGCTCGGAAGGGAAGAAGTGACGTTTTGAAATGCCGACTTGATGGAATGGTCTGCGGGCGTCATGTTAAGTTTGCAGAGCCCATGATGTGCCTAAACAGTAGAAACCCCCCAAGTGACCCATTTTGGAAACTAGATCCCCAAAGGAACTCCTCTAGATGTGTGGTGAGCACTTGAATCTCCAAGTTCTTCACAGAAGTTTATAACGCAGAGCTGTGAAAATAAAAAATCATTTTTTTTCCACAAAAATAATTTTTTTAGTCCCCAATTTTTTTTTCCCAAGGGTAACAGGAGAAATTAGACCCCCAAAGTTGTTGTGCAATTTTTCCTGAGTACGCTGATACCCCATATGTGGGGGGTAAACCAGTTTGGGCACACGTCGGGGCTCGGAATAAAGGGAGCACTGTTTCACTTTTAACAGCCAATCAGAGCGATCGTAGCCACGTGGGGGTTAGGCCAACCCCCTGTGGTGAAGCACAAAGGGTCTTGTACCTGCGGGTCGGGTGACCTTTCAGTGACCCCGGTCACCAGACCCGCAGGAACGCGATCCTTTCATGACACATACGCTGTGTCACAGGTCGGGAAGGGGTTAATGTCCAATTCACAGCACCAGCATGCCCAAGACTAACACTTATTTTTAGTCTGCATTGCAATCACAGCTATGCCCTCTCATGGCCTCCATGCACATCCTGGGGGTAACACACAGAGACCTCTACCTGTGACATCGGTCACTGCCTCACAATTGCAATCACAGCTACGCCTGTGATTGCAATGCACCCCCATGGCCTCAATACGCCTCCGTGCACATCCTGGAAGGAACACAAAGCGTCCCCTACCTGTGACACCGGCATCACACAGGTGATTATGGAATTTTTTATTTTAGCACATTTGAAGCCATTAGTAATATTTTTTTTTTTAAATCATCGACAACCTCTTAAAATAATTAAGGTCTGATCAACAACTGATCTTTGTTGTAAACAACAATTTGCACTGATTGAAGCACCAATAGGCATTACTTACACCTTAAAGTCACACCGTTCTGATGGTCCATGCCTGTAGTGGACATGATGACGTCCCATCCATCTTTCATATGACAGCTGCAGCCAATCACTGGACTCATAGGTGACATGCAGGCCAGGCAATCACAACCATCATGGCTAGTGACTTACTACAGCGGTCATGTGAATAACCGACAGGATAATCCTAGCAGGGACCGGAACAGCAGCAGTAACGATTATTTTTTATTTTATGCCCTACTTCTTTGTCCATGTTTGTGAAAAAAACACAGTAAAGCCCTTTAAAGCAATTCAAACTGCATACTTTGATAAATTGACCTTACACCTGGTGATGCTGGTGTGTTTACCTTGAAAAAACTAATGGCTTCAAAGGAAAAATAAAAAATCCAAAAAATCACCTTTAATGCCGGAGCCCACAGGTAGGGGACCGGGTTTTTTTCCTTCCAGATGGCACGGGGGCGTATGGGGCCAAATGGGGGTGCATTGCAATCACAGGCGTAGCTTTTTTTGCAATTTTTAGCAGTGACCGTGCACAAAAAAGGGACCCTGTTTTACCCCCGGGAAGTGCATGGGGGCCCATGAGAGGCATAGTGGATGAAAAGCAGACTAAAATAAGTGTAAGTTTTGGGCATGCTGGGCTGAAAGGACATAAACCCCTTCCCACCTGCCCAAAGGCTTTAATTTTCATGAAAACGCGTTCGCGGGCTTTGACCGGGTCACGAAAGTCACCACCCCGGGAAACAAGACCCGTGTGCTCACCACAGGGGGGTTGGCCTAACCCCCACGGGGCCTACACCCGCCTGATTGCTTTTAAAAGTGAACATGCTCTTTAATCCGGCCCACGTTGCCCCAAACTGGTTACCCCCCACATAGGGGTATCACGTACCGGAAAAATGAACAACAACTTGGGGTCAAAATTTTCCTCCTGTTCCCCTTTGGGAAAAAAAAATGGGGACAAAAAAAAATTATTTTTGTGGAAAAAAATGATTTTTATTTTCACAGCTTCTGCGTTATAAATTTCCCTGAAAAAACCTTGGGATATAAAGTTGCTCCCCACCCCTCTAGAGATTCCTTTGGGATCTAAGTTCCCAAAATGGGGTCACTTGGGGGGTTCTGACGTTTAGGCACATCATGGCTCGGCAAATTTAAACAGACCCCGCAAACCATTCCATCAAGTCCGCATTTAAAAACGTCACCTTCCCTTCCGGAGCCCCGACGTTCCCATACAGTAGTTTTCTCCCCAAATGGAAAACAGCTTTACTCAACAAAGGGACAACACCTTTTGGGGCCCAAAAACCCTGTACCCTTTGGAAAATAAAAAAAATTGGGGACTAAATGATCATGTTTTGGAAAAAAAATGATTTTTTTTTTAAATTCCCGGGCGTTATAAACTTCTGTTGAAAGCGCTGGGGTTCAATGTGCTCACCGCACACTAGATAATTTTCTGTGCGGGGTCTAGTTTCAAAAAATGGGTCACTTGTGGGAGTTTCACTTGTGTTAGGGGCCCTCAGGGGGTCTGCAAAATGTAACTAGGCCCGCAGACCATTCCATCCCAAATTTAGCAAAAACAAAACGACACTACTTCCCCCCCGAGCCCCAAAGTGGGGCCCAACAGTGTTCCCCCCCATAAGGGGTACCCGTGTACTCAGACAAACTGAACAACAACTTTGGGGTCCAATTTCCCCTGTTACCCTTGGAAAATAAAAAAATTGCGGGTTAAAAAAATCAGTTTTTTTTAGGGGAAAAAAAAGATTTTTTATTTACGGCTCTGCAATTTATAACTTCTGTGTGCAACGTGGGCTTCAAGGTGCCACCACACATCTGGATAAGTTCCTTGGGGGTCTAGTTACAAAATGGGGTCACTTGTTTGGGGGTTTTTTACTGTTTAGGCACATCAGGGCTCTGCAAACGTAACCCAAATTGTCCGCAGCCCATTCCAAACAAATCGTCAAAATTTAAAGCGTCATACATCCCTTCCCAGCACTGAAGTGTTTCCCAAACAATGGTTTACCCCCCACTATGAGTATCGTGTACCAGGAGAAAAGCCCAACAAATTATAGGAACCATTTATCCTGTTAGCCCCCAAAAAGAAAAAAAAATTTTTCCCCTTTATTGCAAAAATGAAAAAATTGATGCTAAAAAAAATTTTTGTTGGATTTAAAAAAAAAAGTCCCCTTTTTCCTTTCCCCGTTTCTTTAGTTTCCTGTTAAGCACCTGAAGGGTTAGTAATCTTCTTGAATGTAAATTTGAGAAACTTGAGGGGTGGGAGTTTTTATAATGGGTCACTTTTGGGTAATTCAAACCCTAGGGCCCCACAAAGTGACTTCAAATGTGAGGTGGTCCCTAAAAAAATTTGGTTTGATAAATAATGCTGTAAAAATGAGAAAACACTGGCAACTTAAACCCTTAAACTTCCTAACAAAAAAAATTTTGTTTTCCCCCAAATTTTGCGATGTTTAAAATAACATGTGGGAAATGTTATTTATTAACATTTATGTTTCACATAACTCCTGGTTTTAAAAGAAAAAAATAAAAATTTGAAAAGGGGAAATTTTCAAAATTCGCCAAAAATTTTCCCTTTTTTTTACAAAAAACGCAAAAAATTTTCGACCCCCCAAATTTACCACTAACATGAAACCCAATATGGGCACGAAGAAGCAGTCTCAAAATCGCTGGGGGAACCGTTGAAGCGGTTCCTTTAGTTAATACCTCATAAAGGGACACGGTCCCCAAATGTTGCAAGAAAAGGGCAAGGTCATGAAGGGTTAATAATGCCCATGCACTTGTTTTGAAATGAACATTTAAAAAGGGTGTTAAGTAAGCGCATTAAAAGACTTTGTGTTGGAACTTTGCTGGGGCCCTGCCCCCCTCCCTGCATAAGTTGTGTTTTCCGCGGCACAAAACCTGATACCCCGCCGCTTCGGTGATCCTTTCCTTTGTGTTGCAGTCATTGCAGTGTATGATATTCCAGCCAGGACCGCTGCAGGCAATCATTTGACCGCATACAAAGTGTGCTAAGTGGGTGTGCTTTTTTTGGTAACTTCACTGTGCCCCCTAAAAGGGTGTTTTGGGGTATGGAGAATAATGGGTTTCTAGGTCAGACCCTTTCTGCGCACCCTGCATTGTCCCCTAAGCTGACAAACTAAAGTTTGCTTTCCTCTCTTTTTCAAATCGACTTCAACTTTTGCATGGAAAGCCAATTTCAGACATTAGTGACATTGCCTGGATAACATGATCCGGTGACATAGTTTCCTTGGAAACAATAAAACAAGAATGGATTTCTTTGTGTGTCGTGCATAGACAGCTCATTAGCGAGGGAAGCATGGAGGAGAGCTGCGCGAGACACTTTTTTAAATTCACTGAATAACACATGGTTAGAAGAATCATTTTAACAAAAAGCCCATTATCAATAAAAACATCTACTTTAAGTATTTTTCATACCACTGCACCTACCACATGGTTTTTGTAGCAAAAGCAGAAATATTGGGCGTTGTATTATTTACCTAACCTTTAAATAGCAATCTCCCCCGGATGTCAGGTTTTAGGCGGGGCGCATCTTGTCTTTACAATACTAATATTCTTCACACAAACCGATATTTAAAGGACAACCCTGATCCACCAACTTGAGATACCTGCACAGTCTGGGTCCGCTAACAAAGGAGGTTGTCACTTTTTGGTTTGTTTTCGATCTGGTTTTGCTAAAGGCGTTCTAAGAGCAAGACAAGGGATTATGGGGTTTTCCAGATCAAGAACTGCTGTAGCTTTTTGCTCTGGCTAATAATCATGGTCTGGAGCAAAAGCTACTAAAAGAGTGCACAGTCCATCCAGCTGCTCCAAACATCCATCTAGCGGGACAAAGGTACGATGCTGGGATCCATTGGTCCTGCCAAAGATGATGGGCACCCCTTTAAGGGGCGCTCTATATACCATATAAGTCTATTCAATACGGTGAATCCAGTGATCACCGTTGATGTCTTTTTTCTTCTTCACCAGCGCAGATCTGACTTCCTACGACCCAACTCGTCCTGCAAATTATAACACACTTTCATCTCTTTAAAATAATGCCCTTCATTTCTGGCCGCCCTACATACGCTTATACATTGGAAAACTGAGATATAAAACCAATAGATATATCGAGGGCTCTAAACTACATCTGCCCAGGCTTCTAGTCAGATTGCGATACTTCGGAACCCAATGTCTGACCAGTCTGCCCTCTCTATAGTCCGTAGGTTAGTAAAGAAACAGCGTCGGGAAACAAGGGGGTAACACATGTCTGCAATATCTGAAGACACATAGGGTTTCTTGTAGTCTGTTAACATGAGTCACATAGGTTTCTGAATACCAAAAGCACTAAAAGGTTTTTTTTGTTTTTTTTTAGTCTGATTAGGCTTCTTTTACACTTGCCTTGTTTTTGCGGCCCGTTTTTGCGGCTCTATTGCCTTAATATTCACGTCTGGCGCAAAAACGGGCCGCAAAAATCTTCTCAGATCACCCGTGTTTTCTGGTGAACGAGAACGATTATTCTCTCGAGTCCATCTCGTGTCTCTGCAGGCCTTCGAAGTGAATAAGCAGGAAGTACATGTGGAGTGTCCTAGTAAAAATACGGCGTTCCGCAAATACGGTCTTCACATGTACCGCAAAATCAACACACTGGGCAAGCTTCCGTTGTTTTTTGCTGCCCCATTGATTTCAATGGGGGCCGTGTCCGTAAGCCGTGAAAAAACCCTCGTGAGGCTCGATATTTTTTCACGGCCGTAAATACGGCCATACGGCGTACGGCTCTCCGATAATATTTTACGGCCTCTTTTTGCGGTCCCATAGAAATCTATTGGGCCGCAAAAACGGCTCATTTTTTTTTTATTTTTTTAATTTTAGATGCAATAAAACAAATGGTTGGATAGGAGAACCTACCAGTCTAGCTAGGTCTTATCTTATGCTTTTTTTTTTCTTGTAGCTATGCCAAAATCTGGAAAGATAAGCATTTTTGCTCAAAAAAAAGGCTGCCAAAGAGCCTCGGAGGCAGCAAAAAGTGCCGAAGCCACTACAATTCATCCTCACCATGGTCCCTGTGTTAACCAGTGAGTGTCCTTCCCCCTTCCCAAACTGCAGGTAAATTGCAGCTGAAGTTGTTTGTAAGTTTCTTGCTCTACATAGGACATAAAATTTAGAGATTCCAGTAGCACCCAGAGGAATTGCAGTTTCTCATGTTGTGTACCTATATTCCGGCATGCCTACAAATTTCCCTGAAACAGATGATGAATGTGTTGGGTAGGGGGGCTTGCATCTCAGCCATTTTTACTCTTTGGCTACATCAAATGTTGCATCCGGTCCCCCCCAAACGGGTGGCCTCAATTGGTTCCAGCTTTAAATTATCCCCTTAAAGAACTGATAATGCCAGTGATAATGGCAAACCGCCAAGCTATCAATTTTAATGAATCTCCAACTAAGATAAAGAGCCCATTGAAGTCTGTACACGGGCATAGTGCTGGTCTTAAGCAAGCTAAAAAGGGCGTATTTTAAAGGGTTGTCTATAGAAAATCCAAGATTCCAAGCTCTAGAGAAAATGGGGATAAAACATAACCTTTATTCCATCCTTAAAAATCACATGTTGAAGTACAATTAGGTAGAACGAGTGAAGCAACGTTTCGGCTCAAAAGGCCTTTTGCAAGCCAGAAACAATAAAATTTCACTGATAAGGATATCCAGTCATCCACAAAATAGGTGTTTTGTTGTAGATCAGTGGGGTCTGTCCGCTGGGACACATAAGATCTCCAGGACTGGCACTTTTATCTCTGGTAGATGGATAGGCAATAATGCATCACCACCAATCCCCAAAGGGATTGTCGACAAATTCTTGACTTTCCCAGACGAAATAATATAGAAGGCAAGAGTTCACCCCAAATTCAGACGGGAGCAAACAAAAGCCTCTTTCTCAAGATAGGAAGTTAATCTTCTACCAATAAAAAAATTTTTTAAAGACAAACCCACTTGAAAAAAAAAAAAAAAAACGTCAGTAGGTTTAGGCTAGGGAAAACTAAAGAAAAACAGGGCTGTGGAGGAAAGACGCTGTGTCTGGTGATGTGTCACAACAGGACTGCTGGTGCGTTTTAAAAAAAACCAGTTTTAATCGGCGACAGTGGCAGGCCAAAATGAAACTGTGTAAAACTCTTCCCACCCCAGGGATGGAAACTTCCAGTGCACTGTCAGCAAACTGCCAATGACGGGTTTGGGTTTGTTGGTTACCCAGTTAGCTGAACTGCACACGTGACACTAGCCTACTAAATAACCCGATGATAAATCACTGTTAACCAAAACTAAAGCAAGCAGTTTGAGCAAGTGACACATCCCTGGAATCAGGCTCTGCCCAAAATATCTGTTCCAGATAAATAAAAAATTTTGCTGAAGATCTCTTTAAAGACATTAACTCACAACTGGCATTAAGCATATCCACAGATACACAAAAAATGCTAATAATTTTTATTAAATTCGGGGACCAGCAGTAATTCCAAAAAGGGGGAAACGGGAAAATGTGCCCAGAACAGCCCAAACCTATGGCTTTCTCTCTATTAAACGGCTAAAAAGTACAAAAAAAAACATTGGAACGCACTTTTCCTTTGCCTTTTTTTAAAAAGTATACACCCTCAGAGATGGAGGTTTTAAAACCCACCGGGGACGCAGCCCGGGTAAATTCCAAATAGATCGAAAAAGCGGTTATAGATTGTTCAGGGATAAGTTTACATTTTTCCCTTTCCCCAAAGGTTTTTTTTAACTTTCCCGTGAAAAAAAACATTAAAAAAGTTTACCAATCCGGGCATGAATTGGCTTTATTTTCAGGTAAGACAAGCCGTTTGGTTTTTGGGGGAAGGGTCTTTGTAATCTACAGACAAGGGGAACAAGAGATACATCAAGAAAAAGTGGGAGAAATTGAGCTCTTTCCCAAAAGAGAACTCAAACGCGATAGACGATGTCACACTCGGGAGAAAATTTTAGCGTCGCTGGGTTTTAGATTTCAACAGAACTGATTTATTAAGACAGAAGACCAAAATTCTCGTGGGCTGTAGAGCAATTACCAGAAAAGTTGGCAAAAACATCCTTAGATATGCCACGGAGTACCCCTTTTTTTTAAAAAGTAAACCCCACAGAAAAGGTGTTCCCTACAAATTATAAAAAAAACTATCTCCTCTCGCTTCATTGGGGACACAGGAACCATGGGGGGAAAGCGCTGCCACTAAGGGGGTTTACACTATCAAAAAAAAAGGGTAAACTCCTCCCCAGCAGAAAAAACCACCACCCGTTTAAAGCTAATCATTTTATCTTCGGTCAGTAGGAGGAACCCCCCTTTCTCTCACCCCCATCTACTTAGTCTTGTGTTTTTTAAATTTAAAGAATTCTCTCTTTCAGATACAACTTGTGATTTTGGGGGTGGAAAATGTAATTGGTCACTCCCTCTCCCCCCCTAGAGACCGGGAGCCCAGGGGTGGGAAATTGTCACTCTAAAAACCCCTCGTTTCTGCCCGGCAGACCCCTTTCCTCCTAACACTTCAACTGTTTTTTGGGGTCCCAAAAAACCGAAGATCGGACTGGTTTCCTTTTCCCTTACACCCTTACGAGCCCGCCCTCCATAGGCCCCGGGCTTTTTAAAGGGGGGAAGACGGAATCGTTTCCCACGGCCAACGATGTCGTCCCCATGGCCCAAGGGCCCAAAGCGTTAACCCTACGGCCCACCCGTATATCCAGTCTGCACGCAATCCTCTTCAGCGTCAGTTTCTGCGAGAGGGGATCGGGGGCTTCATGACCGGAGCGGGAGCAGGAGCCCCCATTTAAAAAAAAAAATAAATAATACTACCCGTATGTTAATCTATGTCGCTCATAACCAAGGGGCTAACCCGTGGGGGGGGTTAGACATGTACCCCTTTCCGCCCCATTTTTGGGTCATCGGTCACCTGAGCGCCCCCCGCCCCTCCCCACTCCCCCCCGCCCCAGACAAATTTGTTCCAGCTCCCTTAAAGGCCTACTACAGACGGGCCCCCCTCCCACCCCAGCAGTTGCGCTCCCCGATGGGTCCCCAAACCACACCCACCCCTCCCGGGTAACAGCGACCTCCCCTTCCCAAAAAACTGACACGGTTTGATTGTCCTAAAAAAGAGACTCTTAATTTTTAACGATTCTGAGTTCTCTCCTTCGAACATACTTTTGCTTTCAGGAAAACGAAGCGCCCTCCCAAAGCTTTGCCAACCACGACGAGTTCACGGGACCCTCACGTGGAATGGCAGCATCCGGGCAAGCGTTCCAGAGAAGAAAACGCATGGGGCGCCTGAATCCTTTTCATTCGACCGCTTAAGGAATCTGCCCACCCTAATTTGCGGGAAAAAAAATGTTTGGCAGTCAAGCCCAGATGGGGGGGTTTTTGGGGTATTTTCCTTAACATTTTTTTCGCCGCTGTCCCCAAATATTTCTGGGAATTTTATCCTTGCCCTCCATAAACGCGCCATGCCATTGCAATCTGCGGCAAAGCAAACTGCGCTGCGCATTCAAAAATGCAAGCGCAGGGGCGTTATATAGGGCAACGACTACAATTCCCAAAATAATGGAGACGCGCGAACCCAAAATTTTAAAAACAGTACCCAAAACACCGCCCATCTACCTGACGCCAACATTTAAATACCCGCGAAATTTAGGGTACAGATTCCTTTAACAAGTGGGCAGTGTCTCCTCGGTGAACCCCTGTCTCCCAGCTGGCCACAAAGACAAATTGCTCCTCTGTCTGACAGTTCCTCACTAAAGAACCTCTACACCCCATCGATCCTGGCTAAGTACGCCTTGAGCCCTGGCCCCTTCCCCCTGCCTGTCTTTCGCCGCTACCTGGGGCCAAGCTGCTCTCCTGGCGAAGCACTCCCCCAAGGGACTCGCAGGGCCCCCGGCCGATGACCTGGGAATCTGGGGGACCAACGGGCCCCGGGGAAAAAACTTCTTCCCCCCCCGTGGCATGGAAATTATCTTGCCCAGCTCTTCACCCAAAAAAGCAAGACCGTGTGAAAGGAAGAACTGTGGGGCCTTTCCCCCTTCCCTCATGGGGAACACAGACCGGGGGGGTGTTAAGCCCGCTGCCACTAGGGTGGACACAAGCAATACATAGCACAAAAGATTAACTCCTCCTCCTGCAGTATACACCTCCTGTTGGCTCCATCCTGAACCAGTTCTTCTATGTCTTAGGAGGCCCCTAGGGGCTCTCTCAACCCCCCTTTTTTTCTGATTTTTTTTCTGATTTAAACCTTTTATTATTTTGCTTTCTTACGCACGGATGGGCGGGGGGACTGTACGAAAAAAAACACATCTCCCAAAAACCAACAACAGGCGGCAAACGTGCGATTTTCCCCTCCACGTACCCCTCCTGCCCCTACCCTGGGCGACAGATTTCCCCCCCCCCCCGACACGGGCCGCTCCCCCATGAGATATCCCACGAGAATGACGGGTCGCGTTTGGGACCTTAAGAATATCCCGCTCACCCTCCTGAACGGGGGCGTCTTTATGCATGAAAAAAAAACCCCCCACCCCCCCTAAAAGAAAGGGGGATGGTGGGTTGAGGGAAATACGGCCATAAAGCTGTAAAACCTGCGCTTCATCTTCGCCCCCGCAGTGAGTATATCGAGAGCGATGTTGCCTCATGTTTGCCGGGGACCCTTTAGCGTCGCATCGCGGCCCCCAGCGGTGTTGCGCCGGGGCCCAAACGCACAGTCCCCGCCGTACCGCTATAATTTGCGCCCGCGGCCACGGCCTTAAAATACCCCGCCCCGGCTCCGGGTTTGGCCGCAAAAATTTAGGCCCGGGGTTCGGGCCGCATAGGGCCCCATCTTCCCAAATTTTGTCCCCCGCTCAGGCCGGGATAGGCCCCAAGGAAGGGGGGGGCCAAAACCCCCCGCCCATCCAAAAGCTATGGGCCCGCGTAATCACATGGTCTCTCTCCGGGGGCCCCCCCTCCTCCCCGCCCTGGCGCCCGTACCACACGAAAGCCTGCTTAATTTCGGCCCATCTTTTTGTGGCAGCGCTGGCAGAAACCTTTCTCCTCTTCCCGCACGGACCGGGATAAAAACCTGCACAAAGGGCGGGGACAGCGATTAACCCCTTTTCGCAGCAGGCTCCAAAAATTTTTTAAAAAAATGGCGGCAATCAAAGGACGCTAAAAAGGCTAAAAACTACACTGTAGTATAAGCCGCCGCATTGCATGCAACGCTTCACTGCCTTTCAAAGAAAGGTTTCCCCAAATTTCTGTACACAATGTGCCCAAGAGCCCACTGCTTTTTGCCGCTCAGAGCCCCTACAACCTTTCAGGAGTCCTGCCTATTCCCATTGAGCCATGAAAAATTCAGGATGGCCAGAATTTCGGGGCGCTTTCCCAAAGGATTCTCTGACTGGGGCCTTGGATACTTCCGCGGCTCCTATTCTTCCCAGGGCGTCCTTTTTTCCAGAAAGGGGCCCGTTGGGCCTCGGGAGAGACCTCACCACAGGGGCCGACCCCGGCGTCCGCAAAGGGGCCCGCCAAAAACGCCGCCATAATGCGTCTCCCAATCCATCCAGCGGTTCGGCATCGGCGAGCTCAGGCCTCGCTCCCCCTCGCCCAGATATCGTAGTGATCATGTTTCCGAATACGAGTCGGACATTGGGTGATGACCCCAACTCGCCAGAATTTCAAATCTTTTAGATTCTCTCATTGAGGAAATTTAATAAAATCCTCAAACTAGTTTAAGAACCCGGGTCCCCAAACCCAAAAATCACCCTATCCTTCAAAGACAAAAAAAGTAACTCACAAGGTGTTATAATCACCTGATTTACGAAATTGTCCAGGACAGAGGGAGCGTCCAGACAAACGTTTTTCAGGGCTGAAGTCTCTGAAAGCACGTTACCCATTTCAGCAACTGTACGAAAGAGTGACTGAATCTCCAGTGGTAGATCCCCCAGTATCTCGCCTATCTCAAAAACCCTGCTCTCTGTGTCAGATAGTTCATCCATTAGGAACCCGTCTGACAAACAAATTGACAACCTCGCAAAATCAATTTTGAGGCGGCTGGGAGCCTCTCTCTCTCCCTCTTTTGCGGCCACCTGGTAGCAAGGGCTATGTGGCTTGGGTGAGGACCTAGTTAAAACAACTAGCGATATCTCCCTTTCACCCGAGGCACGTAATCTGGCCTATCAGATTACTCGGGCAGGTACTACATGGTTCATGCGTCCCTAGATGCAGCTCATTGCGCTGCACTCACACAGCCAATGCTATCGCTATCGGAGGTCCCTCGGCTCCGAGAGTGGCGTGCAGATGCTCTTCAAAGAGAACTTTGACTTCGCTGCCTTATCTTTCAGGACGTCTTTTTGAGACCGTCTTGATCAAATTATTTCTGACGCCACTGGGGCAAGAGCAAATTTCTTCCGCAGCGCAGAATCAATCGACCTTTCGGTATCAATACCAAGGTCGTTCCCGGCCATTTCGTAGCTCCTTTAATTGTCCTCGACCTCGTCCGAGCACCCCGTCCATCTCGCAGAGATAGGGGCCGCAACCATCGACCAGGTCCTCCAGCCCGGAAACAGATTTTCTCAGGCGGGAATAGGAGCTCCTTCTCCGCAAACAGTCTTCCCAATGACTCCTTACCAAGGACGGGGACCCAAACAAGGTAGGCGGCCGCCTACTCTTGTTTCGCGAGGTCTGGGGGTCGTCATTCAGGACCGGTGGGTCCCGATCTTGTACACTCCGGCTACAAGATCGAATTCTTGTCCCTCCCCCCAACACGTTCTTTCAGTCACGTCCCCCCAAGTCCAAGGATTTCATAGTCCCCTTCCTCCAGCTCTGGACTTACTTCGTTCCAGCGGCGTCATCGTCCCAGTCCCTCACAGGGAAAGATTCAAAGGGTTTACTCAAACTCCTTTGTGGTTCCCAGAAGGACGGCTCCTTGCGTCCTATTCTAGACCTAAAATTACTAAACAAGTTTATCAGAATCCGTCATTTCAGGATGGAATCCCTCCGTTCTGTGGTCGCATCTCTAGAAAGGAAAAGAATACTGGCGCTAAGAACATCAAGGATGCGTATCTACACATTCCAATTTTCAGAGGTCATCAAAAGTTTCTGCTTTTGCTTTTCGGAGAGGATCATTTTCAATTTGCCGCTCTGCCTTTCGGTCTCGCAACCGCCCCCAGAGTGTTCACAAAGGTCATGGCGGCCGCCATGTCAATTTTACACTCTCAGGGTGTGGTATCCTCCCGTATCTGGACGACCTACTCATCAAAGGTCCGTCTTTTCAGGCCTGCGCAGAAAGTGTCGAGATCACTATCGACACCCTTTCTCGCTTGGGCTGCTAATCAATTTGGACAAGTCTCTCCCATTCCGTCTCAGAAGATTCCTTTTCTGGAATGATTCTGGACACCTTCCAAGGTTGGTATCTCTCCCTCCAGAGAAGATCAACTCTCTGAGACGGGGAGTCTCCTGTTTTTTCTAGGCCACTCACACTCTCGCGGAGCGCGATGCAGGTCCTGGGGAAAATGGTAGCGTCCATCGAGGCAGTACCATTCGCTCAGTTCCACCTTCGTCCTCTTCAACAGGAGCTAATATCACTTTGGGACAGGAACCCTGCGTCTTTAGGTCGCCACTTCCGTCTGTCTCCCACAGTCAGAAGCTCCTTAAAATGGTGGACAAAGCTTCATCTCTGAATCAGGAAAACCTTTCTGCCGATCCATTGGCTGGTGGTGACCACCGATGCCAGTCCTCCTCGGGATGGGAGCAGTGTTCCTCCATCACACGGCTCAAGGCCGATGGTCTCTATCAGAGACCCGTCTCCGATCAACATCCTGGAGATCAGAGCTATCAAGTTGCTCTCGTGCAGTTCCATCATCTACTGGCCGGACGTTCCCATCCGGATTCAGTCAACAACGCCACGGCCGTGGCGTATATCAACCGCCAGGGGGGCACTCGGAGCAGAACAGCTATGCTCGAGGTATCGCACTCCTGCCTGGGCCGAGGCAAACCGTCGCCCATCTCCGCGGTTCACAACCCGGGAGTGGACAATTGGGAGGCCGACTTCCTCAGTCGCCAAGGCTTAGACTCAGGGAATGGTCCCCTTCACCCGGAAATGTTTCAACTCATTTGCCAGCGTTGGGGAATTCCGGATGTGGATCTCATGGCATCCAATTGAATCAAAGTTTCAGACCTTCATAAGTCGATCATGCGATCCATTAGCCACGCTCGGATGCGCTAGTTCTCCCTTGGAGTCAAATTTCGCCTTCCTTACATCTTCCCACCTCTTCCGTTAATCCCCAGGGTGATTCGGAAGATCAAAGCGGAAGGCGTTCCTCCATTCTGGTCGCTCCGGACTGGCCTCGCCGTCCGTGGATGCGGAACTAGTGCGTCTTGTCGCAGACGTTCCCTGGAGATTACCAGATCGTCCGGACCTTCTTTCACAGGGTCCAATTTACCATCACAATTCGAAAGCGCTGAATTTGACGGTATGGCCATTGAAGCCTGGATCTTAAGTCAGGCTGGTTTCTCTAACAACGTGGTTTCAACAATGATCAATGCCAGGAAGCCGGCTTCCGCACGCATTTATCACGAGTCTGGAAGACATTTTTTTTCTTGGTGTAAAGACAAGGGTCGTTCCCCTTTCGTTTTTTCTATCCTTCCATTCTAGAGTTTCTTCAAACAGGAATGGTTTCAGGGTTAGCTCTCTCCTCTCTCAAGGGACAGATTTCTGCGTTGTCCGTCCTTTTCCAACGAGGGATCGCATCTAAGTCTCAGGTCAGGACCTTTATCCAGGGAGTGTCACATCTTGTTCCGCCCTACAAGAGGCCTTTAGAGCCTTGGGACCTTAATTTGGTCCTCAGTGCCTTACAGGAATCACCCTTCGAACCTTTGTCTGAAGGTCCTTATCGCTTCTCTCCTGGAAGGTTGTCTTCCTAGTGGCGATTACCTCTATCAGACGGTATCGGATTGGCAGCCTTATCTTGTAAAATCTCCTTTTCCTTATTTTTCACCAGGACAAGGTTGTTCTTAGAACGTCTCCTTCTTTCACGCCTAAGGTCGTTTCGGATTTTCACATCAATGAGGAGAAAGTTTTGCCTTCGTTTTGTCCGGCGCCGATTCACCGTACTGAAAAAGCTCTTCACACCCCGGATTTGGTGAGAGCTCTCCGAAGTATATTTCAAGAACGGCGCCTTTCCGAAAATCGGACGCTCTGTTTGTGCTTCCGGAAGGACGCAGACAGGTTTTCCTGCTTCCAAGGCCACGTTAGCCAGATGGATTCGCTCTGCGATCCAAGAGGCGTATCGTGTTAAAGGTCAGCCTATCCCGGCTGGGGTTAAGGCACACTCCACTCGATCTGTGGGGCCTCCTGGGCCATTCGGCACCAGCTTCGGCACAGCAAGTGTGCAAGGCTGTGACTTGGTCCAGTCTTCATACTTTCGTCAAGCATTAAACAAATTCATGCTCAGGTTTCTTCAGATGCGGCACTTGGCAGGCAAATTCTGCAATCAGCTGTTGCGCATCTGTAAGTTGAAAGTTAACCATTTAAGCGTTTTGTATGCATACGTTTTCACAGGCTCCATCTGTTGATGGTTTCCCACCCAGGGACTGCTTTGGGACGTCCCACGGTCTGTGTGTCCCCCAATGAGGCGAAGGAGAAAAGGAGATTTTTGTGTACTCACCGTAAAATCCTTTTCCCCCGAGACGCTCATTGGGGGACACAGCTCCCACCCTTGTTTAATTTGAAGCCTCGTTGTATATTTTAACTAGTTATTTGATTTGTGACATATTGCACCTCTGTTATGAGCTCCTACTGCTTTGCACCGAACTGGTTCAGGATTGAGCCAACAGGAGGTGTATACTGCAGGAGGAGGAGTTAATCTTTGTGCTTAATGTATTGCTTATGTCCTCCTAGTGGCACAGCATAACACCCACGGTCCCGTGTGTCCCCCAATGAGCGTCTCGGAGAAAAGGATTTTACGGTGAGTACACAAAAATCTCCTTTTTTGATGCAGAGTCCGGTTCCAGGCTTTAAGCCACAGACCCTGCGGATACAGATGATGTTGCCAGCTGCTATGGTTGAACAGGCGGCTGCATCAAGAGACACGGACAAAAGGTATTCTGCCTCAACAGAGGGTTAAGCATACGCCCCGTCGCACAGTTCCTTTTTGCTCCTTTCGGAGTTTCAACCACAGAGTAACCCCAATCCCCAGCGCATCAACAAAGGAAAGGACCGTCCTTTAGGCCAGCTCCGACTTTGGCGTTCAAGACCCACCCAAAGCCGGCCCTCCAGTCAGTCACCAACAGATTCTCTTCAGCATGACGGGTCACCCCCACCTGGGGAAACCTCTCAGGGTGGGGGGTCTCTCCTTCAGTTTCGGGATGAGTGGCTATCCGTAGTCGACGACGCCTGGGTTCGAGACGTCTCCTACGGCTACAAAATCAAATTTTTTACTCTTCTTCGATCTCGCTTTTTTGAGTCCCGTCCACCAAAAATACCTCTCTCGTTCCGGGTTTTTTCAAGGCTATCGACTCCCTCCTCCAGACCGTGTCATCGTCTCCGTCCCCACACGAACGCTTCTCAGGTTTTTATTCCCAACCTGTTTTGTCGTTCCAAAGAAGGATGGCTCAGTTCGTACCATTCTGGACCTCAAACTCCTGAACAGTTATGTACGACTGCGTCACTTCAAGATGAGTCCCTCCAATCCATGATAGCCACCGTGGAACCAGAAGAATTCCTCTGCTCGGTGGACATTCAAGATGCCTACCTGCACATCCCCATCTTTCACCCGCACCAGAGATTTCTTCATTTCGCCATTCAGGGGCTTCACTTTCAGTTCACGGCACTGCCGTTCAGATTAGCCCCCCCAGAGTTTTTACCAAAGTGATGGCGACAGTGATGGCCATTCTTCACAGCAGGGGCATCCTTGTCATTCCCTATTTACAGGTGCATCTCACAAAATTAGAATATCATCAAAAGTTAATTTATTTCAGTTCTTCAATACAGAAAGTAAAACTCATATATTATATAGAGTCATTACAAACAGAGTGATCTATTTCACGTGTTTATTTCTGTTAATGTTGATGATTATGGCTTACAGCCAATAAAAGCCCAAAAGTCATTATCTCAGTAAATTAGAATACTTTATAACACCAGCTTGAAAAAACTGATTTTAATATCTGAAATGCTGGCCTTCTGAAATGTATATTCAGTAAATGCACTCAATACTTGGTTGGGGCTTCTTTGGCATCAGTTGCTGCATCATTGCGCCGTGGCATGGAGTCGATCAGCCTGTGGCACTGCTGAGGTATTATGGAAGCCCAGTTCGCTATGATAGCAGCCTTTAGCTCGTCTGCATTGTTGGGTCTGGTGTCTCTCATCATCCTCTTTACAATACCCCATAGATATGAGGTTAAGGTCAGGTGAATTTGCTGGCCAATCAACCACAGCAATACTGTTCTTTTTGAACCAGGTATTGGTACTTTTGGCAGTGTGGACAGGTGCCAAGTCCTGCTAGAGAATGACATTTCCGACTCCAAAAAGCTGTCGGCAGAGGGAAGCATGAAGTGTTCTAAAATTTCCTGTAGACGGGCCGCGCTGACTTTGGTCTTGATAAAACACAGTGTACCTATACCAGCAGAGGACATGGCTCCCCAACCATCACTGATTGTGGAAACTTCACACTAGACGTCAAGCAGCTTGGATTGTGTGCCTCTCCACTCTTCCTCTAGACTCTGGGACCTTGATTTCCAATGTATAGTGTGAAGTATCCACAATCGATGATGTCATCTGCGGGTGTACGTCCACTGTGTTTTTATCAAGACCAAAGTCAGCGCAGCCATCTACCAGGAAATTTTAGAGCACTTCATGCTTCCCTCTGCCGACAAGCTATTGGAGATGGAAATGTCATTCTCCTGCAGGACTTGGCACCTGTCCACACTGCCAAAAGTACCAATTCTTGGTTTAAAAACAACAGTATCACTGTCACTGTGCTTGATTGGCCAGCAAACTCATCTGACCTTAACCCCATAGAGAAATCTATGGGGTATTGTCAAGAAGAAGATGAGAGACGCCAGACTCGACAATTGAGACGAGCTGAAAGCTGCTAATCAAAGCAACCTGGGCTTCCATAACACCTCAGCAGTGCCACAGGCTGATCGCCCTCATGCCATGCCGCATTGATGCAGTAATTGATGCCAAAGGAGCCCCGAACAAGTATTGAGTGCATTTACTGAATATACTTTTCAGTAGGCCAACATTTTGGATTTTAGAATCATTTTTTCAAGCTGGTGTTATAAAATATTCTAATTTACTGAGATAATGACTTTTGGGCTTTCATTGGCTGCAAGCCATAATTATCAACATTAACAGAAATAAACACTTGAAATAGATCACTCTGTTTGTAATGACTCTATATAATATATGAGATTCACTTTTTGTATTGTAGAACTGAAAAAAATTAACTTTTTGATGATATTCTAATTTTGTGAGATGCACCTGTAGACGACATCCTCATCAAGGCCGAACCCCCACAGAATACCAGGAAAGTCTTCAGATCACCCTGGACGCTCTCGCTCGGCTGGGTTGGATGAAGTCCTCTCTGATCCCGGTCCAATGTCTTGTGTTTTTGGGAATGCTCTTCGTCACCGCCCAAGCAAAGATCTTGCTACCCAAGGAAAAATGCCTAGCTCTCATGTGCAGAGTACGGTCTCTCAGAGGCTCCTCTCCCCTCTCCCTCTGCTTCTGCATGAGCATGCTAGGCAAGATGGTGGCTTCAATGGAAGCAGTTCCATTTGCTCAGTTTCACATGCGCCCTCTTCAACTCTTCCTTCTGGCGAGATGGGACAAATCGATCCGCTCCCTGGAGCGGGTGGTCTCGATCCCACCTCGGATAAAACAATCCCTGATATGGTGGGAGCGTTCGCAGTAGATTCATCTTGGGAGGTCCTTCCTTCCCTTTCACTGGAAGATAGAAACAGCGGATTCCAAGTTTGTCGGCTGGGGAGCAGTGTTCCAAGACTTGACGGTACAGGTCGGTGGTCAGCTCAGGAATCTTCCCTCTCCATCAACATTCTAGAACTCAGAGCAATATTTCTTTCCCTGCTACATTGGTAGGAGCGCCTTCACGGATGTGCGATTTGAGTCCAGTCCGACAACGCCAAGGCGGTGGCGTATATCAACCAAGGGGGAACTCGAAGTTGGGCGGTGATGTCCGAGGTCGCTCGGATCTTGTTCTGGGCCGAGCAGAATGTTCCAGCAATTTCTGCGGTGCACATACCAGGAGTCGAAAATTGGGCTGCAGATTTATTCAGCCGAGAAGGTCTTGCCGCAGGTGAATGGTCTCTGAACCCATCAGTCTTTCACAGGATCTGCCTCAAATGGGGACTCCGGATGTCGACCTAATGGCGTCCAGACTCAACCACAAAGTTCCGCAGTTTGTGTCCAGGTCCCGAGACCCGCTAGCAATCGGATTCAATGCTCTAGCGATATCTTGGGCACAGTTCTCGCTTCCGTTCCTATTTCCACCTCTACCACTAATCCCATCAAAAAGAAAAGCGGAGGCAATTCCCGTGATCCTCATCGCCCCAGATTGGCCACGAAGACCCTGGTACGCGGAGTTGGTCAACCTTCTAGCGGACACGCCATGGAGACTTCAGGATCGCCTGGACCTTTTGTCGCAGGGCCCCTCTTCCACCAGAGTTCCCAGTTGCTCAATTTAACGGCATGGCCGTTGAAGCCGCGGTTTTGAAATCAGCTGGTTTCTCCGATCAGGTCATCCAAACTATGATCAAAGCAAGGAAGACTTCGTCTTCCCGAATTTACCACCGAACATGGAAAGCATACTTCCGCTGGTGTGAAGCTCACCAAACCGCTCCAAAGGGGTTTCATCTCTATCCATCTTGTCTTTTCTACAGTCGGGTCTGGAGTCCGGACTGTCCCTTAGTATTATTAAGGGACAGGTTTCGGCCCTGTCAGTCCTGTTCCAAAGAAATTTGTCCGTTCGCCTCCGCTCAAAACTTTCATCCAGGGAGTTGCTCACTCCATTCCCCCCCCCCTACCAGCCCCCAGTGGATTCCTGGGATCTTATTCTGGTACTCAACGTATTACAGCAGTCTCCTTTTGAACCACTGCGTGAGAGCTCTTCCACATTCCTTTCCTGGAAGGTCGCTTTCCTGGTTGATATCACTTCAATTAGACGGGTCTCTGATCTCGCAGTGCTCTTGTCGTTCCCCTTACATGATTTTTCATCAGGACAAGGTGGTCCTACGTCCGGTTCCATCCTTTCTTCCCAAGGTGGTCTCTGGTTTTCATCTGAATGAGGACATTGTGCTTCCATATTTTTGTCCGTCTCCGTCTCATCCTCGAGAGCGGTCTTAGCACAAACTGGATCTAGTAAGGGCTCTACGTGTTTATCTGTCCAGGACTGAGCCTTTCCGGCGCTCAGATTCTCTGTTCATTATCCCAGAGGGTTCACAAAGGGGTCTGCCTGCGACCCGGTCCACCATTGCTTGAGGATTACGGCACACTCCACGGGTTCGGTAGGGGCCTCCTGGGCAGTTTGCCATCAAGCATCAGCCTCGCAACTCTGTAAGGATGCTACATGGGCTTCCATTCATACCTTTACTAAGTTCTACAGGGTTCACACTCATGGTTCATCTTATGCGAACCTTGGTAGAAAGGTCCTACAAACGGCAGTGGCCTGAGCTCTGACTTGAGGGTATTATACTTCTTCCCACCCTTGGGACTGCTTTGGGACATCCCATAGTTTCCTGTGTCCCCCAATGAAGCGATAGAGAAAACTAGATTTTGGGTACTCACTGTAAAATCTTTTTCTCGGAGCCTTCATTGGGGGACACAGCACCCGCCCTTGTTTATTGTTGTATCAGGTTCTGTTGTTATGTGTTACGTTCGTTCTGTTATGTTCTCTGCTTCTCCTACTGCTTTCTCACTAACTGATTAGCTTTCGGCCAGTTGGTGGGTAAATACTGCTGGGGAGGAGCTAACCCTTTTTTTGCATAGTGTCAACCTCCTAGTAGCAGCAGCATACACCCATGGTTTCTTGTGTCCCCCAGTGAAGGCTCCGAGAAACAGATTTTACGGTGAGTACCCAAAATCTATTTACTTGCCCTCCCTGGGTCCAGCACCAGCTCTCCACTGCTATCCTTATCTCTGTTGTTTGTGTGTAGCAGTGGAGTCATGTCAACAGCACTGCATACAATTACTGAGTTCAGCAGCTCGTTCTGTCTGCACAGGCAGAGTCAATGAGCTCAGTGATTGATTGCAATGCTCTCAGAGTGATGTCACTGCTGCAGTCAAGCAACAAAAACAGTGGCAGCATTAGAGAGCCAGTGCTGGATTCGGGAGGGTAAGTAAATCTTAGTTTGTTTTTCTTTCTAACAGTGCTTTCACACTGCGTTATTTGCCAGGTTCAGTGGTCCCGTTGGGGCTTACTTCTGAACCCCCTGCAAAATGGGGCGTATGCGCCAGTTGTGCCATTGACTATAATAGTGTAGATAGAGTCACCGTGTGCTCTGTCGTGCATCATTTTCAGGCGTATATGCATAGTGGAGGCAGACACCGAGATGATGGAAACTATGGTGACTGCACCCTTATTGTCAATGGCCCAGTTGGCACAGACTTCTAAATCCCGTTTTGTAGGGGTTTGGAATTTAGCCCAGACGGGACCACTGAGCATGGTGAAAGCACCCTAACTCAGTGTGGCTTAACGTTTTTCTGAAAAGGGGCAACCTCTTTTACTCCTGGCCTGTCTTTCAGGTGAAGTAGTGCAAAGCTCCTATTGTACATAAAGCTATGCTATAAATCATTTTTCCGTAATGATCAGATCCTAATTGAATATTTAAAGAGGTTGTCCATGATTTAAAAAATAAAATATATATTAAAGACAGGGAATTTCCTAATTATATATAAATATATAAAAACATGTTGCTCAAGCTCTCCCCATTCAGAAAGCTCACCGGTCTTGGTTACAGACCCTGCAGTGATGACGTGTTGAGCATGTGGCCTCTGAATGCATGTGCAGCTCGAGACTGCTGAGGCCAGTGATTGCATGCAGTGGTCATATGCGCAAGGTTGGCCTATCATCACTCCAAAAGGGTCCACTGGTGAAGTGGGGGGAATTAGCAGGAATTTCTTTTTTATATTTATTCTTGCTGATTTTCTGCCTTTGGATTTTTTTTTTTAACTCCTGGATGATCTTTGTCACTTGTAGTACCACTCACTGTAATTTCAATTAGATGTGTCCATGGAAAGCTTCCTCTAATGACTATAATTTGCTTAGTTAAGTTTAATCTAGAAAGGAGAGAGTAAAAATAAACTTCGCTATTTCCTGATAGAAATATACAGCGGGTACGGAAAGTATTCAGACCCCTTTACATTTTCAGTCTTTGTTTAATTGCATCCATTTGGTAAATTTTTGCACATTTATTAAAAACGAAAAACTGAAATATCAAATGGTCATAAGTTTTCAGACCCTTTGCTCAGACACTCATTTTTAAGTCGCATGCTGTCCTTTTCCTTGTGATCCTTCTTGAGATGGTTCTACTCTTTCATTGGAGTACAGCTGTGTTTAATTAAACTGATAGGACTTGATTTGTAAAGGCACACAACTGTCTATATAAGAGCTCACAGTGCATATCAGACAAAATGAGAATCATGAGGTCAAAGGAACTGGCCCGGAAGTTCAGAAACAGAATTGTGGCAAGGCACACATCTGCCCAAGGTTACAAAAGAATTTCTGCTTTACTCAAGGTTCCTAAGAGCACAGTGGCCTCCATAATCCTTAAATGTAAGAAGTTTGTGACCACCAGAAGTCTTCCTAGACCTTGACTTCCAGCCAAACTGAGCAATTGTGGGAGAAGAGCCTTGGTGAGAGAGGTAGAGAAGAACCCCAAGATCACTGTGGCTGAGCTCCACAGATTTAGTAGGGAGTTGAAAGAAAGTTCCTCAAAGTCAACTATCACTGCAGCCCTCCATCAGTCGGGCCTTTATGGCAGAGTGGCCCGACGGAAGCCTCTCCTCAGGGCCAGACATATGAAAGCCCGCATAGAGTTTGCTAAAAACACATGAAGGACTCCCAGACTATGAGAAATAAGATTCTCTTGTCTGATGAGACGAAGATAGAACTTTTTGGTGATAATTCTAAGTGGAATGTGTGGGGAAAACCAGGCACTGCTCATCACCTGCTCAATACAATCCCAACAGTGAAACATGGTGGTGGCAGTATCATGCTGGGGGGGGTGTTTTTCAGCTTCTGGGAAAGGACGACTGGGTGTAATTGAAGGAAACATGAATGCAGACAAGTACAGAGATATCCTGGATGAAAACCTCTTCCAGAGTGCTCTGGACCTCAGACTTGGCCGAAGGTTCACCTTCCAACAAGACAATGACCCTAAGCTCACAGCTAAAATAACAAAGGAGTGGCTTCAGAACAACTCTGTGACCATTCCTGACTGGTCCAGCTAGAGCTCTTACCTGAATCCAATTGAGCATCTCTGGAGAGACCTGAAAATGGCTGTCACCAACGTTCACCATCCAACCTGACGGAACTGGAGAGGAGCTGCAATGAAGAATGGCAGAGGATCCCCAAATCCAGGTGTGAAAAACTTGTTGCATCATTCCCAAGAAGACTCATGGCTGTACTAGCTCAAATGGGTGCTTCTACTCAATACTGAGCAAAGGGTCTGAATACTTATGACCATATGATATTTCAGTTTTTCTTTTTTAGTAAATTTGCAAAATTTCTGTTTTTTTTTCAGTTAAGATGGGGTGCAGAGTGTACATTAATGAGAAAAGAATGAACTTTTTTGCATTTACCAAATGGCTGCAATGAAGCAAAGAGTGAAAAATTTAAAGGAGTCTGAATGCTTTCCGAATCCACTGTATGTAAAAATAATTTCTTTCTGTTTTTCACAAGACCCCACGCTGGTTGCTTTCCTGAAATCGAAGCGGGCGAACCAGACCACCCAAGAGAATACAAGCTCAGCAGGGAGCCCCTGACGGTCAATAAGGAACATCCTTGCCATCCAACAGTGACAGATTCATGTGAACAGGCTTCTAGGAAGGATGAGGAAAACCCTGGTCCGCTGTCAGGTAATCAGTCACTCTCAGGACAGGGCCTCCGCAGAGCGGATCAATAGCACTAAATACTGGGGATGCGCTCAGCCGAAAATGGGAATGCATTCATTGTGAATGATAGGTTGCATTCTCTCTAAATATGATAGCAGCTTCCTTATTACTCCTAATGAGTACCTTTAATGTCAAGATAAAGAAGGATTTAATTGAAGACCCCATAGATCAGTCGAGTGTGTTGCTGAGCTGTAATTTTCTCATCATTGCCTAGTAGTTATTGAGAAATGTTTATGGAAACATTACCGTTAATGTGCCTTTTATGTATATTTATTGCAATTTATCCTTTTCTTTTATAGCATAGTATCTGTGCTGTAGCTGCAGATGATGCTGACATGAGACTTGGATAATCCACCTATTGGTTTGGTTTCAGGGGTACAGCGCTGCTGTCCCCAACCTCTCCCTTGGCGGATCTGTATTTACTCAAAGTCCCGAGAACCTTGCCGGCCCGGGGGATGAGGAGAGCTTCTCTGGCGGGAACGCAAACCACAGTGCGGTCACTGCGTTCTTCGCCGGGGAGCATGGGCACTGCGCCAGAAACCCTGAGGGTCCCTGTGGCGCCTTGGCTGGTGAGTACTCCCACAAATTTTAATAATAATATGTGTGAGTGCTTTGCGCTGAATGAGCAGCGCTATTACAAATGTCATATGCTTCACGCTGCTGTGACAGCGCTACTACATGTAATTCAGTATGCTTCAGCGCTGCTGTGACAGCGCTACTACAGTAATGTCAGTATCTTCACGCTGCTGTGAAGCGCTAATACAAAATGTCAGTTGCTTCAGCGCTGCTGTGACAGCGCTACTCCCGTAATGTCAGTTTTGCTTCAGCGCGCTGTGACAGCGCTACTAAATGAAGATGTGGTGATTTTTTGTCCGCAGCAGATAGTGCGGACAGAGAGGGAGCAGGAGCGGGGAGAGTTTCCGGTTTCATTATTTGAGCTAGCGGGGGGCGTGGCCTATCTATCCCGGTCTTTTGAGCAGGAAGCGCGCGCTCTGGTTTTTTCTCCTGCGACCCCCCTCACTGTGGCGGCCATTACTCAGGCTCCTGGGCTCCTCGGACCGCCCCCCTCCTCAAAGACACCACGGCCAGCTGGGTGAGTGCGGATTCCTCACCCCCAGCGCAGCGACCCTTTATCCTGCACTGCTCTCATCAGAGACAAAAAAGGCTGGGGCTCACAAATATTTTATATATTTGGTGAGTTTGCAAATTAACCCCTTTGAGGTTATTTCTACCTGCTAAATTTGTTTGACTGAATACCGCTGGGGTAACTCGCTTGGTGGACGTTAACCCCTTCAGGTTTGAAAAAAAAAAAAAAAAAAAAAAAAACCGCATATTTTTTTTGCTGGTTTTACCGCTTTGACCTGCTCAACAGGTGGGGACATGTCTGAACAGGTTTCAATCCCGCGGATCACGTCCCAGTGCCATTGCGGCAATCAGATCGCAACCTCCACACGTCTAGCCTGCGGTCGACAGCGGTGGAAAATTGGATGATATCGCCGATCGATTAATAACTTATCTGACCTTTAGGTCAATATTGTCTGCTAATTCCTCTCAGGAAGCGACGCAGGCCCCGTTACCGGCCTCTACACGGAGCGAGTCAAAATGTATCTATATTGGGCAGATTTCCCCCTTTAAATTGGATGGAGAAATATCCGATTCAGATGCGGCGAACCGGGGGGTTCCTCTATGACGAAGCGTACGGGCATTAATTGAAGCCATGAGGAATATACAGTTCCCGGGAGGAGGTAACTGGGTCTCCTGGTAAATCAGCACGCATTTTTCCAGGGGGCCCCGTGCTTCGGCACAACATTGCCAGCTCTGGTGAGCTTAAGGTGTAATAGAGGAGAAACGTCTATGTCCAGAAACGTTTTTTTGGGAACGCATTTCTTTGATACACTTTATCCTTGCTCTACGGAGTTAAAAGGTAATTGGCTTCTGCCCTGAAGTGGATGTGCCCTTTGTCTCAGCTTAGTAAATCCTCTCTACTCCCTATTAAGGGAAAAGCGAGCTTACAGGACCCTTTTGGGATAAAAGGCAGAATTGGCGGCAAAAGAAAGCTATGAGGCTGCGGGTCAGGGGATTTCGAGCAGTCTAGGATCCAGGTGCTGCTAGAGCTTCTCTAAGGGGTTTTGGCACGTCTGAAGAGGAGTTGCAAAATGAATCCCCTATCTGAGATCGGAAACTTGTGAATGGTTAAAACGGCAGCCTGTTATATCTTTGATGCGGCTGGATACGGCATCTCGCTGGCCAAACGCAAGTTTCCCGCGGCACAGCAGAAAGCTTTGGCTCGACAGGGCCGGGACGCAGTTTCCAAAAAAGGGGTTGTTGGCCTTACCTTACAAGGGTGGCCATCTTTTGGTCCGACCTCCAAGTATTTCCAAGGCTAAGGGGAAGGAATCAGCATTACCACGCAAGGCCATGGCCTCGGTTTTCCAGTAAGCCTGGTGTTTTGTGGTCGGCGGCCTTTCGGGGCCGAGGACATCCTAGTCACTTTCCCCGTGGGACGGGTCGTCCTTCTTTCTCAGGAAAGAAATCCCCTCAAAACCGTACTCCCTGGAAGCAGGTTTCCGCCAGAAACAAGCGGGGAAATTTACAAGGGAAAAACCCCAAAGTCGGGGTTGACGCCAGGGGGTCCACTCGAGGATTCTCGATTGGGGGGTCGCCTGCTCTTTTCAAGGGACTTGGAGGCTCGCGTTCCGATTCCCGGGTAACGCGGATAGTGTCGGCAGGCTATTTCATAGAGTTTGCTTCTCAACCCCCAAATGTTTTTTGTCGGGGAGGGGTTGAGGGGCCCGGGGGTTTGCCTTCATTTTTGAAGACTTGGGTTTTTCTGGTAAATTTGGGGAAAGTCGTCCCTGGAACCACGGGGGCAACCCTTTTTTTGGGGAAACACTCGACACTTTCGGTGGGGATTTTTTCCCCACCACCAGACAACAGTCATGCCCCCTTTTTCGACATGACAGATATGACATCCTCAAAGGCAAGTCCAGGGAAAAGGGATCGTTTTCTGGTCGAGGTGGCCCCATGGAGGAAAATTTCCGGGGGGCCCGCCACCCGGACTTTTTAAAAGGGTTTAACTTGAGCATGGAATCAGTCGCAACGCTGATTGAGTGTCCCCCCCAATTTTCCGCGCGTGCGGGTTTTCCTAGAATGGGGGTTCCCCGGGGGGGCTTTTCCCCGGGGGGGAAGTTTTTTCCCCCCTCTGAAGGGCTTCATAACCACCAAAGCCACCTAGGGGCTGGGGGGGTTTTTGGAAAAAATTTTTGGGGTTTGGGGGTTTTTTTACCGAAGGTCTTGTTTTCCCTAAAAATCCTGGAATTGAGGGGGGTTTTTCCCCCTTTTCCTCCAATTTTGGGGCGGCCCCCTTTAAAGGTCTGCCCCCCTTTTTCAGACAGACAAGCAACGGTGCCGTATATCAATCCCCAAAAGGTGGGACAAGGAGTTCCAGACCAGGGGAGAGGCCCCCCCAATTTCTAAATTTTGGGAAGGGCCAATGTCCCAAAACCTTTTTGGCGTTCACTTTTGGGGGTTTTTAAATATTACAGCATTTTTTCATCGCAGAAGAGGGACCCGGGGGGAAAGGGCCCCCCCCCCCCGGGGAATCTTGCACAAATGTGCTCTCCCTGGGGGGGAAACCCCCCCGGGGTTTTTTATGGATCCCGGGCCCCCCCCAATTCCCGGGATTTTTATGTCCAGGTACAAGGACCCAAGGCGGGGGCGGGGGGTTCTAAAGGGCTCAGGGACCAGTTCGACCCTGATCAAATTTTTTTCCCGCCGAATCCTTACTTCCTCTATGTTTGATCGGACCCAAATAGAAAAATTTTCCAGCTATTCGATAGCTCCAGGGGGGCCCAAAAGAAGGGGTGGCCCTCGACAAAAATGCGCGTTGGGCCCCTTTCCTTTTCCACTCCCTCTTCAACCGATTTTTTTGACGGGGGGGCCCCCTTTTGTCCCCCGGATTTTGATGTCCCTGCGTTAAACGGCGGGTTTTGGGAAAAAAAATTTTTGACCCGTAATTTTTTTTTCAGCCAGGTCATTGCACCCTTCGTGTGCAAGATTTTCCGGGCTACTTGGGGGATTTACCACAAAATTTGGGAAACCTTCTTTTCGGGGGGTTTTTGGGGGGCCCCCGAACCCGAAAAATTTTCCTTTTCCCAAACCTTTTGGGCTTTTCTGCAGCAGGGGGAGACAAGGGTTTGGCATTTAAACACCGAAAGGTCGATTTCCTCTGCCCTTTTATTTTTTTCCGAAAAACCCTGTTTTCAAATAAAACCCTTGCTCCCTTTTTTTCCCAGGAAATCCCCCTAAGTTTCCCCCCGCGGAAGGAAACCCTGTCCCCTTTGGGGCTCAACCTTTTTTGGGGGCCTTTTCCCAGAAATTTTTGAACCCAGGGTTGGGTACCTTTTAAACTTTTCGGGGGAAAGGGGGGTTTCCCCTTTTTGCATTTTTCATTTTCCCTTTAGGAAGTTTCTGAATTGCCTCTTTTTGCCGCCCCCTTTTTTTGGGGGGTTTTTTTTGATGGGTTTGGGCTTCGAAATCGGGTATTTTTTGCCAAAGTGTGTCACAATTTCATTTTTTAAACCCGGATATTTTGTTGCCTTCACCTGTCCGGTCCGAAGAAACAAAGAGCGAGTTTTTCACCCCTTTTGGGTTTAGTGGGGGCCCTTTTAAATTTTATTTTTTAAATACTCAATTTTTTCGAAGACGGACTCCCTTTTTTTTCCCGGGGAGGTCGCCCGGGGTGGTCAACACCCCCAAGGTTCATCTCTTTGGGGATCCGGTCAGCTTTTTTGGGGAACTCCCCTTTTTGGGGGAATTTCCCGATTAAGTTTTAGCCCTTTTGGGGGGGGAAAAGGTGGGTTTATGGGTGTTTTTCATAAAGGGGGTTTGGGGAGTGCACTTTGCCGAGCGGCGCTTGGGGCTCTGTCCACCGTTAAAAAGGGTTTTTATAAAGTGGACGTCGGGGCTCCCTGAAGCAGCCCTCAAACGGGGTTCCGAAGGCAGCTGAGTTTAAAGTTCTGGATGAACTTTTTTAGCGCTTTTTGCGTTTTTTTTTAAGGTTTTTTGGGTTTCGCCTTTTGTTGGTTTTTTCCCACCCTTTTTTTTAAAGGGTTTTGGGACGTCCCATCATAAAAAAAACGTGGCCCTTTTCCCTTTCCCTTGCAGCTGAAACACGGTTTTTTTAAAGACAAAACCCAAAAAAAAATTTCAGCGAAGGAAGGAAAGAGCACAGCACCCCCACGGCAGAAGTGGTTTATGTTTTCAGATGCAGCGGACCCTTTTCGATACGATTATCTGGGGGGTCCGCGCTAAGGGTCTTTCCAGCACGCCACTCATCGATAGCAGGTTCCGGAGTAGTACCGGAACCTGTGGTTTTTGGGGGTTTTTTGCTGCAAACCTTTTTCCCTTTGTTTTTTCTCTGAAGTTTTTCCTTTTTAAGGGGTTATTTTGCTCCCTGGTGATCCCTTTGGGGGTTTCCCAAAGCCCTTTAAAAAGGGGGTGAAAAGGGGGAGCCCAGCTGGAGGGGCCACCCCGTCATCACTCTTTTGTCGAGGTAACTCCTGTTTTGGGGGTCCGCCTACCCATGTAATGAATAAATGTGTCCCTCTTCCCCTTTCCCTTCCCCTTTAAAAGGATTTTTCGGTAATCTTTTCCAAAAACCTGTTTTAGCCATGGGGGGGATCTTAGGTAAATAAGAGCTCACTTACCCTCCCGCTCCCCCGATGTTCTCTCTGCACTTTTTTAGGGGCTTTGACTGTCTGCAAAAAAGGGGCCCTTTTAAACCCATAGCCGTGACGCTGAACCAATCATTGGGGGTTTACAAGTGATGTCAAAGTACTTGGCAGCACTGCTGACCAAGTAATTGGTGCAGGGGTTTAAAGGGGGACTTAGTTGCACCCCCCAGCGCAGACAGCAACAAAAAAGATGCAGCATAAAAGGAGTTTCTAAGTACAATGCGTTTATTTTTCCCAAAAAAAAGGGGCCCAAAAGCAAAAAAAAAAAACCAAACCCCGGGAAAACCCCCTTTTAAAATGGGCTCATAAATTTTTTTAAAAAGGGGGCACACCCTTAATGCATATGCCAACCGGGTTTTTCAAAGGGGTACTTTCCACTTGCTTTTTTTGCGCAGCGCACTTCGCTATGGGGCCCCCTCGCATGTTCCCCACTTTTAAAAAGGGGGGGGCAGGGCTAGGCTTGCACGCCATGTGGTTTGTCGTGCCTGCGCTTTTTTCCCCGGGGTGCGCCCATACGCGCCAGACGCTACATTTTTCAAATTTTTTTTTCCGCCCAACCGCTTTAAAAAAACGCGGCGCCGTGCCATGCTATGCCAAAAAAAACCCTGCAGTCTATGGGGGGGGCTGGTGGCCAGGCTTTGGGGGGGGGCCGGGGGCCCCTTTTCACGCACGCGATTTTTTTTTTAAAAAATGGAGCCAGAGATGTAGGCCAGAGAGATAGAGCCAGAGATATGGACCAAGATGGGGACAGATGATGGCCAGAGAGATGGAGACAAGTATAGAGCCAAGATGAAGGGGGAAGATGATGGGGACAGCTGAGGAGGGAAAAGATGATGGAGCAAGATGAGGAGCCAGAGAGATGGACCAGAGATTATGGAGCCAGAGATGATAGCCCGAGAGATGGGGCCAGAGAGAAAGCCAAATAGGAGGGAGAGAGATGGGGACAGCGATGGAGGCAGAATGATGGAGCAGAGATGAAATTGACAATAAAAACCATGCGCCAAAAAAAAAAGCAAACGCATGCAAAACGCAGAAACGCGACAAACGCTGCGTTTTTTTATCGAAAAGCCAGCTGACGACTAAAATTGCCCGCGTTTTTCAAGCGTTTGCATGCGTTTTTTTAATGCGCTTCATGTCCTCAAAAGCAGCGCAAAAAAAAGCAAGTGGAAAGTACCTTACTACAAAATTGAAATCTAATCCTCAGGAAGAGCGGTGTACTTTCACTGGGACTTTAAAACCAATTTTCTGATGATAGTTTTAAAAAATCAGTTTGGGGTACATTCCAAAAAAAAAAAAAAAAAAAAAAAAAAAAAAAGAAAAAAAAAAAAAAAAAAAAAAAGGAAAAAAAAAAAAAAAAAAAAAAAAAAAAAAAAAAAAA